>CM051000.1:27764579-27827079 GCA_027704905.1 Muraenolepis orangiensis
AGCATGTGCATACGTATGTGCATACATGCATGTGTGTGTGTGTGTGTAGGCGGTGTGTGTGTGTGTGTGTGTGTGTGTGTGTGTGTGTGTGTGTGTGTGTGTGTGTGTGTGTGTGTGTGTGTGTGTGTTTAGGCGGTGTGTGTGTGTGTGTGTGTGTGTGTGTGTGTGTGTGTGTGTGTGTGTGTGTGTGTGTGTGTTTAGGCGGTGTGTGTGTGTTTGTGTGTGTGTGTGTGTGTGTGTGTGTGTGTGTGTGTGTGTGTGTGTGTGTGTGTGTGTGTGTGTGTGTGTGTGTGTGTGTGTGTGTGTGTGTGCGTGTGGTCCTGCTGAGATGATAGATGTGCAGCGGGCCTGGGGAGAGGCAGGGGGCAGTAAACATTGGGCTGTGTGTGTAGGAGGTCCGGGGTGCAGACTGAAGCCAGAGCTGTCCGGATCCCAGACAGAGATAGAGAGACATCCCATCCCTCTTCCCTGCTGCCTCTCGGTGTACACAGCGTATAAACCTTCCCTCCTACCTACCGCTCTCGCTCAGTGACCATCTGACCAATAAAGCCCAGGGGTCAAGTTCCCCAAAAGATAGAACCATCAAAACACTCTCCCAGAGCGCACGCACCCCGGCCTGCAAAGGGCCCGGATGGATGACTGCTGGGGGCCTAAGTACGCCGTACACATTTATTTGAATTGGTATTTTACTTTGAACGACATAGAGGTAAATGGCTGGCCATAAGGCACCCACCCAGGGTAACATTGCAATAAAAAGTGTTTGATATATAGATATATATATAGATATATATATATATATATATATGTATACATAACAAGTGTATAGTATAATAAGTGAGATGCAGACACACACACAGATATAGACATTCAGTTAATGCGGACGATGTGATCCGAATGTGGATCATCAGCATTCATTCACTCTTAGCTTTTTTTTTTTAGGTCTACTGAGGTTAAAGTGTTACTCATTGTAATACTTTTGATACGCTGGCGGGCTATGTCAATACTGATGGTCAGATTGTCATTATAGGCACAAAAAATGTATTATTAAATACACGTGCATTATTATCATGTTCAGTATGAAGCCTTCTCTCCCTCATTCACCCCCCTGCAGGGCGCCTACGGAACTGCTAGGAGTGCTGCCACCGCCATACATAGTCATCCACATGACACTGTATTCATGATGCTGCTGCACTACTGACACTCTAACATGCTTTTATATGCTTTATGCACAATTCAACACATGGATGTACATGTCATCCATCAGTCACTTTATTGACATTTTTATTGTGTACAGTATTTTCATAGTATTGTGTTTTATAAAGTCATACTGCGGTAGGGAGTGGGGTGTAAGCGTTCCATTGTACTTGTTGCATATGGCAAATAATAATCTTGAATCCTTCCTAGATGCTGAAGCGTCGTACATGTGCTGCTTCAACACTACATGCTACATGCTGCTTCAACACTACATGCTACGTGCTGCTTCAACACTACATGCTACATGCTGCTTCAACACTACATGCTACGTGCTGCTTCAACACTACATGCTACGTGCTGCTTCAACACTACATGCTACATGCTGCTTCAACACTACATGCTACATGCTGCTTCAACCATCCACATTGGATTTGTTTTTAAAAAGGGTTTCGCAACTTCAACAAAGCTAAATGAGACCGTGTTTGCATGCAAGACCAGAAACTCTACTTGACAGACAGACCGCAACCACACAACACCACTCTCACATCCCTAAAACCTGCAGGGACTTTAACAGTCAAATTGTTAAAATAAAACAAAACAAAAATCACCACTTCTCACACTTTAGCAGGCAGTGTGACCGTATCACCTCCATGCAGACTAATCCCATCTGCGTCATTGCATCATAAAAGATGCGCGTGTGCTGCTTTGACATATTAACACAAAACATTAGCCATTCCTCAACTAGCAGCAGATGATGACATCATAGGTCACAGCCATGCGACTCACGGAGAAGACCGATGGAGCTTCCTCTCAAGACACGCCATGCTCGCTCGCCCCAACACCCTCGCTCTCTGCCAAGAATTCAATTAGGCCCAATGAGTAATTAGGTGCGGAGGAGGGAGAGATCATCCTCACTCTGGATCATGAGGAAATTGTTATGGTGTGTACTGTATGTGTTTGCACGCACATGTGTGTGTTTGTGTGTGTGTGTGTGTGTGTGTGTGTGTGTGTGTGTGTGTGTGTGTGTGTGTGTGTGTGTGTGTGTGTGTGTGTGTGTGTGTGTGTGTGTGTGTGTGTGTGTTGTGTGTGTGTGTGTGTGTGTGTGTGTGTGTGTGTGTGTGTGTGTGTGTGTGTGTGTGTGTGTGTGTGTGTGTGTGTGTGTTTTACAGATGACATGGTGGAGTAGCTATGTCGGAGACTCACATGTATGGAGGTCATTACAGGAGAACAATGGCTGCCGTACTCTTACCTGACGATCCTGATGATGGTTGTTGGCTAATAGCCAATACAACATTGTTTAAAAATGGCTGACTGTAGGGCGGTTGAGTGCTTTTGTTGAAGTGACGTCAGCGTTGCTGAGAAATGCATCAGTCGTAAAACTCATGATATCCTCTAAATATTTAACATTTACATGGAAAGTTGAATCATGTGTTTTGCTCTTCAGGTTTTGGAACAACTTCAGAACTAACCTGGTGCTGATTAGTTTAATATTGCATTTGTAATGGGTAATGGTCAAGTCAGTTATACTGCTGACCACTCTGATCCTTCCTCATCATTATATTATTTGGGAATCTCCACCGTTCCCCCCAGCCTGCGATGGCTGTTTTCCTGTTCGTGTTTTCCTGTCTGGGTAATCACCTGCTTTGCAGTACAAGTAGAGGAGAGGTCAGACGGCATATCAACGCCACATTGGGCCACTCAACCATTCAGAAACATGTTGAAACAATAATATATGTGTGTCAGTACATTTAAAAACATGGAATCAGTATTGAGTCAATATGTAGATATAGCATTAATAGTATTATTAAGGCGATGTTAAAACAAATCAGTCATTTATAAAAAAAATTCAAAAGCGGGTTGTAGGTTTAGGTTTACAACAAAAAACAAATAAACAATTAGGTGAAGCAGATAGATAGCAAGTAGATTCCATCTGTTTGTCCTGGAGGGACCGTTTTGCAGAATGTGTTGGCTGGAGTTCTGTGTGTCCAGATGAGTGAAGATATGGCAAAGAGAGCCTGGCCTTCATCAAGGAGATGGAGTCCTGGTGGGGTTATGATGTGTGTGACGTGTATCATGACGTACATGAAACATAAAATCCCTTTGCAAATGTCCCCCTCTTTAAATGATGTTCATATAGCCTTCATTAAATATCACGAAATTAGTGATTATTTGCCTGGTATGAGCACTTTAACGGCAACATGCAAGACATCCTCCACTATAAGTAACTACTATAAGGCCATGTAAGTTAATACATGGTAATAACATGGTTACATTTACAATTACATGGTTATTACATTATTACATGTAAGTTATTACATGGCCACAAGAGGGCGATAAAGAAGCGCACCTTCAAAGAAATCATCCTGGTACTTCATAACATAGCGTATCTTAAATCATATACAATAATACAATAAAGATAAATTCTAAATACAGAATAAGCATATAATATCATTATTATTATTATTATTATTATTATTAACAATAAATATTTTTTAATTTCGTTTTTAGAAATGTCCTTCCTGTTCTTTACATTTTTATTTTAAATGTAGTATAAGTCAGTGGTTCTCTACGCCAGCTCAGTCACGACCCTCTACAGTCAATCAACTCTACAGTTTATACCTGTTTTTAGTAGTAGTTTTTTTTTATAGACTGTTATTATATATTTTACATATTATTAACAACTGTACATTATATATTACCATGCACTTTACTGCAACATGTGCACTCTGGTTAGATGCCAAATTCCTTTCGATGTACTGTACTTGTGCTGTACACTGACAATACATTTGAATCTAATCTAATCTAATCTAATCTAAAGCAGAGGTTGTCAACCTTTTTCTCAGGCGATCCATGTTTTTTCACAGTGTATATGTAACAGACAAGCCAGACAGACTATACGCATCTGTGATTTTAAAAGGTGTGTTCAATTTGGACCCACCAATTTTCCAGGCTAGACACTCGCTCCTACCAGGTGGCACTGGGAGGGTCTGTGTCAGAACCACGCCGACTGACTACTGGGGTTCCACAAGGATCGGTCCTGGGTCCTCTTCTCTTCTCCCTCTACACAACGTCCCTTGGTCCAGTTATCCACTCCCATGACTTATCCTACCACTGCTATGCTGACGACACCCAACTGGTCTTGTCGTTTCCCCCCTCGGACACACAAGTGGAAACACGCATTGCCGCGTGCTTAGCAGACATCTCAAAGTGGATGTCGATGCACCACCTAAAGCTCAACCTGGACAAGACTGAGCTAGTGTTCTTCCCGGCAAAGGGATGTCCGCACCGAGACCTGGCTGTCACCATTGATGATGCGGTGGTGACACCTACTCGGACCGCAAGGAATCTGGGTGTGACCCTAGACGACCAACTGTCGTTCTCTGCAAACATTGCATCGGTGACACGCTCCTGCAGATTCCTCCTCTACAACATCAGCAGTATTCGGCCTTTTCTCACTGAAAAGGCTGCGCAGGTGCTCATCCAGGCTCTTGTCATCTCCCGTCTGGACTACTGCAACTCCCTCCTTGCTGGCGCTCCGGCATTTGCCATCAGGCCCCTGGAGCTCATTCAGAAAGCTGCAGCTCGCCTGGTGTTCAACTGACCCAAGTTCTCCCACACATCTACCCTCCTTCGGACTCTACACTGGCTACCTGTAGCTGCTCGCATCCAGTTCAAGACCTTGGTGCTAACCTACAAGGCAGTAAAAGGTACTGCTCCATCCTACCTCCAGGCAATGGTCAAGCCCTACATCCCAACCCGTCCACTTCGCTCTGCTTCTTCGGGCCGTCTGCTCGCCCCCTCGCTTAGGGGCCCGTGTGGCCGATCTACGCGGTCACGGCTCTTCTCCGTCCTGTGGCCCCAATTTGGTGGAACAAACTCCCCACGGAGGTCACGACTGCAGAGTCACTGCCCATCTTCCACCGCAGGCTGAAACCCAGAGATATTGTTGTAGATATTGTTGTATATTGTTTGCCAACTTATTGTACTTTTCCCTTACACTTTTGCCTTTATTTTTTTATTGTACTTCTACCTGAGCACTGGTTCAGTTCTTGGAGACGTGTTAGAAATGAAATGCACTTTTGCCTTCTGGTGACGAGTTGTTCTCTTATCTTCCTTTGTTGAAACACACTATTGTAAGTCGCTTTGGATAAAAGCGTCTGCTAAATGACTGTAATGTAATGTAATGTAATGTAATGTAATGTAATGTAATGTAATGTTCCCAAGATCAACCCCTAACCGACGAAGAAACCAGCCTGGGTTTGTGGATTTGTGGATTTGTGCTGTTAAACTCCGTCCCCAGGGAGGGCAAAGAATGGAATCCATACTAGTACATATGTCTATGCAATGAACATTTAACCCTCTTGTGCTGTTCTAAGGCACATAGAGAATGTTTGGTCAATTGGACTAACACGTCATGTATTTTTGTGTAACTTGAGTGTATGCTTTTTCATTTAGGAATTGTAACTTTTAAATGAAAGTAATGCTCCTAAAAGATAGCGTGTGCGATAGCGAAGTGCTATGGACAGGGTTTGACAAAAATGAAAATGATGCATGCATAGTACATTAATAGATACAACTCATTTGTACAAGTACAGTACAGTGAAAATAATTTGGCATCTAACCACAGTGCAAGTGTTACAGTAAAGTGCATGGTAATATATAATTTACGGTTAAATAACATGTAAAGACAGTCTACTAGGTATTTATACAGGTATGAGATATGTGCATATTTATAGGTATATGTATATATACAGGAAAGTATACAATTATTAACAGGTAGTGAGCAGGGGTATGCAATTATTAAAAACAGGTATAAAATAACTTATATGAGTCATACATATGAGTATGTATGACATATGTGCAGAATTATAGGTGTATATATATATATATATATATATATAATGAAGTGCGTAATATGCCCATCATTTTTTGTATTAATATATTTCATATGATGTGTTAATAATGAGTATTAATTAATGTTGGTATACTAGTATTGAAGTAATTCTTATCACTTGTTCATATTGTATTATGTATAGTTAACCTATTGCATGACGTAGTGGAAGTATACTAGTATTCATATTTTTATAAATATATATAGATTTGAATTAGCAATGTAATGAGTATTTACATATTGACCAGTAAGTTGTAAATATATTAGTATAGTTTATTATTATTAAAGTTATTGTATTATGGTATAATTCTATCAATTTGCTGCCTGTGTGTAGCTGCTGACCAATCACGGGTCATGCCAGATGACCGGTGCTGCCATGGCAACGCCCCCTGAACCAAGGATTTTAAGGTAAGGTGACACTTCATTAATCCCCTAAAGGTCAGAGGTTGACTTATTTTAAATATAATAACGTAGTGATTTAGCATGTGTTAATCAGTCAATTGTCAGGACCTAGTATTGAGTAGTGTAATAGCTGTTATCATATATTGTTGTATTTAGTATTGTGGTACCTGGCTGCTACAGTCAACCCAGCAGCACTGGGTACTTAAAACAACACTACACAATTATAAGTACTACTTAGATATGTGTTGTCAGTAGAACATTTTGTAGTTCCAATAGTATTCTGTACTATGTACTAGTATTCAGACCTATTTAACAGTATTGCTCCTGTATGCAGGCACAACCTTCTTATTAACTAATTGATGTTTCTTTTTTTTGAGACTTGACTTGATTGCAAGTTCAATGAAGATTTATTGATATTGTTATATGCAACGCTGTAAAAAATAAATAAAAAACATGGGTTGTCTGAGGAAAAGGCTGACCACTTGTGCTTTACTATATAGGGTCTGGGGTGCATGTTTTGAATCACGGTGCGATGACCAGCGGTCCGCCCGGTGAGGGCTGGATGGCAATGCAGGCTGTCGTGAGATGGCCAGAGTTTGACACGGTGGTGTCGAATGCCATGTTGACCACCTGATCGGTGCAGCACCACCCCTGCTGCAGCTTCTGTTCCCTTCATCTATGCTGGCACACTAAGCAGTTTTAGCCACTCTGCATCTCTGACCACCACTGTCAGACGCTCCTCCAACTGGCGCACATTGGTAAGCATCGGCGTCAACTGTCTGTCCCAGTGCAGGGTGCACAGGGAGGTGGTGCACATGGGAGGTGGTGTCCACTGCTGGTGCTGTTCCTCACTGATGGCCTCCAGCGTGTGGCGCCGTGCTCGGTCTACTGTTGTGTAGGATGTGAAGACCTTTGACCAATTGCCACCTGACTCCTCGATCAGGCCACGGGTGAAGGCACCCTGGTGTGATCTACAACCGTGTAGCCAGTGACACAAGACTCGGCCGGGTGAGGATGTCTGGTGGAATGAAGGCTGTGGTGCCGGTCTTCTTACCCTTGCGGGTGGATCTGTAATCCGCCGGTGGAGCAGCTGTTTCATTGGCGTTGCAATCCTCATCACTGTCGCTTTCCAACACCGCCATTTTGGATGTAGCAGTCATTTCCTGCTGCTCTTTGGTCAGGTGTGTCTGCTGGGCTGCTTCACGCTCCTGTCGCCGCTACACCTTGGATTGCAGCTTGGTATCAAATGCTCCAAATGTGGCCACTCTGTCGCCCTTCATGCAGGCCAGGGAAGCAATGTCCTCCGGATAGCGGATCAGCTGCTCGGCGTCCAGCCTGTGCTCCATGGCATCCACCAGTCGAGCTGTAGCCTGTGTGACATGCTGCCACATGGGTTGCTTCTTCTATGGCTTGTTTCTTCTTCTTCTTCTTCTTCTTGAAACCAAACATTAAAACCAAACCCCAAAGTGATGGCACCAGAGAACGACATCAAAAATGCTTATCATGGCTCCCCAGTGGGTGCCGGTTACCCTCTTTTGCCCTAAAAGCTGATGTGCCGTTCAACCTCTGGATCACCATGTATTAAAAAATACATGGTGGTAACACTTTGAGCACCCAGACAAATCAATATGCTGAAATTGTGTATTTTGATGTACCGTACTATACAACAAGTTTAAAACAAACCACTTTAAGAGCTTCCTGATTTGAACCTTTCTGAATCTAAACGATACTGTAACCAAGATTCCCCCAGTCAGGCTGTATCACTGTGGTCATACATGAGTGGCTTCCACTGTCCTCTGGGATGCCTCTTGTCCGTCCTCAGGGCCACTGCACAACCATGTCATGGGCAAACCCACAGGAAATACACTTGGCGTCACCTGCTTTCTGCTTTTAGACATGCAAAGCAACTCTAATTCCCCTATTGTATCAGTGATTGTGACGTTCCACTGTACAGTGAGAAAAACTGCCATATAACAATGTATGTATGTAAATATACAGTATTAGATTAGATTAGATTCAAATGTATTGTCTTTGCACAGCACAAGTGCAGCACATCGAAAGGAATTTGGCATCTAACCAGAGTGCACATGTTGTGCATGGTCATATATAATGTACAGTTGTTGAATAATATGTACAATATGTAAAAACAGTCTACTAAAAAAAATACTACTAAAAACAGGTATAAAATGACTTATGGAGTAGGTTTGAGATGTAATAGAGTAAGTATGAGTGCAGTCCATATAAATGCAATCAATTGGTCAGAAAGTGCTTGATCCAGTGGCAGGTGGTTGGGAAAGTCTTCAGTCTGATAGTTTAGTGACCAGTCTGCCCGGTATGATGGTGTTGAAAGCAGAGTCTATGAAAAGCAAGTATAGGCATATGTTAAATGTACGTCATTGTTCAAGGTTAGGCCTACTGCAGTTAAAAAATAACAATAATAATAAGAAATAAGAAAACTAGCAATTCCTTTATTTACCATTATGCATATTTCCTCTGAGCAAACAGTGAATATTCCACCTCAGTCACATGTACACCAGCAGTGTAGCGTTGGAAAGAGGGAAGTGTGCACTTGTCACCTACTCCTTCAGACATGCGGTGATGAGGACACAGCACGCCAGCTTACCTCAGCTGTGCTGGAGCCCTTTTAGCACAACCTAAAATAATCTCCATTGAAACAGCACATGTGTCCTAGCCACAGTGCGGTGTTTCCACATAACTGGTTGTGTAATAGATGTGACCATGTCTAGGTTTAAACCTGGGTTGGAAATGTGGTTTGGTTCTTTTTTTTGTCTTAACCCGCAAGCTGTTCCTCCTATATCAGGTAATAACCGATGGTTCAAGCTGTTCCTCCTATATCAGGTAATAACCCATGGTTCAAGCTGTTCCTCCTATATCAGGTAATAACCGATGGTTCAAGCTGTTCCTCCTATATCAGGTAATAACCCATGGTTCAAGCTGTTCCTCCTATATCAGGTAATAACCCATGGTTCAAGCTGTTCCTCCTATATCAGGTAATAACCCATGGTTCAAGCTGTTCCTCCTATATCAGGTAATAACCCATGGTTCAAGCTGTTCCTCCTATATCAGGTAATAACCCATGGTTCAAGCTGTTCCTCCTATATCAGGTAATAACCCATGGTTCAAGCTGTTCCTCCTATATCAGGTAATAACCCATGGTTCTCACTGAACTGTTTTGCAAGAAATACATGGTTTTGGGACAAGCCTAGAAACCTTGGACCTGGAACTCGTCAGTAGTATATATTTTTTAACAAAATAATATATGAAAGAAAACTGAAATAAATTAATCCATAAATATGACGCTCACACTAAGCTCTGCTTTTACGCACTACTACGCCTGAAGTAGGGCGGCAGGACAGCTCAGTCTGTTAGGATTTGACTTTGGAACCGGAAGGTCGCCGGTTTAAGTCCCTGAAACCCCTGGGCACTGCCCTTGAGCATGACACCAGACTCCCCGGGTATATCAAATCAATTTCACTTGTGTGTGTGTCATGTGTGTGTACATGTATGTGACCAACAAATAGGATAGTAAGGTCTCTGTTTCTGAATTAATGTCCACCTCTCCAGGAGACACACACACACACACATACACACACACACACACACACAAAAGGGACGAGCTAACCTCCTGTGATGACAAGGTACCACAGGCATCTCTCGTGCCTGTGGTCTCTCTCTCTCTCCCTTTCTGTCTCTCTCTCTCTCTCTCTCTCCCCCGTCTCTCTCTCCTCCTGTCCCTCATGCACACACACACAGAATTACCAACATGTGTAACTAGGTGTATGCATTTTCCATACATACACCTCTTAAATTGCCGGACACAATTTGTTGTGATTCAACTTAAATGTGAGACCTTTCCCCACCCTCTCCATTGTGTAGAACAGGCCGTTAACTGATTTATATTATATTATATATATATATATATATATATATATATATATATATATATATATATATATATATATACAACCGTTGGGGTCTAAGCACACTCCCGAGAGCGCTTATCGTGTAGTTAGTTTGTTATTTGTTTGTTTTATGTAGTTGGTTCGAATAATTCATTCATATTATTGTGTAGTACATTTGCATTATCGGTTCATATTTGTTAGCTGTATTCTTAGTTTGTATTACTGTGTAGTTAGTGTGTATCCTTTGTTCATATTGTGTAGTGACTTTGTTTAATTAGTTTGTTTCCTTAGTTTGTATTGTGTTGTTCGTATTATTAATTTGTATTATTATGTAGTTAGTTTGTATTGTGTAGTTCATTTGTATTATTCGTTTGTAATGTGTAGTAAGATTGTATTATTGGTTCATATTTTGCAGTTAGTTAATTTTATTTGTTTGTATTGTGTAGTTAGTTAGTTTTATTAGGGTTGAGTACCCTCCAGCGCTCTCAATGCGTGAGGCCCTGGCAGGCCGCAGTCCACTCACCGGCCAAAGGGGGTCAGTCATGAGAAGGACTTTTTTTTTTTTCTCACATAAGAGTACCTTTAACCGCCGAGATTACATTGTGTTTATAGGTGTCCGTGGCCCGTAGATTAGCTCCAACCATCCAGGAGAGTGGCTGCACTGTTAGACGTACTGGGAGATTGGTGGGGAGGGGATGATACTGTGATACCTGTTACTCGCACACACACACGCACGCACGCTGGCACGCACACGCAGCAGATGGAACATTGTAGAACATTTTTCTTTGGTAAGAGCGCAAGGCTGCCACCACACATAATAACACAATAACCCCCTCTCTCTCTCTCACCCTCTCCCTCTTACCCTCTCTCTCTTAGCCTCTCTCTCTTACCCTCTTCCTCTCTCTTAGCCTTTCCCTCTCTCTCCTCCTCTCTCTCACCCTTTCTCTCTTACCCTCTCTCACTCTCCCCCTTACCCTCTCTCCCTTACCCTCTCCCTCTTCCCTCTCTCTCACCCTCTCTCTCACCCTCTCTCTCACCCTCTCTCTTACCCTCTCCCTCTCTCCCCCTCTCTCTATCTCTCATCTTATCATCAACAACCCTTCTTTAATCTCTACCTTCTTTTTAGCTCTCATCGTTTGTCCACACTCTCCTCTCTCCTCTCTCCTCTCACCTCCTCCTCTCTCCTCTCTCCTCTCTCCTCTCTCCTCTCTCCTCTCTCCTCTCTCCTCTCTCCTCTCTCCTCTCCCCTCTCCTCTCCTCCTCCTCTCTCCCCTCTCCTCTCCTCCTCCCCTCTCCCCTCTCCCCTCTCCTCTCCTCCTCCTCCTCCTCCTCTCTCCCCTCTCCTCTCCTCCTCCTCCACACTCCTCTCTCCTCCTCCTCTCTCCTCTCTCCTCTCTCCTCTCTCCTCCTCCTCTCTCCTCTCCTCTCTCCTCTCTCCTCCTCCTCTCTCCTCTCTCCTCTCTCCTCTCTCCTCTCTCCTCTCTCCTCTCTCCTCTCTCCTCTCTCCTCTCTCCTCTCTCCTCTCCTCCTCCTCCACACTCCTCTCTCCTCTCTCCCCTCTCCTCTCCTCCTCTCTCCTCTCTCCTCCTCCTCTCTCCTCTCTCCTCCTCCTCCTCTCTCCTCTCTCCTCCCTCCTCTCTCCTCTCTCCTCTCTCCTCTCTCCTCTCTCCTCTCTCCTCTCTCCTCTCTCCTCTCTCCTCTCTCCCCTCTCCTCTCCTCCTCCTCTCTCCTCTCTCCTCTCTCCTCTCTCCTCTCTCCTCTCTCCTCTCTCCTCTCTCCTCTCTCCTCTCTCCTCTCTCCTCTCTCCTCTCTCCTCTCTCCTCCTCCTCCTCCTCCTCTCTCCCCTCTCCTCTCTCCTCCTCTCTCCTCTCTCCTCTCTCCTCTCTCCTCTCTCCTCTCTCCTCTCTCCTCTCTCCTCTCTCCTCTCTCCTCCACACTCCCACTTTCCCTCCTCCACCTTTCCATCGTCCCACCCCTCCTCAACATCTCGTCATGTCACACACTCTCACCTCGACTTCAACATTAACTATATGTCCTTGATATATTCCGTCAAATGCTATGCACACAAACTCTTCTCACCTCTAATTGCCTAGACTAGATTAGATTAGATTAGATTAGATTAGATTAGATTAGATTAGATTAGATTAGATTAGAATAGATTAGATTAGATTAGACTACATTCAAATGTATTGTCATTGCACAGCACAATGCAAGTACAGTACAGTGAAATTAATTGGCATCTAACCTGAGTGCAAATGTTACATGGTAATATACGATGTACAGTGGTTAAATAAAATCTAAAAACAGTCTACTAGGTATAAAAACTGGTATAAAATAACTTATTGAGTAGGTATGACATTTGTGTAGAATTATAGGTGTGTGTGTATATATATATATATATATATACAGGTAAGTATCAACAGGTAGTGAGCAGGGATATGCAGTTATATCAACAATGCAGTTATATCAATATATGTATATCACAGCCTAATGTTCATTCTCCCAATAAGTTTGATGTCGGGGGAACAGAACTTTCTGGAAGGTGTTTAAAATCAAATAATGTACAATTAAATGAACGTTTGATATATAACCTCTTGGTAACATATTCTGACATGTTCGTGTTCTTAACACTGAGACGGGAAGAGGGTATGTTTTCTGCTTAGTAAAAAATTACATTTAATGACGTTTTAATGCAATACAATTGCATTGTACAATTATTTAAACATTTTTTATCAGTTTTAAGTCTTTAAAGGTCTCCACCCAAACCACTGAGGTGTCAATGACTTACTATCACACACACACACACCCACACACACACACACACACACACACACACACACACACACACACACACACACACACACACACACACTCAAACACACACACACAGACACACACCTGATGTGCAGTGGAGTGTGAGACTCATGCTCATATTGTCTATATATATATATATTAATACCCTGCGCCCCACGCAGCTCAACCCCCTGCGGGCCGCTGGCCGCCCCCTCACAACAAGTTCTGTTTTACAAGAAGACGAAACACAATAAGACCCCCAGCCTGCAGTGGCTCATTGTCACCAGATCCTTATCACCCTTGTGGGTGTTTTGTGGGGGGTTTCTGACGACTTCCTCCCCATTAGCATGTTTCACTGATGTGAAATGGTGACTGCTGAAAGGAATAAGAGATTCTGAATGTTTTTATTTGCCATATGCAAGTACAATGGAACGCTTACTCCCCATTCCCTCCTGCACTATGAATGTCCTACATGATATATGCTATATGCTATATGCTATACTATATACTAAACAAATACTGAACAAAATTTGAAATAAACAATAAGAACAATAAAGTGACTGATGGATGATATAATGCAGCCTAAAATACTTTGACATTGTTATAAAATGTCTTGGTGATTGGTGATAGGTCCTATTTGACCATTTGATGTAGTATTTATAAGCTTGTTTTCTGTGACACTGCTGTGGAGACATTGCTGCAGTCGTAACAACGGGGGGGACTAGGGGCAGGACAGCTCAGTCTGGTGGGACTTGGCTTGGGAACCGGAAGGTCGCCCGTTCAAGTCCCTGCAACACCTGGGCACTGTCGAAGTGCCCTTGAGCAAGGCACCAGACCCCTACACTGCTCCCCGGGCGCTGTATATAAAGGAGCTGCCCAATGTCCCTAATACCTAATACTAGGGTGGGTTAAATGCAGAGAAACTAATTTCACTGTGTGTGCGCACGTATGTGACCAATCAAGAGGATTTAATAATCCAGATTTCAATTTCGATTTAAAAGATGATCCTCAAACCGCTGTAGCATCAACCATAAGTATCAGATCGGTCGAGTTGAATCGACAACAACTCAGGGGTTTGTCTCAGACTCATTGCACTTTACATGTTTCCTTTGTGCAGGGACAGCAGCCCGCTAAATCCTAAACACACTATTTGCAGGCTTGGGGGGCGTGGCCATGGTCTACCAGTAATGGCCGAGGCATCGAGGTTCCCAGAATGTCGGAACCTCTTTTTTTTTAGCATGAACCTCCTAGCCTTAGTGATAGCTGCACACCGAAATGTATGTACCAAAGACTTGGCTATAGTGTTCAGTGTTCTAGAATGCAGCATTGCCTCAGCTAAAGTTAACCATGTTGAGAGAGTAGTAGCGAAGGTCATTCTGTGTAATGCAGGAACATAGCACACTGGAGCAGATCGTGGGAAGCCTGACATGACAGCCAGTGGAAACAAACGGAAATAAACGATAAAGTTAAATATGACACATATCAGGAAAAATAGGACCTGGGTGCCTTGTACATAACCAATACAGGCATAATGGTGTTGTCAAAGTGTTTTAGGCTGTCTTATTACTTTAACACAATACAACAGGGCCACACACAGAGTGACGGAGCAGGCTTCGGTCAACCAAGTTTTTATTTCCCGTGGCTGGCCCACGCGGAGCTGGTTCCTCTTTTCAAAGGGAGAAGTTGCCATGGTTTTCGATGCTCTTCCTTGGCTGGTCTCCATGTTTCCTGTCCAAGCGCAGATCAGGCGCTCAGGCCCAGCTCGGGCCGATCATGGCCCAATGATGCAATGCTCTGTTAACCCCCCGCCCACACACTCCATAACCGTAGCCGGTCACTTAGGGTTTCTTTCTGTTTATTGTAACATTTTGGGGGATTTTTCCACATTTGTCTGTTTGTATGATTGTGTTAAAGTTTTACTTGCAATGCAGTGTAGACTAAAGAGATACTAGGATAGGTCTATATTATGTCTATAGAAAAGTGTGTGTGTGTGTGTGTGTGTGTGTGTGTGTGTGTGTGTGTGTGTGTGTGTGTGTGTGTGTGTGTGTGTGTGTGTGTGTGTGTGTGTGTGTGCGTGTGTGTGTGTGTGTGTGTGTGCGTGTGTGTGTGTGAGTCTGTGTCTGTGATTGTGTGTATTCGCATGGGAGTGTGGTGTGTGTGTGTGTGTGTGTGTGTGTGTGTGTGTGTGTGCGTGTGTGTGTGAGTCTGTGTCTGTGATTGTGTGTGTTCGCATGGGAGTGTGGTGTGTGTGTGTGTGTGTGTGTGTGTGTGTGTGTGTGTGTGTGTGAGTCTGTGTCTGTGATTGTGTGTGTTCGCATGGGAGTGTGTGTGTGTGTGTGTGTGTGTGTGTGTGTGTGTGTGTGTGTGTGTGTGTGTGTGTGTGTGTGTGTGTGTGTGTGTGTGTGTGTGTGTGTGTGTGTGTGTGTGTGTGTGTGTGTGTGTGTGTGTGTGTGTGCATGTGTGTTAGTCCAGTTCTGTGATTGTGTGTGTGTGTGTGTGTGCGTCTGTGGGTAAATATATATATCTATGTTCTTCATGTCTGAGGATGTGGTCTGCACCTGCCTGGCCACGGTAAAAGTTCTCATAAGTTCCCAGTTCCCCTCTAGAGGCCTATTCTCACCGGAACCCTACAGTTCCCCAGAGGTCTGCACAAAGCAACAACACAGAGAGAGACAGCCGGTTGCACAATGCAATCTCTGCATGGAAAATGACTACCATTCAACCGTCGTTCTTTAAGATGTGTTCAACGTTTGAACAGGCCCAACATTGTTAAAATCACCCATATTTCTTTACTTGTTTGATTATTTAAATCAGCACCAGTATGTTTTTGTATGTGTTATAACAATAAAATATCATGAGTGGCCATTATATTATTGGTGTTTCTTTTACTGATTTATATTTCCTTGAAGTGATGAATTCATAAAGAAATTAATATATTTTGTGAAACAGATCAGCAGACATCTTGCACTGACCCTGGCAGCACTAGTGTGGTTGGAACTGAGGCCTCAGACACCACATAGAAGGATGTCTACGCTTCAGACACTGGAAACATAATGAAACTAAGTCAACATGTTCATACCAAATCAGGCAGGGGGTCTGGGGTTCCCCCAGAACATTTTCAAAATTCCAAACTTATTTCCTGTAGTTCTAAAATAAAAAAAATGTATATAATTTTTTTTTTAACTAACAAATGGGATTCACTTTAAATTATTGTTCTACCATAATAATGTCTAATAGTGTATTACATATTATATTTATACATTTTTTCTTTGTTTTAGCTTTTCTTGTTTTATAATAAATGGCAGCGCTTATGGATTAATAAAGTACAACCATAACCATAATCATACAACCATAAACATATGGATTGTTTTACGAACCAGAGTCCAGATATTGTGGCCGAGGTTTACCAAACTGTGCAAATTGTGCAAAATAGCTAATTGTGCAGAGGTGTGGGTGTTTATAACAATCACCCTCTAAAACAAACAGCATCTACACCCCAATAGCTTTCTATCATATCAGTCTTTACCTCACAGACACTTTGTCTCTCTCTCTTTTCTACTACAGAGGTTATGATTAGGAAATCATAACCTCTGTAGTCCTCCTATCCTTTAATTTCCTCTCCACTTCTCTCTCCATGTCCCTCCTCTCGCATAATCATACCCATAGACGTCTCTCAATCGCTTGCTACTTTTTTATGGCTACAGATATAGGTATAACACATTTACCCTGGAGCACAACATGGATTGTCTGTGTGGTGTGTGTGTGTGTGTGTGTGTGTGTGTGTGTGGTGTGTGTGTGTGTGTGTGTGTGTGTGTGTGTGTGTGGTTGGTGGCTGGTTTGAGCAGCCTCACCTGACCCCAGTCAGATTGATTAGAGCCTGGGGCTGCTGGGTGAGGCAGCGCACCTGTGGTTCTAAACCAGCCACTACCACACACACACTGGGGAGGAGCGCTAGCATGGACCATCTGCTCTGCTCACCGTTCAGCTACAAATTCTGCAATAAACAAATGTTCCTCATGTCCTCGGGAGGACATGAGGTTACTGCCAGAAGGGCAGTTTCTGTCGAGTGACCTGCCTTAAAACCAGATTGGTGGGGGTCCAAGAGGCAGTTCTGGTGGTGATACAAGGACAATTGGTTAAAGACAGCACGTTCAAGAGTTTTGGATAAGGGCAAAAGGGATACCGGTCTGTAGTTCTTGAGTTCAGAGGGGTCGAGTGTTGGTTTCTTCAGGAGGAGGGTGACTCTGGCAGTCTTGAAAGCAGCTGGAAAGCATCCAGACGTCAGAGATGCGTTGATGATGTGTGTCAGGAAGGGCAGGAGTTCAGGCGCAGTGGACTGAAGCAGAGGGGAGGGAACTGGATCCAGTGAGCATGTGGTGGGTCGGCTGGATGTGATGAGGTATATCAGCGTATCAGTCAGTGCATTGTTTATCACTCTGCTCCTCAGTACGTGTCTCGATGAATCAATTTTCTGTCTCCTCACCGCAGCTCTGCTATCCTCTCCAGGTCTCTCCTTTCCTCAGCTCTCCTCTCATCTCCTCTCCAGGTCTCTCCTCCTCTCCTTTCCTCAGCTCTCCTCTCATCTCCTCTCCAGGTCTCTCCTCCTCTCCTTTCCTCGGCTCTCCTCTCATCCCCTCTCCAGGTCTCTCCTCCTCTCCTTTCCTCGGCTCTCCTCTCATCTCCTCTCCAGGTCTCTCCTCCTCTCCTTTCCTCGGCTCTGCTCGCATCTCCTCTCCAGGTCTCTCCTCCTCTCCTTTCCTCAGCTCTCCTCTCATCTCCTTTCCAGGTCTTTCCTCCTCTCCTTTCCTCGGCTCTCCTCTCATCTCCTCTCCAGGTCTCTCCTCCTCTCATCTCCTCTCTAGGTCTCTCCTCCTCTCCTTTCCTCGGCTCTCCTCTCATCTCCTCTCCAGGTCTCTCCTCCTCTCCTTTCCTCGGCTCTCCTCTCATCTCCTCTCCAGGTCTCTCCTTTCCTCTGCTCTCCTCTCATCTCCTCTCCAGGTCTCTCCTTTCCTCTGCTCTCCTCTTATGTTCTCTCCAGGTCTCTCCTTTCCTCTGCTCTCCTCTTATCTCCTCTCCAGGTCTCTCCTTTCCTCTGCTCTCCTCTTATCTCCTCTCCAGGTCTCTCCTTTCCTCTGCTCTCCTCTTATCTCCTCTCCAGGTCTCTCCTTTCCCTGCTCTCCTCTTATCTCCTCTCCAGGTCTCTCCTTTCCTCTGCTCTCCTCTTATCTCCTCTCCCCTCCTCTCCAGTCACCTCTCCTCCTCTCCTCTCCTTTCCTCGGCTCTCTGGGGTATGGCAAAACCACTTGGACAAACCACACGCAGAACCGCTGTACACCGTATAATTGGTAGTAATAACAATGGCAATTGATTAGGTTTAATCATCATTATGATTACTTTTTATGATTTATGATTTATTGACAGTTTTTATTTATTATATGACAATTTTTATGATATGTTGACAGTGGTGGGTATACAACCACTTACAAGTAACTTATTACTAATAATTGATTATTGATTGTTTCATTACTTATTTGAGGACGACATAATTCTTTGAGTTGAAGTGTCAAATCAATGTTTGGAGGGGGTAGACGTTCTTTCCTGTGAAAGTTCCTGTTCTGTAGCATTCCAGTTTCCACTTGTCCACCGCCCCCACATGGACATGTGATGTCCTTCTTTTGGTTTCAGTTGCTATAGTTGAATTTCATCATCCCAGCTAACACATAGTCAAATTGTGTCAGGATTGATGATCAATGTATTTATCATGTGTGAATATGTATCTAGAACACGTGAGTTGAGTTAGATTTAAATTTGACGGATTGTATTTGTGATTATTCTTCTTTACCTTTTTTACATAGACAAATATTGTTTTATACAATATTGACAACACAACCACAGACAACATAGCTACTGCTGCCCGTATGTAAATGCACCATTGATTAAGAAGGGTCACTAAACTCAGGCTCATGTAGACTATAACCCTATAAACCTTAACCCTATTTCTCATCCTAACCCTATTGCTAACCCTGACACTATGACTAAGCCTCACCCTATACAATACTGGTTCAGAGGGAGAACCAGTTGTGTAGAGAACTCCTCTACCTCCCTTCCAGGAGAGCTAAATCCTTTTTTTGCCAAGCCAGCACCGCCTGAGGATACCAGCCTGCTGAACATCTCGGAGGCGGATGTGCGCAGCACCTTCAAGCGGCTGAACATCCATAAGGCGGCAGGCCCCGACGACATCCCGGGCCGTGTCCTCAGAGCATGCCAGTTGGCAGGAGTCTTTGCAGACATCTTCAACCTCTCCCTGTCCCAGGCTGTTGTTCCCGCAGTCTTCAAGATGTCCACCATCGTGCCTGTCCCTAAACAACCCAAGGTAACAAGCCTGAATGACTATAGACCTGTAGCCCTCACCTCGATTGTCAGCAAATACTTCGAGAGGTTGTTCAAGGACTTTATTTGCTCTGTGTTACCTGCCACGATGGACCCATGGCAATTTGCGTATCGTCAGATCCGCGGACGACGCAATTGCCATGGCCCTCCACACTGCCCTTTCCCACCTGGAGGGAAAGAACTGTTATGTGCGAATGCTGTTTGTGGACTACAGCTCAGCGTTCAACACGATAATTCCTGCCAAGCTCGACACCAAGCTTAGAGGTCTAGGCGTGCCCCCATCCACGTGCAGCTGGATACTGGACCTCCTGTCGGACCGCCGCCAGGTGGTGAGGATGGGCAGCACCAAGAGCCTCAGAGCCACTTACCCTCAACACGAGAACCCCCCAGGGATGCGTGCTGAGCCCTCTCCTCTACTCCCTCTACACCCACGACTGCATGGCTATGCACAGCTCCAACGTCATCATCAAGTTTGCTGACGACACGACAGTGATGGGCCTGATCGCCGGCGACGACGAGACAGCCTGCAGGGAGGAGGTTGGATTGCTGGAGCAGTGGTGCCAGGAGAACAGCCTCGCCCTCAACGTCAAGAAGACCAAGGAGCTGATTGTGGACTACAGGAAGCAGAGAGGAGAGCACAGCCCTATCTCCATCAACGGTGTTGCAGTAGAGAGGGTCAGCGGCTTCAAGTTCCTCGGCGTACACATCTCCGAGGACCTCACATGGTCCACGCACACCACACACGTGGTGAAAAGGGCCCAACAACGCCTGTATTTCCTCAGGTGTCTGAGGAAATTCAGCATGGGCCCCCGCATCCTGAGAACATTCTACACCGGCACAATCGAGAGTGTTCTTACAGGGTGTATCACCGCTTGGTACGGGAACTGCACTGCACTCGAGCGCAGAGCGCTTCAAAGGGTGGTGCGGACGGCCCAGTATATCGTTGGAGGTGAGCTCCCCTCCCTCCTGGATATATACAACCAGCGGTGCGTGGCCAAGGCCAAACGCATCATAAAAGACATTGCCCACCCAGCCACGAACTGTATTCACTTTTACCGTCAGGCAGGCGATACCGCAGTATCAAGTGCCGTACAAATAGACTCAGAGACAGCTTCCACAGTCAGGCCATCAGGCTGCTGAACAAGGGCGTATAGCATATAACAATGTATATTTTATCACATATACATATTGCTCTTTTTCTGTGCCGATATATTGCATTTTATAAATTGCATCTTTATTTTACATATTTAACTTTATACAGTTGTTGTTTTTAAACTTATTTTATTCTATTCTGTTTTTATTTTATTTTATTTTATTCTTATTTTTATAACTGCTGTCTGTCGTCGGGTATTGCACATAAGATTTTCACTCACTGCTTTATACAGTGTAAACTGTGAAGTGACAATAAACTTGACTTGACTTGACAATCAAAACACTCACCCTAACCCTGACGCTACTACCCTATTACTAACACTAACCCTGACGCTACTAACCCTATTACTAACACTAACCCTGACGCTACTACCCTATTACTAACACTAACCCTGACGCTACTAACCCTATTACTAACACTAACCCTGAGGCTACTAACCCTAACCACTAACCCCAGCAACTGAGCAAGCTCCCTAGTTGAATGTAGAGACATCCTAAGCACTGGGTTTTTTCCTCACAGTCAGTAGTGGTGAAGGACAAATGCATTAGAAGTACATTTTGGCAGATTTTTATTAAGAAAGCTAAATCAGCAGAATCAGGACAAAGTAATCCCTAGCAGTTAATACAGATAGTAGAACCTATCTGTGGTGCTTTTCAACGCAGATCAACAAACAACTTTTACGACAAGCATTTCCTACATTCAAACATATACAAATATAAAGTGTATACGATTTCTACAAATGTAAAGTACCTCGCTCTTTTAAAGTTTTCATGAACACAGTACAAATAAACAAAGTGAGAGGGTACAATTCAGATATATCCTTAGATCTTGACTGAGAACTAATTCATCCTAATGCAATGAGTTGGGGAGAAGAGCAGTCTTCCATTCTACAATATCAAAACTGTATCTTCCCAACCACTGTCTTCATGAGCTTGGAAGGAGGTACAGACACTAGTAATCACTTAAAAACAGAACATGGTGTCTGGGTAAACGTGCGGAAAGAGAGCTCAGGCCGTAATGGGCACGTTGTCCCTGTAGCACTCTGTCCTCTGAGGGGCACTGTAGCTGCACAGGTCCTGGTAGATACGCGCCATCTGGTCACTCGCCGTCTCGTCGGACATCTCCACAGAAGGGCTGTGGTGTGTGTACGACTGGACACGACGCACCGTCACCGCCTCAAGCAGCTGCTGGCAGTTCACGGCCGTAATCTGAACGCACAGCAGGGAGACATACTGTAAGATGTTGGGGAAACGCTGGGCTTTTTTCTCGGGTCATTTCGCTACGTTGGTTTTCCTTCTCAGGAGGTGTGATGGCTTTTCAATAGATTGTTAGAAATACATTACAAAATCTGGAGGATTGACTTCCCTTTATTGGTCACATACTGTACATGTGCACACACACACACTCACAGTGAAATGAGTTTCTCTGCAGTTAACCCATCCTAGCATTAGGAGCAGTGGGCAGCTATTGTGTACATACAGCACCCGGGGAGCAGTGGAGGGGTCTGGTGCCTTGCTCGGCAGTGCCCATGTGTTTTTCGGGGACTTGAACCGGCGACCTTCCAGTTCCAAACCCAAGTCGCAACAGACTGAACTACTGCCGCCCCCATATATAATAGGCTACCTGTTGCATTCCTTATGCACTGCCCTCATCACCACTACCGTAACATCTATTCTAGTGTTCGCTCAGCGACACGTTATTCATCAGCCGTATGTTGAATCATTCGATTGCCTTTTGTTGGCCTCACCTGGACCAGGATGAGTTTGTTCTTGGCGGTAGCGAGGTCGTGCAGCTCCTCTCCAAAGCAGAGCGTGACCGTGGGGTCTGGGGCAGGGAACTGGCCGTCTTGGTGCAGTTGAAGAGCTGAAACATATTGCCGTATTATATGGCCTATTCATTCTTTTGTTTTTGCATACTATGCATATATTTTAGAGGGCGTCAGCAGTTGAGGTGGTGGATGCTGAGTCTTCAAATACTATTTGTGAAACAAATTTAACACAATGAAGCAAAAATAAATGAAGAATCATGTTTGAGTATGATTAGATGAGACCAAGTCAAAAGTCAAAGGGTTTGAACTGAACGCTCGACTAAAGGGATTTTTTAACTGCTTTAACTGCGCGACATTGTCATGAAAAATGTTGTTTTTATTTGTTTTAAGTATTCGTTGAGGGCATGTCCCTCATGTGCCCTCATTACGAGTTCATTACATCTGTTAAAATATTGATTTATTGATGTGTATGTGAATGCATTTCAATTGTATTTCAAATTAGAATCCATTATTTCATCTAACAAGACAAATAAACAAATATATTCAATGATTATCAGAGTACGGTGGATGAATAGTGATTATAGTGTTACACTGTAGGGAATTCCTACTGCGGAAGGGAATGGGGAGTAAGAATTTCACTGTACTTGTATATGGCAAATAAAAACATCTTGAATATTGAAAGTTAAACAACATGCAATAATAAGCATATACCTCATAAATGTCTCTCTGATAAGAGCAAGAAATCAAATGTTTGGAGAGGAACCGGACCAGAACATCCCTCTACAATAAATGATTGTCATATCTAAATTGCTGAATATCTCAATGGTTGTTTTTTTTGGTACAATCTAAGACTAACTTTGTTTATAGCCCTGTTGCGTTAGCTATGATCTACATCTAAATCTGGAGGGTTTAGGAAGCTCTTTATTGGTCCCACACATGTACCACACAGTTCAATCCGTTTCTCTGTATTTAACACATCCTAGTAATAGGACTATCAGCGCCTGGGGGGGAGCAGGGTAGGGGTCTGGTGCCTTGCTCAAAGGCACCTCGGCAGTAACCCGGTGTTTCGGGGACTTGAACCCGTGAACCTTCCGGTTCCCAAGCCCCGAGTCCCAACCCACCGAGCTGTCCTGCCGCCCTATGAGGATGATGATGATGATGTAATGACGAATAAAAAAAAAGCCTTTTTTGGAGGCCTGGACGCTCCTCCGGGGCTCACCTTGGAGGAAGTGGCCCGTGTCGAAGATCTTCACCACCGCGTCCCTCTCCAGCTTGCGTGCCACAGGGCCTTGGTGGTTGTGGTGGTGGTGGTGGGGGTGGTGGTGGGGGTGGGGGTGGTGGTGGTGGTGGTGGGGGGGGGGGCCCAGCTCCCTGAGGCCGCTCCAGAACACTCGGCTCTGGCACAGCCTCTTGATGAAGATGCCCTCGCGGTTGGCGCGCAGCAGCACGCCCCTCTCCAGATGGCCCAGGAGCTTGCAGGTGACTTGGCGCTGGCGCTCGTGCTCGATGAGCTCGGCGGGCGGGAAGCGGACGCTCTGCATGGCGTCCGGGCCGTAGCCGCGCTGCGATGGCTGCGACGGCGACGGGGAGATGCGGCAGCCCTCGGGGTGAGAGGCTAGCGTGCTGTGCATCAATTGCCCTCCGTAGTAGAAACTGATCATCATCTGGGAAAACGCTGTTAGAGAGAGAGAGAGAGAGAGAGAGAGAGAGAGAGAGAGAGAGAGAGAGAGAGAGAGAGAGAGAGAGAGAGAGAGAGAGAGAGAGAGAGAGAGAGAGAGAGAGAGAGAGAGAGAGAGAGAGATCAGCTTTTTGTGGAGTGTGATCAAGTAAACCAGATAATTGATCATCGATTTTAGATTCGAATGTGATCGAGTAAATAAGTTTAGTATTAAAGGAAATGTTTTTGCAACGCAACATCATTTAAATACCTGAGCTGAAGGAGCCCACAGGTGAGGGGTCGTGGTGCTGGGGAACGGCTGTGGGATACGAGAAACCAGGGGAACAAGCAGAACAACACTGTTAGTGTGGTCTCGCATGGACACCGGGTGTCCAGGCGACCTCAAGCGCTTGTGGTCAAACAAAGGCTATTTGTGCCACATCATCAGAAAAAGCGTCTTGCAATGACACGATCGCCTTAGTCAGCAGCGCAACAGGATGTTAGCCAATTGCCCCATTGCAGAATTCATCGGTCAAGTAAACAACTAGCGTGCCTCTCGTGTCGCGGCACTGAGCTTTAAGGCACTGGAGCTCAACTCCCTCTAAAAGGGAACTTAAGAAATCATATCTGAAGACATGACAATGGGCAGATGCACGGAAACAATCGAGAACCTTGATCTGTGAATGGATTGGAGAAGTGTGTGTGTGTGTGTGTGTGTGTGTGGGGGGGGGCGTGGGCGTGGGCGTGCGGTGCATGTGACTGTGGTGAGATCTCTCACCGGTGATGCTGCCATGTGACCAGTACTCGGGGCTGGCTTTGACGCTGCAGCCATCCTCCTGGGGAGAGTGACTTCTCTTGATAGCCGGGGGGTAGTCATCATTGGAGGCCTGCAGGCCAAGGATAAAACAGTTGTTTAGTGACTTTTCCTAATCTCCAACAGTTGTTCCTCACAGCTGTGCCATTGGGACGCTTTGAGTTGTGAAACAAAACTGTTTTAGCAAGAGTTTGTCATTGATTAGGAAGACAGAAGACATTTAAGTGATGAGAGATAGTGGTGAGATCACTGAAAGGAAAAGAGAAGATGGGGAGAGAGAAGAGTGAAATGAGGATGGGGATGGGGGAAGTTGGAAAGTGTTTGTGTGTGTGTGTGTGTGTGTGTGTGTGTGTGTGTGTGTGTGTGTGTGTGTGTGTGTGTGTGTGTGTGTGTGTGTGTGTGTGTGTGTGTGTGTGTGTGTGTGTGTGTGTGTGTGTGTGTGTGTGTGGGTGGGGGGGGGGGGGGCAACCTCACCTCTTTAATGAGCTCCTCTAGCTCTGCAGAGCTACAGTCTAAGTCAGTAATATCGCCAGCTGTCATGCCCATCGGTACACATTTACCAACTGGGGAAAAGGGAACACAACAGTCAACGTGTTATCTATTGCTGTATTCGATCAGATTAGATTAGATTATAATGTATTGTCATTGCACAGCACAAGTACAGTACAGCGAAAAGAAGTTGCCATCTAACCAGAGTGCAAATGTTACACCAAAGTGAATATAAGATGTAAAAACAGTCTACTAGGTATAAAAACAGGTATAAAATACCTTATAGAGTAGATATGAGCTATGTGCAGAATTATAGGCATATACCTGTGTATATATACAGGTAAGTATACAAGTATCAACAGGTACTGAGCAGGGATATGCAGCATCAAATGAAAGTATACTACACAGCTGTGTGTGTGCTAACCAGCCATGTGGGCAATACGCCAACTAGTGATCCAACCAGCAATGCATGCTACATTCTAGTCATTCCCTATCTCTTTCAAAACACTTCCATTGTCTGTCTTCACCGGACAAATATAAAATATATGGTTTATAAAATAAAATTGAATTTTGATGAACTATTTAGAGTCCAGACTCACGCTTCTGCTCTTCGTCCGGGACGATGCGGTAGACCTTGTAGGGCTCTGAGATGTCCAGCTGTGAGCGGTCTGTCACCTCCTCAAAGTCAGGGCTCTTGTTCAGGGCACAGCGGAGCCTGGTCTTCCAGGTGGCTGGCTCCGCCTTGTCCCCCTCTTTAAACTTGCCTTTGAACACCGCCCAGGCCTGGGAAACAGAGGAAAGAAGAGACGGACGATAAGACACACAAACAGTTTCTGCATGATACTAAAATTGTTCTGTTTGTTGTTTGACATGAATAAGTGAAACTAAATATATCATGTACAAATTGTATATATGTTATATAAGCTGCATTCGTTAGGGTAAGTTAAGTCTGTCAAATATGGTAATAGAAACTATAACACATGGGCGTCACTTAATGGTCTTACACTCACAGACTTTGGTCTATGTTTTTTGTCTGTAATATGATATTTGTTATATAATATGTGTTTATTGTCCGTTATATAATATGTGTTTATTGCAATTGCAAACCCATGATAGTGGGTAGTACTTGTTATAGGCCTGTCTAATTCTAAGTGAGGGGAATATGCAACACTTTTGAAATATAGCCAATAACTAATAATACAGTGTAATCAAATGAATGAATGAATGCTTTATTTATAACTAATAAATCTGATCTCAGTTATACATAGAGAGATATATTTAGGCTGCGGAATAGTTGTGTGAACAAACAACAAAGCATGTTTTTTGTTTTATATATATATATATATATATATATATATAGGCCTGTCTATAATATCAGAAGGACCTGTTGGGCTATAGCCTAGAAGAGACCATCACTGTTGTGTTAGAATACAGCATAGAGTGTATAAGCTACTATAAGGTGCCTAAGGTTGCTGTAATGATGTAAAGAAGCATAGCCCCAGAATGACAAGTAGAGTAATGCTTCATCAAACCTTGAAGATGGACGCGTCCACCTCCTGGTTGTAGTCCTGTTTCCCAGCGTGCTTCCAGGGGATGCGGAACATGGTGCGAGTGTCCTCCTCCCACCGCAGCCCCGAGTACTGGCCGCTCTGGATCTGCTCCACCAACCACTGCTTCAGTCTCCGTCCTCCCGTGTTCATCTTGGGAATAAGAAAGATTACATATGACACTCTCTCTTGACCTATTATCATGTCCCCAGGTCATCTATAGCAACAAACTAAAACTGTGGAGGTGTCCTTGAGCAAGACACCCTAACCCTAACTGCTCCTCTCTGTATAAATAGCTGACCGCTGCTCCGCATACTAGGATGGGTTAAATGCAGAGAAACTCCTTTCGCTGTACTGTACTTGTGCTGTACACTGACACATTTGAATAATTATAATAATAATAATTATTATTATTATATATTTTTTTGTACATACAACTAGCCCTAAACGAAAGTCCCAATTCATGATTTTCGAAAATAAAACCTGTTTTAATTCTAACTCTTAAACCATTATAACGCAATAGACCTTTAAGTAGAAGGCCTATTGGCCTACCCAACGCCATCAATTATAACCTACAACCATGACACTAATTTTGAAAGTGAAAACATATCAAAAAGAAAAACACAACACCTGACATAAATAAATGAAAGTGTTTGCCCATGCACTTACTTTGTTTACCCTCGAGATATCTATATATATGTCCAGCACCCAGACAGACGACACCTTCATTCATTGAATGGACTGATCTTGAATGGACTCAGTTTATGTGATGTGCTGTCCTGCTTCATAGCCGCGTTTTTCTGAGCGCCGATTGGTTAACTGTATCACTCGCTGTCCAATGGGGTTCCACTAGAAAGCACACTAGTCCCGCCCCCATCCGCAAAGGGCCTTTCTTTTAAGGGCTTCCAGTTTACAAGAAATCCCCTGCAAGATAAGAAGGTTGTGTTTTGCTTTGCCTATATATATATACACGAAGCGTCTTCTGTCACCAAGCACCTTAATCTTACAGAAGATACCTTATCTTCAACAGAAGATACCTTATCTTCTACCTTAGAAGACATAAGGTGGGTCGTGTCACTAAAGCCACGGTCGACACACACGCACACCTTGAATGATTAGCCTACTACTACTACTACTACTACTACACCTACCAACAACTACCACAACAATTACTGATGATTTAACATGTTTATTAATGTATCTTATTCAATAAATGCTTATATTTGCATTCATAATTTCATAATTTTCATAATTTCATAATGGGGAGTAAGCATTCCTATGTACTTGTTACACATGGCCAATACAAATATTGTATCTTGTAATTCATTACATATCTCATACCTACTCGTAATTGTATACCTGTTTTTAGTAGTAGTTTTTAGTAGTAATTTGTTTTTACATATTTTATATATTATCCAACCACTGTACATTATATATTACCATGTACTTTACTGCAACATGTGCACTCTGGTTAGATGCTAAATTCCTTTCGCTGTACTGTACTTGTGCTGTACAATGACAATACATTTGAATCTAATCTAATTAATATTTTCCGTGGCAATATTAAGTAACACACTTAATATTTGGCTTTATATATTAATATATTATTAAATATTACTGGATATCGCAGTCAGCGCTGTAGATTTCCTTAACACAATTAGTGAGGTGAATAAAACATGTTTTCACCCATTAAGAAACTGAACGTGGATGGATGGATGTGGTGAGGAGGACTTGTGTCCAGAGATATGAACGTTGGTAACTGTGTGACACCACGCCTTATGCTGTTTGATTTGTTTTGTTGCATTGGGAAGAAAGCGAAAGCACATCACATGATCTCCGTCGGGACTCGGAACGAGGTCTACATGCCCATATTTAGTTTGTATGGATCTAATCTCCAGGCACATATTAACTTTATTAACTTTTAAGACTTCCTTGGCACAAACGCATGCACCTTACATGGAAAAATACACTGCAGATTGGGTTTTTAAATATTTTATATTTGTAATATATATATTTGGCCTTAGCCAAACCTGTATGTGCCTTAACTGTATGTATTTTTAAAAAAAAATTAAACAAATATAAAAGCTAATTGAAATACCACCATGTTTATACAAAATTACTTTATACAATTAAAAGATAAAACCAGGTAGAGTTTAAAAGCTCTGGAAAACAAGGTCCACATCCTTAAGATACATACATAGTGTTCATTTGAACATCAGCAGTTTAAAGCTTTTTTGCATTGGATTATATTACTAAAACAAAAACCAAACAACGCATGTTCAGGTGAGGTTGGGACGTGACGGGTTTGTTCCACCGTGTCCGACGAGGTGCTTAAGTGTATTCTAAGTGCTTAAGTGTATTACGTGTATAAGAGTCGATTCGGTGTTAGGTCGAGTTAAGGCTCTGGTGATGGTTATTCACCAAATGTTCATTATTCACGACACGGTGCCAATAAACCGTCCTAAACGTTGTTGTCCAACCAAGTATTCCCATTCCCCATTTGAAAGCTGAACATGTTTTGTTTTTTTGGCGGCTGTCCCGCCCTGTTGGATCAGCTCTCATCGCTGCGGGGGGGGGTCGTCGGGGGGGTCGTCGGGCAGATCGCTGCAGACGGCCGCATCGTCCTTCACCCAGCGCTGGTCCAGGGCGGCTCTCCGCTGGTCCACCTCCCGCTGCTGCTCGGTGTACCGCAGGAGCAGCGCCCCCACCTGCTCCTCGTCCATAAACGGGCTGGGCCTGAAGTCGTCGCGCAACCACGCTCGGTACTGGGGACGACGACGCGAACCCCACGCAGACGCAGGCACACACGCACATGCAGGCGCGCGCGCACACACACACACACACACACACACACACACACACACACACACACACACACACACACACACACACACACACACACACACACACACACACACACACACACACACACACACACACACACACACACACACACACACACACACACACACACACACACACACACACACACACACACAAAATCCATCTATTAGTAACAAAGTCAAACAACACAATGAAAGTGACTCTAAAAGTAACATAAACTAATTAACATTTTGGATTTAATTGCTTACATTCAGTGCTGTAGTTTTGTCACTGAATAGACATTATTTTGTTGTATATATTATTTAAATTGTTATGGTGTTGTGTTTGAGATTTATACTGCGGGAGTGGATGGGGAGTAAGCATTCCTATGTACTTACAAATGGCCAATAAAAATCTTGTATCTTGTATGGTCCCAAATAATACATTTGTGTGTATGTATGTATGTAAATATCAAAATTCACAAAAGTCAGCTATTTTCCCCACAGATCGTCACAATCCGTGCACACAATGTAAGTTGCCATGCAAGGCGGTGAACACGTGACTCTACCACGCTAACGCAACACCAGCAAACCCCTCCGGCAGTTCCCTTTACGTGCAGACACCATCACTACCCTTTTACTTGCAGCATTTTTCCATTGGTATAATGACAACAACCAGTGATTTTAATTAAATGTAAACAACAAGCGTTGAGTTAATTAGACACTGTAGGAGAGAGGATTAGGCATGTCTTCAAATGTATTCTGCTTTTTATTCATATTAATTACTGAATGACGCAAGGTGGATGCAGTATCAATATGACTAAGCACACACAAAGTGAAAGTACTATAAGCTCACCCAGAGATGTGTGAGGGGAAGGAGTGAAAGGATCAGCAGACAGCGGTACGAAGTACAACGTGTTTACAACCGTGCCACAAGCCGACCACACCGATAGGCAGACATCTCTGTCCACAGAGATGTCACACAACACATCTCATTCACTCATTCACTCATCGTGTGTGCATCTCTGTCACTGCCATGTATTAAGGAGATCTGTAGGACCAGATGTCGGAAGAAGGCCATGTCCATCACTAAGGACCACAACCACCCTGGTCACCATCTCTTCTACCCCCCTACCGTCTGGTCACCGATTACACAGTATCCGTACAGCAAGGACTACCAGGTTCAAGGATAGTTTTTATCTACATGCAGTGGGCCTACTGAACTGCTAGGAGTGCTGCCACTATCATAACATTGTCACCCATATTACATTACAATATCATACTTTTGCTGGACTTTCTGGACTCATTACAGTTACTGCACTGTATTCATGATGCTGCTGCACTACTGACACTTTAAAATGCTTTTAAAGTTGTTTTGCACAATTAAAAATTATACACATTAGTACATATCATCCTTCAGTCACTTTTATGTTCATTTTTATTGTGTATAGTTTTAGTTTTATAGTATTGAGTTTCAGAAATGTGTATACTGCAGTAGAGACTGGGGAGTAAGCCTCCTACCTCGGAGACCTGGGCTCTCTCGTACTCCTGTAGCTGCTGTAGGAAGCCCCCGTTGGGACCCACGAAGGACCGGACCGCTCTGACGGCACTCAGGCACTCCTCCCAGCTGTAGGGCGTGACCGTCATCAGGTAGGCCACCACCATGGTGGTACTGCGAGACACACCCGCCAGGCTGGGGGGAGAACGGCACGGTACGCACTTAAGACGCGTGAAGGGGGTTGTGAATTGGCCGTCGGTGAAGAAGGTGCAATCACTTGCATGGATAATGGAAGGGGAAACCTACCAGTGAACCAGACAAGACCCACCACTCAGACGACACTCGTGGATGAAGGCGATGCACTCTTTAAAATACTGTGACCTGAAAATATGAACAATTAGCACAGAAATAAATACAACACAACACAACACACACACACACACACACTCACACTTCTAGATACATGTATATTTACACACACACACACACACACACACACACACACACACACACACACACTTCTAGATACATGTATATTTAAATATTATGGTCGGTTACTGATTTAAATCAGGAAAATCCCTTTTTTGCCAGGTGCTGACAGTAAAAGTGGAGCCTTCAAGATATTTCAGGTAAGAGATTAAAGGATATGAAAGAGATCAGAATGAACTGAAACTCCAGCACGGGGCCTCAGACTGAAGAACCACAAACAAACCGCTATATCCTATCACAGCTAGGCTTCTGGGGAGGGGGAGCATGCTTAGCTATGCATGTTATTTATGTATGCATGTACGCCTAATTCATCTACTTCAGAAAGACTAAGGTTTCTGGAAGACTGAACAGCACACCATAGACAGACAGTCACAATACTAGGCATACTAATAAAAATTATGAAAAACATATATTGCCGATAGTAATAATAATCATATCTTTAAATAAACATTCACTTAAGTTAGAACAACAGTGTGCCTGCTGAAACTGACAAGACGGTAAACTCAGACAAGACGCTAGCAGGAAACACTGGTGATGCATTGCACAATAAATAAGCTAAAGGCTTGATAAGACTTGTCTCCTGGGGAGTACTGGCTGGTTACTCAACAGCCAACAGACTAGTGCTAAAATAGATAGAGACGCTGCTCTTCTTCCTTCTTCCTGACATCCAAACTCCTCTCGAAAAAGATGTCCCCTCAGCACTTAAAAAGTCTATCTTTCGGGGCCAGAGGTTTCCGGCCATCTTGTTTCATGTGCAGGAAACCTAAGTCTTGTGGCCGTGCTATCAGATTGTAACTGGCAAAGTGATACATATTTGAGGAGCAGTCTGAGTTGCAGAGTGACAAGGCAGTTAATCACGTCCTCGACGCTATTACTCAGCCAGCGTGACCCTTTCTCTAGTTGTGTGACATGCATAACTGGGCTCAAATCAAATCAAAGACTTGTTGTAGGAAGACCATAAAAATAGCTCAATAGCTCTCATATCAATATTTGATATTAGAGATTCAATATCCAAGCCAACAGAGGCTGGTTACAAAGCATCCTAAAGTTGGGGTTTGTGGTGACAAAGCAAGACAAGGCACTTGGCTAATGGGGCGGTCTTCTAGGTTGACTGTTGTGTACATTTATCTGCCGTGCGATTGGCTGTAGCTTTTGATAATCCCTGAAACGATAGTGACAGAGACCGGAACCTACGTGTTAAAATATATACATATCTTGGGAGATTGAGATAAAGGCACTAGTCTCAACCCATTTTGAAAACCTTTGAAATTCCACAGACATACGACGAGATGGACCATTTTGGATGTCAGCATGTGGAGTGTAGTCGTGATGAAAACACGGTGACAGTTGGTCTCCAATCAGCCACACCAGGGATTGTGACAGAGGGGTTCTATTCGGGTCCTGGGTGGTCGGAGCCAGCAGCCAGATGTCACCCTAAGGTTTCCTTCCTCTGCAGCCTGAGGGAACAACACTGCTTGATTGCGACAGGGGGGTCAGACGCCCCGCAACCCGGGCCAATCAGAGACGTCCAACCCAATACCAGAAACCTCAATCCTCATTAACCCCCCCCCGTTCGAACCCAAGTCCGCTCTGCCCGCGCTACGACCTCTCCGTGACACCCCAGATCACCCCGAGAGCGGAACACACACACACACACACCACACACACACACACACACACACACAAAATCTCGTGGAAGCCGTAGCATCTTCCCCTATCTGTCGACATCGCACCCTGAAGATCTAATCTTTCTCTTCTCTTGCCACCTTTGCTAGTTAGCGTGCATGCTAGCAGCACTAACCTGCACGTTATTATCGTCGCACGGAAATGATTGAGATTGCAAACAAAAGCAAGCATGAAGTAGTCCAGAGACACTGTGCTGATCTAGCCCGTGTCGACTTTTAAATCAATATAGGGATGGTTTGACGGATGAGCATTGCTCTGGTGTCTGCTGCTTAAAACCACCCAAACTCAGATTGTGTTAAATCAGTCATCAGTTAGTTATCAGTTATGTTGCAGGAGCAGCGGCTACAGAACTCGTGGTATGGGCCATAGGGGACACAGCCTCCAGGGAGGGTCTGACTAATGTCTAATGAGGCCATGGGCGGAGGAACAACTCATTATTATTACAACACCGTGTCCATCTCCTAAGATCACACACACACACACACACTTCTAGATACATGTATTCTCACACACACACACACACACACACACACACACACACACACACACACACACACACACACACACACACACACACACACACACACACACACACACACACACACACACACACACACACACACACACACACACACACTTAAAGGTGGAGTCTCCATGATGAATGAAGTGAGTTGATTTGCACTGTGGTTGCAGGGTGTGACAACAACCCATGATCAACCGTTACATGAGTCATGTTCTAAAAGGTGCCTCCACAGTTAGGAAATCATTGAATCATTTTTGCCAAATTGAAAGTTTTTTGTTTTTAGAATCATTGATTTGTTCGTCCGCCATTTGCAAATCATATGCATGCATATTATCTTTATAAAATCCGTGTGTGTCCGGTGTGTGTGTGTGAGTGTGAGTGTGAGTGTGAGTGTGTGTGAGTGTGTGTGTGTGAGTGTGTGTGTGTGTACCCACAGGTTCTGGCTGGAGGCATCAGCTGCATTAATACATAGGTAGGTCTTATCCTGGAAAGAAATAAGAACAGGAGCCCAGAAAGATATAAATAGAGATAACAAGACTGTCACTGTGCCATTGATTCATTATTTTACATACAGAATAGCTTGATACAATTGAATACAAAAAGTATAGAACAAAGCCACAATTATTTGAACGGTGAGTTCTGTAGCAGTGGTGCTCACAGAAACAAGAAAAGGAATAAATAACCTCCGAGGCTCTCTTAAATATGAATCATCACTACCCCCGTGTGGCCACAAAAAGTCATTACAAATAACTCATCTTCCGACACCCGATGGCCACTTCACTTACAGTAAGTGAAGTGGCCACAGGGTGTCGGAAGATAACCCCAAAAAAAGGTATTATATTATAAAAAATGTTTTATTGTAATATATATATATATATATATATATATATTTTGTAAAGTTTAGTTTAAAAAATGCATATATACAGACGGACAATTTGCACTAATCAAACAAGCATATTGTGTTTATTACTCACACCCATGTTAGCTTTGGTCCAATAAAAACTGTTTCTGCCAATGATTTGAATAAGGACGAATACGTGACTAATAATTCATGTTAAATGTCTGGGATTATTAGGACTATGCCACATCTTTTTGCAGTTCATAGTCATAGGACTATGTCTTGTTACTGTTGTCACTGTTCATCTTGTTAATGTGCATAGTCATAGGACTATGACTTATTATTATTATTCATCTTGTTGCACTTCATAGTCATAGGAATATGTATTGTTACATTTGTTACTGTTCATAGTCATAGGACTGTATGTTTACTGTTCATCTTGTTACTGTCCATAGTCATTGGATTATGTCTTGTTACGGTTCATGTTGTTACTGTTCATAGTCATAGGACTATGTTTTGTTACTGTTGTTACTATTCATATGTTGCTGTTAACTGTTCTAAAAGCTTTTAGGATAAATTACTTGAAACGTATAAATGCTGTCAGTTTGAGTCAACATGCATTTTGAATTAAATGACTCTTTGTTTTAAAGTATATAAGTGGTATTAACATGATTCAAAAGTTTTTAAATACAAATAGTTCCAATGAAAGTCAGCCTTAGACTGGTCATTTTAAATGTCTGGGTTTATAAGGACTATGCCACATATTTTTACTGTTCATAGTCATAGGACTATGTCTTGTTACTGTTCATCTTGTAACTGTTCATAGTCATAGGACTATGTCTTGTTACTGTTGTTACTGTTCATAGTCATAGGACTATGTATTGTTACTGGTGTTACTGTTCATAGTCATCGGACTATGTCTTGTTACTGTTGTTACTGTTCATAGTCATAGGACTATGTATTGTTACTGGTGTTACTGTTCATAGTCATAGGACTATGTATTGTTACTGGTGTTACTGTTCATAGTCATAGGACTATGTATTGTTACTGGTGTTACTGTTCATCTTGTTACAGTTCATAGTCAGAGGACTGTCTTGTTACTGTTCATCTTGTTACCGTTTATAGTCACAGGACTGATGTCTTTTTAGTGTTATATAAGTATATCATATATCAGATATATAAATATAAATGTAGATATGCAGATATATAAATGTAAATGTAAATGTAAATGTAAAAAATATATATATATATATATATAAATATACAAAGTATAAAAGTGGTATTTACATGATTCAAATTTAAATGTGTTTCTGTTTATCACTATGAAACAGCTCTGAAGTACATTTTTGGAATACAAATAGTTCCCATGGCATCTAAGAGAACAGATGGTAGTAAGCGTGTGTTTAATCTGTGTTACGATTTAGGTGTTTTTTTCCCCCCTGTAAGGGGTCCCTGACCCCAACAAAGTTTGAGAACCCCTAACTAACAAAAAAGAAAAAAAGGAAAATATGTTCACCTCCTGAAACATGTATTTAAGTTCTGCGCAGGAGGGCTTGTGGGCACGTGGTTCTACGCTACAAGACGAGTCCGGTATGACCTCCCACTCACCTCCAATACGGGCTTGGCATTGTTGTACACAGATAGGATATGGGTCACGCCATTCTGAGACATGCTCCCTCTGTTCTCTGCATCTGGGAGTGGAGTGGGAGACGGAGACAGAGAGAGAGTTTGAGTGTGTGTGTGTGTGTGTGTGTGTGTGTGTGTGTGTGTGTGTGTGTGTGTGTGTGTGTGTGTGTGTGTGTGTGTGTGTGTGTGTGTGCGTGCGCGTGTAGTACTCTAGTAATTGGTGTTGGGTTACTAGAGAGCTATTCTCGGCCTCTCGGCCTCTGTGTGATTAACACTCATGTGGCCAAATTTAGCGACGTGTTGACGACACGTAGCGTTGATTGCGGTGGTTCCAGGACTAAGAGTGGCACACTTCTACACGTAATGATCAGTGGATGAATATAGCCCACTTGCTCATTCAAACATACATTTGAAAGTCAAAACAGTCCACAAAGTACAACCGGAAGAAATCGGAAACCAAAACAAGCCATCTGTGATTTATTGACCCTAATAATCGTAACGTCAATTTGCCCAAACACAAGGTCCAATTTTGAAGTTGTTTTTGGATGTCAAAACATGATGCACACGTGTACACTTACACTATGCAAATAAAAACCCAATGTATATGGGCTCCACAGTATCCTCTATAAACCTTTTTGTGAGAAAGGCCGGCCAAGTAAACAATTAAAAAGTTCTGAATGAAATCTGCTATTCGTACCTCTGATGTTTCCCAGGTACAGTCCATCCACGATCTGTGAAGGAGACATTGCAGACAAATAAGGTTACTGTAGTCATGTGACAACTCCATACAGTCCATACTGTAGCTGTGATAACAGCATAAGCCCTGCTTAGCTTTCTATACTGGCCCAGTCCAGAATGGGCTTAAAGAGGTTCACCCACGTCCAGGGTCAGGTCTGTGACAAGGACAGAAGTGATGAGGCCTGATTATAAGGGCAATGTGGTAATTAACTGTTGGTTGGGCGTGTTGTTTTGATCTGTTAGGACTTGGCTTGGAAACCGGAAGGTCGCCGGTTCAAGTCCCCCGTACACCTGGGCACTGCCCAGGTGCCCTTGAACAAAGTACCAGACCCTCTCCACTGCTCCCTGGGCGCTGGATATAATAATAGCTGATACCCACTGCCCCTAATACTAGGATGGGTTAAATGCAGAGAAACACATTTCACTGTGTGTGTGTGTGTGTGTGTGTGTGTGTGTGTGTGTGTGTGTGTGTGTGTGTGTGTGTGTGTGTGTGTGTGTGTGTGTGTGTGTGTGTGTGTGTGTGTGTGTGTGTGTGTGTGTGTGTGTGTGTACATGTATGTGACCAATAAAGAGGATTCAATCCTCCAGATTTAGATTTAGAACGATTTCATAACTGCAAATGTACCAATTTCAAGAAAATACATACATTAAACAAACATACAGGGGGACTACTTATTGATATGATGTTTTAGAATATAAAAACTACTTTTTCTCCCTATACTCGTTATGGTCGTTAGGTCGTTAGTACAGTAAAGAGTTGTTTTCAATGGATCTGTAGGGTGAATAGAACACATCTATAGCCTGGAATGACCTCAGTATTACCGTTTGGCCATCAAGGAATGATCATCATCATCATAACGCACTCTTACACTAACGTTACATGACGTCACTACACATGACGTCATGTAACGTTAGTGAATGACCACCGAGTCAACCTCGCAGGACGTCACGTGATGTCATATAACACCCCCCCCCCCCATTCACCCCGGGGGGGGGTCAGATCAGAAGAAGAAAGTTGCTTCTTACTGAACACCACCACCACCACCTGCTTACACACGACCCCGTACATGGTACACCCACACAGCTCTTACCTTGTTCATGCCATTGCCCATGGTCGACTTCAGAAAGGAGGCTCTGTCCTCTCTCTCGTTGTCGGTGGTTGCAATAACAATACAATGCCAACCTCGGATTATGAGACAGAGACAGCAGTTCGATACTTTTGGACGTGGTGGAATGATCGATCGCTACGATAATGACCCCACTTCCATCTATGTACTGTGCAAAGAAGACATAATGCAATAATGCAATCCCCCAATGTAAAGCACTCAATGTCTCAATGAACACTAGTATTATGCACAACAGGCAGAGTACTTCTTCCGGGTACTTTACTTTTTTTTGAACGAAAGCAAGCACCGAATCATCCGGTTAGGTGACATCACGGTGACGGTAAACACCGACTCCTCCTCCTTCATCATCATCATCATTGATACGAGTTACTTGCCTTTTAATGTGCCGTTTCTACAGCAGCACACCGTAGCTAGGTTTACTTAGATGCAAACACAGGTTTTAAAGTTACATTTAGTCCCATTTACCGAAAGTATTGTATACACAAAACAATGTCAGTTCTTTAGAGAGCTCTACACGCTCCTTTGACTCAAACCACTTCGAAAATGGTATTGCAAATGTATTCATGCCTTTGCCCGTTAGTAAGAATATCATCAAATGTAAAGAAACTCATTATATAAATTGGTTGCATTTTGTATGCACTCGATTTTGTAATGTTAAAACTACTAACAGGAAACAAGTGTAGTATTCCCAATTGATTTGACAACATTCACATTTGGAACTTTTATTCTGATCTTTATAACACACAATGACCGTAAGAGGAAGAGGCCTTCCAAAATGCAGATTCTGAGGTAATTTGAACAACTGATAAATACAGATATTTGATTGGACATATCTTTGTCCTCGGTCTTCTTATCATAGTGGTGATGGATGTCCCCCTTGGGTGATTTACTTCTTCCACTGCTTGTTCTCATAGTCCCACTTGGAAGAGATTCCTTCCACTGGGTTGATCCTCATGTCGATCATTCTCTGGAGCTCCTTGGCCTTCCACTCTGGGTGGAAGGTGTGAGGCACGTCGCCGAACACTGTGGAGAAAACCATGGTCAGCCTGGGGGGAGAGGGCGTTTCCTCATCTGCCAACAAAAGACTGTGGCACAGAAGGCAGTTTGCCATTTGCGCAACAGACGATGCTGAAGATAAACCAGTGTTCCTCTTTTGGGTTCATTGGCGATGGCATTAAGAAATGCATTATAATGACACCTGCCTTGTCCTTTGACTCAACAGTATTTGAGATCCATTTAAAAAAAATTAAAGAAACATGGCTTATTAGGTTATACACAACCAGCTATACATAGTGTTCAAAACTAGATCATTTATACAAATAAATCACATATTGGATATAAGGGTAAGTTGTACACTAAGTGTAGTCCTAAGTTAGTAATAATTCCATTATTTTTGATACGCACCATACTTTCTCTGCCACACCACCAACAAGCCCGTAAGGCCGATGAAGAAGAAAATTCCTGCGGCAATCGACTTCCACTCTGCACTCCCCTGGTTCATCTCAGCAAAGCTCTGCTTGAAGCTGATGCGGTACACTGGAAATGTGGCAAACAAACACTGTGATCAACTATTTAGAATGACATCCCGTGTTCCGGTACAGTATTATTGACATAAAAAAATATATATCTTAATTTTTTTTATCTGGAGGATTGAATCCTCTTTATTGGTCACATACACTACAGTCATTTAGCAGACGCTTTTATCCAAAGCGACTTACAATAGTATAACATACATGTACACACACAGTGAAATGTGTTTCTCTGCATTTAACCCATGCTAGTATTGGGAGCAGTGGGCAGCTCCTGGACACAGAGCACCCGGAGAGCCGTGTAGGAGAGGTCTGGTGTCTGGTGTCTTGCTAAAGGGCACCTCAGCAGTGCCCAGGTGTTACGTTGACTTTAAAATCAGCGACCTTCCGGTTCCCAAGCCAAGACCCAACAGACAGCTATCCTGCCGCCTGATTTAACTGTATAAAAACACACAGGGTTGGATCAGTTTGATTCTTACGTGCAACCTTCTCCTCATTGGAGAGTGTGGCCCAGGAACCCTTCTCTTTCTCCTTCAGGGACACCTGCTCCGAGCTCAGGTCAGTCACATAGCGGACCTGGGGGAGAGGATTCTCCCGCCTGTCAAAGTAGGCAGGCAAAGAATACCCCTCTACCTTAGCGACTCCTGCAGGGGGAAAATAAAAAAATTCAGTTCCGACTAATTAATCTAACTGCCAATTAATGGTGGACACACATTCTTATTATTATTATTCTTATTGAAAATATTACCTTTGAAAGAGTGAAAATGCAAAACACACACGCACACTGAATTACAAAAATAGATTTTAATAATAATTTGTTATATACTGCACCGACATTAAAAAGAAACTGACGGTTATTGTCAAGCTTATCACTGTTCACAGCAGACAAATGTTTTTATCTTGACCCAGTACCCTTACGGCATTACAACATGTCTGGCAACAGTGTCAGTGTGCAAGACTTTGAGGTGAACATTGAGGTGAACACTGTCGTGTTGCTAGTTTTAGGTTGAGTGCTTCACCTCAACCGTTGAAAAAGAATAAGATAAGAAAATGATATGTAAAACAGTGACCTACCATGTCCCCCACGTACACACACCGAGGTGGAGATGGCACGTCTGCCAACAAGACGAAGGGCTCTAGAGGCCAGCATTCTGTTTAAAAAGATATTAAAGATGATATGTAGTAAGGTGACCTCATAAGACCCATTAAGAGACAGGACACAAGGAAGTATGAAGACAAGCCAGTGTGCAAACAAAAATATATCGTTTGCAGACAAAACCCATTATACATAAACGTGTATGTTATATATTACTACTACATACAGGCCCTCGGTCGGTTGGTCGGTATGTACACCAATATAGGACCGATTGTATTCATTAACCATTTGAAATAACGGGTTTGCAACGTGTGCATAATACTAATGCACGATATATATTTACATTTAATAGGAACTACTCACACTAAAAGACAACCCCTTCATATATATGCACCTGCAGCTGCAGTGCAGGCGGCTAGGCTATCGGGATAGCACACAAGGTCACGGCACACAAAAGGGGACTAAAGCGCAGAAATACTCCGACTTATGATGATGATGGAATGAGCACCCACTTTAACCCGAAGGCCCAGATGTTTATGCATATGTTAAGGTTTAATAAAAACATATATATAACCTATAACGTATAGGAAGTACGTGTGCTAACAACAGCTAGCTTCAGGCTCCAACATACCGCCGCTATTCTCCCTCAATGTCATACCCGTTAAACCGGTGGTTTTTGTCCGGTAAAACACGTCATATGTCGTCCGTTGGTGTGTGCGCCTCGTCGCCATACAAACCGTGAAGGTGGGCTGTGGGATATATAGTCAAGAAGTGTAAAGAATAAAGGAGGATAAAACACCTACTGTGCCGTTGTTGTTGATGCTTGCTTTCGCGTTACCCTAGCCGTAAAGGACGTGTGTGTGAAAGGGAAGCGCCGGAAAGCCGTAAGTAAAATGGTTATGCTGTGGTGCCGTTAACGTGCCGTCTGCTTTACGGTCGCACGGTCGCGCTGACGTGCTGCACACACACACACAAGTTGAATCCATCCACCTGTGTGTGCGGTGACGGTGACGGTTTGGTACCGATCGCTCAGATCGATCAGATTACAAGACGGGGCTCGGATTCCCAGACCACCACCCCCCCCACTCTTGGAGGAGAAAGAAGTAAATATTCGCCTGTTTTGTATATATATATTTGTATATATATTCTCACCATTGTCCGACGGCCTCTATCCACCTATTGTGGGGAACAAGGGGCTGTCATACACACACTTTCACCCGGAATGATACCCAGCTAACGCAGCTAGCAGCCCCCCCCCGAACCCATCCTAACTATGCACTACCCCCCCCCCCCCCCCAGGGTAGAGACATGCCTATCGTACTGACCACGCAGGCCTACTGCAAGATGCTCCTGCACGCCGCCAAGTACCCCCACTGCGCCGTGAACGGGCTGCTGGTGGCGGAGATGATGGAGAAGGAGGAGGAGGAGGAGGAGGAGAAGGAGGAGAGGGATGACACCCAGAGGGACCCCCCCCATGGTGGTGGTGGTGGTGACCACCACCATGGGGGGGGTGGTGGTGGTGACCACCATGGGGGGGGTGGTCACCACCACCATGGGGGGGGTGGTGACCCGGTGCTGTGCGTGGACTGCGTGCCTCTGTTCCACGGGACCCTGGCCCTGGCGCCCATGCTCGAGGTGGCTCTCACGCTGGTGAGTACACGGATGACTGTACATACATTCATAACTGCATACCCCTGATCACTACCTGTTTATACGTGTATACTTACCTTGTGTATAGATGTATATACCTATAATTCTGCACATATCTCAAACATACAGTATAAGTTATTTTATACCTCTTTTTAGTAGTATTTTCGTTTTAGTAGACTGTTTTAACATCTTATTTAACCACTGTACATTGTATATTACCATGCACTTTACTGCAACATTTGGACTCTGGTTAGATTAGATGCCAAATCAATTGTGATGTACTGTACTTGTGCTGTAGTGTGCACTGACAATACATTTGAATCCCACACACAAAAAAAACAACAGAAACTAGGCTTTGCTTTCAATTACAAAATACTTGATATACATCTGTTCCGTCCACAGATTGATACGTGGTGCAAGGAAAATCGATATGTCATTGCTGGGTATTATCAAGCCAACGAACGCGCTGTGGACTTCAGGTAAAACACGTGTGTGTACGGTACAAGCTTGTACAAGAACAAGCCATGGCGTTCTACTGTGGCATTCAAAGTGTTTTGTGTTTTGTTTTCCAGACCTAACCAGGTGGCTGAAAAAGTGGCTGCCAGAATAGCTGAGAACTTTGGGGAAACGGCTATTGTGATGGTAATGACTGACGGAGGCTTTTGGATACGGATAAGGAACAAAGTATCTCCCAGATGAGTCCTTTTTAATTTTGTAATGATTTTTTTCTTTCAGGTGGATAGCAGTAGACTGACAATGAGCTGTTTCGAACCCATTGTTGTCATATACGACCACCACGAGAACAAATGGAAATGCAGAGATGCCGATCAGTAAGTCTCTAGCTAGACAGTGCTATAATATATTACATTACATTACATTACAGTCATTTAGCAGACGCTTTTATCCAAAGCGACTTACAATAGTGTGTTTAACAAAGGAAGGTAAGAGAACAACTGGTCAAACAACTCGAAGTCAAAAGTGCATTTCATTTCTAACAAGTCTCCAAGAACTGAAGCAGTGCTCAGGGAGAAGCACAAGCATTCAGGCGATAAGTGTAAAGGGAAAAGTACAATAAGTTGGCAAACAATATCAATATATATATATATATATATATCTATACCTATCGACCTAGCGCTACGAGGAAAGATCCGGGAAGTGATATATAAAGGGAATATAATGAATATGGTTTTATGTCCGTAATCAGGTGTGACATTCAAGATGTATATGTGTCTAATGGGGCTGTTGAGGTGTGCAAATTGTACATTTATTATTACTTCATTTGGAGATTTTTGTTAACCTGTGAAGACAAAATTTGTGTGTGTGTGTGTGTGTGTGTGTGTGTGTGTGTGTGTGTGTGTGTGTGTGTGTGTGTGTGTGTGTGTGTGTGTGTGTGTGTGTGTGTGTGTGTGTGTGTGTGTGTGTGTGTGTGTGTGTGTGTGTGTGTGTGTGTGTGTGTGTGTGTGTGTGTGTGTGTGTGTGTGTGGTTCAACTTAAAAGGCGTGTCTGTGCTGTGTGTTTCAGGGACTGCTTTGAGGATTGGTTTGAGGCCCAGAAGATCACGTCTTCCTTGCTCGAAGGCCGGTCCTACGAACACCTGATTGACTTTGACAACCACCTGGACGACCTGAGGAATGACTGGACCAACCCAGTGATAAACAAGTGTGTGTTGGATCTGTGCTAGGTCTCTGGAGCGTATTGGACATGGACAGAGATACTGCTGATACAGCATGCACGGTGCTACCCACAGCGTAGCACCAACAACCTTACTGAATGCTAACCGTTTGAAAGTCTCTCACATTGATGGGAGACTTGTGGATCATGGGTGGCCAAACGTTTGAAGGGCAAGCCCATTGGTACTGATGCACGGTTGGTGTGCTGCTGCGTCCCAGACTAAAGGATGCTGAGGGGACTTAGGTTGTTTGCTCTCAGAATGCTACTTAACATTTATTTCCATTATTCTCCGATGTTTCTGATTCGTTTATTTCATAATCGTTTTTTTGTTTAATGAATTTTAGAAAAAGGTTTGAAATGATTGAAAAAAATGAATACTGATACTAAATCTTATAAAACTGATTCTAATTGTAATTTACTGAACCAAGATGTATTAATATTGTTAATTCAAAGTTAATATAGACAGAATTACTCTTGGCTATATGTTAATGTTGATGGACTGATCTTTGCTGTATAAAATGTCTTATTTTTTTCTATTGCTGTCAGAGAAGGGCTGGTGAGTTATGTGTGCAGCATACCTCACACCTTTTCTCTTAACAGACATGCCTGTATTATCTTTGTTCTATTTCATTAAACTTGTCGACTTAATAATATCTATACCTAGTCAACACTCATCCTTTGGTCCAATGAGATTCAGACCAGTGCAAACTAGGAGAGCAGAGCTGAGGATATTAATTTCAGACTAACTAAAATAAAATATTTTCATGATGCAACTCCTCCTTAAAATTGGTAATTAGGGTATCGGATCCCAAACTAAAAATGTTTATGAAACATATTTGAGCTTTACTATGACAATTCCATTTTTAAGGATGTATCTTAGTAAAGTAGGCTTCTCATCTGAATGTGAAAGATATAGACTGATCTTATCTGAGACTGAGTCCTAACTTATCATTTAATATTGGGTCTATCCCTGACAATCACTGGAGTATGCAAAAATACACGAATGTGGACTAACAGCGGGCTACTAAAGGGGAAACAGCCTGACGCTCCTGAGTTCACTCAAAATGCCACCGTGCTAAATACTGCCACCGTGTGTCGAACTGGTGTAACTGCTTTCAGACGACATACGACGGGTTTTACCACATCTCGCGAGAAGCACGTTCCTGCAGGAAATTAGGCTGCCGTTTCATGACCGAGTTTCCAGGACCCTCCTTATTGATGACCCTGCCTTCAGGACTAGGGACCAGAGACCAGGGACCAGAGACTTGGACCAGAGACCAGGGACCAGGGACCAGAGACCAGAGAACAGGGACCAGAGACCAGAGACCAGAGACTTGGACCAGGGACCAAGGACCAAGGACCAGAGACCAGAGACCAGAGACCAGGGACCAGGGACCAGAGACTTGGACCAGGGACCAGCTGGACGACCATCACAGTGAGAGGACGGAAGGGGAAGGAAGTTGCATTTGTTCATTAAAAAAAAAAAAAAAAATAGTCTTAAATTGTACAGCAAAGTTGACATTAAAGATACAACAGAATAACGTGTGTGTGCCCTTTGCCCACCCTGCCTTGTTGAGTTGCAAGACATAAAGTTGTATTTTAGGTGGATATATATTTTTTTTATAGTTTAGTATAAAACATGTATAACGTTGGAACAATTGTTGGACAATTGTGTTATTGTCAAATGAATCTCCTAAAAACACGCAAAAGCCTACAGACAATCATCACTGTTACCGTCAGGCAGGCGATACCTCAGTATCAGAGATAGCTTCCACAGTCAGGCAGGCCATCAGGCTGCTGAACAAGGGCGTATAGCATACAACAATGTACATTTTATTACATTGATTTATATATACATATTGCTCTTTTTCTGTGCTGATATATTGCATTTTATAAATTGCATTTATATTTTTAGATATTTAACTTTATACCGTTTTGTACTTTTTTTCTATTCTTATTCTATTCAGTTTTTATTCTATTTTATCTTATTTTTATAACCGCCGTCTGTCGTCGGGTATTGCACATACGATTTTCACTCACTGCTTTATACTTGTGTAAACTGTGGTGACAATAAACTGGACTTGACTTGAGACGTTTGAGTCGTTTTCCAAAGGTTCTGATTGGTTGTTTGTTCCCTTCTGAAATCACGTGTCTTGATTATTCATGACGTCATAAGCGCCGCCTCCTTGTCACGTCGTCACTCGCGCGGGAACATTCGCGTCCCTCCTCGCAGCTCGCGGTGCTGATCGTCGTCATGGACCCGTCCGAAGTGGAGTTCCTCGCAGAAAAGGAGATAGTGAAGATAATCCCAAACTTCAGTCTCGACAAAATCTATTTAATTGGTGTAAGTAGATAATAACGACTAATACTAATACTAATACATTGACCCGGAATCACAACGAGGAACAATCGAACTCTCAAATGCAGGTTTGACCACCTTAGTGTAACAATCGATATAGTGTCTAATCGATATAGTGTCTATTCGTACGGTTTAGAGTCCACGCAGTAATGGTATATTTCAGTCATGTTTCTGTGTTTTATTAATTGGCCAAAGATCAATTTGTTCGACTGTAATCACAACTCCCTGTAGACTATACCTCTATACTATATACTATACCTATAGTCTACATCTGTATTGATAACATAACCTGGAAATGTGTACATTTTTTATATTTTAACTGTTGTTACAGCTGCATATCCCTGCTCACTACCTGCTGTATATATATGTATGTATGTATGTATATATGTATGTATGTATGTGTGTGTGTATATATATGTATATGTATATGTATGTATGTGTATATATATATATATATATATATATATATATATATATATATATATATATATATATATATATATGTATGTATGTATGTGTATATATGTGTATATATATGTATATGTATATGTGTGTATATGTATATACATATTTCATACATACTCTATAAGTAATCTTATAACTGTTGTTATACCTAGTCTTTTAGCCACTGTAAACTGTACATTATATATCACCATGCACTTTACTGCAACATTTACACTCTGGTTTAATGTAATCTATTAGGGTGACTTGGGTCCCTTCAATCCCGGGCTGCCCGTCCAGGTGCCCGTCTGGCTGGCTTTGAGTCTGAAGCAGAGACAGAAGTGTCGTATTCTGCCACCTGGCTGGATGGATGTTGGTAAGAAGTCAAGTCAAGTTTATTGTATATATATTTATATAAGTATAAGCAATGGGTGAAAGTCTTATGTGCAATACCCGACGACAGACAGCAGTTTTACAAATAAGAGAGGCGCTGATGTGTCACCGTGGGTGGTGCAAACCGTGGGTGGGTGGGGGTGAGGGTGTCTCATCAGTCTGTTCACATTCTAATGGGAGCCCGACAATTGACATATCGACATGTCAATCATACCATCTTCTTTTAAGCTTGGCTCAATGGAAGTAAACCAGTTACTGTGTCTTGTGTGTGTGGGGTATACAAGATACTATATATTTGTATTGGCCAATTGTAACAGGTACATAGGAATGCTTACTCCCCATCCCCTCCCACAGTATACATACCAGGAATCAATACCATACAAATAATATAAACAATATAAATAAACAAAATGAGCAGCAAATGTGTTGAATGTACATGTTTGTTTTTTACAAAAAAAACACTAAATGTGCCCTACTGGCACATTTAAAGTGCCAGTAGTGCAGCAGCATCATGAATACAGGGCAGTAACTGTGATGAGTCTAGTAAGTCCAGCTAAGTATAATAGTTAAATGTTAATGACTGTTATGAAAGTGAAAGTGGCAGCACTCCTAGCAGTTCAGTAGGTCACTGCCTGTAGATAAAAACTATCCTTAAACCCGGTAGTCCTTGCTGTACGGATGCTGCGGAACCGGCGACCGGACGGTAGGAGGGAGACGAGATGGGGACCAGGGTGGATGTAGTCCTTCATGATCCTTTATTGCTGGGCTGTTTATACTTGGAGCACCATCTTATAAAAAAACGATGAATGAATATTTTTAAGGATATTTCCATTTCCATTATTGTATCTATTTTGCTTGTATATACGATTTGAATCTACCGGGTTACATTTTAATATCTACAACTGTTGATATAACGGCATACCCCTGCTCACTACCTGTTGATACTGGTATACCTATCTGTCTGTCTGTCTATCTATCTGTCTGTCTGTCTGTCTGTCTGTCTGTCTGTCTGTCTGTCTATCTATCATCTATCTATCTATCTATCTCATACCTACTCTATAAGTTATTTTATACCTAGTAGACTGTTTTTACATCTTATTTAACTACTGTACATGATATATTACCATGAACTTTACTGCAACATTTGCACTCTGGTTAGATGCCAAATTATTTTGGCTGTACTGTACTTCCATATACAATACATGTGAATGTAATCTAAATGCTAGCAGTATTGTGCAGTAACAACAACAACAAACAGTAGAGTAAACCTGGAAGTATTTCCTAATAATATCTTTTCAATGACACTTTCAATGTGCTGTCGGCAGACCGACTGGAGGACGTTAGAGAGATGGAGAGGAAAGATGAGTCCTTCACGCCTCCTCCCAGCCCCTACTACATGGAGCTCACCAAGCTCCTTCTAAACCAGTGAGTCAACCTACACACACACACACACACACACACACACACACACACACACACACACACACACACACACACACACACACACACACACACACACACGTGCCCCAACACACACACACACACACACGCGCCCCAACACACACACACACATGCCCCAACACACACACACACACGCGCCCCAACACACACACACACACACACACACGCGCCCCAACACACACACACGCCCCAACACACATACACACACACACACGCCCCAACACACACACACACACACGCACGCCCCAACACACACACACACGTCCCAATACACACACACACGCACGCCCCAACACACACACACACGTCCCAATACACACACACACGCACGCCCCAACACACACACACACACGTCCCAATACACACACGCACGCCCCAACACACACACACACATGCACGCCCCAACACACACACACGCACGTCCCAATACACACACACACACGCACGCCCCAACACACACACACACACCTCAAACACCTTTTTTCCACCTCCCACCATGTGTCTCTTCCATCGATCCTTCCCTCCCCCTAATGCGTGTTTTGCGCTCAGTGCGTCGGACAACATCCCCAAGGCGGATGAGATCCGGACGCTGGTGAAGGACATCTGGGACACGCGCATCGCCAAGCTGCGGCTCTCCGCAGACAGCTTCATCAGCCAGCAGGAGGCCCATGCCAAGGTCAGGGGACGTCTGGTCACCAGTTTGAAGTAGAAAATCAGAGTCTGGACCTTTTTTTTTTATTTGATCATTGTTGTTGTACAACAGAGTGGTCTAGATCAGGGTTGCCCGATAGGGAGAGCGAAAAGGATCTGCTGGTAGATCACGGGACATGGCAAAAATAATGAAACAAATATACTGTATATATTTTTAGTTTTTTCACATTTTCATCCTGCCTCCCTTTGGCGCCTGCAACTTGATTGACATATACCGTATTAGTTGGTGCGCATCGAATACACTCACTGTATGTCCACACTCTCTTCTAATTCGCCATTCGCTGCGCACTCGATACCAGGTTTTGATACCAAGATTCTGTTCACACACACGGGAAGCGAAACCCGTAGTAGTTTGATTGCTTTGCACCCAAACTAGTTACTTTGGGATCTAAACCACCTCCCCAAGGTGGATTAGTTAATGCACTAGTTGGGTAGCGAATGCGCATTACTTGCCAGTGCGAAAGCAAAAGCGAAGCGAAACTAGTTTTGCAGCGCCTCGAATACCGTATTTTAACCCAGTATGAAAACGGTAATAAAGAGGCCAATCTGCTGTGTTCATTAGGTTAGCATAACGAGGGGGAGGGGCCAGGTCCAGGGACATATTTAGACATTTACAGCTATTCTTTATTTATTTTTTGGTGGTAGATTTGAAAAGTAGAACACAAACCTAAAAAGCGTGGGCACCCCTGGTCTAGATAATTTATTATTATTATTATTATTATTATTATTACTACTACTGTCCAGTCAATAGTGATTTTAACATTGACATTTGTCATTTTTTAAACGGTCATGATACAGTTTATGGATGGCCTATAATTGGGTTGATCGTCATAGTGGGAAAAACAAGTGACTACGAAGCTAGAGGCTAACCCCCGGTCCTGGTGCCGGTGTCTTCCCTGTCCTCCGGGTGTAGCTGGACAACCTGACGCTGATGGAGATCAACACCACGCGGAGATTCCTCCTCGACTCCCTCAACTGCATGTACAAACTGCGCTCCAACATGCAGCCTGGCTCTGGTACCCGCAAGGCCCTGGACCACTGACCCCCCCCCCCCCCCGCCTGCGCTCAGGGGGCTGCTACCCCCATGGGGGTCTGGGGAACAACAAGACACGACGAGTGGGGGGGGGAAAGACATCCTGAGCTTTGGTTCTGTTTAGCAACCAGAGGTAAAGGGGTCACTACACACGGGGGTGAGGGTTCGTGGTCCCCGGTCTTCCTGAAGGAGATGTGCCTTTTTCTGCTGTGCAGGATGCACATTTAAGACATTAAAAGTCCAGTGTGGATGATGTACTGGACCTCCTTGACTCAAACACCCCCCCCCCCATCATGTGTTGGGGTAACTTGTGTTCTTGGACTGGCTACAGCTGTTGCATTGTCAAAGCAATGGTATAATACATATAAATCATTGTTTTATAAATGTTAAATCTTTGCTAAAATGCTTAATCAATAAATGGAATTCAATTTGGGTTTGGTTGTGTATTGAACAGGCAGAAATGTTAATTCTCACTTTTTGGTATGGCCCTATATACACAGATTAGATTAGATTAGATTGTAGTCATTGCACAAGTACAGTACAGTGGAAATAATTTGGCATCTAACCAGTGCAAATGTTACAGTAACTAAAGTGCATGGTAATATATAATGTAGTTGTTGAATAATATGTAAAAAGTCTACTAATAAAAACGGGTATAACATTACTTATAGAGTAGGTATGAGATATGTGCAGAATTCTAAATGATAAATACACAGACCACAAGTTGTAGGATATGGAGCTTCCAGGATTGCCCTACTGCCCAAAACAAGCAACAGAAGAAGAGAGAAAAAGGGCACTTTGAAATATTTTATTTTTGTCTGACATCACAGCCATATTCATAAATACCTAATTACTACATTCAACAAAGAATATATTACATTACAAGGAATTCAAACAAGTACTTTTTTTGAATTTTTTTTTTTGAAAAACAAGTTTCACAGCATCTAGACATCCTCCACTGAGTCGGGGGGCTATTGCGCAGCGTGCGTGGACTGGAGATGCAGGAGGAGGAGGTGAGGAGGAGGAGGGCGGGTCGTTCACTGCTCTACCCTCCGTGCTCGTTGGCAGCTCACCTCGAGGGGAGCGCTCCCTCCTACTAGGACTGAGGTGGCGGGGATGCTCTTTCTGCGTGTCGTGTTCTGCTTGGATGATGATGTACAAAAATAAAAACCAAAACATTTGACCTGTCGTGAGGCGGGGGGGTCACAGGGTGGATCATGTTTAAAAAATTAAATACATCTCAGAATTAATATCCGGCAATGTGATAAAGTGTTCACAATTATGCTTCTTTAAAAAAAAAATTAAAAAACCCCTCCATAGTATTTCATCTTGGTGTCAAGAGGTACAGTCCCACAGTGGATCACCGTCATGCCTGTATTGTACTTCTAAACCCTGCACTGGGCCAAGTCATGTCCTACAGTGCTGTACTATAGGGGAGGGTACTCCAGGAGGTGGGTGGTGCAGGTAGAGAGTTCCAGTGTGGACATGCATGAAGCACGTCATTAGTGACACTGACCCTCCACTCCCCAGGTGTTGAGAGCGGGGCGTGGCCAGGTAAACCAGACTAAACTGAAGGATCTAATGACATTGCAGTAGCTTATATTTGCACCACAGAGGCCCACAGCATGGAGAACAGGCACACGCCCCATGGAATTAAATATTGATGTTGGCAAACAAGAAGCTTTGGATGACCCAGGAAGGATTCTCACGCTTGGGGGGAAATGGAGGGAACATATTTGACAAAATTGACACCGTCGTAAAACGGGATAAAAGATAAGGCGTTAGTTGGCCATCCTGGTTAGAATGTTGGCGACCTAATTGCGACTTATTATAAATAGAGGATCCGATATGTTCTTACAATGACCCCTTTTTGGCACTAACTCCTGGCTCTTTGCAAAGCACCTAACCTTGTATGTACGGCACATGCAATTGATTTAAAATCTATTTAATGATGAAGACATTTAAGTCCAGTGAGTGGAGTTTTGAACGTGATATGTTTCAGATGGCTGCGTGAGTCGTTCATTAATTAACCATCGAGTGTCTCCCTTCATTTAGACACAAAAAACTAAAACCGGCAGACGAGAGAGGAACTATCGCCAGTGTTTGGAGGGGGGGGGGGGGAGGGAGGGATTCGAACCTAGAGGCACATCGTGAGGGGGGAGAGAAGGAAGGGGGGGGGGTTTGCTCAGTGACCTCTAAGCAAGCTTGGCTGAGTTCAAAGAGTGTGGGGGGGGGGGGGGGTGATGGGGAGAGGCTGTAACTGGGTGTCAGATGCACAGAGTGCTGGAGAGGAGGACACAGAGAGTAGAACATGGTACCCTATTTCTCTCTCTCCCTCTCCTCTCCTACGTTACCTCAACATGAGCTAGCCAGCAGCAGTACAAACACTAAAAGCACACCTTTTCCTTAACCCACCCACCCTCCAAAAAAGCATTAACATATATAAAAAAAATGGCAGGCTTTTTTCTTTTCTTTTAAAAGAACATTGATTAAGTAATAAAACATACAAAATTCTTTTAGTCTTCATATTATATACAATACAAGGCTCAGGCGCCTTTTAAAATTCTTATTCTCAAATTTTTTTCTATTTTGAAATAAAACATTTCCTTTATTCTTTCCAAAAATGTGCATTTTTCTCTAAGTTCTCTCCTAATGTGAACAGTTCTTTGCCGCAACCGAGTACCGACCGGTAGTTCTTCACGGATTTCTTCTTAAGTGCATTTTCCAGTTCAAGAACTAATGCGGCCATCGCAACACCGTCAGTCCGACTGGCCGACTGGCCGACGACATACTTATGCTTTTGGTGATGTGGGGGCGTGGTCACCCGCTCACGGAGTGGCTCTTCCTATTGGCTGAATCGTCCGTGTGGGTGTGGCTGTGGCTGTGAGAGCGGTAGGCGCTGAAGCAGGGCAAGAGTTACACTACACTGAGAAGCGTTGTCGTGTGTGTGTGTGTGTGTGTTTGTGTGTCTGTGTGTGTGTGTGTGTGTGTGTGTCTGTCTGTGTGTGTGTGTGTGTCTGTGTGTGTGTGTGTGTGTCTAAATATGGAGGATTGAATCCTCTTTATTGGTCACATACATGTACACACACAGTGAAATATGTTTCTCTGCATTTAACCCATCCTAGTATGAGGAGCAGTGGGTATCAGCTATTGTATATCCAGCTGCCCCCCAGGGGAGCAGTGTAGGTAGGGGTCTGGTGCCTTGCTCAAGGGGCTATCCTGCCGCCCCACGTGTGTGTGTGTGTGTGTGTGTGTGTGTGTGTGTGTGTAGTTTGTGCATGTGTGGATCTCCTGCTACTTCGGCCCGATACTCCCACTGATCCCAGGCTGGTGAAGTTGGCAGACACAAGTGGCTTGTGGCACCATCCCTGGCTGGCCGTGAACCAGAGACAGTTTGTCCTTCATCGTTTGGTCCTCTCACTACCCCCCCAACCCCCCCCCCCCCTCCTCTCCGTGCATTTGCTTAACGTTGACTTTTTTCACCCATCCCTCCATCCAGCCAGCCAGCCAGCCAGCCAGCTCCTCTTCTGTCGTTGTTAACAACGACAAGGCCTTAACAAATCAACTCTAGATGTGTGTCTGAGAGGAGGAGGAGGAGGAGGAGGAGGAGGAGGAGGTGGCTGGGGCCAGGGGCCCCTGGAGGGGCCTCTGCTGTCAGCTCAGCAGAGTGGGGTCACCTGGGAGGGTAGCCCTTGTAGTGGCCCCCTCTGGGCCAGTGTGTCTGTGGCAGTGTCAGGCACTTCCTGAAATGCTCCAGCTCCGCCTGCAGCTTCTCCCGCTCCAGTGCCAGCTTCTGTCTCTGGGACATCAGCTCCTACACACACACACACACGCACGCAGACACACACACACACACGCACGCACGCAGACACACACACACACGCACACACACACACACACACACACACACACACACACACACACACACACACACACACACACACCACACACACACACACACACACACACACACACACACACACACACACACACACATCGGAGAGGACACGCAGGAGAGAAACAATGCACACGGTCAGCACTTTGGTTTGGATGTCGCGCAAAGCTGCTGCCAAGAGGAAATGCAGTCCCTCAGAAACGTGTCTCGACTCCTAAAACATCTTACTCGATTGACTCTGCATCTAGCCATGCTTCACTCAACTGCTACACAGCGCACGTTCTTACACACACACACACACCACACACACACACACACACACACACACACACACACACACACACACACACACACACAGTGGTAGTAGTTTCTCCTACCCCCATGCTGTGAGACAGCTGCTCAGCAGTCAGACTGAGGTTGTAGTTCTGAGCCTCTAGCCGGCGGCACTGGCTCTGCAGCACCTGTCGCTCCACACTTTGCTCTGTGACCACATGGAGAAGAGGAGGATGAGGCTTCCTCTCCATCACCCGCAACACGCAACACACTTCAATGCCGATTTGGCTGATTAGATTAGATTAGATTAGATTCAAATGCATTGTCATTGTACAGCACAAGTACAGTACAGCGAGAATAATTTGGCATCTAACCAGAGTGCAAATGTTACAGTAAAGTTCATGGTAATATATCATGGACAGGGGTTACATAACATGTAAAAACTGTCTACTAGGTATAAAAAACTAGTATAAAATAACTTATAGAGTAAGTATGACATATGTGCAGAATTATAGGTATATATATATAGATATATCTATATATATATGTATATATATATAGATATATATATCTATATACACAGGTAAGTATACGTATGACGTTAGTATGATGGCTGTGGGTAGGGTTTACTGACACAATGAACGAACACTGCCCTCTAGTGGGCATTCGTCATACAGCATTACCATTACCATCATTGAGAGATTAAAAATCTAAAGACGATTAAGACGTTGGGAGTTGAAGAACATCTGGACAGCGGATAACCATCACATTGGTTTTAGGATGGTCACGCACATCAGAACCAAACATCCTCTCACCTTCAATATACTCATGATAGGCTTCGAATATGGACTCGATCCCCTGCCACTTGGGGGCGGGGGCCTCTTCCTCCTCCTCCTCTTCATCAGAGTCCTCGGGGCCGGACGCCTCGTCGCGGGTCCCCGGGCCCTCCCGGAACGGGGCCGGGGGGAAGTGCTGTCCGTTGGGCTGGGGGAGGGCGTGGCCGAGCGGATGGAGATGGGGATGGGAATGAGGATGCGGATGCAGATGGGAATGGGGAAACAGGTGGGAGACCGAGTGGCCGAGCGAGGGGTGGGGGTGGGGGTGGGGTTGGGGGTGGGGGTGGGGGGGGCCCTGGGCCACCCGCCCGCACTGCAACTCAGGAATGTTGTACCGGACCGAGGAGTCCTGGAGGTGGGAGGACTCGGTGGCCCCGGTGGCTCCACCTGAGGTGGAGGAGAGGGACACAGAGGGGGGGGGGGGGGGGTTAGTGAGGTGGAGGAGAGGGACACAGAGGGGGGGGGGGGGGGGGGTTAGTGAGGTGGAGGAGAGGGACACAGAGGGGGGGGGGGGGTTAGTGAGGTGGAGGAGAGGGACACAGAGGGGGGGGGGGGGGGGGGGGTTAGTGAGGTGGAGGAGAGGGACACAGAGGGGGGGGGGGGGGGTTAGTGAGGTGGAGGAGAGGGACACAGAGGGGGGGGGGGGGTTAGTGAGGTGGAGGAGAGGGACACACACAGAGGGGGGGGGGGGGGTTAGTGTGACTTACCGCTTAACCACAAACACGCCTCTGGCATAAGGTGCCTCTGACGCCTTATGTAACACACACACACACACACACACACACACACACACACACACACACACACACACACACACACACACACACACACACACACACACACACACACACACACACACACACACACACACACACACACACACACACACACACACACACACGCACTCACATACAGACACATTGGGCTTGGCTGATGGAAAAGGTTGTGGGGGCATTTTGGATCATTGTTCTTGTATAGAATGTTGGGAAATACCATTAGTATTTAAATATAAATAGTGGACCTCCTCGTTGTTTTTTATAAAAAGAATAAAATAGAGAAGTGTCGTGTTGTTGTCCCAAGTTCGCCTCGATGGGGAAGTGTTGTTCCTCTTTCTCAGAAGCAGCAGGGCGCTGGTTTCGGGTAACACATTGATTCCCGTCCAAGTGAGCCCAGAGTCTCTAACAAGTCTGCCCATCTCAGTAGAATTGTACACAACATAATGAACAATCAATGCATTAATTAACAGGGCTCCGCGGTCAAGTAGTGCTGTTCCCCTGTTCCCTGCTGAGCGAGGCATGAAAGGCACGGAGCACTTAAAATACATGAACCAATTCAAAGCACGCTCTAGGGCCCGAGTCAATGTTGAGAGAGAGAGAGAGAGAGCCCATTCACCCTGATTCAACTGAGCCATCCGGCGTTTGTTAAATTCGAGGAAATTTGTTGCAGTCGTAGCACTCATGTTCACCCATTCATTCACCCATTCATAGACAGAAAGCGGTGTGTCAGTCAGCTCATCAGGGGCAGTCAGGGTTGGGTGGCTTGCCCCTGAGGGACACCTCGAGGCCAAGGGAGGACCATCAACCAAAACCCGCTCTACCTCCTGAGTTACCTCCGCCCTTCTTTAAGACGTTCGCCGGTTATCTCTTCCATTCCAGGGCTGCTGCCCTGCTGTTGAACGTACCTTTGTGTTTCTGGAGGGCCTTCTGAGTGGACTGAAGCACCGACTCGTGGAACTGCTGGGCGAACTCCTCCGGCGTGAAGCTGTCCCAGGGCTTGGAGCGTCCGTTGAGGCCGGCGGGGCCCTCTTTGGGCTGCATGGCGTGAGGGGGCTGCAGGCCGCCCAGCAGGTTGGAGCTCCTCTTGGGCGGGGGCCCCTCGCCACCGGGCCCCCGGGACTTGTCCGGGTAGACGGCCGACGGGAGGGGTTCCTTTGGTCTCAGCGTGTCACCGAGGGGGGTGGCTGCCCGGTGTGGGCCGCCCGGCGAGGGCAGGCCGCGTCCCGAGGGACTGTGGGGCGGGGCGACGGGCGGGTCTTCCGATTGGCCGGGAGCCCTGGCCGTGTCGTCTGTCATCGACACAAGAGGCGAGATGAGTGCCAGGAGCCACGTCACGTTGGTTCAGACATGGATGTACATTTGCATAATGCAATATTTTAGATGCTGGTCCAGATCAAATGTATGAATAAATAATAATGACACACACATCAGGGGGTGTAAACAGCGTATGCATTTAGCCTGTTCCTTACCGGGCGACCGTGCTGGAGGGCTTTTACACAGAGGATGGGTAGCATGCCTGATGGTATCTAAGGTTACGCCCTTTTCTTTAATAGCCTGAAGCAGCTCCACTACCCTTTCATTGTCTGAATGAGAGGAAAGGACGGATGCAAGACAGAGGCAGGCAGAGATGGTAGGAGAGAAATGGGGGGAGAGAGAGAGAGAAAGAGAGGTAGAGAGAGAACTTGTAAGTCTCTGTAGTCTTAGTCCCAGCTGTGAATACCCAATACAAAATGCCATAAACACTGCACTATCTCCTCTGAGAATGAAGATGCTTTTCAGGAGGGAAAGTGTGAGTGTGTGAGTGTGAGTGTGTGTGTGTGTGTGTGTGTGTGTGTGTGTGTGAGTGTGAGTAAGAGAGGGAGAGACGGAGAGACAGAGAGAGAGAGTGACATCCGTGAAAGGGATACTGTGCAAACACATCTGTCAGAGCATACATCTTGCATGAGTGTGAGTGTGTGTGTCTGTGTGTGTGTGTGTGTGTGTACAGAAACAAGACACACACACACACACACACACACACACACACCTATACCCGCTATAAGTGGCCCAAACGGTTGAGTGTTGTTCATGCCGAGTGCGAGAGCAGTCAGTCAGGCTGAGCTGACACACGTCTGACCGCCGTGCACATAATTAACTGCGGGGTAGAAACAATAGACTCACGGGAAACCGGCAGAACTAATAGATCAAAATGAGCATCCAGGCCCAGCGCCTCGGCTCACTGGGGTACCACCACGCGCCCGCTAGTGACATATTTGAATGGCACCGCGGAGTGGTACCGATCCAAGGTCAAGTTCAATGTCAAAATAAGAAAGAATATTCTGGCCTTGCCCTAATGACCTTGACACGCTAATACTAGTGTGGCAGCCAAGCTGAATGTGTGTGTCTGTGTCTGTGTTAGTGTGTGTGTGTGTGTTGTGTTAGTGTGTGTGTGTTGGTGTGTGTGTTCATTTGTGTGTGTTATTCTGTAAGTGTGTGTGTGTGTGTTAGTGTCTGTGTATGTGTGTCTGTCTGTGTTAGTGTGTGTGTGTCTGTGTTAGTGTTAGTGTGTGTGTCTGTGTTAGGGTGTGTGTTGTGTGTGTGTTTGTGTGTGTTATTCTGTAAGTGTGTGTGTGTGTGTGTGTGTGTTAGTGTCTATGTATGTGTGTCTGTCTGTGTTAGTGTGTGTGTGTGTGTTTGTGTTAGTGTTAGTATGTGTGTGTTGGTGTGTGTGTTATTGTGTGTGTGTGTTATTGTGTAAGTGTGTGTTAGTGTCTGTGTATGTGTGTCTGTCTGTGTGTTAGTGTGTGTCTGTGTTAGGGTGTGTGTGTGTGGGTCTGTGTGTGTGTGTTATTGTGTTAGTGTATGTGTGTGTGTGTGTGTATTGTGTGTGTGTCTGTGTTAGTGTCTGTGTGTGTGTTATTGTGCATGTGTGTGTGTGTGTGTTAGTGTGTGTGTGTCTGTGTAAGTGTGTGTGTCTGTGTTAGTGTGTGTGTGTGTGTGTGTGTGTTAGTGTGTGTGAGTGTGTGTGTGTGTGTGAGTGTGTGTGTAAGTGTGTGTGTGTGTGTTAGTGTGTGTGAGTGTGTGTGTACTGTATGTACCTCTCCTCTGCTGCAGCGTGACGTGGGACAGGCTGAACATGGTGAGGAAGCGCTTCTTGTCCTCCAGCTCGGGCGCCCGGTCCATCTCCTCCGGGGTGAAGCGTGTGCTGAGCGGGGGCGGGGCCGGCGGCAGCGGGGGAGGGGCCCGCTTGGCGGAGGGGGGCCCGCCGGGGGAGGGGCTACGCTCCCGCAGCATCCGCCGACGCTTCCGTCGCTTCTGCTGCACCAGCTCGTCACGGCGGCCCACCGTGGTCAGGCTGAACACGCCCAGGAAGTCCATTTTCTGGTGGGTGGGGTGGGGGGAGGGGAAGGGGAAGGGGAGGGGCCACGTGAACACGTTCCAATTACACATCAACACCACAAGGGGGCTTAAGAGGACGGGCAACCAAAACATGTGTTTTTGTACAGTATCCTCACACAACGCTTGACACCGTTGTATTTTAAGACTCCCTGAACTCCCTAAAAGTACTTTAGTGCTGCACGTGACTTCAGCAAAAATGTTCAAATGAAAACAGATTGCCACCCTTGTAATTAAGGCTGTGATTCTCTAATCAGAGTTCTGCTTACGGACTTAGGAAGCGCACGGCGCATGGCGTGAGCGCGTCGCACTCAGGGGCTCAGCTCTTGTTCTGAGACGAGGCGGCGTGAAGGTGCCTTACCTCCGAGGAGTCGTCCAGCTTGAGCGGAGGCTGCTCCGACACCCTCCGGAGGTGGCCTCGCACCTCCTCCTCGTCACTCTCGTCGTACGAGTCATCCAGCTCATAGTAGTAGCCTGCCAACACACACACACACACACACACACACGCACACACACACACACCACACCACGCACACAGCACGCACACCACACACACACACACACACACACACACACACATGCTCAGTACACAGTAACATTGTACACCAAGGTCTGTTTTGTGAGCCCCACCTTGAGAAGTGGTTGAGGGTGAAGGGGGAGGGGCCTACCTTTCTCCCGAGCCTCCTTCCTCCTCCTCTCCTCCAGGTCCAGCTTGCTGACGGGTCGGCGGTTTTGTTGGAGGACCTCGTCGTAGATCAGGGTGGTGTCGGGGCCTGACGAGCTCAGGCCGGTCAGGCTTAGGGGCTGACTCCCTAACCCCGGGACCCCTAACAGCACCGCGGGGGGCCCCTGGTTGTGTCTGCCGGGCCCCTGGAGCCCCGGGAAACCCTTCATCCCGGCGGCGCTCTTGGCGGCCCCGCCCACGTCGCTGTACTGGCTGGACAGCGACAGAGAGGCCCGCTGCTGGCTGAAGAAGGACTGCGTGGATTTCTCCAGCTCCGCCAGGAAGGTGCTGGGCTCGGGCAGGCCCGGCGGGCCTCGCAGCGGGAGGTACTTGTCCATGGTGCCCCCGCCGTCCCTCCGCCGGGCCCCGTCCTCCTGCTTGCCGGAGGGCCCCGCGGCCAGGCGGGCGAGGTCGTAGTGGGTCGGCCCCGAGGGCTCGTGGCTGTGCCGCGAGTCGGCGGACGTGTCGATGAGGGAGACGGGGTTCCACAGCGGGGTGGGCGGAGGGTTGTGCTCGCGGGGCGGCATGGGCGGCTTGGGGGAGATGAGCGGTGGAGGGGCGCCCAGGTGAGAGAGGAGGTCTCGGCCCCCCGGGTCAAGGTGGTTTGGTAAAGATCTGTCGGGAGACAAGAGAGCCAGGAGGGGGGTGTCAACGCAGGGGGTCTTAGGAATACCGGCCCCCTCTCATCGTGATGCAGAGGCACGGGAGAGCTTGTTGTCTTCCTGTTTATTTCACCAAAGCGTATGTATATGTGTGCATATGCATGTGTATGTGCATATGCACGCATGGGTGTGTGTGTGTATGTGTGTGTGTGCGTGTGTGTGTGTGTGTAGAGCTGTGTTATCAGGCACAGACAGAGTAGCCCAGAGCAGAGAGAGGATGTGGCCCAGCTCCACTATCCATCCTCCAGATAAACAGAGCTGCTTTTGATCTGCAAGGCCCATTTTAGTATGGCATGCACGCACACGCACACACACAGACACACACACACACACACACACACACACACACACACACACGCACACACACACACACAGACACACAGACACAGACACAGACACAGACACACACAGACACGAGAAGGGTGAGTTCAAGAAAAGGTCTACTGCGGGAGATGCTTGGTAGAAATGACAGGTTCCTCTGAAAGCCGGCAGAAATAGAGACATGTGACTGACGCGGGAAATGGGAGATAGTGAGGGAGTGCTATGGAGGATGACAGGAGCAGGAGAAATGTAATAAACCAGCTGGGAGGAGACAGACAGCATGGAGGGAGGAGGAGGAGGAGGAGGAGGAGGAGGAGGAGGAGGAGGAGGAGGAGGAGGAGGAGCCATGGACTGGACGTGAGGGAGTGACAGATTGGATATGAAAGCAAGGAGAGAGTTGCAGTTTTAATTAAAGCTTAACGAGGACTAGTAGGACCTAGTTCCAAATGGGACGCATCATCATCGGTGGCACCACTAAAAGGCCCAAACGCCAATCAGATTACTCCCGCCTTACCGGTTGTGGTCACATGTTTTATCTCCAATCTGCAGCCCCGGGGCTCTGACTCTGTACCGCGGTGTTGTACTGATAGCAGTACAATGTACTCTGGCAGTTCAGCCTTAACCCCAGTACATAAACCCCCGCTCCTCACACACACACACAAAGTGGGGTTTATGTGCTTAGCCAGGTATCAGCCGGAAATGAGCCTCAGTCTTGATGAGCTTTCCTCTAACCTGCTCATCCCCTCTGAACGGGCAGAGCAGCAGCCACTGGGACCTCCTGGTGCACCAGTAATCAACAGCTAAACATAAGCCGTTGCTGGGGGGGGGGGGGGGGGGGGGTGGAGGAATAGACCAGACCGAGCAAATTAATGAATGAATGAATGAAAGAACGCAACACTGCCAACTTCCTGGTTTCCCCGCCTGAA
>CM051000.1:27839579-27844579 GCA_027704905.1 Muraenolepis orangiensis
CACACACACACACAGCCAGATGGATGGCCCTAGGCTCCTATTACTGCGGGACAGTGATCAAGATGAGCAGCACAGCCTTGACACCGAAGAGACTACAACAGAGGAGCTATTCTAAATGTGTAACTACACCCACACACACACACATGAAAACACACACACACACACAAGAAAACACACACACACACACACATGAAAACACACACACACACACAAGAAACACACACACACACACACATCAAACACACACACACACACACACACACACACACACAGTCAAGCACATGCACACAAAGACACACACAAGCAATCATATGCGTACAAGCACACACACACCCGCACGCACGCACACACGCGCACACAGGCGCGTGTGCAAACACACGCGCACACAGGCGCGTGTGCAAAGGGGGTAGGAGCTGGTCCAATGAGCTGCTCTGCTTTGCTGTTGCTGTGTCACATTAACCAAGTCCTCTGGGGGAACCCTGTAGCGCAGGGTCATCGTTTGGTCAGACATCTTCTCTCCACCCCCCTCTCCTGCTTCCTGTTCCTCTCTGCAGCAGCACCAGCACACACACACTGGTACACACACACACACACTGGTACACACACACACTGGTACACACACACACTGGTACACACACACACTGGTACACACACACACTGGTACACGCATACACTGGTACACACACACACTGGTACACACACACACTGGTACACGCATACACACACACACATACACTGACACACGCATACACACACACTGGTACACGCATACACACACACTGGTACACACACACTGGTACACGCATACGCACACACTGGTACACGCATACACACACACTGGTACACACATACACACACACTGACACACGCATCACTGACACACGCATACACTGACACACGCATACACACACACGCACACACTACACACGCACACACTGACACACGCATACACTGACACACGCATACACACACACTGGTACACGCATACACACACACCAGCACACACACACTGGTACACACACACACTGGTACACACACACACACTGGTACACACATACACTGACACACGCATACACACACACTGGTACACGCATACACACACACACTGGTACACACACACTGGTACACGCATACGCACACACTGGTACACGCATACACACACACTGGTACACACATACACACACACTGGTACACACATACACTGGTACACGCATACACACACACTGACACACGCATTCACTGACACACGCATACACTGACACACGCATACACTGACACACGCACACACTGACACACGCACACACTGACACACGCACACACTGACACACGCACACACTGACACACGCACACACTGACACACGCACACACTGACACACACACACTGACACACGCACACACTGACACACGCACACACTGACACACGCACACACTGACACACGCACACACTGACACACGCACACACTGACACACGCACACACTGACACACGCACACACTGACACACGCACACACTGACACACGCACACACTGACACACGCACACACTGACACACGCACACACTGACACACGCACACACTGACACACGCATACACTGACACACGCACACACTGACACACGCATACACTGACACACGCACACACTGACACACGCACACACTGACACACGCACACACTGACACACGCACACACTGACACACGCACACACTGACACACGCACACACTGACACACGCACACACTGACACACGCACACACTGACACACAGCACACACTGACACACGCACACACTGACACACGCACACACTGACACACGCATACACTGACACACGCACACACTGACACACGCATACACACACACACACACACAGTATGCGTACAGTATGTCCCGCCTCCAAACTCTCCCCTCTCTTTCCTTTTCCTCTTCGCCCTCCCAAACCCCCCCCCCCCCTCCCCCCCTCCCTCCCCCCCCCTCCACCCCAAGTGTGATGCAACCTGTGACCATCTCCTTTGTCTGGCTGCACTTGGCGCTATCTTTTATAAGGCTGCAGCATTAGTCAGTAAAACTGGGTCACAACCCCCTCGATGGAGCGGGCGAACACACACACATAGGTACATACGCGTGTGTGCGTGTCTGTGCGTGTGTGTGTGTGTGTGTGTGTGTGCGTGTGTGCGTGTGTGCGTGCGTGGGCTCCCACACATTAAAGACAGTTTCGAGTCCACGTCCGGTCCAATCATCACCATCGATGCACCATCAGAACCACCACCACTGATCTCTGCCGGGGGGGGCGACCACGCCTGCCTCCTTGCCGCCGGTTGCCCTGGCAACCAAACAACCCGGGGGGCGGCGCAGCTTGGGATGGATATTGAGCGGCGTTAACCGCGTCCTGACCAATATCGCTAAATAATAAAAAAAGGAATCGATATGTCAGGAGGGCGGGGGGGCAGGGGGGTGATGGGGTGGAGGTCACCTTGTGGATATATCGGTGGCCATGAAGACATAAAGGACAAAGGATGGGGGGGGGGCAGCATGTGAGGTGATGAGAAAAAAAAATTGAAAAGAAAAACCACATGAAGTAGGTGAAAGATGGGGAGAGTGATAGTGACAAAGGTGAGGCTGAGAGAGAGAGGCAGAGAGAGAGAGAGAGGAGAGAGAGAGAGAGAGAGAGAGAGAGGAGAGAGGAGAGAGAGAGGGAGGGGGGGGGGTACCTTGTCTGCACAACAGCAATTAGTGGCCTAATCCTCTCCCTTCACCTAGAGAGCCATTACTCTTTCCCTGCAAGACTAGACCAATCAATAGCAGCTCACTCAGCCCTTGGAGCGAGCTGCACTTAATACAGCTCCAGTGTCACCGGCTATTCACTCAGAACACACACACACACACACACACACACACACACACACACACACACACACACACACACACACACACACACACACACACACACACACACACACACACACCACACACACACACACACACACACACACACACACACACACACACACACACACACACACACACCGGAAGTGAGAGCGGAGGAGGACTGATCACTGTAATCCTCAGCTTCTGAGGCTCCAAGCAATATAACTTTACTCTAGCTCCATTTCTCCATCACTCCCCCTCTCCAAGAACCACCTTCCCCCCTCCCCCTCCCCTCCCCCTCTCCACTCTCCTCCTCCCAGCGTGGAGGCTCTGGGGTGGAGAGATGGGGAGAGAGAGAGGAGGAGAGGGAGTAGAGAGGAGAGAGAGAGAGAGAGAGGGAGAGGGAGAGGGAGAGGGAGAGAGGGAGAGAGAGAGAGGGAGAGAGAGAGAGAGAGAGAGAGAGAGAGGGAGAGGGAGAGGAGGGAGATAGAGAGCAGACTGAATAATTGAGAAAGAGCATGAAGAAAAGCAAGGTGAGAGAGGGGTGGTGGGGTGGGGGGGGCACAGGGCTACACCTCCCTCCCCGGGTTTTACCCTCTTCCTTCATTCTGCTTCCTCCTCGAGCTCTCACCCAATCACACACACACACACACACACACACACACACACACACCACCACGCCACGCACACACCAGCTCCATATATTTTCGACCGCCTAGCCCCTTCCTCCTGCTCTTCAAACATGCCCAGGAGATGTGTCAAACAACGCATTCCATTTTTAATAAAGCCATTTACGGCGCTTCCATGTGGCGAGGTGGTTTCTTCAGGAGATGAGACCACGGCTAGAAGAACCTCTGTCTGAGTCCCCTCCGCGTGGGTCTGTTCGGAGCAGAGCATCTATTCTTGCTCTGTACCTCCATGGCTCTGTGGCTTCCAACCACATCCCACTGCCAGGCACTTCACCATAGCGCCTAGGATTTGCACTCTTCCCTCTTCAATCTACAATCACCCATCTCCAATATTCACCTCCATCTCCTCCCTTCCCCCTCCCTCCCTCTGTCTCTCTCCCTCCCTCCTTCTCCCCCTCCCTCCCTGTCTCTCACCCTCTCTCTCTCACCCTCTCTCTCTCACCCTCTCTCTCTCTCTCTCCCTCGGTCTCTCTCTCTCTCTCTCTCTCTCTCTCTCTCCCTCGGTCTCTCTCTCGTCTCTCTCTCTCTCTCTCTCTCTCTCCCTCGGTCTCTCTCTCTCTCTCTCTCTCTCTCTCTCTCTCTCTCTCTCTCTCTCACCTCTCTCTCTCTCTCTCCCTCGTCTCTCTCTCTCTCTCTCTCTCTCTCTCTCTCTCTCTCTCTCTCTCTCTCTCTCTCTCTCTCTCTCTCTCTCTCTCTCTCTATCTCTCTCTCTCTCCCTCAGTCTCTGTCTCTCTCTCCTTCCCAAATCTCTCCATTTGATTTGGTTCCCTAATGACGAGCCCTTGTGAGGTTTAGAATAGGAGGTGATTGGGTCGCTGGCCTGGTGTTGAATCTGGTGACATGGGCCCCGCCCCTTTCTGTCTTCAGTGGGAGAAGATGGCCACCCAGCCTGGCCCCGAGGGGAGGGGAGGGGAGGGGAGGGGAGGGGAGGGGTGGGGTGGGGGTGGGGGCGGGGGCGGGGGCGGAGCTGTGGTGGGGGAGGGGAGGGGAGGGTGTGGGGGGGCGTGTCAGTAGGGCTGAAGCACACAAGTCCCTAGAGCCCGACGTAGGCTCATCATCTCAGTACCTGCACTTCATTAGCTGCACCCGTGCTCACTGTGCCCACACACACACACACACACACACACACAAATAGCAAAGGGAGTGAGTGAGAGAGAGTGGAACTGAATATATGAGAGAGAGAGAGCGAGAGCGAGAGAGAGAGAGAGAGAGAGAGAGAGAGAGAGAGAGAGAGAGAGAGAGAGAGAGAGAGCGAGAGCGAGAGCGAGAGCGAGAGAGAGAGAGGCTGTGTGTGATTAATGTGATGCTCCTCGTTCCATCGCCTCCTCTATTACCAGACCCTCCATCCCCAACTGCCTGCACACTCGACTGCTCCACACACACACACACACACACACACACACACACACACACACACACACACACACACACACACACCACACACACCACACAC
>CM051000.1:27852079-27854579 GCA_027704905.1 Muraenolepis orangiensis
GTGTGTGTGTGTGTGTGTGTGGTGAAAGGGGACACTTTTACAGTGCTTTGGTCAGTGGAATGCATGAATGACTGAGTGGTCCGTGGTAGCCTTGCTTACACCAACACACACACACACACACACACACACACACACACACACACACACACACACACACCACACACAACACACACACACACACCACACACACACACACACACACACACACACACCACACACACACACACACACACACACACACACACACACACACACACACACACACACACACACACACAGGCTTCCTGTCCAGAGGTGAGTCCTAGGTTCATATGGAATGTTGGTGAAGAAGTGGAGGGATTAAGCATTCCATTAACACACACACACACACACACACACACACACACACACACACACACACACACACACACACACACACACACACACACACACACACACACACACACACACACACACACACACACACACACACACACACACACACACACACACCTTTGTTTACATTCCATGTCTATGTCTATCCTCTGGCAGACACACAATAACCACAATCACAGACATGCACAGAAGAAACTCAAAGAACCACACACACACACACACACACACACACACACACACACACACACACACACACACACACACACACACACACACACACACACACACACACACACACACACCACACACACACACACACACACACACACACTGAGAGTGAAGTACTCTGTTCTGTTCACCAACAGAATATCAATATTACAATTATACAGGTTGGAATTACATATTGGACTAGCTCACAGACATTAAAGAGGTACTGTTCTGTCACACATACACACACACACACACACACCCTTCTTGTGTGTGTGTGTGTTGTGTGCCTGTGTAATAAATAAGTGTGCTCCTAACTCAGGCTTGCTCTCCCTGTGAACCTTCCATTGCCCAGTGCACTCCCAGTGAACCCAGTGCACAATTAATAATGGAATCAAGGGTGACTACTGTCTTTACACACCCCCTCCCCCCACCCTGACGTTCACAGTGTCTCACACACACACACACACACACACACACACACCACACACACACACACACACACACACACACACACACACACACACACACACACACACACACACACACACACACACAGTAAGACAAATAACCAATGGTGAAAGAATGGGCAAACGTCGATCTAACGGCTGTCTCAGTATTCATTCCTCGGTACAGACCAGCACAAGAGCTGCTCTTTACAAAGTCACTGACCATTAAACTGTATGAGAACCACACACACACACGCACACACCACACACACACACACACACACACACACACACAAAGTTCCACCACCAGGGAAGACAGAGTTCAGTGCTCACAACCTCCAGTGGAGACACACCAACGTCAACCGTTCCCCCCCCCCCCCCCCCCCCCACACACACACACACCCACACACACACACCCCCACACACACACACACACACACACACACACACACACACACACACACACATACTCAAAAACAAAGGGAACAGACAGGTATAACCTGAATCATGTACAAACAGTGTTGGCGTCCTGCAGAACACACACACACACACACACACACACACACACACACACAAGTGTGGCTCCATGCCACAGGCGGAGAGAGAGAAAGCCTGGTGAGGGATCCTTGACTGCACACATAGGAGTGGAGCGTCATGAGTCGCCCCGAGCTGCCTCTCGATGCTGAGCCACCAGGACACGACACATCTTCTTCTCTCTGCCACCAGACCCTCTCTCTCTCTCTCTCTCTCTCTCTCTCTCTCTCTGTTTATCTCTGTCTCTGTCTGTCTGTCTCTCTCTCTCTCTCTCTCTCTCTCTCTCTCTCTCTCTCTCTCCTCTCTCTCTCTCTCTCTCTCTCTCTCTCTCTCTCTTTCTTGATCTCCCTTCCTGCCTCTCAACGGTTTGCAGCTTATCTAAACAAAGCAACACACACACAAACACTCTGCCTATCTTGTCCTCGCTCGCTCCCTCTCTCACTCAGACTCTCTACCGTCTCTCTCTCTCTCTCTCTCTCCTCTCTCTCTCTCTCTCTCTCTCTCTCTCTCTCTCTCTCTCTCTCTCTCTCTCTCTCTCTCTCTCTCTCTCTCTCTCTCTCTCTCTCTCCTCTCTCTCTCTCTCTCTCTCTCTCTCTCTCTCTCTCTCTCTCTCCCCCCCCACTTGATGAGAAAACGAAACTCTTAGGCCAGCAGCTGCTGCCATGTCACATGACCCCCTCCCCTCTCCTCTCAACCTATAATTCCTCAGCCATTTGCAGATAACAGACAGAGGCATGCATGCCCTGCCAGGGGGAGCTGGGGCGGGGGAGGGGTACCAAGAGGAGGAGGAGGAGGAGGAGGAGGAGGAGGAGGAGGAGGAGGAGGAGGGGGGGGGGCATCTGTATGTGTGTATGTGTGTGAGTGTGTGTCAGCTACCCAGGGTCGGTCACCAGATCTGACCCCATGGTGAGTGAGCGAAGGCGGGGGAAGATAAA
>CM051000.1:27859579-27861937 GCA_027704905.1 Muraenolepis orangiensis
AGGTGATCTTAACACCACACGCACGCACGCACGCACACACACACACACACACACACACACACACACACACACACACACACACACACACACACACACACACACACACACACACACACACACACACACACACACACACACACACACACACACACACACACACACACACACACACACACAGGTAGTTCAGGTTTGTTTGGCTTCAGTGATGAGATGTCAGTGCAATCTACCCTCATGCACGACCAATGTGTGTGTGTGTGTGTGTGTGTGTGTGTGTGTGTGTGTGTGTGTGTGTAAATGTGTAATAACAAAGAAACCCTTAAAAACAGCAGTTCTTCTTACGGCGGCCGCACTAGAACCATATGGAGAGGGACAGCAGGGACAGCAAAGGAGCGAGAAGGAAGGAAGTGAGGCTGGGAGGATGAGCGTACGGTAGCTATACAGTAGCCTCCCATCACAGAGCTTCACCTCTTCAATCACTCACTCACCAACTCACCCACTCACCACAATTAACGCATGCAATGCAAAGAGCAAACATTGATGTACTCTCATCTCTTAGCAGACCTGCCAGTATGTATAAATGTATGTAAGTGTATTATAATGTATTGTGTCCTGTGTGTGTGTGTGTGTGTGTGTGTGTGTGTGTGTGTGTGTGTGTGTGTGTGTGTGTGTGTGTGTGTGTGTGTGTGTGTGTGTGCACTGGCCTCTCTGCTTCAACATAGCAGAGGCATTGACTGAGTTTAGCTCCATGTGGGAGTCTCAGAAAGTCCTTATTATGGGGGGACAAAACTAGCTCCATGAGTTGTGTCTCCAAGTATCCCCATCTCTCAGGTAGGACATAGGCACCTAGCACCAATGCAAATCATCTTTTCTGTGGTATGTTGCCATGTCGACCACAAATTGTATTTATGGTGAGCAGTAGTAGTAGTAGATGACAATCAATTTGAATCTCGTCTAATCTAAATTCTCAAACCCTTCTTGGTTTCTGACTAGTGTATCTGCTTAGTGTGTGTCCACTAAGATGATCTGGGTGTTCTTTGGTTCTCTTTGGCGCTGGCTGTGGGTTGAGTGTGTTAGCTGGTCCTTTATTAAACCCAGCAGGTATTCACCAGCGCTGTGTGTCTTCAGGGAAGGCATCATCAGAGACATTCTCCCATCCCTTCTCCTCCTCCAGCATCCACTGCCTCTGTCTGCTAATTACACACACACACACACACACACACACACACACACACACACACACACACACACACACACCACACACACACACACACACACACACACACACACACACACACACACACACACACACACACACACACACACACACACACACCGCCAGGCCACTTCAGGCAGTAGTCGCAGTGTGTGTGTGTGTGTGTGTGACGCGCGTGTGTGTGTGTGTGTGTGTGTGTCGCGTGTGTGTGTGCGCGCGCGCGCGCTCATCTCTCGAAAAACAAAAAAGTCTGGTTACACATGATACTAAAAGGTGTGCGCACACACACACACACACACACAACACATACTCACGCTACAGTGCTTTAAGTACCCACAGCCCGGTAGACACGGGGAAGTCCACAGGCTAAACCAACCACTTTAATCTAGTGTTTGGCCTGTGCAACTGCTAGCTTATAACAAGCACTAGAGACAACACCTCATCTCCCTCTTCACCAGTCACAGGGACACCATCTAAACACAGCCACACGTGGACACACACACACATACACACACAGACACACGCACACACATACACACACCACACATTAGAACACATACATGCGCACACACACCACACACACACACACACACACACACACACACACACACACACACACACACACACACACACATACACATACACTACACACACAGAGACACACACACACACACACAATGCAGGTAGCAGAGACACAAGCATGCGCGCGCACACACACACACACACACACACACAAAGGGGCATGCACGTGGGAACAGCAAATAAATATAAGCACACATACAAAGGAAGAGCTACAGAAGCGCTTATCACCATTTCTGCACCTGTGGTGCAGAAACACACACACACACACACACACACACACACACACGTACACACACACACACACACACACACACGTACACACACACATGTACACACACACACACACACACACACACACATGTACACACACACGCCTTCCCTCTCGTTCTCTCCCCCTGTCTATACTGTAGTGTAAAGACACACACACACACACACACACACCACACACACCCACACACCACATACACACACCCACACACATACCACATACACACCACACACACACACACACACACACACACACACACACACACACACACACACACACACACACACACACACAC
>CM051000.1:27867937-27870437 GCA_027704905.1 Muraenolepis orangiensis
AAAGACCGCAGAGCCCAAACCAGTGTCTGGTTTGGGCTGTCCTTCACAGGAAGGCTTTGTTTCCAATGCACACAGAATTCAGGTACCTCAGCTCTGCTCAGTGTGTGTGTGTGTGTGTGTTTGCATGTGAGTGTGTGTGTGTTTGTGCGTGTGAGTGTATGTGTGTGTGAGTGTGTGTGCCTGTGTGTGTGTGTGAGTGTGCATGTGCGTGTGTGCGTGTGCCTGTGTGCGTGTGTGTGCGTGCCTGTGTGTGTGTGTGTGTGTGTGTGTGTGTGTGTGTGTGTGTGTGTGTGTGTGCCTGTGTGCGTATGTGTGTGTGTGTGTGTGTGCGTGCGTGTATGTGTGTGCCTGTGTGCGTGTTTGTGCGTGCCTGTGTGTGTGTGCGTGTGTGTGTGTGCGTGCGTGTGTGTGCGTGCCTGTGAGTGTGTGTGTGTGTGTGTGTGCGTGTGTGTGTGTGTGTGCGTGTGTGTGTGTGAGTCACTCAATGTGTCTGTTCCCAATGAGTTGTAACGCGCGGCGGTAGCTATGGTGAAGCTAGCGTCCCGCCGTGATAAATGCATGTATTTGAGCCTTCAGAGTATCGATTGCCTTCGCTGCTCCTCCATATTTCAGAGGGCGCAGAGAAGCCCACAGCAGGGAGACACGGAGGCTGATATATGCTAGCCAGCACAGCCCCTACACACCATACAAATGAGTGGACAAACGGCGTTGTTGGTGGAAATGGGGAAAAGGTTAGCCGTTACAGGGAGACACCGTCGTAGAGAGAGAGAGAGAGAGAGAGAGAGAGAGTGAGCGCTACCACGCCAGCACTACCACGCCAGCTGTGTGTTGTGATGCTAACATAGCGTGTTAGCCGCGAGGAAGAGTTGCAGGCGACGCCGTACATGTTGACACGGTGGACGGGCTTTCACGCTATGACTAAGTACCTTACAATTCCGCCGCAAAGTCTGTTTCCACGAGGCCACGGTGACCTTAACGAGAACACCACACACTAAGCTAGGCGGCGTTTTCTAAAGCGCTGCTGAAGGAAACGATACATGTTTCAGTATGACTCCCCGAGCCTTCACTCTTCACGTTTGTGTGTCCTTTCCATCCTGGCTTCAAAGCTATTATTATCTGTGTGTGATATGACTGAGCGACTCATCATTCAAGAACTCTTGGCATTTGATATTCATATTTTTTCGAAATCATTTTCAAACAACGTTTAAAATCGGCGACTTATTTTGTTTCTCCTGGTCGGCTCAATGTTTTACATACGTACACATCGGTGGCGTCAGTGGGGTGGCGACGGAGAACGCAGAGGCAGCTGTTGTGGGAATTTGAATTGCTAAGATGTGCGTTATAACATTTACAAACAAACCCAAAAAAAAAGAGCATCATCGGAGAATACTGTCATCGTAATACCATCTCTCTCTCCGAGCTGTGATTTCACCCCCATATTTCATTATCAGTTTTCCCCTCTTCCAGTAATACCATTTTATTTCCAATGTGCGCGGTGGATTTTTTTTACAGATCAGAGCTCCGTGAGCCATTCCCACGAAAAAACCATCAATACAGGAAGAAACATCAGCAGAAATGGGTGACACATCGCCAGCATGTCCCCCCCCCCTGTTCCAGTCCCCTTGCCAGCATCAATAATTCACCCGGCAGCTCATAACTTTATTTCCGATGCATAATTGAGACCGGCCGATGTTTTTTTTTTTTTTTCGTCAGCCATTTGAATGTAAAGCAATCTTTAAACAATAAAGAGAGTGGACCGCTGAACTTTAACAGCTCATCCTTGTGCTTACTCCTCAAACAGGAGCGCCGTGCCGGGGGGGGCGGGGGGGGGGTTCTGCTTGTTTTCCGTGGCGCAGCGTTCGCTTAATCGCCGCTGCTGTCGCATGCATACAGTCCTGGAAATACAGTATATGTATATTTTAAAAAACGGTGCCACGCTGGGCAAAAAAAGACTTCGAAAAAGACAGGATCCGACATTAATCTTCCTTAAGCGCGGGCTGGACGGGGATAATGTGGTCGTTGAAGAGACGTGAGGGAGGCGACGTGTTCGTTGCTTTAGATCGTCGATTGACTTTAAACCAAAAATGTAGCGGTAAGCGTAGCAGTCGGTGGTTGTTTTTTTTCCGATCTATGCGTGCTGATGGTGATTGTCCTTTCTATGAATCTGTAGTACTGTGGCGATCTATTGAGTTAGCGGTGGCTAGGCTGACTATAGCTGTGAGGTTGTAGTAGGCTGCTGTGAGCTGGTAGTAATTATGAGTTTACAGTAGGCCTAAAATGTGTATGATTGTGAGTGTGCATTGCATGCATGACATTGACACAAGATCCGTTTTATTTTGAAAATATAACAATCATCTAATTTATAACATTGATGATTGCAGATACGCAGTAATGAATGAAAAATGAAAATTCACACGACGACAACAATCACGTCCATCACTTTTCTCGCTTGGGCAGGTCTATATACAGGTCTATATTACGACGTTTAACATTAAAGGAG
>CM051000.1:27877937-27887937 GCA_027704905.1 Muraenolepis orangiensis
GGGTTAGAGGAGGAACATGTCAGTCCAAGAGAAGACACACTTTAGTGTGAGCATAGACATAGCTACAAGTCAACTGTTGATTACCTCTGAGCTATGAGACGTCCTTACCTGGCTGAGACAAAGCCTCACTTTGAAGCGCTTTGGGGCAGTTTATGCTGGATTCTATTATTTTCTTCATTAATAGACGCAATGTATTGCTCTGAGGATCTGCTGATAGACAACATGTTTTGATCTGGCATTGAACCTTGAACTCCCCCCCCTGAATACCTCAGCACACACACACACACACACACATAACGTCACGTGCATGCTTGTACGCCAATGTGTGCCCTCGTGTTTTTGTCTCTTTTGAGCACACGCCTCGACTCTACGCACTAATTCAAACAACAAGGCTTTATGTAAACAGATTGCCGACATAATGGGATTGTTCAGTGTGCAAACAATAAGCCGTTAGCATAATCACAGGTCAAAGATATATTACTCACAGGGCCACTGCCGCAGGTATATTAACGTGATGGATATGTGGGCGGAGGGACGGAGGGAAAGGGGGGGGGGGGGAGATGATATAGAGACGATGATGCAGTGTCAATGTACCCCCCTTGGATGGAGAACCTGCCCTGTCCTCTCGCTACCCTGTCCCCTCGCTGGGCCAACTCAGTCCAGACATGGCCTGGCCACCAGCTCCCTTCTGCTTCCCCATCTGAGGACTCCACTCACTGATAGTCACCCCCTGAATAACACTTTTATTACTGGGAAGGGTGGGGGGAGAGGGAGGGAGGGAGGGAGGGAGGGAGGGAGGGAGGGAGGGAGGGAGGGAGAGAGGCCCGTCTATGTTGACGTGTCTTCCTTCCATTCTTCTCCTTGAACTCCATTCAGCTGGCTTTGCTTAGTCACTCGATTAGCGCCTGTGTCCCCGCTCCATGCCTGACTGCACGCTCGGTGACCACGGCCATCGCCGAGCGACCACGCACACAGGCATGCAGGCAGCACACACACACACGCACGCACGCATGCGTGTGTGTGCTGCCTATATCTGTGTGATCCACCGGAGCAAATGCACATCGGGGGGGGCCCATAGTGACAGAGTACACACACACACACACACACACACACACACACACACACACACGCAGAGGCGAGGGAACACAGAGGGGAAAAACAACCTGGGAGATGATCCAGTGCAAAGGTGGGCTGTCTGGTGATATAACAGTCAAGTCCTGCCCTACCATCAGCCGAGCCACGTCTTATGGGGCTGGGGTGCGGTGACCCTTTAAAACACACAGCAGCCGCCACACAAAGACACACAAGCTGAGTCCAGAGTGGACACGCTGCGTCTAGGGAACACACTGCGCTTTGAAGTCACATTTTGGCTGTGCGGTATGGACTTTTTGCTGTCCTTTTCTAGCCACGCAAACAAACACACACACACACACACACCCACACACACACACACACACATACAGACATATGCATGAACCTACAGACAGAGACACAGACACACACACACACACACATATGCATGACCACATACAGACAGACACACACACACACACACACACACAAACACACATCTGAGTCCGTACACGTGCCTGGTCCCTAGGACGATTAACAATTATCTAAAGCCAGACAAGGTTAGGGGTTGAGGGAAGGATGGAGGGTCACAGGTCAAGGATTACAATGCGGTTGCCGGGTCAACTGCGCTTTAATCTGAACTCCCAGCATTACACCGTTGGTCTGCTGTCTCAAAGAAGTGTGCCCCAACTCTCTTCACAAAAAAAAATCCCTCAAACTAAATAATCAAATTAAAGTAAATAGTAAATCATGCTAAACGTTTGGACTTGGATGGTGGAAATGCTAATCCGACCCGCCTTCTAGTAGCCTCATAGCTGTGGAGGGCCGCGGAGGGCCATAGGGTTTGTGCTGACAGCCTAATAGCATTAGCAACGGAAACAACGATTTACATTTACTACGCGGCATAAAGGACTAGGAATGAGAAAGGTAGCAGCAGCCTCAGCAGCGGTAGCCTGGAGGCAGCCCGGCCCCTCGGAGGAGCAGAGAGGCAGGGCTGAGTGGTTCCTCATCAAGCCCTTAACCCCCTCGCCGAGACAAGAGCGGCTCCCGGGAAGATTTAGGTGGGATGGAGAATCGGATTAGCCCCCGAGAACCTAAGTGGGGACTAACTCTTGGGGGACGACCACCTGATATCTGCATAGTTAGGGGAAAAGCCCCATGCCAAATCTACGGCATTTTCATCCGGTTAATGGAAAAGCCCGCTCCTCTTAGTAAATGAGATGGACGAGTGAGGACTATCTGCCATATTCTCCGTACATGCGGTACGCTTAAAAAGTATATATATATGGGCGAGGTAATCTATCGCTTCCACTCAAGATAATAGCGGTAACAGTCGTATACAGATAGGAGATAAGGTAATACACTTTCTAGTTACTCGGGGCAGGTGGCGTTTCTCGTTAGCTCCAGGGCCCAGACAAGTTGCTTTAGAAATCATTTGAGAAAAAAGGGAGAAAAGAGAGGAACAGAAAATTGGGGGAAGGCAGGCAGAGATGGAGAAGGGAGAGAGAGAGAGAGAGAGAGAGAGAGGAGAGAGAGAGAGAGAGAGAGAGAGAGAGAGAGAGAGAGAGAGAGAGAGAGAGAGAGAGAGAGAGAGAGAGTGAGAGAGAGAGAGAGGAGAGAGAGAGAGAGAGGAGAGAGAGAGGAGAAAGACATGGGGTGGACGATGTACAACTTGAACCCCTTTTTGAGAGAAGAGAGAACCCCTTCCCATTTGTGGACCTGCTCATTCTGTCCACCGAGGCACATGTGGAGGTCAGGACCAGAGGACAGGACAGGAGTAGATTAAGTTATCCCAGCCCTCCACACACACACACACACACACACACACACACACACACACACACACACACCACACACACCACACACACACACACCAGACACACACACACACACACACACACACACACACACACACACACCTGTCCACGGCACTTGGGTCTGAACAACCTCAAGTCCTCCCGGACCTACAGGGTCACTCGAGGGGCGGAGCTGGTACAGGGGAGATAAACGTTTGTCTTCTGGGTTGCATAGCATTTGAAGGATGGAGATTAAATGTGGCTTGAGGGGGGAGGGGCTGAGGGCGGGGGAAGGGGAGGGGCTAGAGGTGAGGGCCACATCCTGTTGTGCGCCACCGGGAACCAGGGGTGTTGGGAGGGGGGGGTAATCCCCGCCTTATAGATAAGTGAAAAGTTTTCCAGAGTCCTACCATACACTCCTACCCCATCCCATCCATTCTGCCCCCCCCCCCCCCCCTGGGGATCAGTGAGAGCAGGGAGAACAGCGGGGCGGGGGAGGGGGGGGGAGGGCGGGGGAGGGGGGGGGAGGGCGGGGAGGGGGGGGGGAGGGCGGGGGAGGAAGGGGGGAGGAAGGTAGGGGCCGACCATATGCTATCAAAGTTTCTTTCTTTTCAAAGCACTTTGTTTGTTTGCTGCCATCTAGATGACGTCATCATACATACGGAGAAGGGGAAGATGAAACAAGATGAAAGGTACACATTTGCACAATACAATATACCAAAAAAATAGCATTGAGCAGGTGAGCATTGGAACATTTCTCTATTGTGTTGTTTTGTTAAATTTCTGGGACAATTAAAGTGTTTCCGTCGAGATGCTTGGAATCAAACAGGAATTCAAGTTTTTACCTCAGTTTTTTTTCTTTTTTTTTTCTATTGCCCCCGGTGGACAATTAAAAATGTCAGATTTTTGTAACGATATCCGCATCTCTGTTACAACAAGAGGTTCATTTGTCCTTCCCTCTCATTTCAATTGCACTTTTGTTTCAAAATACCACTAAATCCCCACATGGGGACGTCCGGGATTAAAAAAAAAGACAAAAGAAAAATCCCTGCTTTGATTTGTGTTAAAGGTGTGGGCTCCAGGTTTGGTCTGGTCAGAGGTGGACCCGTATAGCTCCAGCGGGAGGCTGAGGCTAAGGCTGAGGCTGAGGCTGAGGCTGAGGCTGAGGCTGAGGCTGAGGCTGAGGCTGAGGCTTGGAGGTCTCGTTGCGGGGCGGTGATCAGCCCCTGGCCACATGACCCCCCATAACTGACGGCCCCCCCACAGCAGACAGAGGCGAGCTTTATGGGATGGGACATTAATACGTTCTGGTGGCAGTCCTAGCTCCTCCTGCATCTAACGCCCGCTTTCTACGTGTTTATGAACCCCCCCCCCCTCCTCCCCCCCACCCTGCTGAGCGAGGGGTGCTGCTCCTGATTGCTTATTATGAGACGCTCGGTGCGTGTAATGACAAAGTGGTAAAGTGTCACGCTGTCCAACCTATTTTTTTATGGTCATTATCGCAGTAATATCGTACGTTAGTAGCCCCTTAAACCTCCTCCTTTAGCCCGGTGCTGCTGGTGGTGTCTTCCATCCCCAAGAGAACCCCGCCCCCCCCCCCCCCCCCCCCTCATGAGCACGACTATAGGCAGGTAGATGTTGGCCAGTGAGAGTGACCTTTGGACTAGGTCAGGACGTTGTTTTAAGGTGTTTTCAACATACAGCACAAAGCAGGTGTGACCGTCGTTCCGTCCGGTGGGGTTTTTTTTTTTTTGGTTGTTTTACCGACACTGTTCTAAATGACGTGTGTGTGAAGCGTAGGGCCTCCGTCTTGGTCCTAGTCTACTCCTTCTGTGTCCATACGAGAACCCCAAGGCAAATAGCAGCAGAGTGGTGTCAGTCCTGAGTGCACGCTTACAGCTTGATCAGCGGTGAGAGGGCCTCTCAATATGTCCGCCATGATGGATGGTGATAGCCTTGTGTCTTTGTACACATCAGGGGGCCCCCCTTCATGTGTTGTCACCCACCGGACAGATCGACTGAAAGGATGGACAGAGTAAAAAAAGAGAGAGGGAGAGAGGGAGAGAGGAAGAGAGAGAGAGAGAGAGAGAGAGAGAGAGAGAGAGAGAGAGAGAGAGAGAGAGAGAGAGAGAGAGAGAGAGAGAGAGAGAGAGAGAGAGAGAGAGAGAGAGAGAGAGAGAGAGAGAGAGAGAGAGGAGAGAGAGAGAGAGAGAGAGAGGGAGAAATGTAGCCAGGACCTAATGTCCTTCTCTGGTGCTGTGCATGCTCTTTCCTATTTGCTTTTCCCTTCACGGCACGGTTAACATCGTAAATTAACCTTTCTAGATCCCCCTCCCTTGTGCTCATAGACTGCCGCACAACACAGACAAAGGAAGAAGACCCACTAGGGCCGATCAGAGACACACACACACACACATACACACACATACACACGTACACCCACCCACCACACAAACACACACACACACACACACACACACACACACACACAAAAGTGATGTATGGCAATAGGATTTTCTTTCTTATTTTTATTCACACTCACTTTGTTTTGTCCGAGCGTTTGTTTTTCTCTCTCTACGACGTGCATGTCCTGTGTACTCTGCAAACCCCGTACGCACCAGCCCTCTTCTGTCCCATGTTCTGGATATGTAAACGAAACACACACACACACACACACACACACACACACACACACATGTGAAACCCACACACACGTGACAAACCCACACTCGTGAAACCCACACGGTGTTCTGCAGGATCCCCCGTTCTTCCAGGCCCAGTCTGTAAATAGAATGTAAATACCAAACAGCTATGCATGCTGACATACTAGCAATTTGTTCAGGTACCCTTTTGTAACCCATTCACTCTCATACTGGCATGTGATGAAAAACAAAAATCAAACATGGAACAATAATAATATTAATAATAATAATAATAATAATAATAATAAAAAAAGAAAAAAGATATAAAAACGGATACTGTTTGTAAAGACGTGGAAAAACTGGAGGAAATACGTGTCTTTGTTTGTTAATGTTTTCTTACGGATAACTAATGCATTGGCCTGCCATTTACTGCAGTGCTCTGCCCGTGTAACTTGTCACCTGTTTTTAATTTCATCCAGGTAGGCTTCAGGTTGTACAGGTCTACAGAAACCAGAACAGTTTGGCAGAATAGCTTGGCTGGGGTCTGACCGGGGCGTGGGGAGGAACATGCTCCTTCCATAGTCATTGTATTTAGGATCTTTTTCACTGGCATCGCACGTTCAGTGACATCCTCTTTCCGGTGAATTGCATATTCTTAGTAACAAAATTCAACCATTAAAAAAAATGAAAAAAAACCACGGCGAAACTGCTTTGCGGCTATTAGAAATGCAAGGAAATTAGAGCTGTACTTGCCGGCTATTCAATTTATATATGAAAAGAAAAGAAAAAATCACCAGCTTCAGAGTGTGCTGCATTTTAAATGATACACGTGTGAACACGACGTGAGGACATCGAAGTTGTACGTTTGAAACGACCAACTTTGAAATAAACTTTGAAAATAAATCATGAATCATAGGAAATGGGCAGTGGTTTGTAATCAGACACGATGTTTTACAAGGGAATCTGTTTGAGTGCATCTGACCTGGGGTCCAGTGCGGCGGTGGGGGAGACGTTGGTGGGAAAGCAAAGCTTATCGATATGCCAAATTGGTCTTGGCCCCTCGCAAAACTCTTAATATCATTTTGTGAAAAGGCAGGAGGGGGAAAATGTTGTCTTTTGTTTGTTCTGTTTTTTTAAGAGTGTTTATTTTCCACCATCTCAGTACATACAAATCCCATGGCGCTCATGGTAGATGGAAGTGTCTAATTTTTAACCTGTGCTAAAGATATTTTAAATTTAATAAATAATCATTGTAACAAGAAACTCGTGTGTTGGGTCTTTCTCCACAAATGGATGTGTTACGCAATGTAACGTTTGGAAGAATGGAAAAAATAAAGGTTGAGAGAAAGAAAGAAAGAAAGAAAGAAAGAAAGAGAGAAAGAGAGCAGAGTGAATGGATGCCATGAAAGTAGATGCTCTCCAATATCTCCCTAAACCACCCAGCTATCTCCTATAAAGGGCCCACAGAACCCTGTGACCCACTGAGGTAACCACACACGTCACATGGTCTAAGCTCTACTGCTTGCTTGATTGTTTGCTTGTTAGCTCTATTGTTAGTTCTACTGTTCAATTCAAGATTCAAGATTAAAGACTCAAGATGTTTTTATTTGTGCAACAAGTACAATGGAATGCTTACTTACATTCCCTGCAGCAGTAGGAATTTCCTACAATTGAACACTACATGCTTTACGATGTACTATATGTATACCATACGTTATTATACTATATATACTATATTATACCATATTATGCTATGTTATTATAGTTGTTATACTATATAATATATGTTCTATATAAGTACTTATTGTACTTTTACTTGACACTGGTTCCGCTCTGAGTGGTTCTTGTTGTGTCTTTCTGACTTATCCCAAAGGACTCGGACTACGACGTCAGGTTAACTATTTATTACGACTGCACCCGAGGCTCATCGTAGTATAACAACTCATGGTAACACAAGTCGGAACTCCGTTACCCATAACCCCTTGCGTCTGTTCTATGGCAGGCATGCAAGACCAAAATACGCTACTAGTTTTCTTGCCCACTTATGTTGAACACACAATTGTAAATCGCTTTGGACAAAAGTCTATGACTGTAAAGTTGTGTATTGTAATGTAATAATCTTGATTATTTTTTTTTGGAATCCTGTGAAACACATCCTGGTGGTAGAATCCATCGGAGAAATGTGACGTTGAATCTTCTGAGGCAATCAATGGGGTTGCTAGCCCCTCTAGCCTCCAGCCACTGTGCTAATAGTTTTGTGAAGGTTATCAGACAGCCTCTTCATTAGTTATAGGACATTTTCCCAGGCTGATGCAAGGGGCTGCTTGTTTGTGCTCTGTACGATTTTACAAATCACTTCCACCCGGACACATTCAATTAGTTATTTCAGTATACCCCTAGGTGTAATCAATTGACGAAGCCGATAACAGAGCCACATCCGTTCACCAGCCAGCTGCAGCCGACATTTCTCCGAATGATTGAACACCTTTTTCCCTTTCCCCGTCCGAACGGTTAGTCCTCTCGTCGTGTGAGGAACTCACACAGAGTCCCGCGCTGCTCAGAACGACTCCTGGACAGGAATGACGGTCATGTTCTATGTGATAATGCTGCTCACGCCACGCCTTATGGGAAACCTATTTCCATAAATTGTCCTGGAGGCAGCAATGTTGTTTCTATATCTTCATTCTCCTAAATCATCAAGGCTTATGAAGACAGCCATAGAGACAGATAGACAGGCAGACAGGCAGACGGACATGAGAGACAGAATCAAATAAAGAATCACTAGAAAAACAAATGGAAGAAAGCTAAGAGTGTTTCGTCTTTCGTTCTGTCATGTTTCATGAGTTCCTGCCCTTCCTGTAGCGTAGATAAACAGCAGTGCAAGTGACAGCTTCTCATCGCTCACGAGGCCTGATTCTCTAACCCTGACCTGATAACATCAAGTGTGTGTGTGTGTGTGTGTCACCTTTCAAGTGGCTTCTGTCACACTTCAATGCAAACTCAACAGCGAGTCTTTTGTATGTTTGCGTACGGTTATGTGCATGTGTGTGCGTGTGCGAAAGTGTGCATGCATGTGTGTGTGTGTGCAAGCTTGTGCTGTGTTGTGTCTGTGTGTGTGTGTGTGTGTGTGTGTGTGTGCAAGTGCGGGAGTGTTCATGTGTGTGTGTGTGTGTGTGTGTGTGTGTGTGTGTGTGTGTGTGTGTGTGTGTGTGTGTGTGTGTGTGTGTGTGTGTGTGTGTGTGTTTGTGGTTGGGGGACGGGGCTGTGGGTTTAAGAGTGCGTGTTGGCATGCAAGTGGAGGCCTCTCCAAGCATGAGTGGAGCAGCGAGCGTAGCGATGGGGGTAGGGTGCTTGTGAAGGTATGCCAGGAAACGGCTAGAGGAGGAGGAGGAGGCAGAAGAGGAGGGAGGGAGGGAGGGAGGGAGGGAGGGAGGGAGGGGAGGGAGGGACGGAGGGAGGGGAGGTGTAACGACCCAAATGAGAAGGACTTGTGCAAGCACTGTGAAAGTATCTCATTTTGTAGGCTCCGCTAACCTCATTCTCATGTTCAGAATGGAAATGGTGATCCGGGAATGCAATTATTTTTACCTATAAAAGCCAACATATGCCAAGCTCATAAAAGTTCTTATTGGACAGTAATTTATTAAAGCAAGTCGTAGAAATGGAGAAAGGTAGGGCACGGAGCTTTAATGTAAAGGTGGCATTCTGCTTCTCATTAAAGCGCCGGGCATCACTGGAATTCAATACACGCAGTCCGTGAGAAGAGGAAAAGAGGAAAAGATCCCCTAAAAAGGGTGATATTTCCTCTCTGTAGATCACTGGAAACGTCTGGCAGGACAAACGGAGTTCGTCGAGTTTTATTCCCATGTGATCTTCATTGACCAAACGAATTCACTACGGATACAGCGTGCGTTGGAGTGTCAGAGTCACACAATTACAGAGACGAAAAGACGTCAAATTAACGCCGCCCCACCGCGTGAAACGTTCATCTAGAACGCTACGAGGGAACGTTACTACGACGACGAGGATGAGCACGGAAGGTGAGGTATATACCGGTATCAACCGGTTGTCGGTGATCCATTTGTGTGTTGTTCACCCCTTCTCACGGTCGACCTCTTGCCTCGCTACTTCAGGTCAACTGCAGACGTGGGCCAATTTATTTTTAATAATTTTAAGTGCGAAAAGTAAAAGTAAGAGTAAAAGTAAGAGTAAAAGTAGGTATAAAGACACTTAGTTTACCAGAGAGACCTCACTGTAAGCTGTCACACCGTCTCTCCGCCAGACACGCCTCTCTCTCCAGCACAGAGCCGCAAAACACTCACTGATCTGAGACAGCCTGCGTTTTTCCCCTCCAAAGTAGATGTTTAATTCATATTTCCGGGCTCTAAACAAGCAATAATACACAGTAATCATTGTGATTCAGACACTATACTGTGAATAATGTGGATGAGCCAACGCCACGGAGCGGAGATCGCTCCGTGGAAGAAGCTT
>CM051000.1:27897937-27900437 GCA_027704905.1 Muraenolepis orangiensis
CCTCGGTGCCCTCAAGCTGCGCCCACTGGTCCTGATGCCAATCAGGGCGGTTTGATGGATGACAGGCACACCGTGTGCCGGCTGACACTTCTTACACGTCCTACAGATGCTCATACCGGGGGAACGGGTTCGGCGGCGATGAAGGCATTTTCTTATCGGCCATTTGTTCTCAATGCGCATACAGTACATATTGTCTCCCAGCCCCCATCCATATCTCCCACCCTCTGTCTCCCTCCTCGCTGTCTCTATCTCTATCTCTGTCTTTCTCTCTCTCTCTCTCTCCTTCCCCTTCTCTCTTATTCTCTCTCTCTCCCCCCCTCTCTGTCTCTGTCTATCTGTCTCTCGTTCCCACCCTCTGTCTCTCTCAATCTCTCTGTTTCTCTCCCTCTCTCTCCCTTTCTATCCCCCCCTCTCTGTCTCTAACTATATCTCTGTCTTTCTCTCTCCCACCCTCTGTCTCTCTCTCCCTCTCTCACACACCCTATGTCTCTCTCTCCCTCTCTCTCACACCCTATGTTTCTTTCTCCCTCCCCTTCTCTCTTATATTCTCTCTGCCCCCCCTCTCTGTCTCTGTCTATCTGTCTCTCATTCCCACCCTCTGTCTCTCTGTCTCTCTCTCTCTCTCTCTCTCTCTCTCTCTCTCTCTCTCTCTCTCTCTCTCTCTCTCTCTCTCTCTCTCTCTCTCTCTCTCTCTCTCGCTCTCTCTCGCTCTCTCTCGCTCTCTCTCTCTCTCTCCCACCATATGCACCCTTCTCCACCCCCGTCTACGTCTACGTCCTTCCGTCTCCGGGTGATGGGAAGGCGGGGTTACGGAGGGACAGACAGGTGTTCAGGTGTGTGATGTTTGACACGGTTACACAGCGTGCATTCGTTATGCGGGGGGGGGGAGACGCGTTTGACAGCAGCGACTCCCTGGCCATGATTACATTATCTCTTTGTGTGCTCCTGAAGGTCACAGGAGAGGCACGGCCCAGCTAAGAGAACACATGGGATGTTGCTAGGCAGCAGCATCAAACAACCAGAGTAAACAAACCGCGTTGCCGCGTTGAGTTTCGCTGCGTCGTTTCGAAGGGCATTTCAGGCAGTGTCATTTAAATTTTTTGTTTTGGTTCCAACATCCATCAGTCTATTATCTGAACAAGTTGAGGTTCAGGTCAGGTTTCTCTCCCGGGGTAAACACAACCGAGCAAGGGGGGTTCCTAGACATTATGAGGCCAACCGAGAGATAGATTCTCTCCAGGAGCTCCAGGGTCTGCCCAGATTTCTGCTTCTAGTTTGACCTGAGTTCATCAGGATGGATGGACCCAGCATGCACCTGAACCAGATACCCGAGACCCCTTCAACCGGCCTCCCGTGTCAATGAGGAAGAGTCTTTTTCTGTGGTTCATTCATTTCTTTCACATGGCTAAGCATGGGGCGGCAGTAGCTCAGGAGGTAGAGCGGTCGTCTCACTAACCGCAAGGTTGCTGGTTAGATCCCCCGGCTCCTCCGAGCCAAGTGTCGAGGTGTCCTTGAGCAAGACCCCCTAACCCTAACTGCTCCTGATGTGCCGGCTGTCTCCTTGCACGGCTGACTCCACCTTCGGTGGTTGAATGTGTGTATGAATGGGTGAATGTGAGGCCATGACTTGTAAAGCGTTTTGGATTTCCAACCTGAAGAAGAGAGGAAGAGGAAGAGAGAGCGTTCCCTGTGTAGAACATTGAACCCCAGACTGCAGAGAGAGATGGGTCGAGCCACTCATGCACCGTCTCTGGCTCTTTCCACCCCAGTTAGATTACCTTCAACAAACTAGAAGAGACCGTTTTCTGTTCCCAATGTTCCAAATATCTTTATATCAATATCTCTCTATATCTAAATGAACTCTCCCTCCGTCCTTACCTCAGAGTAAGAGGAGTTTGTATTGCTCACTTAAGGAACTATAATTGCAGAGACGTTTTGCTCTGTCAGCCTTGGAATTAAAAATAGCACACATTTGATTGGACCATGGATCACTATTGTTTATTTTTTATATTGACACACTAAAAAAGGTACCCGCATTATACAAATATGAGACAGGTACGATAGTTGCCGCCAAATCTAAACGTGGCCCCCCCCCCCCCTTGTGTGGTCGAGTGGAGGGGGGGGGGGGGGGGAGGGGTTTGGGACACTGAGAAAAATGAGCCCAGTGTTTGTAATGGAGAGAAGTGTGGCTTCTGGCCAGGGCTTTGAGTTAGCCCTTGTCCCGGAGAGGCACACAGCATGCCCTGCCAACTGGGACCCTCATGCCCGAAAGTGGCATGGGGCTGGGGTCTCTCTCCCTCTCTCTCTCTATACATCTCTCTCTCTCTCTCTCTCTCTCTACATCTCTCTCTCTCTCTCCTCTCTCTCCTCTCTCTCTCTCTCTCTCTCTCTCACTCTCTCTCTCTCTCTCTCTATAACTCTCTCTACCTACCTTGTGTCCGTTTGAGAGAGGATCCACTTGTACCTGCGTATCCATAGAGCTATGGGTGCTTCGGGCGGA
>CM051000.1:27905437-27925437 GCA_027704905.1 Muraenolepis orangiensis
GTACTGCGGGAGGGAATGGGGAGGAAGCATTCCATTGTACTTGTTGCAGAAGCCAAATAAAAACATCTTGAATCTTGAAGTCCATGAGCAAAGTTTTTAATGTATTCTAAAATACATAAAAAATATAAATAAAACGGAATAAAATCAAATAAATCATTAAATATACTGAAACACAATTAGCTTTATTGCAGGCAGTATTCAAGCCTTGACTTAAAGGAGTTGATGTGTTTCCAAGGTGTGTTTAAGAGCCACTGGGGTGTAATACTTTAGAACCCTTCTTTAGGATATGAATATGCACGCACACACACACACACACACACACACGCACATGCGCACAAACACACACACACACACGCGCGCACAAACACACACGCGCGCGCGCACACACACGCACGCACGCGCACACACACACACACACACACACACACACACACACACACACACACACACACACACACACACACACACACACACACACACACACACACACACACACACACAGGTGCATTGTTAACTGGAATATATATGAACTTTTAAATACAGGTAACCCTTTATTTTACACTAATTAGCAGGTCATTATTTACAGGATAATAACTCGTGCTTTAAACGGAGAGATAAATAAATGCATAGGTAACCCACAATAAATGCATAGTAAATAATGCATAGTAAGAAGATGTTAATCCCCAACTAAATGAGATGGTTGTGTAGCAGCCTCTGAGAAAATGATTACCGTAAAGTGGGAACACATGGGTGTGCAAAGCCTTCAATTTATATTAGCAAAGTCTCAAAGGGAATGTATTCAAGCTAAGGGGAAAAAAAAAATGTCTTACATCTTTGGACAAGCAAAAGAGAGAAAGGATATAGATTAAATTGAACTGGTAATGGCATTACACGGAGGCTATGGGGTTTATATACCGTGTCCAGGATGAAAAGAAAATAACATTTCACTTGCCTCTCCCTCCACAGTGATCCACGTGTCATTAGATCAATACTCACATTTTACTATTTAGCTTTTAATATGAAAAGATTAGAGGTTGCTCCCTGAATGATTAAATGCTCAACTGAGCTCTGCCTGGCGTGTGGCAGCTCCCCTTGAAAGGATCAGGGAAACTAATTAAGCAGAATTCGCATCCGGAGCTAATTGGGTGTATACATTTAAAGAGGCGGGCCCATCCGGAGGTTCAAGGGTTTTACTCCCGATCAGATTTGCCCTCTCCTAATAGGACATAATTGAACCATTTACATAGGGTGGTCCTAAATGAGAATACAAATGCACCCTTTGCTGCCACACAATCACCTCCCTGGACAGTGAGCCAAAATCTTCCAGAGAAATAGCAGTACATGACATTACATGACAGTCATTTAGCAGACGCTTTTATCCAAAGCGACTTACAATAGTGTGTTTCAACAAAGGAAGGTAAGAGAACAACTCGTCACCAGAAGTCAAAAGTCTCCAAGAACTGAACCAGTGCTCAGGTAAAAGTACAATAAGTTCAGGTAAAAGTACAGTAAGGGAAAAGTACAATAAGTTGGCAAACAATATATAACAATATCTAGATCAATATCTACCTAACTATAACATCTAATCTACTTAGATAATCGACATAGCGCTACAAGGAAGGATCCTGATGTTTCCTGAAGAGATGGGGTCGGAGACAGACAAAAACTAAACTCAAGCAAGAGAGAAGCAGATCGGTAGGGGAGAACAAACACAGCGCAGTACAGCCTATTGCTTAAAACAGCAGCTCAGGAGGGAGAGCTGTCGCCTCACAACCGGAAGGTCGCTGGTTCGATCCCCCGGCTCCTCCTAGCAAAAAATGTCAAGGTGTCCCTGAGCAAGACACCCTCACCCTAACTGCTTGGCTGTCTCCTTGCTTGGCTGACTCCACCGTCAGCAATGAATGAGTGAATGGGTGAATGTGAGGCATGATGTGTAAAGCGTAGTCCATTTACCATTTAAAGCAGAGCTAATGCCTGGGCCTGCTGTATGTGGTGTCTGCTCGTCTCTATACAACCGCCACCGCTGGGGAGCAGGGGTTGGGCCGTGTGCACAGGGCCTAGGAAGCGCCAGAGGAAGCCAGAGTCTCGTTGGACTGAGCGTTAGGGTTTAGGGTTTAGGGTAAGCAGCCGTACACATCAACATAAACAGTTTGTCAACATAAACAGGCGGCACGTGGATGAACTTTGTGTCGCAAAGCACACACTCTAGATGGGAAAATATATATATATATCCGAAAGTCAACTTTCAGCGAAAGATCTACAGTCCAAAACACAAGTCGTCTTCCTCCGTTTCCACGACGGCCTCACATCGGTCCGGCCGTTACCGTCAGTGGATGGCCCTTAATAGTGAATGGCCTCCATCTTCTGCCTCCATTAGGCTCTTCTATTACATGTCATTCCGTGACACTCATGGCCATAACAGGCGGCGAGTGAAATCCACCCGCCATGACAGCCTAACTGTACCCCATATGTCAGTGGGAGGGTCCGCGGGCCCCTCGGCCACCGCAGAGAGGTGTGTGTGTGTGTGTGTGGCGTGGTCGGGCCAATCTCTCAACCCCTAATGGTCGTCTTCGGGGGGGTCACGTGATCACCGCCGAGTGCTCTGGAAGACTCGTTACCTCGTGCATGGTGGGGGGGGGGGGGTCGCACAGGAAATGATTATCAGGAGGTCAATTTATGCGCGAGCGAGCGCAGGAAGGATGACAGAGCGAGGAGGGGGAGGGGGAGGGGGAGGAGGAGGAGGAGGAGGAGGGGGATGGGTCAGGGCGCGTCCATATCTCTGGGCATTAAAGATTGACACGGAGAATCTGAGCGGGCCGCCCCTCCTCCCTCCTCCCGCCCCTCCCCCCGCCCCGCCCCCCAGTGCGGGCCGACGCCCACCGCCTCCGCCCGCCACACTCCTCGCTACTCAGCGCCGCACACGCACACACTTCCCCCATTTAAATATCTGACAGACGATTAAAGTGCAGCCATTAAAATGTCCGCTGAGCGTTTCAGGAATGAAATGGGGGAGATAAAAGAATCCCCTTGGGTAATCAACGGGGCTATGAATTAGCCTTGGGTTTTAGATGGGGGGGAGGGGGGAGAGGGGAGAGAGGGGGAGGGGATGTAAGGGAGAGGGGGGCGGGGCGAGGTAAGGGTCCCACGTATAACACATTCATATCCCTCTGAAAACATGAATCCAGAGAGAGAGAGAGAGAGAGAGAGAGAGAGAGAGAGAGAGAGAGAGAGAGAGAGAGGTGGAACCAACGTAATGTACCTCCATCTTATTTCTATGCGTGTGAACATTCCAGGGAGGAGAGACCATAACCATGATCCACAAAAATGGGGTGAAATGCTCTGAAAATAAAATCGAATGTTGAAACCTATATATATATATATATATATATATATATATATATATATATATATATATATATATACACACTTTATTGGTGAAGTCTTGAGCAAAATATAATTCCCCGAGCGGACATGCCAGATGTTGAAGGTGGTGATTTGAGGGAGGAGGAGAGCCTTGGTCTCCTCATCATCCTGGGACTGTGGACGGCGTTACTCCATACGCCAGCGTGGACTCAACCTCATCTAGTCTTCCTCTCTTGCCTCGCATATTTCACTTTGGAGTTTTTTTGAGTTGCTATAAAAAAATTTATATATTTATATAAAAACGTTTAGTGGTGAGGCCCCGAGACTTTGGAATATAATTCCATGTTTGGATTTGTTGTTTGTATGTGTGGACTCTTACGTGTCTTGCAGTTTGTCAAAAGGCACTTGACAAACTTGTTGGTCAGTAGAGGCCATCGGGAATTTTAGCCATGCAGTCGTGACTCAAACCACCAGGTAGCAAATATCTCTATCTGTTATATATCTCCTCTGCCTTCTCATATATATATATATATGTATATATATATATATATATATATATATATATATATATATATATATACATATATATGTGTTTCTCTTTGTTTATTCTAGGGTTGTGCGTTTTATTTCTATGGTTGTGAATATTAAAACAAAAAGTGTTAAAAACTGTAACTCTTGATTCATTATGAATGACAATTCTGAGTTTGCTGCCCTACGGTATAGTGATGATGGGCGGTTGGAGACGACTTCAGTACTTTGGACTTTGATCACAGTAGGATACGCTGATGTGTGTGTGGTGTTTAAAAGCATTGGAAGCAGTTTGCAAATGAGATCAGCTTCTGCTGATTCGTCGGTAAGAATTGTACTTTATTGTATATATGTATATATATATATGTGTATGTATGTATGTATTTATTGACCGTTTAAGGAATGTGACGAGAGGATGTTATCGATTTGGTTATGGTTGTATGTGTGCTATTTTGACCGTATATATGAAAAGAGCTTATCGTATTTCACCACCATATGTTCAATTATAATATATACAAAAATGATCAGATAAGATGGCTGAATGTGTACATTTGAATGGAGCCATGGTAATATTGAACTGCATGAATATACACACATTACACACATATTGTATGCGGTATGTGACTTGTTACTTCATGAATGTGTGAGCTGAACAGGCCGGTGTACCTGGCTGTATCAGAACCAAAACTAATCTAGAGAATAAACAACAATGCAGACACATCTTGTCAGTGGAATACATTGTTAACAGCATTATCATGTTTGTATATGTAATCTGGTCTGGGTGCGGCTTTAGGAATATCGTGTGACTTTTTCATTGGCGGATTAGATTGGATCATTCCCGGATCGTCTGCCTTTCCATCAACGCCGTAGCTCTTCTCCAAGCTAGGAGAACAAGCAGTACCAACCCAGGAAGCAAAGCAAATCAACCTTATTTCACTTTAACGTTACGTTACGTTTAATGAACACTAAATGGCCTGACATTCATGGCAACCACCGAGACAAACAGCAGAGCAGCACGTCAGAGATGGCAATCAAAGGTATTCCGGAAGCTTGATAGTAAACACACAATCATCAGGCTCATCCTACATTGTTAGATCTCTACTGTGCCTTCTAACACTGGTATATCCGACACACACGCACACGCACACACACACTATAACACACACACACACACACACACCCACACACACACTATAACACACACACACACATACACTATAACACACACACACTATAACACACACACAGGCTAATCACACACACACACACACACACACTATAACACACACACACACACACACACACACTATAACACACACACACACACACTATAACACACACACACACACACACACACACATACAAGCTAATCACACAATCAATTACAAAAAATATATATAAATAAATACAACCACAGCCCCACCACCAAGAACCACTCCTTTCCCCCCTCAAGAAGAAGCGGCGGTTAAAGTGTTAAGGCTGGAGGCCGTCTCTGGGGTGGGCCCGGGCTGAGGCTGAGGCTGAGGCAGGCTGGCTGGCTGTGGAGGATGGCTGAGGTGAAGGGGTGAGGAGAGGGGGTCGAACGCTGCTACAAGGGCCCCTGTCCCAGGCCAGGCGGTGAGCTGCAGCCCGCTGCTGATAAGACTGTAATAGTCCTCCTTAGAGGACCCAGGGCTCCGCTCCCCTTATTAGTCATTTATCACACCTGGCAGCCTCACTGAACCATAATTACTCTTCCCTTATCCCCCCACACTGTCATGTCTGGGAGAGAGAGGCAGCACGGAGAGAGAGGGGGGAGAGAGAGAGAGAGAGAGAGAGAGGGGGGGGGGACGGAGACAGAGGCAGGGAGGAACGTTGTTTGGAAAGAGAGAGAGAGAGAGAGAGAGAGAGAGAGAGAGAGAGAGATAGAGAGAGAGAGAGAGAGAGAGAGAGAGAGAGAGAGAGAGAGAGAGAGAGAGAGAGAGAGAGAGAGAGAGAGAGTGTGTGAGATAGGGAGGGAGGGAGGGTAAGAGAGAGGGAGGGAAAGAGAGAGGGAGGGAGGGAGGGAGGGAGGGAGGGAGGGAGGGAGGGAGGGAGGGAGGGAGGAGAGGAAGAGAGATAGAGGGAGAGAGGGAGAGAGGAGAGGAAGAGCAGGAGGAGAAGGAGAACGAAAGTGCGTGGAGGACATGCGAGGGAAGGACAACAAAACACAGAGTTGTATGTTTTATAAATAGCACGCGAGCTCAGTAAGCACTAAACAAGGGGTTTTTTCCCTTCTAAATATGAAGGGGAAAAAGGCAACGTGAAGACACGTTAATAAATTAACTTTATAGGAATCATATGTCAGTACTTCGTTTAAATTGAAAGACAGCAAAGGCTTAGCCGGAATAACTCGAAACCGTGTGAGGAATATAACGCCAAACATACAGTCAGGCCTGCTTTGAATAATTACACATATACAAAAACGAAATATAAAAAAATGTGGAAAGTACACCTGCAGCTCCTGCACACCTGGATAATGTAATCATAACATGGCTTTTTATAAAAAATTAAAATAATAATTAAATGAACTATTACCGGACATTAGAAGCTTTGCTGCTTCTATAATGCAAACGGTGAATTGAAATCATAAAAAAAACACCACACTATTTCTCTTTTCACTGAAACACCTTCAAATACACACGTCTACACCCCCCCCCCCCCCCCCCCCAACCCAAACCCACACCCCCGCACGGCTGTGTGGAAACGTGGTAGAAATCCTGTCATGAGTGTTTAGCCGCACTAGAATGCACCGTCATGAGTGAGTTATGGCGGCGTGCGTTCTCTCTCTCTCTCTCTCTCTCTCTCTCGGAAAAGGCCTTTTTTTAACTTTAACTCCGGTGCCACGTGCCTGGTTGTCACGAACGTGCCCTCCGTGAGTCCGCAGAGCAGATCCAGATGTGAGACACATGCTTCCAATCCACCGGCTGAGGTCTGCTGCCGACTCCACCCACCTCCACCGCCACCCACCACCTCCACCGCCCACCTCCACCACCCACCTCCACCTCCACCCCCACCACCCACCTCCACCTCCACCACCCCCACCACCACCTCCATCCACCTCCACCACCACCCACCGCCCACCGATGCCGGGAATGTTGCTCTCTCCCTGGGCCCGAGCAGTGTTCCATTCGCACCAGGGTGCTACCACTACCCTTTTTATTAAATATATATATATATATATAATTTATTTTATAATAAAACACACGTGCTTCACATGCTGTTCTTTTTTTGGCCGCTCAAGTTGCTTTCACACTGTTGGGTTTTTTTTTCCCCTGCCGTGAACATTTTCTCACTTCCACTGGAAGGCGTATCGCGGGCAGCACGTTAAGCAGTCAACTTAAAGTGTTTGAATTGCCGTCACCTAAATAAAATAAAAAGTGATTCCAAAGTGAATTTCATTCAACAAAAAAGTTTTCTATTTGTTCTATTTTTTTTATGACTTCCTATCGATTCCTACTCTTTATCATGATTTTAATCCTTATTTAACTTTTTTTTACTCTACTTTAACATCCGTGTACCTGCGACCGTATCAGTGACTATCATCCAGTTCACATGATGAACAACACCTCACGAGAGGAGCGTGAGCGAGACGCAGCCGTGACCAGATGGGGACAGCATAAGGTTTAGTAAATAACAGACATTTTAAACCCGTAGATAAAACAGGAGAGAATGGGGACGTAAATGAGTGTTGCCGCATGCATCCTAAACGGTAATAGCAGTTGCGGTGCATTGTCTCTCTCTCCTCTCTCTCTCTTCCTCTCTGCCTCTCTCTCTCTCTCTCTCTCTCTCTCTCTCTCTCTCTCTCTCTCTCTCTCTCCTCTCTCTCTCTCTCTCTCTCTCTCTCTCTCTCTCTCTCTCTCTCTCTCTCTCTCTCTCTCTCTCTCTCTCTCTCTCTCTCTCTCTCTCTCTCTCTCTCTCTCTCTCTCTCTCTCTCTGTGTCTCTCCACCGTTTCAACAGGCGTGTTTGTTGACAGTGTAGGTAGTAGAAGGCTTTCGGCTTTTCTTAAAAAATACGTATTGCTGCATTCCCCCATTTTAACAAGCTTTTTATGGAGCAGCTCCTTAATGGCCTCTCACGTATAAAACAAAGCTGTAATGACATGCAAATGACTCACAGAGAAACACTGTAAAGTGGATGTGATGTATGGGCCGGCTGTGCCCTAAACACACACATAGACACACACACACACACACACACAAGTACGCACGTACACACACACAAGTCGCAGGCACAAGTACGCACGCACACACACACACACAAATCGCACGCACAAGTACGCACGCACACACACATGCACACACATACGCATGCACTAACACACACATGCATGCGCACAAAACACACACACACACACACACACATATACCTAGCATGCACAGTAAACACACACACAAACACACATATTCGCACACACAAAAACACACACACACACACATTTTTATTATTGGGCTGCACCCTTTATACTGAACCATATGACGAGTTATATTACCTCATGTGAGTTAATGTCATTCTGAGGGAACCTTCACTTCCTATCTTTGTCACAATTATATATACACAGTAAATATATATATATATGTATATATACACAGTAAATATATATATATATATATATATGTATATATACACAGTAAATATATATATATATATATGTATATATACACAGTAAATATATATATATATGTATATGTATATATACACAGTAAATATATATATATATGTATATATATGTATATATACACAGTAAATATATATATATATGTATATGTATATATACACAGTAAATATATATATATATATATGTATATATACACAGTAAATATATATATATGTATATATACACAGTAAATATATATATATATGTATATGTATATATACACAGTAAATATATATATATGTATATATATATAATGAGAATAAAAATCTGTGAGACAAAGCAACAACAGTGAGACAAAGCATCAGTTTAGATGAAGGGAATGAATGAATAATATAAATAAATAATATGTAGAGAAAGCACACACGCACGCACACACACACACACACACCACACCACACACACGCACACACATTCACACACACACACACACATACGCATACACACACACATACACACACACACGCACGCACACACACACACACACACACACACCACACCACACACACGCACACACATTCACACACACACACACACATACACACACACATACACACACACACGCACGCACACACACACACACACAAACACACACACACATACATACACACACACACACACACACATTCACACACACATACGCATACACACGCATACACACACACACACACACACATAGACACATAAAGTAGTAAGTCCAGAGGTTTAAGGAGTACAACAGGGAGTGTCCCCACCCACAGGAGTTCAAAGGTCACCTAAAGGCGGGAGGGTTGGAGGGATCAAGGTAGAGGTAGAGCAGCAGTGACTGACTGATCATGACTCGAGACCGAAAGTTTAAACAAACACGCTCTTCCCTCCAAGATGGGTGTGCGGTTGGCAGTGTTGTCAGGGGGTGGCTAACGGCTCGTTCCCCATGCTACTGTAGGTGAGCTACTGGGTGGAACAGATGAGTGGGATGCTCTAGAATGGCTTGGGATGGGCACACGGGTACCAGAAGGCTCCTTGATAGCACAGCCCCCCTTTTTATACATCATGCAGCTGAACACCCCTGAAAAGACATTGAATAAATACTGCACCCAGAGGAGGTCACGCGTGAAGACGTGCCAGGAAGAGTCAGACGACACCCAGACTAACCCCGATGATGAAGGAATCATCATTTCATCATTTCATGATGCTGCTGCACTACTGCCACTTTCAATGCACATTTTGCACAATTCAACACATGTACATATCATCCGTCAGTCACGTTTTTGTTGTTTTTATGTTCATTTTGTCCATCTTGTATCTTGTATGATGTGTTCTCCAATTTCACTGACACCGTTGTGAGCCCATCGGCCCACTGCGTGTATCGGCTGTCTGGAAACACAGTCACATCCCACCCTACCTGGATGGTAATGACATGATGTGTGGGGCGGCAGCAGCAGCTCAGGAGGCAGAGCGGGTCGCCTCACAACCGGAAGGTTGCTGGGTCGATCCTCCGGCTCCTCCTATAGCGAAAACCTGTGGAGGTGTCCTTGAGCAAGACTCCCTAACCCTAACTGCTCCTGACCTGCTGGCTGTCTCCTTGCATGGCTGTGGAGGAATTGGTGAATGTGAGGCATGACTTTAAAAGGGCTGATATATAAAAGCATCCATTATGTGGATGTCCAGCAATGTTGTTTCCAGCAGTGCTCAAACAGCAACGGCATGGTCAGGGTGGCGGGAGCAATCCACCTGCCAGGGAACTGTGTGTGCAAGTGGATGATTCCAACAGAGAGGGTTATCTAATGGGCCAAACCCCTGGCACCATCCGGTGTCTCGGTCTCACACACTAATGACAAGGGAAAGAGAACAGGGGCCTGGAGACAGAGCGTCCTTTCCGTCTCTCCGTTTTGAAAGCAGCGTTTCAAGGTGACCTCTTGACCCCCCCCCCCCCCCCACGTGAAACATCTGAGATCTCAGTCGTTGGAACGGCTCTCCAGAGCCTCCTGCTCTGCCCCGGGCCCGCCGGGGTGGGTGATCATCTTATAAAACACGGCAGGAGGGCCTCTCCTTAACGTCGGAGGGTCAACGGTCCTCATTAAGCTCAACCATGACAGTTTGCAGTTACGTCAATTATGACATTTTCTATTTTCCATTGCCCTTTATTAAATCATTGGTATTTGTGCCATATGTGATTTCATCAGTGATTTCAAATTAGAACGGTGTCGTCATGTTTTATGAGCATTTTTACTCAAATTACGGAAAAAACAAACTAAAGGGAGGGTTAGTATTTAGCAGAAAGAGATAAAAGTTCATTTGAAACACATAAAGGCAGAGGTTAGCGTCGAGCAGCGATAAGGTCATGGTGCTCCGGTGCTACATTAAAACTATATTAAACCAAAACGTTCTCCCTCTCTCTCTCCGTCTCCCTGTTCTACTCAGCCAGTCTCTCTCTCTCTCTCTCTCTCTCTCTCTCTCTCTCTCTCTCCATCTCCCTGTTCTACTCAGCCAGTCTCTCTCTCTCTCTCTCTCTCCATCTCCCTGTTCTACTCAGCCAGTCTCTCTCTCTCTCTCTCTCTCTCTCTCTCTCCATCTCCCTGTTCTACTCAGCCAGTCTCTCTCTCTCTCTCTCTCTCTCTCTCTCTCCATCTCCCTGTTCTACTCAGCCAGTCTCTCTCTCTCTCTCTCTCTCTCTCTCTCTCTCTCTCTCTCTCTCTCTCCTCCTCTCTCACCCCCCCCCCCCCTCACTCTCTCCTCCCTATCACTCTATCACTCTCACAACACCCCCCCACCCCCACCCTCTCACCTCTCGTCCGCCTGTTTCCTGTTTCCTCTTCGCTTTTGTTTGTTTGTTTTTTTTACGACTTCCTCTCTGGAATCACGGGGCCCTCTGGTGCACGGGTCCACGCTGGCCTCAGGGCCGTCAATCAGCCCTCGATGACATGACGGGAGAACAGGAGGGAGTGGTGGGGGGGGGAAGAGAGAGAGAGAGAGAGAGAGAGAGAGAGAGAGGGAGTCCTGGTAAAGTAAACCAGAGGAGGCCCCCGGTCCTCTGAGCAGCCTCCGTTTAAAGGGCCCACAGGAGAGCTCTAAAAGCCAGGGGGTGGGGGGGGGGGGGGGGTTGGGGAGGGGGGGGGTGAAGGGGGGGTGCTGGAAATATGGGGCCTGGAAGAAGAGCCGGATGGACTCTGAAGGCTCGCCGGAGAACGAACGCCCGTCTCGCGGGCGACAAGTCACCGTCAGCCCTAGCTGCTCGGTGATGATGTTGGACCCGGTCCAGGAAAAGGGGGCTGGCTGCATCAATTCTTCCCCCTCGGAGCGATTTAACAGAGATGGATTTTTATGATATATTTTTTTTTAAAATGAAGACAAACGTTTATTATTATTCCATTAATCTATTTCTATATTTGGATTGTTTCCTTTTCCCTCGCTTCCGATGGAGTCTCCGTGCCGGGCGTGTTCTTGTTGTTCTTGTTGTACCGTATCGCTCGGCGACCGGATGCCGGCGGTAGTTTTGAATGAGCTTGGCCAGATCCGCCGGGCAGATGTGCGCTCCAGACTCGTACGGGGCTCTGGGGTGATTAATTTTTGAAGTGTGTTGTAAAGAGCTATGAGATCCATAAACAGGCGAGTGCACAACAGGCATTCCCCTGGTTAGCGACGGGCACAGCACAGATCACAAAGCACCGCGGTGCTGACTGTTGAGGTCCGTAAAAATAAATAAATAAATAAATGAAAAGGCCCGGGATATGGGCTTCAACCCGGCCGGTCGAGGAGGACCGAAATCCGATATCTATATTTATGTATATATAAATTTATATATATTGTAAAGTCCCCGAAAAATCAATGGACGGACGTCCGTCAGCTGGTTGGTTGGCGAGTGTCCTTTGGTTTGGCGCCACGGGGTTATCCGAACAGCACACGACGGACCGTACGGCGGCGTGTTCTGATGCAAGTTATGAGCAGATCATCGCCTCTGGCCTCAACCTCCATAAATCTCCTTTAAACTGCGAGGTGAAGGCTACCACCACCACCAACGCCGGGGTACTCCTTCTAAAACAACACGCGTGTGTCTAAACAATGCCCCTGCTAAGCCCAGGAAGAGGGAACCAGGAGAACTGAGGGAGAAGGTGGTGGGGGTGGGGGGTTGTGTGTGCTATGTTCTGGAGTCTTCTTCTTCGTCTGCAGAAGGGAAGCCCCCATCCTCCCCCCCCCCTCTCTCTCTCTCTCTCTCTCTCTCGCTCTCTCTCTCTGTCTCTCGTCCAGTGTGAGTGTTCATCAGGTCCATCAGGCCTCATTACTCTAATGGCGGTGGCAGTGATTTAGGTGTCCTGCCTGGCGGACGGGGCTCCCTTTGTTTTTATGGCGTGCGTTTCCCTCTCGCTGTAGAAGAGAGAGGCCAGTCTTCAGGATGCCTGTGAGGCCCCCAGCCTCTTCCTCTACCCACCTCTCTCTCTCTCTCTCTCTCTCTCTCTCTCTCTCTCTCTCTCTCTCTCTCTCTCTCTCTCTCTCTCTCTCTCTCTCATCTCTCTCTCTCTCTCTCTCTCTCTCTCTCTCTCTCTCTCTCTCTCTCTCACTCACTCACCCCTCCATCCCCCTCCATCCCTCCCCCAGGCCCCAGGAGAGGTTGCAGCGGGCCTGGGAGTTATCATGAGTGCTGGGGACGGGTTATCACGGGAGGAGGAGGAGGAGGAGAGGAGGAGGTAACCCAGGACCTGCTGGGGTCCTGCACACACATTGATAATACAGGCAGGGAGCCTAATTAGCTGCAACAATGCAGCGAATCTCCCCCCCACACACACACACACAATACACAGATGACCTATCTCTCTCTCTCTCCCCCTCTCTCTATTCCCCTCTTTCTCTCTTTCTCTCTCTTAACCCCCCTTCTCTCTGCCCCTCGATCAGCCCTCTGTCTCTCTCTCTTGCTCTCTTCTGCCCTCTATGTGTCTCTCTCTCTCTCTCTCTCTCTCTCTCTCTCTCTCTCTCTCTCTCTCTCTCTCTCTCTCTCTCCTTTGCTCTCCCCTGTCTGTCTCTCTCTCTCTCTCTCTCTCTCTCTCTCTCTCTCTCTCTCTCTCTCTCTCTCTCTCTCTCTCTCTCTCTCTCTCTCTCTCTCTCTCTAACCCCCTCTTTCTCTCCCCCTTGATCCACCCTCTGTCTCTCTCTCTGTCTCTCTACTCCCCTCTATGTCTCTCTCCCTATCTCTCTCTTTTGCTCTCCCCTGTCCCTCGCTCTCTCTGCCCCCCCCCTCCCACTCTCTCCCCCCGCCCCCCTCCCTGTCTCTCTCTCTCTGCCCCCCCCTCCCACTCTCTCTCCCCCGCCCCCTCCCTGTCTCTCTCTCTCTCTCTTGTGTGTTTGTGTACAGCGGAGAGCGTTTAACTGCTAATGTAAATGCATCATCAACTCGCGTGCACACGTTTTAACTGCATGCCTTAAACACATGTTTAACCCCTCCACCCCCCCCCCCGTCCCCCCCCACACACACACACACACACACGTACATGCACACACGCACACACACACACAACTACCCGACACCCCACCTGACACCCACACGGCCCCACCCACACCTGAACAAACAACACTACATTTTCACAACACTTACATTACATTCTTGACTGCATATTTTCTAACCACATCCTTTAGTTGTCACGTACAGTGAGTTTGAGAAGGTGCGTACACGTGTGTGTGTGTGCGTGCGTGTGTGTGTCTGCATGTGTGTGTGCGTGTGTGTATGCACGTGTGTGCGTGTGTGTGTATATGTGTGTGCGTGTATGTGTCTGCATGTGCGTGTGTGTGTGTGCATGTGCGTGTGTGTATGTGTCTGCATGTGTGTGTGCGTGTGTGTGTGTGCGTGTGTGTATGTGTCTGCATGTGCGTGTATGTGTGTGTGTGTGGGTGTGCGTGTGTGTGTGTGTGTGTTTGCGCTATAAAGTGTGGACCCTGCTGAGTCCACACGTGAAGCAGTTCATTGTTCTTTGTTCGGGACATGACTTAAAGCCCCTTATCTCTGGGTGTCTGCCTTGCTCTCTGGCCTCTCTCATGCCTCCTTCTGTTTCACTCAATCCGCTCCTCATCCGTTCATTCATAATGGATGTGGGTGCGGGCCATCGCGACACACACACACACACAGACACACACACACACACACCCTGTCGATGACTTCATGTCTCGCCGTAGTCGCTCACACACACAGAGCTACGGTGACTCTCTCTCCACTTTCCTTGGAGGGTGATGTAAGTCCTTCACACTAAACGCCATATTTGTGGCGGATCCTTTGATCCAAGGTGTAATGCTTAGCGCCACCCCCCGGCGGGAATAGAAAGAAATAACAACTGTGTTCATGCTGCTCTGTACCGGGCCCTTTCTGTGTGGATAAACTGTAAAACACTCCATGTGTGGGTTGAGAAATATATGATATAAGAAGTGTACTCCGCTGAGGGTACTTTACCGCTACGTCTCGTCAACTCCTGCTCCACAGGGAGCGCCGCCCAACGTTTCTTCTTTGCACACTGAACGTCAACGTGCAAAGAATGATATCATCATTGAGGAGTGAAAGGGGTGGTAATGGATGGCTTTTATATAGCGCTTTTATCCGAAGTGCAAGTCAAGCCTCACATTCACCCATTCATACACACATTGAGTCAGCCATGCAAGGAGTCAGCCAGCACGTCAGGAGAAGTTAGGGTTAGGGTGTCTTGCTCAAGGACACCGCCACAGTTTTTGCGAGGAGGAGCTGGGGATCGAACCAGCAACCTTTCAGTTGTGAGGAGACCGCTCTACATCCTGAGCTATACTGCCGCCTCTGTGAAAGGGGTGAGGTGCACTATTAAGTTGCACTATTGAGTGTGTGTGTGTGTGTGTGTGTGTCTATTGTTAGGAAGACACAACAGTAGGCCAAAGCCTTGGACTGTCAGAATAAGTTGGGCTTTTTTGGGATTATTTGGTTCTACATCTGCGTGTTGGAAATACTTTGTGTGGTTGTGCGTCCAAGCAACCTGGGAGAGGGGCGGCCATCGACAGTGGGGCCCAAAAAGAAGCTTGATGACACCGCAAGCTGGACCAGTACGACCACGGTGGAGGCCGACACTGAAAGAACTAGAGGGCCCTCAGTAGAGCGCATACATTCCGCCACACCAAAAACTCCCCTGGATCCGGTTTCGGATCCTGATCTGCGGCAACATCTAAATCAACTGTTCCTTGGTCCATAAGTAATCTAACCACCAAGTTTCGTCCAATTCCGTGCATCATTTTTTGAGTTATCTTGCTAACAGACAAACAAACAGGGGTGAAGACATTACCTCTATCCCATCTTCCCATGGTGGGTGAGGGTAACTACGGCAACGACAGCACGTTGAAAGCTACTAGTCGACGAGTGAACCAACGGCGTGTGTACACTACCCGGCGACCGTGTGTACTCTACCCGGCGACCGCGTGTAAACAAAGAGCGGTGGCTCTCTGTCCCACATCTGTGGGAGCCGGGGGAGGAACCTGCATGCAGCTGGTCTCTCCCCCCGTGCGTCAGTAGACCCCACCGGGCCGGCCCGCTCCCACAGGCCTGCACACACACTCTGACATCAGGACCACGCAGGCAGGGGAGGGCTCCATCTCTCTCTCTTGTTGTCTTCCTTGCTCTCTCTCTCTCTCTCTCTCTCTCGTTCGATCTCTCTCTCTCTCTCTTTCTCTTGTTTTTCTTTATTTATCTCTCTTGTTCTGTTTCTCTCTCGTCTCTTTTATTTATTTCTCTCTTGTTCTCTCTCTCTCTCTCTTGTTGTCTTTCTCTCTTTTTTTCTCTCTCTCTCTCTCGTCTTTCTTTATTTCTCTCTCTCATTTTCTTGTTCTCTTACTCCCCCTCTCTCCCTCAATCTCTGATGTTCTGTCCTTTAAAAAAAAGGTCATGAATATGATGGTGATTATTATTCTAATTTTCTTTTATTATTATTAATAATAATAATAATAATAATAATAATAATTATTATTATTATTATTATTATAATTAATATTATTATTTGTATTATTATTATTTTTATTATATTCCCACAGCCTCCGGTGTAGAGGGTTGCGGTCACCGGGGAAGGGACGATGATGAATGGGTTACACACTTTAGCGGGAGGACTGGTCTCTCTCTCTCTCCCCCTCTCTCTCCCTCTCTCTCTCCCCCCCACTCCCTCCCTCCTGGTCCCCATCCGTTATCTCCTCTGTCATATCCTGCTGTTTCTTCTCTCCTCTCAGCTCACCTCTTCTCCTGTGTTCCTCTACGTTCCTCGCCCTCATGGTGAGAGCACACATCTGACGTGACGCGTCCAGCACACTACAATCGACTACAACCACAACGGAACCATGATGACACACACACAGTGACGTGACCACACCACGTGATGTGACCAGCATTTCACGACATTGTGAAAATCATAACACAGGCGTGAACCCCCGCGCGTGAGGAAAGCGTCACATAAATCAATGTGATCTTTGTCCTTCATTGACCTGATTGTAGGGTGCTCCGACAGGGGGGGATCCACAGCTCAGGGTTTCCCTATAGCCTATAGCGCCGTCTCTCCCTTTGTTTTCACTCTGGTGACAAGGAGGCACGACTTAGACTTTGGCCCCTGGAACGCTTTTAAGCCGACCGCCACCACCACCACCACCACCGCCACCGCCGCCGCTGCCTTAACCTTCTGTTATTTTCCACATTCTTTGTTCTTGTCTCTTGCTCAATAAGGTATGCCAGCCTCCAAGGTCATCCAGACGGCAGAGAGAGGAGAGGAGAGGAAAAAGGGGGAGGAGGGGGGGGGTGGGGGTGGAGGCATTCTCTTGTGTAAAAGAATGCTCCTCTCTCTCTCTCTCTCTCGTAGATGAAGAGGAAGAACCTCATCAAAACGGCGTGTGTCTCTACCCCACACAACACAGGCGCACATTCAAGGCAGATGAATGAGAATTGTCACGCGCAAAATCATAATTACAAGCCAGCCCACATATATCCCCACCCCCTGCTTCCTCCCAGCACCGGGGAACAAACCTCTACCAGCACCCGTTGGTCCTTTCTACTGGGTTCCCTGCAGTGAAGAATCCTGTAAGATCTCCCTCTCTCTCTTTATCCCTCTCTCTCTCTCTCTCTCTCTCTCTCTTTATCCCTCTGTCTCTCTTTCTCTCTCTCTCTGTCTCTCTCTCTCTCTCTCACCCTCTCTCTCTCTCTTTCTCTTCTTCTCTCCCTCCCTCTCTTCCTTCCCCCCCCCCCCACCCTCTCTCTCTTTCTTGTCTGCAATCTGTGATTGTTGTATTCCAAGGGGGTGGGGGTGAGGGTGGTGGGGGGGTGGGGGTGATGAGCGTTGAAAAGAGTGAATTTAACAAACCTAATTATCATGCCTTAATTAGTATCAGGGGTAAACCTCCGAGGGACACCCGCAGACTTCATTTATATCCCGACAAGCGAGGAACAAGTGTTAATGTGCCGTGTTTATGATAATACCCCAACGTGTGCGCGGAGCAGCCCTCTCAGGTAGCAAGGCTCCCCTCAACTCCTCCGCAGCGCGGCGAGAGGCGGGGTAATTACAGGAGAGGACCGCGGCTCGCTCGGGGATCACCTCCCAGACTACCAGCTACTACCAACGCCTCCTGAAGAAGAAAGAAGAAGACGCACCGCAATAATCACACACAAGCAAACTGTTCTCACAAGGCGGCGATGTGACATCGTCAAACAAAAACGTGGGCTTAGGTTGAGTCTTTTTCGTTTTTTTTTTAAACAACAATACACAGAATAACCGAGACACGTTTATGGTTTTAGATATCGGCATTTTGGAGGTTTTAAAGTATTTGTCGGAGTGTCTGTCCGTGTATGTAGTTGTTGTTGTTGTTGTAGTACTGAGATAAGAACCGAAGCCCGGCCACCACAGATAAATAGGACAGTTGTAGTAGGCCCATTTGTCAACTGCGGTGTGCAGTGTGTCTGTTGTGCTACCCCCGGGCGTATGTGCCTACGCACGCTCACGCAGACCAAGAAAATAGGTTAACAGGGCGTGGATGAGAAACCTGGAAGAATTTTGCACAATCTGCATTGTGGCTCATTGTCACAAACCACTAGCGTCTCGGGGGCTGGGACGCCTCGCCAAGAACTGTCCGTTTTTGCACAAAGCGTACGCTGATGAGGTGAGATAACAGGCCACACTCTTATCAAGCTCCACAGATCAAACAGGGTCAACATTTCAAGTCAAGTCAAGTCAAGCTTATTGTCACTTCACAGTTTACACCAGTATAAAGCAGTGAGTGAAAATCTTATGTGCAATACCCGACGACAGACAGCAGTTATAAAAATAAGATAAAAATAGAATAAAACAGAATAGAATAAAATAAGTTAAAATTTATAAAATGCAATATATCAGCACAGAAAAAGAGCAATATGTATATATATAAATCAATGTAATAAAATATACATTGTTATATGCTATACGCCCTTGTTCAGCAGCCTGATGGCCTGACCGTGGAAGCTATCTCTAAGCCTATTTGTGCAGCACTTGATACTGAGGTATCGCCTGCCTGACGGTAAAAATGAATACAGTTTGTGGCTGGGGTGGGCATTGTTTTTTATGATGCGTTTGGCCTTGGCCACGCACCGCTGGTTGTATATATCCAGGAGGGAGGGGAGCTCACCTCCAACGATATACTGGGCCGTCCGCACCACCCTTTGAAGCGCTCTGCGCTCGAGTGCGGTGCAGTTCCCGTACCGGGCGGTGATACACCCTGTAAGAACACTCTCGATGGTGCCGGTATAGAATGTTCTCAGGATGCGGGGGCCCATGCTGAATTTCCTCAGACGCCTGAGGAAATACAGGCGTTGTTGGGCCCTTTTCACCACGTGTGTGGTGTGCGTGGACCATGTGAGGTCCTCGGAGGGGACCTCACATCGTGCACATCCCCTGTGATTGAAGCTGCTGACCCTCTCTACTGCGACACCGTCGATGGAGATAGGGCTGTGCTCTCCTCTCTGCTTCCTGAAGTCCACGATCTTCTTGACGTTGAAACAACAGCTGACATTTAAAAGGAGCAGTCAACAAATCTGATAAGAGAACAACAATGGAATGCTTACTCCCCATTCCCCCCCCGCGGTATGCATTTTCTAAAACACGAATACTATAAAAAATACTGTACACAATATAAAGAACAATAAAGTGACTGATGGATGATATGTACTGAATTGATGATAATGTGTTGAATTGTGCAAAAAACATTGAAAAAGCATTTTAAAGTGCCAGTAGTGCAGCAGCATCATGAATACAGTGCAGACCAGTGCAGTAACTGTAATGAGTCCAGAATGTTCAGCAAAAGTATGACAGTGTTATGAAATAAAAATATAATTGTACTCTTATTGTACTCGTTTAATTTATAGGAAATGCTTAGATTTTCTTCGGGCAATCATTTATGATTGTATTTATACCGAGTAGTCTTCAGAAGTAGTGCACTTATGTCTCACCTAAACCACCC
>CM051000.1:27932937-27962937 GCA_027704905.1 Muraenolepis orangiensis
ACGCTGTGATGAAGCCCTTCGACCCCCCCCCCCCCCCCTTTGGAAGAGAAACACGGGATGAAACACACACACACACACACACACACACACACACACAGGCGAACAAAACGTCCGCCTGGAAATCCCCGGAATCGGTCTCGCCAACGACAGCCAACCAACGAGGTACTGAGGAGCAGCCAGACGCCACGGTCAGAAGTTACAACTCTCTATTCTACCGTCGCCACGACGACACAACACCACGGCATGCTGTTTACGTCAAACCAGACGTAAATAAAGAGTTTACCAGACGCCATCTGGTTAGATGGCTTCCCTCGAGGGACACGTCTAACAGGTAGACGGCGGACACCCAGAATATTCCGTGAAGCGTTTTTTTTTTCTTTTTCCGTAACGATGTAATGATGTAAATATACTGATACCTCATCTCTCTCTCTCTCTCTCTCTCTCTCTCTCTCTCTCTCTCTCTCTCTCTCTCTCTCTCTCTCTCTCTCTCTCTCTCTCTCTCTCTCTCTCCTATGTCTCTCTCTCCTCTGTCTCCGCACACATGCTATAGCAAGGTCACCGCTTGGCCGCCCCGCAGTCTACTTATACCTTGTGCAAACATAGGGGTACTATATGGCCCCCCATACCCCGTCCCATATGATCAAAGGGAGCGCCGGGGATCCGCGGGGGGAGGAGCCAGCAGGACGCGCTCGGGTTTGCGGTTGGGCGGCGACGTCGGACGATGAGGAGATGAGGAGATGAGGAGATGAGGAGACGAGGAGATGAGGAGACGAGGAGACGAGGAGATGGGCCCTCCTGTCCTGACCCGCCGTCAGACTGGGAAAGAAGTCAGAAGGACGAGGCGCTCTGCCAGCCACGGCAGACCGGCTGGAGAGACTGCGTGGGACGCACTGTTCCACCGCCGCCCCCCTTGCCAACCACACCTGTGCCCGCACAGGCAGCCCAGCCCGTTCTCTCGGGGCCCTTGGCAGAGGTCACCTGGGTACTCCGCTGCCTCCCAACACCTGTCCCCCTCCTCCTCCTCCTCCTCCTCCTCCTCCTCCTCCTCCTCCTCTCCTTCCTCACCCTCTTACCCTTGTAGAGGAGCGCCGGCCCAGATGGGTGAGGGAGGAAGGGGGGAAGAGGGAGGAGGGAGGGGGTGTACATGGCCAAAACATGCAGGAGGGGGTTAGCGGACGCAGAGCGGCGTAAGAAACATCCTTGAGACAGAGTCAGAGTCAGCAAGGAAAGGGATTTTCCACTTATTCTAATTCCTTCTGCACATACAGAAATAGTATTGCCTCTCATTCCGTGTGCCTGCGGGTCTTATCTGTTCCCGTAATGCCGCTGGGTAGACGGGGAGTCAGGTCCCCACATACACATGGGCAAGGTTCTGCACCGGGGGGGGGGGGGGGGGTTAGAGAGAAGAAGAAGAAGAAGAAGAAGAAGAAGAAGAAGAAGAAGAAGAAGAAGAAGAAGAAGAAGAAGAAGAAGAAGAAGAAGAAGAAGAAGAAGAAGAAGAAGAAGAAGAAGAAGAAGAAAAAAGAACAAGAACAAGATGAAGATGAAGGAGAAGAAGTAGAAAAGGGAAGAAGAAGGAAAATAAGGAGTAGAAGAAGAAGAAGAAGAAGAAGAAGAAAAAGAAGAAGAAAAGATGGCTTACAGAAGATTATACATCTATGCTAGCAAATAATCAGCAGCTAATTCATTGTGCGGCCCCCTCCCATCACACCCTAAGCCTGCTTATTAAAGGGCTTAGGTGGACATCTTCCTTTCATTTACACAGTGCGTGGAGGAGGGAGACAAGCCCTTCCACTCCCACACCCAGTGCGCCGGGGAGACTAAGCCCGCGACACGTAGGCCTCCTAAACGAAGGGGATGAACACATACAGATGTCAGGGGGTTTTGTCGAGCTCTGCTCCTTCTAATGTACAACTCTGTGGGGTTTTTTCCCTGCCTATGAAACTACCAAAAAAGTGGTTCCACAGGATTGTCCGCCTGCCGAACGGCAGATGCTTCACTTCAGTGCCGTTCACTTTCATTGAGATTAAAACACAACACAACACAAAGAAATAAACACTGTCTGTACATTACACCGAGAGTCTGAGTTGACCTTGGTGGTAAGAAGTGACCTTCAGGCAGCTTGGGAAGCGGGTCCGGTCCTACTGGGTTCCCCTGTCAGCACACTCCCCATATATTTGATTTAAGGCCAAAACACTTCCTGATTTTTTTTTTTTTCTCTCTTCTCCTCTTGTCCATCGGTGTTTCACAAGTTCAAGACCTCGAAAAACACCTTGGCAGTGCCAAGGTGTCCTTGAGCAAGGCACCCTACCTACACTGCTCCCCGGGCTGCTCTATATAAAACAGCTGCCACACTGCTCCTAATACTAGGATGGGTTAAATGCAGAGAAACACATTTCACTGTGTGTGTGTGTGTGTGTGTGTGTGTGTGTGTGTGTGTGTGTGTGTGTGTGTGTACATTTATGTGACCAATAAAGAGGAATCAATCCTCCAGATTTAGATTCAAAGTCGTTATGTTGTTGTATCTACAAAGTGTGACTTGTGACTTGTGCCCGATTCCCGGGCCGGCACCAGGGAAGGAAAACCTCCTGGTCCTGGAGAGGACCAGGAGGTTTTCCAGGAGGCCTCCACATAAATCACAGCTAATTCCCTGGGCAGAGGAATGCAAGGGGACCACTATGGCAGCGCGGCACTAAAATAGCATCACCCAGGGCTACTTCTGATTGAATGTTTTATCACAGACAATCCTGAGTGGCGTTCAAAAAAAAAAAGGAAGAAGAGGAAAACTAATTCATTCATCGAGGGCTCAAGGAAAAAACCGGTATAACAGCCATGTAATTCCTCCGAGGTTTTCTTTTTGCCCATTTTTTTTCCGGGCACTTTGATTTGTCAAGTTATTCATGTCTTGTTCATCATCCCTCTTTCCTTTTTCCCGGGCGCCGCGTTCTCTGCGGCGCCGTGCGATGGGGTATCGCTACGGTAACTCAGCTTCCTAACGCCACCCCCCCCCCACCTATTGAGTACCTGCCAACGTAGCGCCAGGGCCACGGGAGTTCGTCACTTTCGCTCCGGTAAAAGGATACAATAAGTATGTGTCCGGGCGCAGCTTAAGAAGGGCACGGGTATCCATCAGCCGCTGGGCACCGTGATGGATCACGCCGGAGTCCGGGAACGAACAGACGGGCCCACGCAAAACACACCACTGAGAAGAGAAGGAGAGGAATATATATTACGTCCATTTAATCATCTGCGCGTGCTAGTGAGGGGGGGGGGGGGGGGGGGGGTTAGGCATGCCTTGGTCTCTCTCTCTCTCTCTTTATCTTGCTCTCTCTGTCTCTCTGTCTCTCTCTCTCTTTATCTTGCTCTCTCTGTCTCTCTCTCTCTTTGTCAATCTCTCTCTCTTTATCTTGCTCTCTCTCTGTCTCTGTCTCTCTCTCTGTCTCTCTCTCTTTCTCGTCCCTGCTGCTTTTCGAGAGCTGCGTGCAGATTGATTATGTCGAGGCTAGGCAGTGTACATACAGCGCAAAACACCTGCCAAGGAATGAGGCAGCAAGCGCTGCCTTCTCCCCCTCTCTCTCTCTCTCTCTCTCTCTCTCTCTCTCTCTCTCTCTCTCTCTCTGTAGACAAAACGCATGCAGGCAGACGGGTTCTGACAGAAGAATAGGCGAGTGCATATGTTAAAATGAAATGCTCTTAGAAGAGGAGAGCTACTTCAAATAATAACGGGTTAGGATGTTGTTCTCGGGACACACACACACACACACACACAATGACACACACACACACACACACACACACACACACACACACACACACACACACACACACACACACACACACACACACACACACACACACACACACACACACACACACACACACACACACACACACACACACACACACACACACACCCACATGAACTGAGAGAGTGATTGCCATGCAAGTATTGTCAAATAATTCAATAACCAAACCAAAAGATTTTTTTTTATTTTCGAATAGGAATTGGATTCAGAGAACGTACCGATGCTTTGTTATTCCAGCGCGGGTTTCGGGGGAGTGAACGTGTGAAAGGTATATCAAGAGTTTCCACAGCTGTGTGGGGAGACGAGGCGTCCAGGAGGCCAGCTCCGTCTGCTAAACAGGAAGAAGGTCATCAGGAAAGGGGGGGGGGGTACCCAAAACCACAGGGAAACAAGACTAAAACCGTCAAAGTGTGCTTTTTCTTTTCATTTTTTTTCTTTCTTCTCTTCTCTTTCTCTTTCTCTTCCTCTTTCTCTTCTCTTCTCTCCTCGCTGCTCATTTTCATGGCGCGCACGTGGCTCTCTCTCTCTCGCCGCCCGAGGTCTCACTTAACCTCCATGATATAATACTCCCCGGCCTTTACACCCACTCCAAACCCCCCCATTAAGGTCACTCTGGATAAATGTATTCATGAACCAGATGAAGAAAGATCTCCATTCATTCCTTATTTCAAAATAAATAAATAAATAAAAGAGAAGAAGAAGAAGAAGAAGAAAAACCCTCCTCCAAAAAGCTGTGGTTATGAGATGACCATGGAAATCCCAGCATAATGTCATGGTTAGAAGAGGGGGGGGGGGATGGGGTGGGGTGGGGGGGGTGGGGGGGTGCATCACTTAAGTACAATTCTTGTGGCGAGAAAAAGGCTGAAGTCGTCGAGGCTGAGATCGTAAACATATCCTTTGTCGTTCGGGGGTATTTATTTCTATCCACACAATCTGCAAACTGAAGTTGTTGTATGTTTTTTTTGTTGGGGGTTTTTTCTTTTTCTTTCGTTGAAGGGTTCAGAGATGAAGGAGAGGACAGCAGATTGGGAGGAAAAACAAGAGACAATGAGGGGAGGCACACATGAGCAGGCAGCCATTCTGGACCACTTCAATACACACTCTCTCTCTCTCTCAATGAAAGAGACGCAAAGACACTTTCATGTTTCTTTCATGAGAGGATGAAGACACACAGAGAGCGAGGGGGGAGAGAGAGAGAGAGAGAGAGAGAGAGAGAGAGAGAGAGAGAGGAGAGAGAGAGAGAGAGAGAGAGAGGAGAGAGAGAGAGAGAGAGAGAGAGAGAGAGAGAGACAGAGAGAGACAGAGAGACAGAGAGAGAGACAGAAGCAAGAGAGAGAACTCCGTTATTCCAATATGCATTGAGAGAGGTTGCAACTGTTTCTTTCATCCAGCTTCAACAACACTCCGCCCTCGTGAATACAGATAACAAGTGGATTGACTCGGTGTCAACGCTTCTTCGGTCCCTTTTGGTCAGAGTGTTAAATGTATCTTTAATCTTTACCTCGTGGCTACTACACAGCCTGTAGCTTCTTCCTAACTCTGAAAGGATGGGTCGAACATAAGGAATGGATTCATAAGAGCTGAATTGGACACACAGCGAGAGATGACCTCAATGCAGATAATCATACAGTATATGTATATATATATATAAATATATAAATACACACACACACATATATGTATATATATATTTTTCAAAAAAGGTTTTGCCTTCATTTTTAAAACCGCAAAAAGCTGTTTTCCCTCCCACACACGCCAAATGTGCAGCGATTATATACACACACGCATTCATGTACTGTACGTACACATCATATAATTACACGCGTGTCTCTGTGACGGCGCTGGTGAGAGTGCGCGGTGTGTGTGTGTGTGTGTGTGTGAGTGGCGTGGGCGCCTGGCAGTGGCCGTCTCTCACCGGCTGACCCCCCGAACGCAGCGCTCACCTCCGCCTCATCCCCGGGACGTCCCGGGGCCAGAGAGGAGAGTGTGGAGGAGAGTGTGCAGGCTGAAGGCAGAGCCGGATGAAAAACGAGGGTGTCACCGCATTGTTGCAAGGTTAGCACACCCGCTAATGGAGCTACGGCAGGTCCCGGGTACCCCGAGGATGGACCCCGCCCAACGGGGGCATGTACCAGCCCAAGATAAACTACTGCAGGGGGCGTCGCACCGGCCCAGAGCACCTCCGCTGCCCGCTAAGCACTCGGACACACACGCAAACACGCACGCACGCACATATACACGCGCACACACACTCACACGCACACACACACACGCACACACATGTGCACACAGACACACGCAGACATACACACAGACATACACACAGACAAACGCACACGTGCACACACATACACACACACTCACGCACGCACACATACATGCGCACACACACATGCACACACGCACAAGTGCATACAGACAGACACACACACACATGCACAAGTGCATACAGACAGACACACACACACATGCACTCTCAGACATACATAGACACACGCACACACATACGCATACACACACACACACACACACACACACACACACACATGCACATACAGACACAAAGACACACACACATATGCACACTCACAAAGACATACATAGACACACGCACATACACACATACATGCAGGCACGAACGCACAGACAGACACACACACACGCACAAAAAACACACACACGCACACACACATGTATGCATACATGCACACATGTGTGCATACAGACAGACACACACACATATGCACTCACACACACATACATAGACACATGCACACACACACAAACACACACACATGCATGCATGCACACACACACACTTATGCATACGCTCTAGCTCTCGCTCTATGTCTCTCTGTCTCTCCATATATTTTTTCCCTTCGCTGTAATACACACACACACACACACACACACACATACATACATACACACACATACACACTGCAACCGCTGCTCTTGGCTCAAATCACCCTCCCAATATTTATAGCTGACGGTTTATAGCTGATCAGATCAGAGCTGCAGAGATCCCTTCTATGCTCATACTGTATTGAGTTGGACACAGCACTATTCACTGCACACTCCACCGTGCTGTGTGTGTGTGAGTGAGTCAAGCAGCGTAGCGTTAGAACAGCACCGGCTCACTGCATCGCCTCGACACAGACTGACCTCACCTCCGGCCTCACAATCCAACCGTCCCACTGTCAAATACATTAGCTAGCCTCGGCAACGCCTCTCTTTGGGGCGAGAGGATATTGAATATCGCATTTTATTGATCCAAGTGACATTTCTGGCCAACCCAAACCTTGAAACCTTCCAAAACAAGCAAACTTTTCCCATTTCCACGTCAAAAAAGGTGATTGAATGAGCAGGCGGCGTGTGTGTGAACGCGGAGGAACCCTCAACGAGGGTCCGGTTTCAGAACCGGAATGTCCTGCTGACGTTCACGTCCTCGTCGGCCAACGTCAAAAAAAAATAAGTTATGCTTCCATTTGCTCACGTTATCTATTTAACGTTGTACTATTTGTTCATTTTGCAGATGTTTCTTTAATCTCATGCGAGTTCTCCGGTGATTTCCGTTGAATGCTCAGTAGTTATCGTGTGTGGGAGGTCTGGCATCTTGCTCAACCTTTCAGTAATAAACACCCTAGAACAAAGCAGAAATAAGTTGGGTTTTTTTTTTTTTTTTTTACACCAAACGGAATTTGGGAGTAAAACATGAAAGTAACACTTATGGTGGAGGTGCTCATGGAGGGATGAGCTCTCAGGCCCGGGGGCTCAAGGCAGAGGGCGTGGGTTAGGAATGACACTCTCTCTCTCTCTCTCTCTCTCTCTCTCTCTCTCTCTCTCTCTCTCTCTCTCTCTCTCTCTCTCTCTCTCTCTCTCTCTCTCTCTCTCTCTCTCTCTCTCTCTCTCTCTCTCTCTCTCTCTCTCTCTCTCTCTCTCTCTCTCTCTCTCTCTCTCTCTCTCTCTCTCTCTCTCTCTCTCTCTCTCTCTCTCTCTCTCTGTCACCAGGGACTCCACACAGTGACAAAGAAGCTCGCTCCGTTTGCCAGAACGTCATCCATATTAATGAGCGGTTTATCGCTGTTTATCAGGGGAGGGGCGAGAGCAGGTGGGGCTGGTGGCTGGTGGGTGGTGGCTGGTGGCTGGTGGCTGGTGGGGGTGGTTGGGTGGGGGTGGTTGGGGAAGTGTTTCCCAGCAGGGTTCTAAGGAGAGACAACTTCCTGCCAAGCGAGGAAAGGAATGCTGAGGTCTTCCTGTTGGCTGGTCGTGGCTGTGCACTTTTGATTTGATTGGTCAGGAGGGGTATACATCTAGGTTAGTAAGTCATGTTTTGATTGGTTAGAAGATGTGTGGAGAGGTCAGTTTAAGGTTGTGTATGGATCAGTGTGTGTGTGTAGCCCCACCCACTAAGAAGAGGTGTGCAATTATTATTTTTTTAAGACAGATATTATATTAAATTTTATAAGTTCAGTTCAATAATCATCAAAAATACCCGAGGAGAAGAACAATGACTTCTGTATAAAGCACTGTATGAACATACAATAATTGTCTTGTCTGACGGGTATGGATGTTTTTCCTCTTGTGACTACATGGTTTCAATGGCCCCATGTCCTACCGCCTTTTATAGGACATCGAATAGTGCCCGACCTCACTCACCCTTGTTCCCTTGAGTGCACTAAACCTAGAAGAAATGTGAGGGAAAATACCTGAGGTTTTTGCGGACTTCCCACATTTGCAGTGACATCAGTGCCTCAGACTTCTTTCATGCTCTCGACGACTAAGATAACTTTAGTCTGGCCCAGATTGGGCTGTGGTGGTGGTGGTGGGAGAAGATGTATGTTTACTGCAAATGTGTGTGTTTGTGTTAGTCACAGAAAGAAAGAAAGAAAAGAAAGAAAGAAAGAAAGAAAGAAAGAAAAGAAAGAAAGAAAGAAAGAAAGAAAGAAAGAAAGAAAGAAAGAAAGAAAGAAAGAAGAAAGAAAGAAGAAAGAAAGAAAGAAAGAAAGAAAGAAAGAAAGACAGAAAGAAAGAAGAAAGAAAGAAAGAAAGAAAGATGTAATGAATGAATGAATGAATAATGAAAGATAAAGATGTTGGGGGTGGGAGAAGATGCATGTTTACTGCAAATGTGTGTGTGTGTTTCTCAGAGAAAGAATGAAAGAAATGAAGGAAAGAAAGAAAGAAATAAGTAATGAATGAATAATGAAAGGCAAATAAGAGAGCAAGATAGAATAATAATAAAGAATAAATAAATATCCACCAATCGGACCGAGTTGAAAACAACAACTTTTCCTTGATATTTTCCCCTCTTCAGAGGTTATTACACGTCTCCGTCTGAGCGGAGGAGTGAATCCGTCTCTCTCTCTCCCCAAAGCGGACTTAAAAAACCGAGACCTTTTTATGAAAATAAGTAGCGGTGTGTGTCCAACAGCGCTCACCAAAGCGCGAGTCGCCGGGGCTAACAAAGCCCGTGTTATTCAGGGCAGCAGCCGAGGCCCACGGGAAGAAAACCTCAAAGACTTTAACAACACCTCAAACCCTGGCTTTTATGACGGCTGCTTTCTTTCATTATTAAACTCAAACAGGAGGCCTCTGTGGGTGCCAGCGTGGGCATGCCTGCATTAAAGAGAAAATAACCCTCTTGCCCACACACAGACACACACACACACACACACAGACACCCACACACACACAAGCATGCACACACACACACACACACACAAGCATGCACACACACACACACACACACACACACACAAGCATGCACACACACACACACACAAGCATGCACACACACACACAAGTGCCCACACACACACACACACACACACACACACACGCACAAACACACACAAGCATGCACACACACACACACACACACACACACACACACACACACACAAGCGTGCCCACACACACATACACACACAAGCGTACACACACACACACACACAATCGCTCACATCATGGCACCGACACCCACAGGCATCATTGCCTGGAAATTTCCAGAACCAGCGCCCTAATCACCGAGCGTAATATGTTTCCATGTGTGGCTGCAATTAGAGAGAGCCCAAACACGACCACGGCACCAGGAGCCCATGCTAGATTGTGCGTGCAGAGACCGCAATGTCTTTCCAGGAGCACCGCTACCACACACACACACACACACACACACACACACACACACACACACACCGCTCCTCTCAGTCAGGAGCCCAAAAAGCTTTACCAGATCCAGCCTGGTTTACATGCCCTGCTATCTGTTTACATAATAGCTGCATGGCGGCTAAAACCTCTTTCTCTCTGCGGGTGTATCGCCCTATCGGGGGATAGGGGATATTAAGTCGCAAATGAGAAGCAGCAATAGATGTGATTCATGTTCGTTGAACGTTTAAAGTATATATTAAACTTACTCACACGTATATGAATAGACATATGGATAGAATAAGTCGTTAAGTATTGACAGGGATATGTGCACCACAAAGATGGTCATATTTTTGTATTTTTTAACCGGACATTTTTCGGGAAATATTTAATTTCTCGCCGTTTTATTGTAAATCAATGACTCATTGCCCAAATGTACATATCACAGTGTAATAATATCATATTCTTGACGAATGTATGGACTCCTCTTAGCTTTCTATTAAACATATTCACATATCCCACACATCCAGCACTATGTTGCATTGCCAAAGAGTTGTGGCAGTTTAAAAACATGTTTAAAATGTATTAAAATATATATATATATATATATATATATATATATATAATATATATATATATATATGTATGCCTCTTTATTTAATCCTTAATCCTTCATTTGCGCATTTGCACCGTTCTGTAGATGGTATGTCATATATTATAAATTAAGAGAACACCGTGTTGATACATTCAACATTGGCCCCAGTAAGCCTCCTGCTATTCCAGTAACCTTTGTCTATACATAGAAATCCCCCCCCCTACAACCCACCACCCTACCACAGAATACCTCAGGAGCAATGAACCATCCCCAATACTGGAAATGGACAGCAATTCGTCATAAGCGGCCCCTGTTCCCGCTGAGCGTGTGCCCGGCCGGCGCTCCGAGAGTGAACACGCTCCTCTGGGAGACTTCTTCGCTCATATGTCATGAGCGCTGCCCCTCGCCGCCCACCTCTCTGACCTTTGACCCCCGTCCCCCCCCTGTCTCCACAATGACAGAAGACAGAAGTTTGGGTACGATTAGAGAGCTGACATGTGACTTAAAGTATGTTGAAATATAAATCCAACAGAACATTGTGTCATAAAGTACACATAAGGTCAGAGAGAGAGACAGAGACAGAGACAGATAGAGAGACAAAGAGAAACAAAGACAGAGAAAGAGAGATAGAGGGGCATAGAGAGAGAGAGTGTGAGAAAGACACAGAGAGACAGAGAGAGATAGAGGGACATAGAGAAACAAAGACAGAGATAGAGAGATAGAGGGACATAGAGAAAGAGAGAGTGTGAGAGAGACACAGAGAGACAGACAGACAGACAGATAGAGGGACACAGAGGGAGAGGAGAAAGAAGCAGGGTTAGTTGACGCGCCGGCGAGTGTCTGGTAGTGTTATGGTGTTGGGGGCCAGAGTGCTTGGGGGACAGTGGGGTTAATAGTCCAGAGGAGGCAGCCCTGGCACCAGCATGTTATAATAATACACTTGGCAGCGAGAGTGGTGTCAACCCTTTAATTCCCCCAGGGAGAGAAGGACACAGCCTAATCTGTATTCAGTCCTGACATTGTCCACATCTGATATGGAACATTAGCCCCTAACTCTCTCTATAGACTAGTGTCCTTCAGTTTATATTACTTTATGTTAATAGAGAAAGAAAACTCTGCGTGCCGTCGTTTGTCATTGTTAGCGCGGGTGCTCCGCGCCGCCTGCTTGAGATGCATGTGTTTACCAGTGAGAGGGGAAAGGTAAACCTGACCGCTCCCGGGAACCTCCTTGTTTCTCCATCTCTATCGATCCGGGGCCGCGTCCCCTCCCCCTCCGGACGCCTCCATCCCTCCCTCCTTCCCTCCCTCCCTCCCTCTCTCCCCTCCGACCGCTAGCCTCCCGGGCCTTACTCTGTGTTCATCATCACAGACCCCTGCCCCCCCCCCCCCCCCCCCCCACTTGCTCCTGTTAGGTCAACGTGAGCCTTACTTAAATATCAACCAATCATGAACTGGAATCGAAATCGAATTGAATTGAATAATGCAAAACAAAAAAACAAAAATCAAGAAAAAAAGAATAGAAAGATAATAAAATAATAATGCAAAAATACAAATGTATATATAGATTCAGCAGACGCTGTTCCCCCGGAGCGACTTACAAGCGAGGCTGACAAGAACCCAAAGTGTACCGTCAATATTGGAGCACCGACAAGTTTAAGTCACGACAACATTCCAGAAAACAAATTGCCAGTGCAAGAAACAAGATATATATAACTATATAAATAACACTATATAACTATATATGTATATATATATAACTAAATATATAACACTATATAATTATATAACTAATATATATCTATATATATATATATCTATATATATATAGATATATATATATATAACTACTGACGTACAGGATATTTAGAAAAAAACCTCCAACAGAGAACCCTCCACTAATAAACCTATTCCCATCGGTTGCTTTGCATGAGATGTGCCACAATTAAGCTCCAGCACTGCTTAACATAACTAACATTGTCTCATTTCAATACAATGAAGCGATAGAACGTGAAGCCGCCCGGGCCAATATTGTAATATTGTCTAAATCCGATTATTTTCTCTGAATTCTTTCTGAATTAATTTGGCTAATTGTCTCCGGCCCAATTAAGTGTCTATTCCCTGTTGCCGTCTGGTGAAACGGTATGGAGCTAATTGGATTAAATCTTTATCATTTCCTCTGAAACACAGAGAGAAAGGGGAATATGAAGTATTGCATTTTAATTAAATCTCACTGGCTCTACTTTTTTTTTTATTGAAATAAAACTAATATATCTTCCCATGTTGTTGCTGTAAGAAGTAGTGCTCAGAAATCAGACTGGATTTGTTTGATAAGAATAACAAAGATGTGCTTGTTTGTTTGTTTTGTTTGTATGTTACATACATAATGTATGTTTGTATGTATTCATGCATGCACGCACGTACGTATGTATGCATGCTTGTATGTGTGTATGTATGCACGTATGTAGCATTTGTCAAACTTGCATTGTGTCAGTACACAGCAGAAGCAGTGCGAGAGAACAGTACAACGCGTTTCTCCTAAATGACAATAATAATGAAGGGAACGACCGCCTGAGACTCTCATAGTCTCATAGCTATACGAGGGCCATTTTATCTGTGTGAGCTGTGGAGAGAAAGCATGCTTTCTCTCTGCATGTTCAGGAGAGAAAAATCCAATCACGGAAAGAGACATTAGTGCTACATTACCTACATTCACACATTACGAGGATTCGAGATTCAAGATTCAAGAACTTTATTTGTAACGTACAGGATATGCAGTGACATGGAACTGGCAGTGCCAGCCAGAAATTGTGCACAATAGAAAATAGAAAAACTGCCATAAGAGATGATGATTCAAATCATCATCATCCATCGGATCAATCAAATGCGATTAGAATGAATCCTATGTCTATGAAAGGCTCTTCTTGTGTGTCGACACAAGTCCATCTGTTCAAATCATAGCATGACGTTGAACTCTGTTTTTCAGTGACCGCCATCACCAGCCACAGACAGCCTCTGTCTACCAAGCCTCTGTCTACTAAGATACAAGATTTTTATTTGTCATTTGTAACAAGTACATAGGAATGGGGAGTAAGCGTTCCTACTTGTTACAAATGGCAAATAAAAATCTTGTATCTTGTACTGACAGAGCACTGAGCACATGGCGTAGGTGTTTATTTACACCATACAGAGGGCCGAAGGCGCTGACAAATCGCTACTGGAGGATAAAGTACTTCATTTTAAAAATAAAAGCAGCAAATCAGAAACAAAAGATTCGACAAATGACTGTGATTCCTCTCTTGTCTCCACAACGCGATGCCGCTTAAAGCTAAATCAAAGAGGGCACTTAGCGCTAAGCGGCAACAGGAGTGGCGTGCGCGTGTGTGTGTGCGTGAGCTGCTGAAGGGGAAGGAGGCATTAGTCTGATTCCGCGCAGGAAAAATAAAAGTCTAGATTCCTCACAGAAGCTTAACGGATTCAATCCGAAATGCGTTTTTGTTCTCCGTATTGAACGCTTGACTCTGGAGACTCCAGGCAGGTTCCGACACTCTGTGAATCTATAACTATGATATGCAGTGGGGGGGGGCCCCTCGGTATACTGTCAATATGTAGTCAGTGCAACCACCCACTTAAACTCTGCACATTACAAGCATGTGTGGTGCGGTCCCCCGGCCCCCTGGCTACTTTGCCGGGGATTGGATCCCGGCTCGGTGCGTCTCCCCGGCTCCCGTTCTGCCCCCCCTCCGTCTCCCAGGGACAGCATCTGGAAAAACAAACAGGAAGCCGAGCCGAAGAGGAGCCGCCGTGCTGGGATGAAGTGCAGCCAGTAGGGAGTAGAGCTCCAGCTAACTGCTTAGAAGAGCGGTGGAGGGGAAGGGGGGCTGTTCTGGGAACAGGGAAGACAGCAGGCCTCATGAAAATATAATGAACAGGACTCAGTGACCTGGCAGTCAAACAAGACAAGAAAGACCTACGTCTTACACACACACACACACACACGTTCTGTCAGGACCTAGGAAGTATAAGGTTAAACCTCGGAAACTAGACATTCAGAGAGAGAGAGAGAGATAGACAGACAGAGAGAGGGAGTGAGAGAGAGAGAGAGCGAGAAACTGCGTTTGTCTCTCGTCTGGAAGAGTGAAGGACCCGCCTGGTGATGTCACTTTGGCGCGACGCGAAACATCTAAAGTGTGCTATTTCACGCCTGTCTACACACACACACGTGTGTGTGTGTGTGTGTGTGTCACCGCAGAAAAGGTCCCGTGCTGACATTCCAAATAGGATTTCCAGGATCCGCGTCGCAGTCGGGAAAACGCTTTGTGTGTGTGTGGGTGTGTGTGTGTGTGTGTGTGTGTGTGTGTGTGTGTGTGTGTGTGTGTGTGTGTGGGTGTGTGTGAGCGTGCGTGTGTGTGTGTGTAAAAAAACCCTGAAATAAAGTAATGTCTCAGTGGGGAAAACGACATTGTGCAGAGCGCAGAGCAGAGGGAAAGCGATCAATGTGGATCATAAACAAAATACAATAAAGTAATCCATTGCCATTACCGGCAAATGGACGTTGGAATCGGAGGTCTTTTCGGGATGAAGACAAGCTTCGCCTCCGTTCGCCAAGTAAGGTGGATTAATTGTACACTCATCGCCATGCGAATGTGTGGGTGAAAATGCACTTAAGTCAACGTTTCCCTTTGGCACCTTTGTCAAACACTGTTCTCAAGAGTGTTGACAGCACTGTTCCATTGAGAGGAAAAACAGAAAATGCTTTTGATATTCAAACACACACACACACACACACACACACACACACACACACACACACACACACACACACACACACACACACACACACACACACACACACACACACACACACACACACACACACACACACACACACACACACACACACACACACACACACACACACACACACACACACACAGATCACTTACAGTTCCCAGCACGTGCCTGTGAAACCTGAGTGTTGTTCAGTGACAGTCCTAACATCTGGATATGTTGAGGAGATCAACCGCCTGCCTCTCCCATTGTCATTTAAACTGTGAACAATCGAGCCAAAAGTCTCCTTGGATTCTCGTGAAGCTGGAACTTTTTCCTTCTCTCATAAAGCTCTCCATCGCCCACTTTCTCCAGAGAGCGCTGGGGTCTGGTAGTCATTTGCTATTGCGCTTGTATTGGGGGAGTTGTATATTATACCACAGCTTTTAAAATATTTAGCTACGGGATGAACATCTTAGAAGAAGTGGACGGTTTGAATGCATAATACCCCCAATAAATTTGCAATTCCACATGGGTTTGATTAACGCCAGTGTCAGATCAGACTTTCTATTCATTATTAAAAAAAACACCATTGTATTCTAAACAATCAAAATCTGTGGGTTTCAAACGCAGAGTGACTCACCAACGTTCCAATATAGGAAGAGACTCCCGGCATTCAAAGTTGTCGGGCCGACCCGTCCTTGGGACTCGGGGCTCCTGGTGAATAATTCAACACAACGGGGAGGAAAGCAGGCGGTAATGGAGCCCGGGCCTAAAGGAACTCAATCAGAGCTCACGTTCCAGCGGCCGCCACCTCTGGCCCCCCGCGGTCGCCACACATGGCGCCCGGCCCGCTGCAGCGCCTGAGGTCAAAGGCTGCTCCTTGACCACAAACCACATTTTGATTGGTTGCACTGTAGCCGCGGCTGCGTGGAGACCACAGGGTGGGTGGGTGCCCCCCCCACCACCATCACCACCACCCCCACCCTCACCCCCCCCACCACCATCACCACCACCACCCCCACCCTCACCCCCCCACCCCCCCGATGGTAGCAGCCAAGGTACAATCAACGCAACACCCGCAGAGAGGGCCACCCACACAGTGGAACCGGACGGAGAGAACTTTGCTGTACTGTGGACTTTGTCTTACGGGGGTTTTTGTTGTTGCGTGTAAATCGTATAATATACTGATAAAAAGAGGATACAAAGAAAAAAAAACATGCCTACTTTCAAAGTTGACATTGTAGTAATTCTAAAGGAAAGAAGGGAAAAGGGAAAATGTATAATAAAACGGCAGAAAGTGGCAGAAAGAGTGAGTCAGAGAGGAATGAAGAAAGGATGGAAGACCGTGAGGGAGGGAAAGAGAGAGCAAGAGAACCAGAGAGAGTATTCTTGGCTAGTCCCGGAGAAGGACCGCAATCAATTAGTCTAGCTGTACAATAGAAGGAAATCTCATATTGGGGTCATGCATCCCTTATCAGAGAGTGAATTTTCACACGGCTGATAATGTTCTAATGAGAAATGGAGTTGAATGAATAATGGTGTTGAAGAGAGTGTGTTTCTTGCCCTGAGGCGCACCGTATCACAGACAGTTAACCCAATAAGTGAGTATCTCACACACACACACCACACACACACACACACACACACACACACACACTGGAGAGCAAAAACTGGAGATAAAAATATCCTTTTGGTGTAGTCATTTCCCTTTACCACAGATATAACACGCAGAACACATGTTCTTTAAAAACAAAGACACATCATCACACACACACACACACACACACACACACACACACACACACACACACACACACACACACACCACACACACACACACACACACACACACACACACACACACACACACACCCCCAAAACAAGGTCGGATGTTTGAGAATTTCCTACCTGTCATTAAGTCTCTGACTCATAAACCCTGAGCCCATGTGAATTACCACCAGTGATGGAGGCTGCCCCTAAGACACACACGCTGAGCTGCTGATTAGTGGGCATCTCAGGCCTCCGTGTCGTCTGCTGGAAGCCGGTGCTTCGGTATGGATGCGTAACCTTGACAACCCTCCTGTCCGGACAGGTGTTCCCTGGGTAAATTGGCACCGGTGGACACGCCACTCTAGTTTCATTGACAGCTTTACGGCCTTTTATGTGTCCCAGCTGCCGTGTTTATGACTGGCTGACTGTGCGTTCATGTTCAACAACATTAAACATGCATAAGCCAGGCACCATGGCCCATCATACAGAACAATATGCACTCCAGAAATACAATATATACACCCCAGCTCTTGGCATTGAAACAAAGCGGCGTCCAAACGGTTTTCTTTTCTTTTTCGATACCTTTGGACATTGCCAACGGGCAATCATAAACAATCCATAACTCTTAAATGATGTGCGTGTATGTTTGTATAAAGCTATACCCGGCTCCATGACACGGGACCCTGGAACGAAACTGAATAAAAATGTCCGCTAATATCCACGGCCCCTCCGGTAATTGGATACTTACGTGGCCTCTAATTGGAATTGCCAAACAGGGAAGAGGCCAGAAAGGACCCATACCATGATTTATGTATCTGTTGTATCTAATCTATTGCTATCATCCATTAATTAGCCAGGTCATGACTCCATCTATCCGGAGACCCTGATTATGTTCACACCCTCACCACCGAGAACTAAACACAGATAAGACAGAGTGAATAGTCGACCGCCACTATTCAAGATAAACAGCTCTTAACTTATCGCTACACGGTAAGTCGCACACTTGTACGGCACGCCGAGTTAACAACCAGAATTAAGTTTGGTGGTTCACTTGTGTCCCAATCAAATCTAATTGCGGCGTAATGCGTGACATAAGGGACATGTCAAGCCCCCCCCTCTCCAACATGAGGCAGCTCTAGCTGCAGTGGAGTGAGACTCGTACATATGGGTAAGTACCGTTCCCACCAACACACACCATCTTTCCTCACTGCGGGCTATTAATTGAGTGGGAGGATGAAGAGGAGGAAGACGACGTGGGGGGGGAGAGAACAATCAGACACGTGGTTGAGGCAGAGACCACTTCCGACACACACACACACACACACACACACACACACACACACACACACACTATCACTATTCAATGTTTTATCGTATCCAAAACACCTTACGCCAAATTCAGATCACCGTACAATGACGTTCTGGAGCAGGTAGGCATCTTCCTCAGGGGTACACACTCCAGGACACAGGGAATCAAACCCGGAACTGGCCTGGAGGGGATAACTGCGCTATCCTATGGAGTAGCCCTCAGTTATGGCACGAACACAAGGTGTCAGGGCGTGTGTTCCGGGGTAAACTGATAATTAGCACTGTATCACACCGTCGACGGATTGTTTTCCTTCCTCTCTCTCTCTCTCTCTCTCTCTCTCTCTCTCTCTCTCTCTCTCTCTCTCTCTCTCTCTCTCTCTCTCTCTCTCTCTCTCTCCTCTCTCTCTCTCTCTCTCTCTCTCTCTCTCTCTCTCTCTCTCTCTCTCTCTCTCTCTCTCTCTCTCTCTCTCTCTCTCTCTCTCTCTCTCTCTCTCTCTCTCTCTCTCTCTCTCGCTTTTGTTTCTTTTTTTTGTCCGTTGACATCCATAATGTGGTTGTCTGGAGAGGCGCCAGTGTATAAACAGCGCGGCGTAGTTAGCCGTGCATAGCGGTGCCTGTGCCTGAGCGGGACACACTGCATCCCAGCCATTGAAGTCAGTCCACGCGGCTCTCATGCCAACGCTATTCTCCATTGAACACGGGGAGCAGCGCGACATCTGTGCGCTCGTGTCGCTAATCCACCGTAATGTTAGTGCCATGTCAGGGTTGTTGTTGTTGGTTTTTTTAGGGAGTGGGGGGGGGGGGGGATAGAGAAAGTAGTCTTTATGGCGTGATTACAGTGTGGGGCATTAGATTCAGGACATATTCCACGGTAGATCGGTGTTGATCACATAGGGGGTCTCTGCGAGGGGTGGGAATTGAGGAAAGGCAGAGGCGATGGGTTTGCCAACTCCCGTTCACTCACGTACTAACATACATACATACACATTCACACCATCACATTAGAGGCGGGGGGGGGGGGGGGAGGCGGAGGGGCTATGCTGGGTAAACGCAGAACTAATGTAGAAATGCAAACAGCATGCGTAACAAAGGCCAGCTGGTGGGGGTGCTGTGCAGTGAAGTAAACCTCACTCCCCGACGTTCTAGCGATGAAGCTAGGGGGCTGTGCATCGCTTTAGCTTCTCACGTTAGAGCGTCGCCTCTGTATGTAGGGAACAGTCGTGAGTTCGAGCCCAGTGCGGGACACTCACGGTTACAGAACAGAGCAAGGCGTCCGTGGTGTTGAATGACTGAGAAGAGTCGTGAGGAAGAAGCGGGATGACGGGAATCATACATACAATCATTCGAATCATACAGAGATTTCAGATTCACTTCTTTTTTTTTTTTCGCTGACTCCGCTCCGCTCAACGCCACGCCTCTGTTGTACTGTGTGCACGGTCAGTCACAGCCCGCTGCTAAATGACGATCAATAACTCTTTCCTAACAGGTTTTTGATGACTAGGTTCCATCCAGTGCCCATGTTCTGTAGCCTACTTGAGCCGTATACATTGTGTTTTAATAGAAAACTAAATGATATGACCGATAACTTGTTTGTCATTTTTTGGTGTGATTTGAATATATTTTAACAATATTTTAGTTATAATGAACAATACGCCAGCCCAATGATACGCTTCATAACATACGATTTACTTATTTATTTGAAATGTGCAAGGTGATTTGTAATTTGTGATATGTGTAAAGTGATTTTAAATGTTTTACTGTTTTAACATTTAATATGAAATTAAAAGTGCATGGGCAACTTTTTATTTCTACCAAAAAAAACAACAACCCTGAACAGCAGCTACATATGGGCGTCAATTAAAGTAATTCCATTCCATAACATAGTGGAATATGTTACATCCTAATAAGCACATCAGAGTTAATGGCGGCAGTCGCAAGACACTTTATGATTACATCTCATCTGCCTCTAATCACAGCAGCCACGGAATTCATAACTCATTACCACGCCGTAACAGCTGTTCTACCACAGAGGTTGGAGTAGTAAAACCAACCTAATAGTCAATGTTTTCCTCCCCTTCACAGACGCGCAGGCGTTTGGTGCGAACGCGATGAGATCATCAAACGCTGAGCCGCCTGCGAGACCGCGACTGGGATTGGTCGGGAGTCGCCGCTGTCAGTGGACGGGTTTGATGATCTCACCGGAGCATTTTGACGATCTCACTTCAGACGTAACCGGATCAAGAGACACGCAGGAGGGAGGGAGGGAGGGAGGGGGGAGGGAGAGAGAGAGAGAGAGAGAGAGAGGGGAGACGGAGAGAGAGAGGGAGACAGAGAGAGAGAGGGAGACACAGAGAGAGAGAGAGAGAGAGAGAGAGAGAGAGAGAGGAGAGAGAGAGAGAGAGAGAGAGAGAGAGAGAGAGAGAGAGACAGAGAGAGAGAGAGAGACACAGAGAGAGAGAGAGAGAGAGAGAGAGAGAGAGAGAGAGAGAGAGAGAGAGAGAGAGAGAGAGAGAGAGAGAGAGAGAGAGAGAACAGCAGGACGAGGAGCGGAGAGAGAGAGAGAAGGAAGAAAAAAGGGCTCCTCGGAGAGAGGGGGGGTGGGGGGTAGACGAGGAGGAGGAGGAGGAGGAGGAGGAGGAGGAGGAGGAGGAGGAGGAGGGGAGAGGGGGGAGGAGAGATGTTTAGGCTGATTTATCTCGGACGGTAATGAACTGGGCATCACCCTCCCCGCCTGTTTAATATGCAAATATGCAGAGCGTCCCGCCACAGACAGCGTGCCATTAATAAAAGTGTTGCTCGGAGCGCACGCCGGCCATAGCTCATGTGTATGAAAACACCATGATGAAGGCTTAACACACAAGTCATCTTACAGCAGAACCCCGGGTCCCAGACAGGGGGGCTGGATCCCCAGGATGAGTGCCTCTCACTTCTACCTCTACCCATCTACCTGCTTCCTCATATCCTGCAGTGCAGGTAATTGGATCGAATGAAAATATGCTTCTTCTTCTTATTATTATTTTTTTTTTCCTTTCGTAAATGAGCAGGAGATATGAAAAGATGGTTATTCTGCAAGTTGATTGCACGTCGAGTTGGAGAATCATTTAATTGTCTGCCAAGACGGTGCCAGACCATATGGTACTGAGACATTTAACCCTGCTCATTTACTGAAACCATTTACTTTACGCATAAATCATCTATGTCTTTATTACACAGTCGTACTATATGAGCCAAAAACTTTACCCACCTCAACCAATCCATTAACGCTATACTCTCCCCGTGTAGTGTAAGAATATCATCTAATCCATTAACGCTATACTCTCCCCGTGTAGTGTAAGAATATCATCTAATCCATTAAAGCTATACTCTCCCCGTGTAGTGTAAGAATATCATCGAGATACAGATAGGCATCTAATCCATTAAAGCTATAATATTCTCCCCGTATAGTATACGCATACCATCTAATCCATCAACGCTGCACTCCTGCATAGTATAAGAATAGCGTCCGTATATAGTTAGGCATCTCCGTATATATAGTTAGGTATCTAAAAGAACATGGCTGTGTTAGAACCAGAAGACGCATTCCGGTGAGATGGACCTGGAATACACACCTAGACCGGCGTAGACCTGAGGCCACAACACAACGCAGACAGAACATCAGTCCTCATCCGCAGCACGCCAACGCTACTACTGCACCCTCCCAGCAGACACCCAATAAGGCAGATAAAGAAAGAAAAGAAAAATGGTGGAAAAGGGAAGGAGAGGGAAGACCTGGTGTAGGCTGGCCCCTGGGGGCCCCGGTAATACCCACTCGGAGCCCATGTATTTTACATGGACAATTCTCCAAAGGGAAGCCGGGACGGGGATCTTACACTATTTAAATACAGGATTTGGGACATCAAAGCCTGGCTGATATTGGAATAACAGAAATAATTAGGGATGTGGAAGTAGGCAGAAATAGCCACATTTCCATAAGATAATAATTAGTCCCAGGGATAGATGGGTCAGGAGGAAGGCTGTTTGGAGAGGCTTTTGTCTTACGGTTGGATCATTCCCAGAGCAGCACCCCATAACGTTATGGAGTCACGGACCAATGAGCTTCATCACATTATTGATATCACTCGAAATGCAATACTAGTACTGCTTCCGTACTGCTGATGATATGGCCTGTTAAATACAATATAATCTGTGTAGTTTGTTTTACAATATATTTATTCTATTTCGCTACTAACAATGAAGAATCAACAACAGCTCAGCGCAACCAACATATACAGGCAAGTCACAGGAGACAAGAGTACAGGAGACTCCTAGTCAAATAATTGAAGAAAAATCGGGTCCAGGGCAAATTAGATGTGGCTGACATACTTTGTAGAACCTTTTTTGGCATGTAAAATACTTAAGACACGCAAGATATTCCAAAGGAACCAGCTCACTTTACACCAGCCCTGAACAGAGGACGCTTAGAACCAGATCAAATCTAACTTTACACCAGTCCTTAACAGAATGGCCCCTATCACATAAGAATGTCCTATAACCTTTTGCTAGTGTAGCACGATTACTCTATTTAGACGTGATGTAATGTAATAAGTAGTCAGCTAACATGGACTAGGTGCGGTTAAGGGGGAAGGGGGAATTGACAAGATGAGATGTATGAACAAATATAAACTAATGTATTTACAAGGTTCAGAGTTAAACAATATATGTTTCTCTGTTCAGAGTAGCAACAATAAACCAAAAACCAAAAAGAGCCATTTCCAAAATACAAAATAAAATAGAAAAATGTGTCTCTACCCAGTTATTGTGTTCAAGCTAGAGTGAGATACCTGCTTATCTGTATCCTGGGTTGTAGAATACACATACTGATCTTCCAAATCCCAGGTTTCCAGTAGTGTTTCCCTGTAGTTCTGTAGTACAGGGTGCAGAGTTCGCCCTGGATCCAGTGGGGCTGACTCGCCATTAAAAACTCATCCGTATGAAAGAAAAAAAGAAAACATAATCTGCAGTAGACAGCAGTGTAATGCAGTACAAATCAGCATCAATATTATAAGATCTCATTCAACATTCCAAGGAAACAAGGCTACCATATGACGAACAGTAACTTCAATATGTTAATTGTGTTGTACCTCATTATATGCATGAAATAAAACGAACCTTACTGAATCATTAATTCACGCATTCTTACACACCAACTTTCACACAGCACCCATTATGAGAACGCTCGCCATTTTCCCCATCCTCACATCCCCCCCCCTGCTCAATATATCCTATATATCATTATAATACATCACCATCAATGTCTTCGACTGCCTTGCACTGTAATCACAACTAGCTACCTCTACCTATAGTTTACATATTTATTGATAACATAACCTGTATGACAGCGTGTACATTTTTACTGTACCTGCCGTATATATTTTAATCTTCAACTGTTGATACAACTGCATACCCCTGATCACTACCTGTTAAATACTTGTATACTTACCTGTATATATATATATATATATATATATATATATATATATACCTATTATTATGCACATATCTCACACATACTCTATAAGTAACCTTATAACAGTTTTTATACCTAGTAGACTGTCTTTTAGCAACTGTAAACTATATATACTATACTATACTACTATGCACTTTACTGCAACATTTGCACTCTGGTTAGATGCCAAATTATTTGCCCTGTGCTGTACAATGACAATACATTACAATGTAATCTAATGTAATCTAATCGAATGTAAACTAATTCCACGTGTGGCAGCAACCCATCTAATGCGATGACCAATAAATAGTACCACATAGAGAAACACACATATATATATATATATATAAGTACTACACAGATAACCGTGCATAAACGACAATAACGGAACATTAACCTGATGGGGAAAAATAACTCCTCACTTTTCACCTCCAAATAAAACTAATCTTTACATTTTACAATTACAACGAACGTATATACAACAATCTTTACATTTTACAATTACAACTAAACGGTATATACGAGCATGCTAATCACCTAGCATTGCTAGCGGAAATCCCTACTCATCGGAGTTCACACCAATATGTATGTCGGTAGTAGTGATGTAGGTTTAAACAACAAAATGATTCCTATAGTATGATTCAGAATAAACAACTTTACACAAAGATGTACACATGTGTGCAATTGCACACATGTGCAAATTTATAAATCAGAGCTGCGTTTCTCCCACAACGAGGAAGAAATTCCTCTCTACGGGAAATACTTCAAAATAAAAGAACTTAAAATAACTTCAAAATAAAAGAATAACAACATGTTTGTCTTTGTCAAATACATTTTCCATTTCAACACGTCTGCAATGTATGACCATAAGCAAAAAGGGTTAAGGTACCTCTTTTGGTTTGACATATACAGAGGAGAAAGTGCCGGGTTCAAATATCTTAAAGTCAGGGGACTGAGATGAATCCTGTGTATAATACTAAACTGGACTGACTTAGTTTGAGTACAAATGGGCATCTTTTTGGCATAACTCCAAATGTCCTACCACATGTCTCCTCATCAATAGTCACTGGCAATTCCTTTCCCCACACACCTTTAACCCTCTGTGTTTGAGTAGGAGACATGACACACATTCAAGATTCAAGACTTGTATTTGTCATATGTAACAAGTAGAATATAAGGAAATTCCTACAATTTAACACTATTGTTCACATCACTTTATCTAATAATACAAATTTGTCAGTGAACAGCACAAGTTCTGTACAGTGAAATAAATTCTCTGCATTTAACCCATCCTAGTATTAGGAGCAGCTATTTATACAGCGCCCGGGGAACAGTTAGGGTTAGGGTCATCCTCAAGGACACCTTTTTGCTGGGAGCCGGGGATCAAACCAGCAACCTTTCGGTTGTGAGGCGACCGCTCTACCTCCTGAGCTATACTGCCACCCTATCTATTCACCTCCGCTGCTATTTCAAATATAATTTAAACAACATTCTGAGGGATACTTGCACTAAATGTCAAATTCATGTTTTGTTGATTGTGTTTTTGTGAATATATTACTTACTACTTACTTTTTGTACCCCCTATTTGTCTGGGCCCTTTGTGTTGTCTTGTTGTACATGTCGATTGCACACTGTTGGACTGTGAGAAACAGTGTTTGGGATTTCTGTATGCATAACACATGTGGAAATTTGACAATAAAATTGACTTTGACTTTTGACTTGACTTTGTACACAATAAAAAGAAGAAAATAGTGACTGATGGATGATATATACATGTGTGGAATTGTGCAAAAAGCTTTTAAAAGCATTTTTAAGTGCCAGTAGTGCAGCAGCATCATGAATACACTGCAGTACAGTGCAGAACAGTGCAGTAACTGTAGTAAGTCCAGAAAGTCCAGCAAAAGTATGATAGTATAATGTATTATGGATGACAATGTTATGATAGTGGCCGCACTCCTAGCAGATCAGTAGGCACACTGGCTGTGGATAAAAACTGTCCTTAAACCCAGGAGTCCTTGTATTACATCATAGAGCAAACGATCTATGAAGGTTTTACTCTTAGTCTTATAGTGCCTTATTTGTGACAAACAAACAAAATCTTGTTTTGGGAGCTGGTATTTCTGTATCATTTGTTAGATGACATTAGACTATTATTTGAATATAAGTCTCCCAATTTGGATTTATTTTTGTGTCATCCTATTGCCGGAAGCCACTATCCAACATTCCGGGCAAAAATTCAGGATTGTTAATTATTGGGGTAAATGTGGAAGTTAATTTGAACCTCCCCTCCAGACGGTGAACTGATATACAGGCCTCCAGAGTATTAATTGTTATCGGATTGGCACAATTATCTGTTTAAACCAACAATTTAATTTTATTGAGGTGGTCATGCTAGACTAGGCCAGAGAGCCAATGTACCATACGTGCTCGGGAGGTAGTGTTTATTAAAGGTAAGAACGGGTATTAATATGCGTCATCCATTCATTATACTAAATCCATTTCATTCATGATAGCAGATGCACCGCTTTGTCCTCGGATAAAATCACTGCTCCCTTCTTTTGTATTTCCTACTTATGAGTAAGCACATGGACGGAAGCTTTCCATTTTCTCCTCCTGAGAGCACTGTTAAAATGGAGAGAGAGAGAGAGAGAGAGAGAGAGAGAGAGAGAGAGAGAGAGAGAGAGAGAGAGAGAGAGAGAGAGAGAGAGAGAGAGCGAGAGAGAGAGAGTCTGTCTCCTTATCTAATAACCATGCCACAAGGTTGCCAGCGCAGGAGAAACCCTGGCAATGAGCGCTGCCGGCGTCACACAGTGCTTCAGAAGACAGGCTTGGCTCAGTAAGTGAAATCCACACTCTTGGAAGAGCGATGCTGGAAGCTCCCGATCCACTTTTACCTTGTTTTTTACGATGCATGTCGGCAGCACCCCGTTGCATCCGGCATGCCAAATGGTTCTCTGTGCTTTTTACATTAAACCCCTTCTGTAAGCAGAGTTTTTTAAACAGAGGACTATAACACACATACACAGGCAGGACATCTATTGTAATGTGATTTACTCTCTCTCTCTCTCTCTCTCTCTCTCTCTCTCTCTCTCTCTCTCTCTCTCTCTCTCTATCTATATATATATATATATATATATATATACACACACACACACACACACACACACACACACACACACACACACACACACACACACACCGAGGGGGACTACTTTCGTGGCTTACGCAGATTCTGAACTAGGAATACCATTCCATCATTTGCAGTTCAACCACACTGCCTAGTGCTTGTCTGTATCTGTTAAGGGGTACAAGAAGAGAAGCGCTGTCTGTCTGTCACTCATCCCACGGTCGTGATGGACGGCGAATTGGGACGCCTGGGAACATGACACTTCCTGCTTCCTACCAACCAACCCAGGTCACTTGGATCGCCACATCGCCGCGGCAACCTTGTTTGAGCCCAGGGAGCTTAAGCCTCTCCTCACAGGCTCCGCTGATGGACTTGAGGGGCCGTACTGAGACAGGGGGGAGGGAGGGGGACGGAGGGGGACGGAGGGGGAGGGGGAGGGAGGGGGAGGGGTGGGGTTGTAGAGGAAGGCGCAGGCAGTAACGCCGGGATCTAATTCACCCTCTGAAAAAAAGAAGCCCAAGATAAACTGTGTGTTTAATTAAAATTAGACACGACTGTGGAAATCATACGCACGCACGCACACACACACACACACACACACACACACACACACACACACACACACACACACACACACACACACACACACACACACACACACACACACACACACACACACAGTCTGATTGAATTCCACAGAGAAATGAAACATGCTATTTCCGTATTTTCCCCCCTCGATTAAAAAAGACTGTATCTCTCCTTTTGAACTACGCTATCTGCATTGGTAATCGCCTGAGAATGAAACACACAGGCCGGCCGACGGGTCGAACCCTCGTCCTTTTTTACACCGGCAGCTGCCAGAGATTAGCCTTCTGTTGGTGTGGATGGAACAGGATGATGATGAAATGCCCAACGCTGAGCATCCTGGGAGACAGTGGCCCCTGCTGCCAGGGATGGCTCTCCTGTCCCCCTCTCCTCTCTCTCTCTCTCTCTCTCTCTCTCTCTCTCTCTCTCTCTCTCTCTCTCTCTCTCTCTCTCTCTCTCTCTCTCTCTCTCTCTCTCTCTCTCTCTCTCTCTCTCTCTCTCTCTCTCTCTCACTCTCTGTGCAGTCCTCCCGACCTGAACACCTCCATTAGGCTCTTTTTCATGCACACGCTTATCTCCTGAAGACGTCATTATCTTAGAGTTCAATCCTAGCCTCCCGTTCCTGTGATAAGGACCTCTGCCAGACAACATTTGCGTAGGATAATGTGTATGCAGGGGCAGAACCGCCGAGCCAAAATCCCCTTGGAACAATGACATATTTGAGTTCTCTTGTCTTTGGCGCGGCGCCACTGGCCTTTATGAGCAATAGAAGTCTAAAGATAAAAGATCAGAGCGAGGTTGGGATGGTTTTAGCGTAGGTGGACCTCGATCTTTGGAACGCGTCCCAAAACAGGGTTACCGACGCAGGTTTTGTTGAATCATCTAAGGAGTCATATGGATGCCGTGTATTGTGTAAGTCACGGCCTTCATATTTCCCACTTGTGTGTTTCACCGGGGGTCATGACGCTGAACAACAAGTTCAGGGCCTCCGATCCCCAGGAGCCCCCATCCAGCCGTTTCCAATTCTCTCTCTGGCTCTTTGTCGGACCGAGGAGCAGGAGCCGAGCCCTGGACCGAGCCCTGGACACAGGGAATACCGCTGACTCTGCAGCGCGGTTGTTTGGCTGGGTGTGCAGGGTGCATGTGACATAACGTCACCCCTCCGCTCCGGTGGCTCTTTAGGATCTGGGGTGAGTGGTGGGGGGATGGGGGGGTGGCTTTGTGTAAGCTTACATCAGGGATCACCCCTGCCAGGTCACGATCTATTGTCCACCCGGTGTGAACACGACGATGGCATTCTCTCACCATGATGTAGTGGTCGTGGAACTCGTTCTCCCGGCCTCCCTGTCATTGGACCGAAAGGACCAGAGGTGAAAGGAGAGACTGAAAAGGAGAAGCTCAGGGTTGAGGATAGCAGAATGACAGCCATGCAGAGCTGGGTGGTGTCCAACACATCGTGGCTCATATCCACCCTGCCGACAACAAAAGACGGCGTTGCATATATGGACTGAATGGGATTAGCCTATTCACATATTTAGCCATGTCTCATGCATGCAAATTAACCATGGGCTGTCTTAGACGTCAGAGTCGCCATGTGCTTATAGATATACAGTGCATATGGTCTAGCGCTTGGAAGAGTGCAAACGCTGCCGCCTATCATAGCAGTGGCTGTCAGGGACTGGGGAAGAGAAGTGGTCAAATGTGGGAACAAAACGGTGGTCGGAGGCCAACTTTTCATCACCAGCCATAACTCTCCATCCAATTTATACCCGTGAAAAATGTGTTCAGTATATTAATGTGTACTTAGGCTCTGCCAGACCTGAAATGATGGCATGAAATGATGGTAATCCCAGAGTTTACCACCGAATATTATGAGTTTTATGATATCATTTTACATCACCAAGATTTTGCCAATGCGACGACCATCGCCCCCCCCCTCCCCCCCCCCCCCCCCACCCCCAAATTCACTCATCCCGACTGTCCTACTCCTCTAGTCTGAATCCCTGCTCCTTTAGTCTGAATCCCTACTCCTCTAGTCTGAATCCCTGCTCCTCTAGTCTGAATCCCAACTCCTCTAGTCTGAATCCCTGCTCCTCTAGTCTTAATCCCTGCTCCTCTAGTCTGAATCCTTACTCCTCTAGTCTGGATCCCTAATCCTCGAGTCTGAATCGATGCTCCTCTAGTCTGAATCCCTACTCCTCTAGTCTGAATCCCTGCTCCTCTAGTCTGAATCCCTGATTCTCTAGTCTGAATCCCTGCTCCTCTAGTCTGAATCCCTGATTCTCTAGTCTGAATCCCTGCTCCTCTAGTCTGAATCTCTGCTCCTCTAGTCTGAATCCCTGCTCCTCTAGTCTGAATCCCTGCTCCTCTTGTCTGAATCCGTGCTCCTCTAGTCTGAATCCCTGCT
>CM051000.1:27970437-27977937 GCA_027704905.1 Muraenolepis orangiensis
CTTTAATCTTCATTCCAGTATTTAACATCCGGCCGTATCTCTTTATGTGGGGGCCAATAACGCAGCTACACTCTTCTGCAAGGGGGGGGGGGGGGGCCTGTGGGGACTCGTCAAGGGGATGGCCGAGACCTGACGACAAAACGACAACAACCTGCTCCTCCTCCTCCTCCTCCTCCCTCCCTCCTCCCTCCCTCCCCTCCCTCCTCCCTCCCTCCTCCCTCCCTCCTCCTCCTCCTCCTCCTCCTCCTCCTCCTCCTCCTCCTCCTCCTCCTCCTCCTCCTCCTCCCTCCTCCTCCTCCCTCCTCCTCCTCCTCCTCCTCCTCCTCCCTCCTCCTCCTCCTCCCCTCCCCCCCCCCCCTCCTCCTCCTCCTCCTCCTCCCCCTCCTCCTCCTCCTCCTCCTCCTCCCTCCTCCACCTCCTCCTCCCCCCCCTCCTCCTCCTCCTCCTCCTCCTCCTCCTCCTCCTCCTCCTCCTCCTCCTCCTCCTCCTCCTCCCCCTCCCCCTCCTCCTCCTCCTCCTCCTCCTCATCGGGCCGTCCCTCCTCGTCTTATGGTTATACTTTTGAACGATGTGTTTTTTCGTGAACAAAGTGAAAAATGAAAAGTAGTCTTTTCAGTGTGTCCATGGCTGATGAAGGGGCTGATTTAAATTCTCTCATCATCCCCAACTTCAATAAGCTAACAAACAGAAAGCATCGGGGTGAGGGGGGTGGGGGGGGGGGTGGGGGGGTCCCACAGGGAGATCATTGTAAACAAGTGGTGGGCATGAAGCAATCCAATCCCCTCTCTCTCTCTCTCTCTCTCTCTCTCTCCTCTCTCTCTCTCTCTCTCTCTCTCTCTCTCTCTCTCTCCTTTCTCTCTCTCTCTCTCCCTCACTCTCTCGGAGCTATAGAGAGAAACAAACAAGGCCTACACACGCCCTGCTTTAATTACCACATTCATTTACAATGTTTAATCTGTGCTGCAAACTCAAAATACAACCAACAAGCAAACAGACAAGGAGCCACGTGTTTTCTTTATTGTTATTCCTGTGTGTGTGTGTGTGTGTGTGTGTGTGTGTGTGTGTGTGTGTGTGTGTGTGTGTGTGGTGTGTGTGTGTGTGTGTGTGTGTGTGTGTGTGTGTGTGTGTGTGTGTGTGTGTTTGTTTGTTTGTGCGCCGCAACATTTAGTAGCGGTTTCTTAGTTACAGAAAAACTCTGCGCAAAACAATGTCCGCTTTCTGCATCACTCGATGGGTTCTGGAGATGTTCCTCGTCTAATGATGTTGGGGTTTGCGTGCGATCAAATAATGTATTTTAAAAGATCTGGGTTAGAGGAAGATCAGAAACATTGGAATACAAAAGGGATTTCTGTGTTGTCTGGTGGATATCCTATTGTAGCGCAGGCGCTAATCAGTGGTACTGAGGAAACAACCATCACCATACAGTACCGGCCGTCTGAGCCAATGGGTGGGAAGGAGCCGGGGGTCAAATCAAAATGCAATAAATTGATCAAATACCAGAGAGAAGCTGACTGCTTTTTTGGTAAGGAGGGAAAACCTTGTGCCAATACGGCCGGTACAACAAGGAAACAACATGGAGCATCAACTCGCTGGTTTTGCAAAGATATACGAGACACAAGACACAAGATACAAGATATTTTATTGCCCATTTGTAACAAGTACATTGGAATGCTTACTCCCCATTCCCTCCCGCAGAATACATCTCCTTTAAAACAACACCATAACAATAAAATAATATATACAATAAAAATAAACAAAAAAAAGCAGCAAACTGACTTAAATGACATGTGTTGAATGTGCATGTTTTTTTGTTTTTTTTACAAAAATCTTTAAAAGCATTTAAAGTGCCAGTAGTGCAGCAGCATCATGAGTACAGTCCAGCAATGTTTGACAGAGTAATGTTAATGACATGTTATGATAGTGTAATGTTAATGACATGTTATGATAGTGTAATCTTAGTGACATGTTATGATAGTGTAATGTTAATGACAATGTTATGATAGTGTAATGTTAATGACATGTTATGATAGTGTAATGTTAATGACATGTTATGATAGTGTAATGTTAATGACACTGTTATGATAGTGTAATGTTAATGACACTGTTATGATAGTGTAATGTTAATGACATGTTATGATAGTGTAATGTTAATGACATGTTATGATAGTGTAATGTTAGTGACATGTTATGATAGTGTAATGTTAATGACAATGTTATGATAGTGTAATGTTAATGACATGTTATGATAGTGTAATGTTAATGACATGTTATGATAGTGTAATGTTAATGACACTGTTATGATAGTGTAATGTTAATGACATGTTATGATAGTGTAATGTTAATGACATGTTATAATAGTGTAATGTTAATGACATGTTATGATAGTGTAATGTTAATGACATGTTATGATAGTGTAATGTTAATGACATGTTATGATAGTGTAAGGTTAATGACACTGTTATGATAGTGTAATGTTAATGACATGTTATGATAGTGTAATGTTAATGACATGTTATGATAGTGTAATGTTAATGACACTGTTATGATAGTGTAATGTTAATGACACTGTTATGATAGTGTAATGTTAATGACAATGTTATGATAGTGTAATGTTAATGACATGTTATGATAGTGTAATGTTAATGACAATGTTATGATAGTGTAATGTTAATGACAATGTTATGATAGTGTAATGTTAATGACATGTTATGATAGTGTAATGTTAATGACATGTTATGATAGTGTAATGTTAATGACATGTTATGATAGTGTAATGTTAATGACAATGTTATGATAGTGTAATGTTAATGACCATGTTATGATAGTGTAATGTTAATGACATGTTATGATAGTGTAATGTTAATGACAATGTTATGATAGTGTAATGTTAATGACACTGTTATGATAGTGTAATGTTAATGACAATGTTATGATAGTGTAATGTTAATGACACTGTTATGATAGTGTAATGTTAATGACATGTTATGATAGTGTAATGTTAATGACAATGTTATGATAGTGTAATGTTAATGACATGTTATGATAGTGTAATGTTAATGACACTGTTATGATAGTGTAATGTTAATGACACTGTTATGATAGTGTAATGTTAATGACACTGTTATGATAGTGTAATGTTAATGACATGTTATGATAGTGTAATGTTAATGACATGTTATGAAAGTGAAAGTGGCAGCACTCCTAACAGTTCAGTAGGTGCACTACTTGGGGGGAGAGGGGGAGGGGGGGAGAGATATGGGGGGGAGACATGGGGGGTGGAGACATGGGGGGAGACATGGGGGGGAGACATGGGGGGTGGGGAAGCAATTGAAGGGACTGTTTTTAATATCTGCAAGGCCTCTCCATTACCGATGGTCTCCAAGCCATAAGGATTCTTGTAATCCGAACTCTGTCCATTTATTATCAAAGCACGCAGCACATTTCAACCTGAGGGGGGGGGGGTGTGGGGGGGGGGGAATGTGATGCCCGTGTCCAGCCAGAGAAACTCGCTGAAGTTTCACAATTACTGGTGACCGGGGCGAAAAATATAGGAAAATAAATAAATAAATAAATAAATACATAAATAAATAAATAAATCTACATCTGCCCGACGCATCCACACGGAACCCTACACCCGCTAGACATTATGGATCGCTCTGCGGTCGCGGTCAGGGAGGTAATTCAAGGTGTGTGAGGGTCTGACCATGGAGGACCATAAGGAAAATGTACAGATATTATTATATGCATTGGCACACCGCCCATGTCCGGTCCTCGTATGGACGATGTGATGCGGGACAGACTCTCACACCGCCGCCCGCCCTTGCGAGTATATTTCATATTTTCAAATAGTTGCTCACCAAATTAATTTATTGAAATATATATATGGACTGGACTTTCTTGACTCATTACAGTGACTGCACTGTTATGCACTGTACTCTCTACTGTATGTATGATGCTGCTGCACTACTGGCACTTTAAAATGCTTTTAAATGCTTTTTGTACAATTGGACAGATTATTAGACATTAGTCACTTTATTGTTATTTTTATTGTGTACAGTATTGTCATAGTATAGTGTTTTATAGTACAAGTATAGTACATAGTATATGGCATATAGTGTTAAATAGTAGGACATTCATACTACGGGAGGGAATGGGCAGAAAGCATTCCGTACTAAGAATCTTGAATCTTGAATATATTGTATTATATTAAAACATTTGTTTGTTATTAATACTTATTGGTAAAATGTTAGCATGTAAACAGAAATTTGACGAGACGCGTTCACATGCCTGACGAAAAAATCCGCCGTGCACATTTCAAGTCTATAAACATCGAATTAATATTCGGCAAAACTGTTGTGTTAAAACTAACATAGACCTTCAACAAGAGGTCAGCAATGCGTTCAAACGTTCACTGATATTCAATTCAATCCAAAAAAGGTTCAAGAACCATAAACGTTGTACGTGAGCTCACTGAACTCAGTGAGCTCAGACACGTGATGAAATGTATTTTTACCGTCGGCCATGACAACGGCACTCGACACGCGGACGGCGTGGCACGCTCCACAGCTGGTGGCTTTGATCACTCGCTTTATTGTTCCGAGATATTGAAAGGCCTCGGTCGGGGTAGCGGTCCACATGTGTGTACGGCTCTCAATGACCTCGGTACAAAGAGGACAGGAAGCAGAGCAGCGGCGGAGGTGCAGCAGTATAAGGGACAGGAAGGAGGGGGAGGGGATGTTAGATAGAGGCCACGGATACATATGACACAACACGTCCATCAGAGAGAGAGAGAGAGAGAGAGAGAGAGAGAGAGAGAGGGAGAGAGAGAGCGAGCGGCCCGACCTTCCCCGCCGACGCAGAACTGAGCCGAGCGGTCCGGGGGGGGGGGGGGGGGGGGGGAAGAAGCGACGGATATGGTTCAGCAAAGTGTAAAACTGGAAGGCTCCACGTGTATAATACACCAAACGCACGTCTGGGCACGCCACGCGCTACACACGTGGTGACACACATCAAAGGGAGTGCTGGTGAAGCGATGGGAATCGTGTGAAGAAAATTTGGATTTGATGTATAAAGTTTTGGACGAAATGAAGATGCAATAAAGTTAGGATCTGCAAATAGAAATGTAGAAAGTTCAAAAGCGGTTTTTCTTGCTGTTTATTTGAAATGTATGCTGGGAAAAAAGATTGTTTCTTCAGATGAGGATGGGAATTGCGCATACACTCACACACTTGCAGTACACTGACACACACACGCACACGCACACGCACACGCACACGCACACGCACACGCACACGCACACGCACACACACACACGCACACACACACACACGCACAAACACACACACACACACACATATACAGACAGAATATCAAACATCAAACGGGATTTCATTAGCCTAAATAGGCTCTCTCCTGTGCTCCCTGTCCACAGAACGAGCGGGGCGTCTGACAGCCTGACTCACAACTTAACACATAGTAGAAATGACCTGGCAGGATATATGACTCATTCACCAAATGCTAATTCAGGAATTCACATTCATTTCCTTTTTTTTTCCTTTTTGTAGTTGCACGGAAAAATAAAGAACCAAAAGAAAACCTTCTCTCTCTCTCTCTCTCTCTCTCTCTCTCTCTCTCTCTCTCTCTCTCTCTCTCTCTCTCTCTCTCTCTCTCTCTCTCTCTCTCTCTCTCTCTCTCTCTCTCTCTCTCTCTCTCTCTCTCTCTCTCTCTCTCTTGTCTTCCCCTGTGGAACATTGGACTTAATTCTCTGCCTCCGCCCAAGTTTTGTGAGCGTGTGTGTGTGTGTTTTATTTATTTGTTTGTGTTTATTTGTATAAATTTGTGCGTGCGCGCATGCATGTGCAATGTGCATGAGTGTGTGTGTGTGTATGTGTGTGTGTGTGTGTGTATGTGTGCGTGCGTACATGTTTGTGTGTGTGCATGCGTGCATGCATGTGTGTGTGTGTGTGTGTGTGTGTGTGTGTGTGTGTGTGTGTGTGTGCGTGTGCGTGCGTGCGTGGGTGGGGGAGAGGGAGGTGACCCATCTAATCTAGCGCTGCTTCGTATCTGTCGGAAAAACTTCTGAAATGAGAGGTAGGGGGATCTTTATCGCCATGGAATCAGTGGTTCGCCGGGCGCCGCTTTCAGAGAGATTCCATCATACAGCGGGGGGGAGGCGGTGATGTGGGGAGGGGGAGGGAGGGGGGAGGGAGGGGGGAGGGGGGGACGGAGGGGGGAGGGAGGGTGAGGCAGGCGGGGAGGAGAGGGCAGGGAGGGGAGGGGGCAGTGCAGCCAGAGGACACCTTGGGAGGAAAGAGAAGACCTTGCTAAGGAACAGGATGGAACCTTGCTGAAGCAGCACTCTGCAGCGAGAGAGAGAGAGAAAGAGAGAGAGAGAGAGAGAGAGAGAGAGAGAGAGAGAGAGAGAGAGAGAGAGAGAGAGAGAGAGAGAGAGAGAGAGAGAGAGAGAGAGAGAGAGAGAGAGAGAGGCGGAGAGAGGGAGAGAGGGGGTGGGAGGTGAGAGACATACACAAACAGAGAGATAGAGAGATACACAGACGTTCAGTGATAGCAAAAGGGAGGCAGGGGTGAGAGACAGAGACATACAGAGAGATATAGACAGGGGAGGCAGGGGTGAGAGACAGAGACAGGGGTGGCAGGGGTGAGAGACAGAGACATACAGAGGGGTCAATTCAGGGGAGGCAGGGGTGAGAGACAGAGACATACAGAGAGGTCAATTCAGGGGAGGCAGGGGTGAGAGACAGAGACATACAGAGAGGTCAATTCAGGGGTGGCAGGGGTGAGAGACAGAGACATATAGAGAGGTAGAGAGGGGGGAGGTGTACAAGAGATAACAATCATCTCCACAATTACCTCCTAAATTAAGGTCATTTTAACATCACTCCAATTCCACCCAAAAGTGAGTGTTTTTAATGAAAAGACTTTTGATTTTGAAACTGAGAGCTATAATGTCAAGATTTTTAAAGAGAGAAAATAGTAGAATTGTGGAAATGAAAAGTGACGTCCACATGGCGGAGACGAGTTCCCAAATCCCGCTGCTAAACTCGTTAACCATTTATCTTTGTCATTTTCTGCTTGCTTCTTAATAATGGTGTATTGTGAAATGCATTGTCTTCTGATTATTGGTGAAAAGTAAGCAACATTTTGAAATGTGCATTACAATTGCAGTGTTTATTTGTCCATTGTTGTTCTTGAGGCCAGATACCGGTGGTCCATTCAGAACGTCTACACGTGGACTACTTATCACCACTAAATGTTCACCATCTGTCTGGTCTTAGTGCGGGCTCTTTCAGCTATACATGTTTGTGTATGACAAAATTACATTTATTTTCTTTTATTACTTAGAAAAGTAGATACTTTTAATTATAAAATGCATCTTTTATAAAATACACAACCAACAAAACAGATCCGTACAGAAAAACACATGTATTCATTAGTATTCATATGTTTTCAGGTTTTTTTATTTTTTGATCGATTTTAAGA
>CM051000.1:27982937-27985437 GCA_027704905.1 Muraenolepis orangiensis
GGTGGGGAAGATGGTGATAAACCGTCACCTGAGCGGCCTTTCGGGGGCCTCTGTAATCTGTGTATATTAGCTACAGCGGACTAATCGCTCGTCTGCGTCGCCGTTAGATCACCGTTAGGTTGGAATAATGTGGACACGGACACTTTGCTTCGGTGTGATTACAGGAGTGTTTTTCCTGGACTTAAAATGCTGGAAAATATCAGCTGAATGTGGAAGACTCGGCCGGATCGTACTTCCTTTGAAAAATCCAATGTTCTTGCAGGCAGCGGTCATCTGTGTAATAATATACAACTCGTTCTCATCCAATATATTCTCATCAAGAACATGCTATGACATGATGACTCACCTGTTTATTGACCATTCAGTGACGTATCGGGGGGGGGGCTCGTGGTTTCAACTAATCCACTGCGCGAAGGGGGGCTAACATTAGCTCGGAAATGAGAACCTCGGAAACGAGAGCAACAGTTAGTACATTTGCATTCATTATTCTTGCATTGTGCCCGCAGCGAGTGGCTGTGTTAAATCACAGCCATCATCGATCCGATCAAGCCTTTCCTTCTCGTCAGCGTATGACTGACTTCTTTATACGAGAAGCAATTTCCACACCGAAAAATAAATGTTCGAGAGAGAGAGAACGCAACTCGTCAAACTCGCCGGCCGTTTGATGAGTGGACTCTTCGGTCCTTCTCCGGGCCAGACTCGGTGTCAGGAAGCGTCCAGAAAGTAAATGATTTAGTCCAGAACCGATTAAAGAGACCGAGGCCCAATTAGACTGAGTGCATGTAGCTGTGATGCTGGCCAGCAGAGCTCCTGAGGACTGTCCGCTCCCAGAGCCTCTGTGCTCATTCAAACTACAGGACAGGATGAACCCCCCCCCCCCCCCACAACCAAGGGAACTGTTTTATTTTGTTCTCAAGCTGTGTTAAACATTATTTACCGTATTGAAGTATCATGAACTGGATTATAGTCACATTGGCGGAACGATGCATGAGCTTTCTGCTGGTAACGGTGGTTAAAGGGCAAGGCAAACAAACAACAATTGATTCCTTGTTGTTGGTCACTTGTTGCTGAGCCTGTTCTCTGGTCTTCTGACGCGTCACAGAAATACAACTGAACACATTGCTGGCATATAAGAGGCCTGCAGGTATAAGATACAAGCAGTGATTCCAACTCACTGCTTTTCGTTTATTGTAGTGCAAACCTGTAGTCAAGTGCATGCCAACTTTGAAGCTATTTTACTTAAATTTCTCCACGGTGTTTTATCAAAAACAAATGCAAAATCCTGAATCAAGCCCTTATCGAAACTAATATACAAACCCCAGACCATCTGGAATGCTCGTTTTCAGATCCATTGAGCAGCTCTCTGTCTTCCAGAGTGGAACCAGTATCAAAAGCCCTGGTGCTGCCCCCCGGGTGAAGGAGACCAGCAGGGAGTACCAACAGCCACCCGGCTCTCTGGTTTCTCTTAGCCCCTGAATGGGCATGACACATCACCTTGCCGTCAGGATGGATTACCTGTCAGTGCATTAAGCAGGAGTCAGACCACATCTGAGACCACAGGAGACGGAGGGCCAGCTCCTCCTCCAGAGGTGCCCCCCAGTGCTGGCCCCTGCAAAACCACAGGCCTATTACATCTGCCTGTTAAAAGCTTTGAGGGAGAGCCGTCTAAACAGTCAAAGTGGGATCTCAGCGAAAGCCCGTGCCAAGGTGACTGAACTCATCCGTCTCTGTCCACACTCCACTTCCTACTGATGGGGCTGGAGACACATCTCCTCCCCCCGCCCCCCGCCCCGGCCCCCCCCCCCCCACCCCCGCACACCCCCGGCCTTTACTCCAACTACATTAACGGCTGGGGCAGCACCCTCTAAACCCCCACCCACCCATCCACCTCAATCTGCTTTAAGTGATGAGTGCATGATAGACAAAGAGGTAAGAGGCTGCATGGGGGGGGGAGGAGGGACAAAGTGAGGCAGAGAGAGAGAGAGAGAGAGAGAGAGAGAGAGAGAGAGAGAGAGAGAGAGAGAGAGAGAGAGAGAGAGAGAGAGAGAGAGAGAGAGAGGGGGAGAGAGGGGGAGAGAGAGAGAGAGGGGGGGGAGAGTCTCTCCATGGTACCAGCAATCAAGGCAGAGGATCAAACACACAGATGGCTGCATTTGATCAATGGCCTCAATTGAGAGACAATGGATTTCACATTATAACCACCGAGCTCATTATTGGTTGAGTTAGTGTCCGCTTGCTAGCGCCCTGCCTCTCCTGTTGAGGGAAGGTGATCAATGTTGCAAGATGCTTCCCACTGCCTAAACATTTATACAGAACACACACAACCGAAGACTCCCCCCCCCCCACACACACACACACACACAGACACACAGACACACTCACATACACACACGGGTGCACTACACACACACACACATTACTGCACACACACATGCACCCACACTTGTGCACACACACACACACACACACACACACACACACACACACACACACACACACA
>CM051000.1:28010437-28012937 GCA_027704905.1 Muraenolepis orangiensis
GACAGAAGACAGAAGACGTGTAAGGGTGACTTCTCCAAAAGAGCAGACAAATATGCGCCAAACGATATATGGGAAGATGAACGTCTGTTTGGTCAAATATACGTCCAGGCAGGTATCACATGGTCTCTTTGTGTGTAGAATCACCAGCATCACATTGACTTGTCTTAACTCTCATCTCCTCTGGCCTGTTCTGTTCACTGGTGCGACACTCGTGAGTGAACTGGGTTAAATGAGATATTTTTCCAAATGAGCGGAAGAGCTACATTTTTGCATATCCCTTTAAGCTCTCGAAATAGTTTAGCATTACCTGCATTTAGTTGCACTTAATGCAGGTAAACACAAACACACTCAAACGCAGCCAACGCTTTCTGCTGAATAGACTCAATCTGCATGCAGAGCGCTTTGCCCAGGGGAAAAACGCTCAAGTGCAAAGTTATAAATAAATGAAAAAAATATATATATATTAAAAATATAAATAATCAGCATCTTTGCATGCAAGCACACGTGTTTGCGTATGTGTCCCTACTTTGTCGTTATCTGTCGTCGTAACGGTTCATCATATGCTCTCGTGGTTCAGTTTAACATTAATTATTGTGTTCTGTCCTCATGGCGTAAGAGGGGAGGTTTATGCTGAAAATTGATCAAATAGAGAAGGGTGTGTGGGGGAGGGGGGGAGATAGGGGGGGGGAGGGGGGGAGATGCAGGCAGATGTATAAGTATGTGTACAGGGTGAGAGGTTAATCCCCATTGATTTAAATCATGAATATCTCACAGTGTGTGTTTGTGTGTTCATGTGTGTGTGTGTGTTCATGTGTGTGTGTGTGTGTGTGTGTGTGTGTGTGTGTGTGTGTGTGTTTGGTGTGTGTGTGTGTGTGTGTTTGGTGTGTGTGTGTGTGTGTGTGTGTGTGTGTGTGTGTGTGTGTGTGTGTGTGTGTGTGTGTGTGTGTGTGTGTGTGTGTGTGTGTGTGTGTGTGTGTGAATGCTGAGCGTAAGCGACAAGACCAAGAGAGTCAGGGAGGCAACCACTCGCTGATGATTCAGACAATGATAAGGAAGAATACCCACTTAAGACTTGTATATATATACGTATACGCAAGCAGGCTGAAGCACACACACAGACACACACTCAGAGGAACCCCCACCACCACCACTCCCACTGCCACCTCCCTACTCACTCACACACGTGATATACAGCAGGGAAGGCTCGTCCATTGAGGAAAGGGAGGTCCATCCTCCCTCAAATTTCAGAGAAAAATATAAATACACATACATTTAACAGATTCATCTGTGAAAATACGGATCATTTTACTATTTCAACACTTTGAAGGCCCAACAATCATGTCGCCGTATCAAAGTACCAACAGCACACGCTACCGCAATTGAGGGAGAGGACCGTCCTCCCCAAGCTCCCCATTGAAGTCCATTATAAAACAGCCGGACCCGAGCGGCCGGTGAGTCCTGGTTTTTAACATGAGTGTGTACGGCAGTTAGAGAGGACGATCCTCCCTGAGGGCGGGTCTAGCCAGAGGCTCTGTGAACCAATCAGCAGAGCTCCCTGCGCTGGTGAATACCCAATCAGAGTTTTGGGGGGCGGGTTATCATCATGCAAGGATCTATCTTGTGTCATTCATTAATTCCGCGTTCCAGACTTGAATATTTCAGACTTAAAACTTTTGAGTTCCGATCTCAATGCGTTCCAGGTGCATGACGCCAAATGTAAACAGAAAGCATGGCTGACCGTGACAAGGTGGTGTTGCTTTTGGCTCACGATTAGACCATTTACAAAACGGGAGATGGCAGGAGCCTGGATGATGACCACCTGCACTGCCTTTTCAGTGAGAAAAGGATGAATCCTCCTGATACAAGATACAAGAGATATTTTTATTGGCCATTTGTAACAAGTACATTGGAATGCTTACTCCCCATTCCCTCCCGCAGTAAACCATCACCAAAACAATACCATCAAAATATAAATAATATATACAATAAAAATAAACAAAAAAAAAGAGCAGCAAAGTGACTGTTAAATGATATGTACATGCGTGTTTCCACTTCTGCGTGTCAGAGGGGGCAAACAACAAGATGGTTTGGTTGTCATCAGCATAGCAGTGGTGGGATAAATCATGGGAGAGGATAACTGAACCAAAATGTGTTGTGTAGAGGGAGAAGAGAAGAGGGCACACACACAAACACACACACACACACACACACACACACACACACACAGACAAACACACACACACACAGAGAGCCGGCGGTCCGTGGCCTGCTTGTCTACAAGGTATCGACAAGGTGGGACGGGAGCCACCTGCCGGCTTCAGGGTCCTCCTCGGTGGGGGGGGGGAGGGGGGGGGGGGGTGGGGGAGGAACCAATAGGAACCACTGAGTGTCCTAATGCCCTCCACTGAAGAGGAAGAGAACGTGATCAATGCTGGACAATCAGCAGATTGATCTCCTATGACACGGCCGGGCTGATCAAGACGGAGCCCTAATCAACAGC
>CM051000.1:28017937-28032937 GCA_027704905.1 Muraenolepis orangiensis
CTGATTAATACGGCTAATAAGTCTCTTGGTCTTCACTTCTCTTTCAGCCGGTTGTACTCATTTTGATTCACACCAAGTGGCCCAAAAAGAGGCATCTTTCCTTACAGAAACAAGAAATCATTGATGTGCACGGTGGGTCAGTATGTGGTACGACATTTCATCAGAATTTGGTTCCTCGCAGTTGCAGTTCATTGTTGACTCGTCGGCCTGTGTTCATGTGGTTTGATACAGACTGTCAAGGAGCTATTGGTGGAGCTATTGGTGTTTTTAAGAATATATTGGTGGAGCTATTGGTGTTTTTAAGTATATATTGGTGGAGCTATTGGTGTTTTTAAGTATATATTGGTAGAGCTATTGGTGTTTTTAAGGGAATGCAGCAGGCAGCTCCTCAATGCCGCCAACAACACACTGCTAGGAGGCGCTCCCCCTCACCTTTCCCTCTCTCCTAATCACCAATTAGGACTCCATTAGTCTGGCCTGGCAGCTCATTTGCTCTGGCGGCGGCTGAGGGGGCCTGGGGTGCGAGACCTCTGCCCGCTGCGTTCCGCCCCGGCGCCCACGGCAACGCAGGAGCTGTCACCAGAACACCGCCGCCGCCACCGCGGCTCCAGAGACTCCAGACACGCAGGGAGTCCCTCTCCTCTTCCTCTCCCTTCCTCACCACGCTGCTCCACCATGGCTGACCTCCTCCAGGGAGAGCCCACCTGCTGCTCCTCCTGCTCCTCCTCCTCCTCCTCCTCGACCTCCTCCACCTCCTCCTCCTCCTCTTCTTCCTCCGCTCTGGGAGCCACATCCAATCTCTTCATGGGGACCATGATGCAGAACATGAGGCGAGAGGAAGAGGATGAGGAAGAGTTAAGAAGAGGAGGAAAAGGAGGAGGAGGAAGAGGAGGCAGAGGTGGAGGAAAAGGAGGAAGATGAGGAGAAGGAAGAGGAGAAGGAGGAAGAAAAGGAGGAGGAGGAAAGGGAGAAAAAGGAGGAGGAGGAAGATGAGGAGAAGGAAGAGGAGGAAGAGGAGGAAAAGGAGGAGGAGAAAGATCAGGAAAAGGAGGAGAAGGAAGAGGAGAAAAGGGAGGAGAATGAGGGGGGAGGGGGACGGCAGCAATTGGCATGTCAACAGTAGTCTACGGAGCCAGTTGTCAGGCACTTCATTAAATGGCCGTCCCCTTGGTGAATGGGTGAAGTGGGACCCTTATTAGCTGAACGGCGGAGACATCCTTCAAGGGGCTGGGGGGAAGGCTTAGAACCCCACTGCCACCTGCCTGAAGGGGCCTGCAGCAGAGCGGGGGGGCGGGGGAGGGAAAGGGAGACGGCTTGGGGTACTGGATGGAGTTTGATGAGAGCAAGAGAGAGAGAGAGAGAGAGAGAGAGAGAGAGAGAGAGAGAGAGAGAGAGAGAGAGAGAGAGAGAGAGAGAGAGAGAGAGAGAGAGAGAGAGAGAGAGAGAGAGAGAGAGAGAGAGAGAAATGGGAGAGAGGCGAAAACGCCAGGGAAAAGAAGTCATGTCACATTTACAACACTCAACGGTCCCTTAGCAACGTGGGGAAATTACCCCGCCTAGCTCCTTCCCACCCTTCCCTTCCCTCCACCCCAGCCCCCCTCCACACACACACACACCACTCCCCACCCCCCCCTTACAATGCAAGGCGAGGCCCAAAGCTCTCAGGAACTTGTTAAAGCCGCTAGCTCCCTCTCCCGCGTCCTCCTGGCAAATGTCACACCAGAGGGCCCTGGTCAAAAGTTCACTGCGTGCATATGTAAAAAGGTAGCTGAGCGCCAGAGGCAGCGGTCCAGCCCGGAGAACGGATGCTCAGAGCAATACAAAGAATGCAAGGTGTCGCTTGACACAAGGAGTGTGTGTGTGTGTGTGTGTGTGTGTGTGTGTGTGTGTGTGTGTGTGTGTGTGTGTGTCTCTACCTGCTTTGCACTGAAGCAAGTCTGGGAATAAAAATGTCAAATTGAGTTACAGACGTACAGAAAATGCTAATAACTACTAAGTTAAGTGTTTGCATTGTTCTAGCATTCGGTTAGCGCCAATTATCACCACTGGCCTTCATCTGACTCTCTCAAACAAAGTGGGAGGAGCTTGCTATTACCATGGAAAAGGTCGTTATCACGCCTAGTCCAATGCCATTTAGATGATTTCAAGATGAAATTACTGCCAGTGGGTGTAAGACATACAGTGTGTACAGCCGGCCAACTGAGCAAACCTGCCACCGGTATCCCGTGATGTCACACGGATTGGTTCAGACGTGCGGTAAACAAATCAAATGTAGCTAATGTATACTTTGGCTTATTTAGTTTTAGTGCGTTATCCCATTCTGAATATGCTGCCGTCTGCAGTCTGGCTGATCTCCAGCGATCCCAGGAGCATGTACAAGCAATTAAAAGAATAGCATCTTTATGCCCTTGCAACCAATAAACAAGCAAATGTCAGTGCTCTGTAAAGACACTTAGCTTCTGGGGCTATACCCCTGCTGGATTAAAAACACAGCACAGTGCTTTTAATACTGTGCCATAAAGCAAGTCTCAAGAAATGCATGCACTTTATTAAAGGGACTCCAAGGAAATATCACAAAACATAACAAAAACAACACACTGAATTTAGCGCACAAATTCAAAAAAGCTTCCCCGTTTATTTTTGAAGTTTATAAATGAACACTGATTCTGCATTTCAAAATTGCCGTCATCTTGGGGCGGTTTTTATGAAGTACATTTCTCTAGACGGTTGAAACTTTGCATGATTCCGGTAATTGTTAGCCGTACGCCGTCTAAAAACAGATGCTCAAGCTAAAATATTGCGCTCATATCAGCCACAACACAAACGCGGCGTAAACACGGCTCAGGGTGATATCAGCGTCTTATTGGTCTCTCCGGGTCAAGGAGGACATGAGAAGAGCTGGTGGTGATGGGGACCATCTGCTCAGACTGAAGAGCCTGAGGCCAAGGGCCGGGCCAGGCGTGGTGGGCCAGGGAGATGTGGTGCTGACTGGGCAAACGCCGTGGGGATATCCAGCTCAAACATCCAGAGGACCAACGGCTTTCCCACAAGGCCACAGGTGCTGTCTGCCATCGGACTAGGGCAGTCCCCCACCGCCAACCCCCCCCTCCCCCGACTGACCCCAACCACACTGCCTGGCCCAAGGGCAAGGAAGTCAATGTGTGTGAGTCAGCACATGGCTTCCTGCAAAGACCGCAAAAGTAAAAGAATAAAATAAAATAAAAAGGGGAAAAAGGAGAAGTGGATGGAGGGATAGAATGGAGCTCAATGTGAACCATGTAAAGGTGGACGGTGGAATAGATGAAACAGATAGAGAGAGAGAGAGAGAGAGAGAGAGAGAGAGAGAGAGAGAGAGAGAGAGAGAGAGAGAGAGAGAGAGAGAGAGAGAGAGAGAGAGAGAGAGAGAGACGTATCCAGGAGGGGAGAGAGAGGAGGGCAGCCAGAGAGGAGGAGGAGGAGGAGAGGAGGAGGAGGAGGAGGAGGAGGAGGAGAGGAGGAGGTCAGAGGCACGGCGGTGGACCGCGGGCCTGAGGTGAGGTGTGTGGGACTTGGCCTCGGGTTCCTGACACGTTGCTTTGGTTGGCCTCGCCCCAGAGCCTCACCAGTGCTGTCTAGGGAGAGGGCCAGGACCTCCTGCTTCCTCCGAGTCTGGCAGACCCCGGCCTCACCCTAAACCTCCCCGCTTTCTCACTCCTCTTTAGATTTGGGCTGTGTTCAATGTTTTATGAACAGTGAACGTTTTTTTCTCAGTTTTTCTCTCTCTCCCCCACCAGGTAAGTAAGCCTCACAGCTGGGCAAACAGAGGCCCTGGGTTTGGGTGGGAGCGGTGTTGGGTGTGTGATTCTGGGTTAATGTGTTAAACGAGAGGCAACTTCATTAAGTGCCATTGTAAATTTAAAATGTCAGAACAGACACACTCACACGCACACACACACACGCGCGCGCACACACACACGTACACACACACGTACACACACACATGCAAACACACACGCACACACAAATACATGTAATTCACAGGCTGTTCCTGGTCAAGCCATACATAATGTAACTGTATATAAGTTATATAAGTGAGGTTACTAAAAAAGCTAATCTCACTTATATAAATAAGGGAGGTTGGCCAAAAGTGGCTTAGCAGCCTTCGAGACAAATGTGCAGAAATATTTGAGAGCGGAAAGCGAGGAGCCCTGTTCAGATACACTTCCCTTCCTCAAGGATCCTTAGACTGCCAGACTGGTGCGACATATCTGCTGTCACGTTGACTCTGTAATAGCTTCAGTCCAGCGCTGCCAGGAGGCTATAGGATAAAGGAAGAGTTTGGGGAAGGAAAGAGAGAGCAGGGAATACATGTTCTGTCTGCCGGAGGATCAAACAGCCCCACTGACGGCCTCTTAAGACATGACACGGAAATGAATGGCCACACATAATCGAATGAAAGGCTCTGATCCTCTTAGACTTTAAATACCCCTAGAAAAAAAACTCCGGAAAATGAAATTCAGTCTTTATGTGGCATCAAGTCCTTCATGTGATGTTAATATAGCAAAAGAAATGACAACAATATTGACCGAGGGAATGTGTAGAATGGGTGTGTCCCCCATGGCAAAGGGAGCTCTCTTATCAATGCAAACGCAACAGATGGAGCTGTTTAATAGCGCTAAGTCTCTTCATCTGTTTCGACGTATCGGTTGTGGGTGTGTGTGTGTGTACGAGTGGCAGCAGCAGAATGCTAGGGTAAGCAATAGCGCTTGCAGGCATGAGTGGAGAGGAGAGTGCTGCTTCTCTCTCTCTCTCTCCCCATCTCCCTCTGTCTGTCTCTCTCCTCTTCTCTCTATCTCTCTCTCTCTCTCTCCTTCTCTCTCTCTCTCTCTCTCTCTCTCTCTCTCTCTCTCTCTCTCTCTCTCTCTCTCTCTCTCTCTCTCTCTCTCTCTCTCTCTCTCTCTCTCTCTCTCTCTCTCTCTCCCTCTCTCAGTGTTGGCAGAGGACGGGGGATATTTTTACAGCACATTGTTTGAGTACACATCAAAACGTGCCACGTGCCCACCGCCCACCACCACCACCACCACCCCCACCACCACCCACCACCACCCACCACCACCACCACCATCAGTGAGGCTGGTGGTTTCTGACAGGTGTTAGACAAAGTCCCCGGGTGGTACAGCGTAGGATTCGCAGGCGTACATAATGACACGTCACGTTCCAGGCAAACACAGAGGAGGGATGTCAGGGAAGTCCCCGAGATGTTTGTGTGTCTGAGGTGAAGTTTGGGGGAGGCAACGTAATTGATATGCCAGTTCCACTGTAAACCCCATAATTACAGACACGTTGAGGGTGTCACGTCCAGAATGAGAACACTCGAGCCGGGCCTTCCCTGAGTAACAACTCTGCAAATTGCTCGGAAAGGGAAAGTAAGTGTGAAGCCTAAATGCTTGCCTTTGCGTGATGAGGAAGCTTTTCTTGCAAGGATAAGAAAGAGATGTGTCGTCACGCCTATGCAGCAGAAGAAAGTTTTGATCCGACTTACTGTACACTGAGGACAATTCTACGTTTCTACGTCCCTCTTAATGTCCCGACACCAAGAACATTTCACTCAGTTCCAATGGCCGTTGATTAAAATAGATATTTCAGCGAAGATTCAAGATTCATTCCCTCCCGCAGTGTGAATTTCCTACAATGTAACACTATATGCTATACTATGTACTATACTTATACTATACAACACTATATTATAACAATACTGTACACAATACAAAGTATAAAAAATAGCAATATTGTGAGTTGTGTTGAATTGCGCAAAAAGCATTTGATGAAAAGTATGATAGTGTGATGTAATATGGATGACAATGTTATGATAGTGGCAGCACTCATAGCAGTTCAGTAGGTCACTGCCTGTGGATAGATACTCTCCTTAAACCTGGTAGTCCTTGCTGTACGGATGCTGCGGAACCGGCGACCGGACGGTAGGGGGGAGAAGAGGCGGTGCCCAGGGTGGTTGAGGTCCTTTGTGATGGAGTTTGCCTTATTCTGACATCTGGTCCTAAAGATCTCCTCAAGAGGACAAAAGACGGCAGTATAGTGGGATGCTCCAGAGGTGCCATGCCTCAAGTCGCATCGCTGGCTCACCGTCGCCGCAAACCGCAAACCGAGGATCCGAGTCCAATGTACCTGCGTGCGGTTACGGCGTGTGGTCATTTACATGTTGTTTAGTTTTTTTTCTCTTTTCGTTACCCCGAGGAGTGGCTCCTCGTCCTGTCATCTGAGAGGGCAGTTAGGCATGAAGGGGAGTTGGAGCAATGGGGGGGGGGTCTGTTGGTGTTAATTTAGCAGCGGCCCGTTGCAGCTTGCATAGAGAGTGTATAGGGTGGCCTGCAGCTGCAGTGATAGTAGTATTCTGCAGCTAATTAACAGAGAAGCACACTCTGGTGGTCACATGTGAAACGTCTCAATATAACGCCGAACGGGGAAGCCATGGGCTTTAATCGCATTGCCCCTTCTGCTTGAATAATTCTGAGTACTTTCTTGGCAAAGGCACCGAAGGCTGGTGGGTTACTGCACGGTCGATCCTCCCGCAAAGTCCTTTCCATTTTGATTCAATCAATCTTTATTCCACAGGCCGCCAAAATCTATTACACTCCGCCAGGGATGTTGGGTTTAAATGTGGGGGAGTACAGAGGAGTCTGGGTACTCTGGGTGTGCTGCAGTGTTCGCTGCACGGTTCCCATCCGCTGTTCTTTTACACGGGTCATTCACCACATCATCCCCCGCTCCTCAGATGCTTCAAGTCAAGTCATTATTCAGCGCTTTAACACACGAGTGAGTGACACATGGTGTGGGTCTCGGTAGCGCTATCTAGCATCGTTAGCGTCCTTCACTGTGTCAGGCTAAAAATGAGGCTGCAAAGGGTCTTGTGTGTCTTTCCTTCAACGTTCTCTGTTTCAGAGCAGGCCAATAGGCATTGATTCAAGACATACTGCTCACCCAAAACTTCCCAAGTTCAATTTTAAATGCTCTGTTTTTTTTATTTGGTAGCCTACACATAAGTGTAGGCTAAGTCCTCTCTTAATATTTAAGAACTCTGAATAACCTTTTCCGTTTACATTTAAAGTTGTATTTATTTCCCTTCTTGGAACTGATGGTCTTTTGACACCGATTGACCTTTTGTTGAATTGGATTCTGGGCGCGGTCTAACACTGATCTCTGTATTAGGGTTAGCAGCTGACATGCCTGTGGGATCCGGGCCTCATTCCTCAGCGGCTGCTCTTCCTCTTCCAGCCACTAGGGCTCCACTCCGCCCCAGAGTGGACAAAGTGGACTTTTCTTCAGAGTCGTCCCGGGGCACCTGGCAGCTGAACAAACACCAGGCTCCACCTGAGGCAGCTCTTTAAGGAGAAATGTGTTTCCAGATAACCAGCGTCAACACGCCGTGTGTTTACATGCACTCAGCACTTCGGGATTAGCGAGAAATAACCATTTGGGGTTTATTAAGATAACCCGTGTCGCTGGTTTCCAAATGTAAACGGATGGGATTGAAAATCAGTGAGCACAAGTAAGTGTAGGCCCACTACCCATTACGACTCATCGGGGACTTTCTAATATTTGTAAAAACAAATCATTGTTTATTGTTCATAACAGTTGCACTGCATTGCGTAACTCAGCTAAGCGTAACATGGGTAAAGTTGGAGTTGTACTGCGTCAATGCATTTAGACTGCTATGTCTGCTTTATTTGTATTTTCTATGGTTGAAAACTGAGAGCATACAACATACGACTTTCAGTTTTTTTGTCACCTTATCTTTATGATTGTTTTTTTTTTAAACATCTGTGAATGTAACGTATTTATGCTGGATTATTTGTAGTTGGTAATATATTATCCTCATCAAATAAGCCTTTCTTGTTTGTATTTCTAAACCCCGTGGCATCAAGTGGGAGCAATTAACAGCAAACGGTCGATTGCCATCTAGATGTACTGTATGTTATCTTCTCCTCGTGTTCCGTTGCTATGCAACACGTCTGGACCAGGTCAAGTATTACACACACGTGCAAAAGGCCACACAACGCTTTACACATTTTACACGGGAACATTTAACTTTAAAGTCATGCATAGTCATGTAATTCCAGAGCGATTCAAACAGGCATGCTGAAAACAGAAACATGGAAGAAGGAACGCTTTCTGAGCCTAAGGACTGAATGATACTTAAAGAAGAACTCTTGAAGGGAAACACAGTTTTATTTGGGGCTGCCATAAATGTATGCACCAGATGCTACTTGTTTGTTTGTTTGTTGTAAAATTCGATTTAAGATGGCTACCCTATAGTGGGATAGTACTTTAACTTTCAGAGTAAAGAATTCTCTTACTTTGTAGTAATGCACAATTTGCCATTAGTTATACATTTTGAAGTGGGGGGGGTTTATTGTCATTATCACTTGTGATGTTTGCCTTTTCAATGATCCATGATTAATATATACATATACTTGGAATCTATGATAAAGTGGGACATTAGTAAGTAAATAGTGTGCTTGCAGTACTAGCCAACCCATGAGGGGTGGAAAGGAGGGCAGATAAACAGAAGAGGAGAGAAATCCTGGGCAATGTCCAACCTCAACAACTAAAAGCCTTGAATTCTTAGCACACACCTCTCTCTTTTTCAACATGGAACAATGGAAGACAGCATCCGTACAAGGACTGTCAGGTTCAAGGACAGCTTTTATCCACAGGCAGTGACCTACTGAACTGCTAGGAGTGCTGCCACTATCATAACATTGTCATTAACATTACACTATCATAACATTGTCATTAACATTACACTATCATAACATTGTCATTAACATTACACTATCATAACATTGTCATGGACATTACACTATCATAACATTGTCATTAACATTACTCTATCATAACATGTCATTAACATTACACTATCATAACATGTCATTAACATTACACTATCATAACATTATCATTAACATTACACTATCATAACATTGTCATGAACATTACACTATCATAACATGTCATTAACATTACACTATCATAACATGTCATTAACATTACACTATCATAACATGTCATTAACATTACACTATCATAACATGTCATTAACATTACACTATCATAACATGTCATTAACATTACACTATCATAACATGTCATTAACATTACACTATCATAACATGTCATTAACATTACACTATCATAACATTGTCATGGACATTACACTATCATAACATTGTCATTAACATTACTCTATCATAACATGTCATTAACATTACACTATCATAACATGTCATTAACATTACACTATCATAACATTATCATTAACATTACACTATCATAACATGTCATTAACATTACACTATTATAACATGTCATCAACATTACACTATCATAACATTGTCATGAACATTACACTATCATAACATGTCATTAACATTACACTATCATAACATGTCATGAACATTACACTATCATAACATTATCATTAACATTACACTATCATAACATTGTCATGGACATTACACTATCATAACATTGTCATTAACATTACTCTATCATAACATGTCATTAACATTACACTATCATAACATGTCATTAACATTACACTATCATAACATTATCATTAACATTACACTATCATAACATGTCATTAACATTACACTATTATAACATGTCATCAACATTACACTATCATAACATTATCATTAACATTACACTATCATAACATGTCATTAACATTACACTATTATAACATGTCATCAACATTACACTATCATAACATTGTCATTAACATTACACTATCATAACATTGTCATGAACATTACACTATCATAACATGTCATTAACATTACACTATCATAACATGTCATTAACATTACACTATCATAACATGTCATTAACATTACACTATCATAACATGTCATTAACATTACACTATCATAACATTGTCATGGACATTACACTATCATAACATTGTCATTAACATTACTCTATCATAACATGTCATTAACATTACACTATCATAACATGTCATTAACATTACACTATCATAACATTATCATTAACATTACACTATCATAACATGTCATTAACATTACACTATTATAACATGTCATCAACATTACACTATCATAACATTGTCATGAACATTACACTATCATAACATGTCATTAACATTACACTATCATAACATGTCATGAACATTACACTATCATAACATGTCATGAACATTACACTATCATAACATGTCATGAACATTACACTATCATAACATGTCATTAACATTACACTATCATAACATGTCATTAACATTACACTATCATAACATGTCATTAACATTACACTATCATAACATTATCATTAACATTACTCTATCATAACATTGTCATTAACATTACACTATCATAACATTATCATTAACATTACACTATCATAACAGTGTCATTAACATTACACTATCATAACATGTCATTATCATTACACTATCATAACAGTGTCATTAACATTACACTATAATAACATTGTCATTAACATTACATTATCATAACATGTCATTAACATTACACTATTATAACATGTCATTAACATTACACTATCATAACATGTCATGAACATTACACTATCATAACATTGTCATGAACATTATACTATCATAACATGTCATTAACATTACACTATTATAACATGTCATTAACATTACACTATCATAACATGTCATGAACATTACACTATCATAACATTGTCGTGAACATTATACTTCATCATACTTTGCTGGACTTTCTGTACTCATTACAGTGACTGCACTGCACTGCACTGCACTGCACTGCACTGTATTCACCATGCTGCTGCACTACTGGCACTTGTGCTTTTTGCACAATTCCCCATATGTATATTCCATATGTATATTCCATATGTATATTCCATATGTATATTTCATATGTATATTCCATATGTATATTCCATATGTATATTTCATATGTATATTCCATATGTATATTCCATATGTATATTCCATATGTATATTTCATATGTATATTCCATATGTATATTCCATATGTATATTTCATATGTATATTCCATATGTATATTTCATCCATCAGTCACTTGATTGTTCTTTTTATTGTGTTTATTATAGCTTAGTGTTGTTTTTAGTATATAGCATAGAATACAGTGCTGTTTATGGTATAAAGTATAGCATATCTAAGGTAGTATATCGTGCTGGGAAGCTGAGTACACACTAGCTGCCCCCTGCTCCTAATACTAGGATGCAGAGAAACACATTTCAGTTTGTGTGTACATGTACGTGACCAAAAAAGAGTATTCAATCCTCCAGATTTTGAGTTTGTTTACGTTTGAACTGTCAATGTCTTCCTCAGAGGGTTTTTTAAATTCAAAGTGAACACTTATTCATTGTCAACGTGTCAATGACAGACTTAGAGTACCAATAGCAGCATGCGTGAGTGTAATCAGGGATATGGCATCCATTCAGATCAAATGAACTGCAGCAAAGTGCCAATCTGCTAGCACTCCAGCACGAGAGCTTTCACCAGCCACACACAACAATAACACTAGTTCAGCTTAATGACTGCGTCCTTGCTAAACAGTGTCTCCACCAAACCCCTGTGTCTATCCATCCATCCATCGCTGTTCAGCCCTCTCAAAGGGTCTGTCAGAAAAGCAAACAGGACGGACACACTGGTGCAAAGGAGGAATTTTAACCACTTGAAATATCATAATGGCGCCACACATCCATCCAGGCAATTACACCAGCATTCCGAGTGTGGGGAGAGATGGCTAATTTGGCCCCTCGTTGATTTCCCTCTTCCTGAGTGTTAAAAGTCGGAGAGAGCCACCCTCCAGCGCACAGCTGAAATGCGTAGCGTGGTCGCGCCTTAGCGCGGGTTCAATTACATCTGGGAATGACTGTCGGCCAGCCAGGGTGTACCTCCCCCCCTACCTCCCCCCCTCCTCCCTCCTCCCCCAATACCACCCCCTGTCCCCCCTCCACCCGACACCCCCCCCCCCCCCCCAACACCACCCCCCTCCTCCCTCCTCCCCCAACACCCCCCCCCCCCCAAAACCACCCCCCATCGCAGCTTCAAACCTTGCAGTCCACCCAGACCTCCTGTTGTCTTTCATTAGAAAGGCTAAACATGTCAAATGAAACCGGTGTTGACACATGTTGATGTAAATAATAATTAAATGAAGAAGAAGAAGAAGAAGAAGAAGAAGAAGAAGAAGAAGAAGAAGAAGAAGAAGAAGAAGAAGAAGAAGAAGAAGAAGAAGAAGAAGAAGAAGAAGAAGAAGAAGAAGAAGAAGAAGAAGAAGAAGAAGAAGAAGAAGAAGAAGAAGAAGAAGAAGAAGAAGAAGAAGAAGAAGAAGAAGAAGAAGAAGAAGAAGAAGAAGAAGAAGAAGAAGAAGAAGAAGAAGAAGAAGAAGAAGAAGAAGAAGAAGAAGAAGAAGAAGAAGAAGAAGAAGAAGAAGAAGAAGAAGAAGAAGAAGAAGAAGAAGAAGAAGGAATGGATGGATGGATGGATTTATCTCAATGGTCGGTCTCTTTACCCTTCCACTGTCTTGCTAGCGCAACACAGTGGAAGGGTAAAGAGACCGGTCTTGGGGCCCGGGGAATGTGGGTTCACTCCTAAAGCAAACCTTGAGATACTAGATAAACAGAGCTAAATGAAATGCAAGGGAACGGAGCGTAACTCAAACCGTGGTAATTGCTCATTTGTAACCAAACGCGGGGTTCCCCTAGCTAGGGAGTGGGGGGGTGCAGTAAAGAGAATGATGGTGTGTGTGTGTGTGTGTGTGTGTGTGTGTGCGTGCGTGCGTGCGTGTGTGCGTGCGTGCGTGCGTGCGTGCGTGCGTGCGTGCGTGCGTGCGTGCGTGCGTGTGTGTGTGTGCGTGTGGGTGTGTGTGTGTGGGTGGGTGTGTGTGTGTGTGTGTGTGTGTGTGTGTGTGTGTGTGTGTGTGTGTGTGTGTGTGTGTGTGTGTGTGTGAGTGTCCCGGGGGGGGGTCCTATGTGGTTGTGCGCTCTGAGCCAGTACACCCATAGTGGGGGCTTGCAGCTGGGGGGCTCCTCGGTTTGAGGGGTGACCTTGAGCGAGAGACAGTGTGCTTTCTCACTGGCGTGTCTCTCCCGTGCCTTTGCCTTCTCCCCTCCGCCGTTCTCCCCCTCTCTCGCTCTCCACCGAGGGAGCGTGAGCCGTGCCAAGCCACCATCAGCACCAGAACTTCTGAGAAATGACAGGCGGACGAGAAGCAGCGCCGTCCCGATGTATGAAGGTCCTGTCCTCAAGCCTTGTCCTGTCTCTCTCTCATCTTCATCCTTCCATCCCACGTCTTTTTTGATACAGAAAACGACTGAACCAGAGAGGAAAACAATAACACCTATCAAGCAAATATAATGTACAGCAAGCAATCCGACAAAAAAAAGCATAATGGAGCAATATTATTTGGTTTGGCTGTGTTTATTTTTCAATTAACCTCATCGCCTGAATTCCAGCGGGGGGGAAACTCAAGCCAACGTTGATTTTAGGTTCAGAACGAGACACGTCTGCTTTGTGTCACACTATTTTCTACTTTCATTTGGTCCTCAGCTGAACATCCAACAAAAAAACAAAAAAATAACCCACAATATTCCTTCAAAATATAAGCTCGTCAGGGAATTGGGAAAATCCCAAACAGCTAATAAATCTAATAGATTGTAGTCCTGCGCAGCGTGCCGTTGGCCAATCTGCGGGCGGATTGAATCCCACACTCGGTTACGCAAACACACGCTTTCACTGGAAAGTAAACATGGTGGTTCTACATCCCGCTATCGCTCATTCTCTCATTCTCCCCGGCTATTTGGTTCAACAGGGGGTCCCGGTTAGAAGTTGGTGGAGGCTTGCAGAGCTCCAAGGGCAACAGGGTAAGGGGGGGGGGGGGGGTGGTTGGTGGGGGGGGGGGGGGGGGGGTGGTGGGGGTGAGGGAAGAGGACAAGCCCCGCCCTGGCTCCAGTCCAGGACCAGATGGTTCTGAGGCCAGAAAACGTGAGGAGGATTGGGTGGGTTTGAGTGTAAAGGATTGTTTTCTGTAGGGGGATGACCAACAGATCAAGTCAAGTCAAGTCTATGTACTTATATACATGTAGTATTCATGTAATGTGTGATGTTATGTACATACATGACATATAAATACGTGCAATACACATGCAATATACATACATGAAATATGCATACATGCAATATGCATGTAAAATACATCCATGAAATATACATACATGTTATATACATAACGGTATGCTTTTACTTTCATATGGAACTTATTTCATGTTATCCCACTGAACGAGAAACATATAAATGGTCATTGACACACACACATGCACACACACTCACACACACATGCACACGCATGCACACGCACACACACATGCACACGCATGCACACGCATGCACACACACACGTGCACACATGCTTGCACACACACACACACACACACACATGCACACGCATGCACACGCATGCACGCACACACACATGCACACACACGTGCACACATGCGCACACACGCACACACACACACACACGTTTGTACGCCTGTCGTACCTTATTAGAGAATGGCAACACACACACAGTACACACACACACACAGTGGGCGAGCGGACCAGCCAGAGGGGATGGCACGGCGAAGGGAAAGCCGTCTCCACTCTAAGACCGGCGTAAGCCCGACAACACAGAGCGCCGATCGGTAATGCGTGGAACAAGCGGGTGTCATGGAAAACATGAGCACACGATGACAAAATAATCATGGCAGAGAGGGATCATCTTTGACATCCCTAAACCCTGTTGGCTTTACCCCCCCAAACCCCCCCTTAAGTATCTTTTAACAAGTCCAGCCTGCCCTGAGCCAAAAGGAGCAATGTCTTGTGTGGCAGGGACCACTGTCTGGCTTCAGAGAGGAGGGGGGATTAAGTCTCGGCTGTCAGGTCCTGGGAGGGGGGGGTCCGAGGGGGGTCTTGGGGGGGG
>CM051000.1:28035437-28050437 GCA_027704905.1 Muraenolepis orangiensis
CCTCGCCAGGTCAACCCTGCTCACGGTGAGGACCACATGTGGACCGTCCTCCGCGACCTTTTCTGCAAACCACAAACAAACCGCGCTTCATTAGGCAAATGAAGGCGTGTCTCGTGTGTGTGTAGGGGCCCGCTTTTCTACCATTCATTAAAACACTGTTGTATTAAGCATGAATGTGAGGAGATGGGGCCAGATGGTTGGACCAAATGATGTGTGTGTGTGTGTGTGTGTGTGTTTGTGTGTGTCCAGGCCTCTGGGGAACCTTTAATAGCCTACACAATTAGCCAAATACATATAATTTCAGTCATTGAACCTTCTTCTTTTTCTTTCCCTTCTTTCAGTCTTTCCTCGTACCCCCCCCCCCTACCCCCCCCCCCCCCCCCCCTACTTTCCAGAGCTCCAACCTCCAGCCTTGGCAGCAGGTTGAGGTGGTGAAAGATTATCATCTCAGAGGGCCGCGACCAGAGAAAGACTTACTGTGGAGGCTTGCTCGAGTATACCACCACAGAGAATGAGAGAGAGACAGCGAGAGAGAGAGAGAGAGAGAGAGAGAGAGAGAGAGAGAGAGAGAGAGAGAGAGAGAGAGAGAGAGAGAGAGAGAGAGAGAGAGAGAGAGAGAGAGAGAGAGAGAGAGAGAGAGAGCAAGAAAGAGAGAGAGAGAGAGCAAGAGAGGTAGAGCAAGAAAGAGAGAGAGCAAGAGAGAGAGAGAGAGAGAGAGAGAGAGGGGGGGGGGGTGGAAGGACAGTTTTGGCTTGGAACCAACACCATGTGTTTTTTCGCGGCACTAGCATGGTTCCTTGGAACGGCCTGGGGGCCGGCCGGTGGATGTGGGCCGGTCCCCCCCGGGGACCGATGAGAGGGGGTCAGGCCTGGGCACTGCAGGACCTGGGGGGACACCTGCCAGAGCAAACCGGTGGCCTTTGGATCCCTCTCTTTAGGTTCACCGGTCAAACAAAAGAAAACAGAACCCAGAGATGGGCCGGGCTGCGTGAGAGGACCCAGGACAGAGCGTTCCCGGGCGTGTGTCTCCGGGCCCGGTGACGTCAGCGCAAGCCACATCTACCATTAGCCCTCTCCCGCAGCCAGTCCTCCCCGTCGCGCTTCCTCAATCCCTTCAGTCACCGCGCCAAGCCTGTCTGCCGAGCGAACGCTTGTTTGTTTTTGCTCCGGGATGATGACCAGTGCCCTGTTTCTGTAGCTGTCACAACACGCCACTCATTTAAAGTTGACTCCAACAGCTTTTCAAGTGCAGCGGCGAGTACTTGAGAGGGAATATAATTTTGCCGTCATGCTGCCTGTCAGACTTTTGGCCACTGCCAACTAATCTCTACAAAATTACAGTGTAACTGCAGCCACGGAAAAATGGCTGCAGACTGTCACAGTCCAGGCCTTCATGAGAAACTGTGAGGAATAGAAATGCAACTGAATAGAATATTTTGACATAATGCACGATGATGTCCTAAGCGACAGGCTTTAGAGGGTAAACATGTCTTCACGTTTTCAAATAAGGGTTAGGGTCTCTCTCTCTCTCTCTCTCTCTCTCTCTCTCTCTCTCTCTCTCTCTCTCTCTATCTATATATATATATATATATACAAAAAAAAGCCCAATCGCCACAGAAATAAATATCTGTGGTGTTATTTGGTTGAATGCATCGTTATTTGGGCGGCAGGATAGCTCGGTCTGTTGGGACTTGGCTTGGGAACCGGAAGGTTCCCGGCTTCAATTCACCGAAACACCTGGGGCAGTGCCACGGTGCCCTTGAGCAAGGCACCACACCCCCTCTCCACTGCTCCCCTGGGGGGCAGCTGGATATACAAATAGCTGATACCCCCTGCTCCTAATACTAGGATGGGTTAAATGTAGAGTAACTGTGTGTGTGTGTGTGTGTGTGTGTGTGTGTGTGTGTGTGTGTGTGTGTGTGTGTGTGTGTGTGTGTGTGTGTGTGTGTGTGTGTGTGTGTGTGTGTGTGTGTGTGTGTGTGTGTGTGTGTGTGTGTGTGTGTGTGTGTGTGTGTGTGTGTGTGTGTGTGTGTGTGTGTGTGTGTGTGTGTGTGTGTGTGTGTGTACATGGATGTGACCAATAAAGAGGATTCAATCCTCCAGATTTCACACACAAACCCAACACACACTCGTCTGCCTGCCAAAATAGTGTACGTTCCATGGTAGTGATCAAAGTGATAGTGCAAGGTAAGAGTTCTCTTAACAGCTGTGCGTTTCCATTTCATTCTCCAGTAGATGTAGATCCTCAGCAGATTCTCTTCATGTCTGTCAAAGCAGACCCATTCAAAGCGCTCTTCAGGTATGGAGATCAGAAACACCCCGTCGGGTAGGCATGGTCTCCAGCTGAGCAAACTCCTCCCATTCCACTTTCTCTTTATAGCTTGAAACCTATATTTAGTATGAATACGTTATCTGTAATCCTTTATCCAAAGCGCTTTACAAGTCATGCCTCACATTCACCCATTCATACACACATTCACCCACCGACGGCGGAGTCAGCCATCAAGGAGACAGCCAGCACATCAGGAGCAGTTAGGGTTAGGGGGTCTTGCTCAAGGACTCCTCGACAGGTTTTGCTCGGACGAGCCGGGGGATCGAACCAGCAACCGCCCGGTTGTGAGGCGACTTTCTTGCACAACATAAGATAATGTACGACGACTCAAAGTCACACACATGCAATTTGACGTACATAATAGGACAAAGCATATGTCACATGGACCATGACGGATGTCATTTGAAATACACGGGATGATTTGAAAGGAGTCAAAGATTAACTTCTCTTCAATACGTGGCCCTGCCCCCGACCTCCCCACCCCAGCCCTCTCATCAATCATCAATCATCAATCATCAATTCATTCATTTGAATAACGCACATAAACACATAACACACACACACAGCTTGGCTCTTGATTGGCTGGCCCTAATTGGCTTCAGTGCTTATTTGTAGATCAGTCAATGGCACCACGTTGATGTGACGCTTTGCGGCCGTAGGTCAAGTTAACTTTGACTTGGCATCAGTTACGGTACGGACCTTTGACCCCCTGCAATGAAACCTCATTTTATCTTTGTTACAATTGGTGTGCACACACAAAGCCACGCATTATGAGAGGGCAAAGTGGCACTCTTAAATATTTAATTAGACAAATTATTTACATGCGAGATTGATCGGACCGTTTAAACACAAGATAGATGGATGGACTGACGGACAGGATTTTAATGTTGAAAAGGACACATACGTTATAAGTGGATAGCTGATTAAATGTTTATTCATGCCTTGATAAAAGTCATGCCATCCGTGTGTAGGATAATTAAGGAGGTAGGAGCGAGTTTCCACAATTTGACAAATGGAAGGAAGCCTTAAAGCCTGAGGTTTGGGGTTTCAGTGGGAGAGAGTAGCAGCGCTACAGAACCAATCGGGGGAAGTGGGCCCATCTGAGTTATAGCTTTGAGAAGGCCAGTGGTTTATGTGCAGTATTGGTAAAATACAGAGCACTTTGAGAACATTTATCATCAAACACTGGAGATGTAAAATGGCTTCCCCGCTAAGCCTCCACAGCCGCGACGGCATCTGACTTAAATTATGCATGATCCCCACTGTTGAAATAGATGCCCCGGTGCATCCTATTTCTTGGTATTTTTTATTTTTTATCCTTAATGTTTTAAAAGGTTTTTTGTTGTTTTTCCATTGTCCATTGTGGGGGGGGGGGGGGGGGGTACATCGAGGCTACAAGTCTGGTTTTTTGCTTGTCTGAATGTTAGCTTAATCCAAACCAATCTGTCAGGCGTGTCGCACCGCAGGGAAGGTTGCGCATGCTGCCGCCTCGCTTTGCTTTGCTTCGTCCTTCTGCTGCTGTGAGGTGTCTGAAAGGTGAACACTGAAACATGGCCTGACCGTTCTCATAGACGGAGCAGGAGTCTCAGGGTTAGGATTGAAGGATTATAATCAGGGTTCACTCATAAAGGAGTTGAACATATCCACGGCATCTCTTAACCTAAAAGAAAGTCTCATCGCTCTTTTCGATCTACTCTAGAGAACGTACCGATCGGTTAAAACCAATCGTAGAACGGAGAACCCACTCTTGAACAACGTCGTCCGACGTCATAGTAGTCATAATCTTTATAATACCCCCATCACACCAAACTAGTTCTCAATCGGTTGGTGAACATGTTTGAGCGGCTCCAACTGTGTATGAAGGTAGTGGACGTAGAAGAACCTACTGACAGTCTGTTTAGGAACTTGATGGACGGGCTCCGACGGGGAGGGGAGGGGCTCTAGAACTCTGAGCCTGCTCAATATGTGATCCTGTCCGTCCCGTTCTGCAATCAGACGGATTGACAACGTACTTAAAACCAGACAGACGGACTAAGAATGGACCTGCCGTACTTTGAACCTACTAGGGACGAGTTACGACGTGGTGCAGTCGGACATATACTTCATGAAACAATGTTGTTTAAATCGCGTTTTCTAGAATACATGTGGCATTGGATCTATGAAGTAAATTGTCCAAGAAACTGGTCATTATATTATTTTATGTAGAGGGCCAATAAAGAGTATTACACTTGTAAATGTGTCACGAAAATGGGCAAAGGTTAATTAAAAATGGTAATTTTGCAATGTTCTAGAGAGGCACGACGTTCTGTTTCGTTGACATAATATAAGAGTTGATTTGGCTCGCCCTGTCTTTCTGAATCAACTTCTCTTTGGAGGCATGATGATCGGAGATGGTAAATGTGTTCAGCTCGGAGCCCTGAACTGGAATGAGGATTCGGTATTCATAGCAGCTCGGTCCAGGATCGAGTACACACGCACTAGGGACGAGATGAGGACGGAGTGAGGACCAGTTGGTCGGGTTAAGAATTAGTTAGAACTGGCTTGGACGTATTGTGAACGAGGTAGAACGAGGTAGAACGAGGTTGAACTGGATACAAACGGACTGCAGACTGGCTAAGAACGAGATAAGAACGAGATAGACGTATTGAGGACTGCTTATGAAGAAACTGACATCGTATTTTACGCCCAAACTACAAATTGTACCGCGAGCACAGCCCAATCTAGTATTTCTTTTAGAACGGGGTAGAACCACTTTGGTGTGATGGGGCATAAAGGACAAGGGGTAGGCGGTGGGTGTGTGTGTGTGTGTGTGTGCGTGCGTGCGTGTGTGTGTGTGTGTGTGCGTGTGTGTGTGTGTGTGTGTGTGTGTGTGTGTGTGTGTGTGTGTGTGTGTGTGCGTGTGCGTGCGTACGTGTGTGCGTGCGTGCGTGTGTGTGCGTGCGTGTGTGTGTGTGTGTGTGTGTGTGTGTGTGTGTGTGTGTGTGTGTCGGGGGAAGGGGCTCTGTAAACGGTGAGACTGGCAGCATTTAACAGGTGACAAATGTGGTTTCCCCAAGCCGAACCGGCCGGGTGTCTGACCGGGGAAGGTTTGATGAATGCCGAGGTGACGCCTGGCAGGCAGGTTTATTTTTATTACGTCTGTCAACGCCTCTGGGGTTTTTTTTTTTGGTGGACGTGTGTCCTCTGAGCGAATACGCTAGAGTCTCCGCTCACACACGCGGAGAGAGGTGGAATTTAGCCATCTTTGGAATTCACTACAATTGTTAATTAAATCATTTCAAGCATGACCACGTCTGGGTTTTAGCGTTTTAGCGTTCTACTAACCATGGGAACCCAGATCTATTACGTTTGCTGTGGTACAACGGCGCTGAAAGATACCCTTATACGCTCTGAATATTACATTTTAATGTCAAATGCGTTGTGTGTTTGTATGTTTGTGTAACCACACAGCACACGGGAAGGGACATCTGATATTCACACATAATTACTATGTTCTATTTACGTTTTATATATTATATATTTTCCAAAACATGATATGGAGGCGAAAAAAAAAAAAGCATTTCTGTTGTACACAGAAATAAACAAGGTGACAATACAAGACCAACCTTTAATCAGGAGCCAGGCTGCGCTGCACACAGTGAACAGGGCCCTCGTCTGAGCCAGAGAGAGACAAACCCTGGAAACATGTGCTCTAGAACGGGATGAGAGCACGGCTGCACCCAAAACACCATCCACACTGTCACCCCTTTCTCTTTCTCTTTTTTTCTCTCACCCGCCTCTCTCTCTCTCCCAAAGAGAAACAGGAAAAACACGGTTTTCTTTATTTGGCTGCGAGGAGAGCACTTCATCTCTTTGACAGAGGATGGGAAATCACAGGGCAGAGAAAAACAGGGCTTGGAGAGTGGAGGAGCTGGGAAATATTCTTTTTAAGAGGAATGATTCATGGGAGCCCGGGTGTGCAACTCATGAGTCAACAATGTACTGTGGGGGGTGTCTTCAGGCCGGGGTTTATAGTGGGGGGGGGGGGGGGTTGAGGGGGGGGGGGGTGTAGGTGTATCAATAGGTGATAAATCTCCTCCACCGTCCCGGGGATGACCGCGGCAACCTCACAGGTGTCTCACCCCAAGTGCACAGTGACCGCCCCCCATCAACCCCACCCCACCCCCCCCACCCCACCCCACCCCCCATCAACCCCAAGTGCACAGTGACCGCCCCCCATCAACCCCACCCCACCCCACCCCCCATCAACCCCACCACCCCACCCCACCCCACCACGGCCCAACCCCACCCTACCCCACCCCACCCCCCATCAACCCCACCACACCACCCCACCACGCCACCACGGCCCAACCCCACTCCACCCCCATCAACCCCACCCCACCACCCCACCACGGCCCAACCCCACCCCACCACCCCACCCCCCACCAACTCCACCCCACCACCCCACCACCCCACCACGGCCCAACCCCACCCCACTCCCATCAACCCCATCCCACCACCCCACCACGGCCCAACCCCACCCCACCACCCCACCACGGCCCAACCCCACCCCACCCCCCATCAACCCCACCCCACCACCCCACCACGGCCCAACCCCACCCCACCACCCCACCACGGCCCAACTCCACCCCACCCCACCATGGCCCAACCCCACCCTACCCCACCCTACCCCACCCCACCCCCCATCAACCCCACACCACCACCCCACCACGGCCCAACCCCACCCCACCCCACCCCGGCCCAACCCCACATGAACATGAATCATGTTCAATTCAATTCTGAATTCACTCAGATGAGTCGCTTCGGGTGACGGCATTGTTTGCATCCTGGTCTACGAGGAGGTTTTTGTTGTGTCCGGGAAGAGATGGAGCTAATATTGTTATTGTTTGAGAATTGAGAGTTGAATTGGTGTCTTGTCATATGGGCGTCACCGTGTGTGTGTGTGTGTGTGTGTGTGTGTGTGTGTGTGTGTGGTGTGTGCGTGCGTGCGTGCGTGCGTGCGTGCGTGCGTGCGTGCGTGCGTGCGTGCGTGCGTGCGTGCGTGCGTGCGTGCGTGCGTGCGTGCGTGCGTGCGTGCGTGCGTGCGTGCGTGTGTGTGTGTGTGTGTGAGGTGTCTCAACCAAACCCCTCTTCATCCTCACAATCTCTATTTTTACAATGAGGACAACTCCCGACAAGACCATGGGACGACAAGAGTGAATTAGGAATACCAATCAGGATTCTAAGATGTCCACTAAAAAATTCTGACATGTGCACCCTTTCACCTTGTCACATGAGAAGCTTTACCACCAAACTCAATTAAATTAAGAGCAGTCAGGCAGAGGCCCACTTTTCTCCACTCAAACGAGCCGGGAGAGCCGCGGTGACCTGCTTAATGTTGATAGAATGCTCTTTAATGGCAATGGTTTGAGACAGATTTAATGTAGTGACTTAATACGGAGGCCTCTCACCTCTCCCCAAGGCTCTCGGCGGAGAGAGAGACACCATTATGTGATCAAAAAGAGCCCAGCCACCTCGCCGGGAAGAGCCTGTATAATCAAGGTCACGCCGGGCCTTGGCGTCCCCTCCCCTCACGCCGACGCTGGCCGGGTACCAACCTTACTTCCCATTATTTGTTTACTTTGTCTTCTGAATACCCGGCAGTCGAAGCAACGCTGCAAGACCTCAATCTCGCTCTGCTTTGCATTTTTTGTCATGCATCTTTTTGCATCTTTATTAAACCTGAGAGACACAATATAATATCATCCTCACTCACTATATACGCTTTGTCCAAACCTCACCTCCGTTCACCAATAGAAACACACCCCTTGGGGCTTTTTTCATCATGAGACACTCTCATGATGAATAATGCACAAACAGTTACAAACAGTACATATTAACAGAGGCAGAGCTGCCTCGTGACCAAAACCCAACATTACTCACCGCAACGAGGGATGCATTTAGTCCAGTCCGGGTTCCCAAGAAACAACTCTGGGCCTAAGCACTAAGCACCAGGAAACATACGGAACGCAGAGCGCCAGAGTCTCTGGGCCCCAACCGATCTCGGTTGGGGCCCAGAGTCTAGCGCTCTGCTCTTTTCTTTTGGGTGTGAGTGTGTGTGTGTGTGTGTGTGTGCGTGTGGCGTGTGTGTGGTGTGTGGTGTGTGTGTGTGTGTGTGGTGTGTGTGTGTGTGTGTGTGGTGGTGTGTGGGTGTGTGCGTGTGCGTGTGCGTGTTTGCATGTGCGTGTGTGTGTGTGTGCGCGTGTGTGTGCGCATGTGTGCGTGTGTGCGCGTGTGTGTACGTGCATGTGTGCGTGCGTGTGCGTGTGTGTGCGTGTGGTGTGTGTGTGTGTGTGTGTGTTGTGTCCTTCCAATACAGGAGGTCTCTGTCTCCAGTTCATCCAGAGTTCAAATGGAGCATCAGGGAGGAGAGAGACCACCAGACCCCCCCCCCCCTCTACCCCCTACCCCCCCCATCTGTGTCTACGAGGTGCCGTTCAAGGAGCAGCCAGGGACTGATCCGTTCAATTAGAGTGATTTATGAGATACTTTATTGAGCTTATTACACATAGGCTCAGGCTGGGAGTTTTCCGACACTGTACCAAAAAAAGAGAGAAGAGAAGGAAAAAGAAGCTTAATTTACGTGTTGATTACAGCGAGGAGAAGAAGGAGAAGAAGAAGAAGAAGAAGGAGAAGAAGAAGAAGGAGAAGGAGAAGGAGAAGAAGGAGAAGGAAGAAGGAGGAGAAGGAGAAGGAGAAGAAGAATGGGAGGCCCGGTAAACCTCCCTCACCGTATCAAGTCTCATCCGGCCAGTCATCAATCTAAAATAACTTGCACTTCATTAGTCCTAATGAACTTCCGTCTGTCGGGGACGGTTTCACACCATTTCCGCCGCTGCGCCGGTAACAACAAAACCAAGAGAGAGGGACGGCTCCTCGGGAAACAATGGCCTTGTTTATTTTCGTATTATTCTACCAAATCGTGGTTGTTGAATAAACTCCCCCCTTTTTCGCCATTGTTCTATTATTAGTTCCGCTTATGCTGCAATTTTTTATTTGCGTTATTCCCGTAGACGTGGCAGCTTCTTTGGGAGGATTAGCTAATGTGTGGCACTTGGTAATGTTATCATATAATGTATCTGTGCTGCAAACTAAGCTGTTAAATATCGTACAATTACCAAGGGCTCCTTATGCAACTCAGCAAGAGGAACCCGCTCGAAAACACTTTAACTTGGTCAAAAAATAACACGTCTCAGGCACACGCCGCTAAAAGGTATAAACACATGTTATTTTCCCCTTGTCTAGCACAAAATGCTTAGGACGGAAAACTCAGAGGAACCGTTAAATGCCAATTTTGTGATTTTTTTTTAAAAAAAATAATGTCGGCAGAAAAGGTGTTATTAACTAGGGAAATACAGCATGATGGCCCATGTAAGAAATCAGCATCGGCCTCTGATGGCCCAAGGCTGGCAGGGGAAAAAGCCCTAATGGTGGCACTTTGTGTTCCGGCCGCCCAGAGATTGCCAGGGTGGTTTTTTATGAGGCCTTTTAAATAGATAAGCGTTATTTTCGAGCTTTCGCCCAGAAAAAAAAAAGGAAAAGTAACCACATTTAACTGCTTATGAATGGCAAGTTATGACAAATATTTAACATCGTCCACACGGACGTATATAGGATGTGACAACTCCAATCACCAAACAGAATCTGGATGTAAAATGCCTGTTGTGTAACCTATAAGATCATATATATAAGACTATTACTGACTCCTGCTTGTCAGTGTTAGTTAGTAAACTGCTTCCTGTGGTTAATTGTAACACCTGGTTCAAATATAAATCAAATTGCGAAATAAATGAAGGACAACAGATATTTCAATAAAAGACATATACATATATAAACAAATATTTCAATGAAAGACAAAATATATATATATATATATATATATATATATATGTATATTATATATCCATTTATTTAAAATATATATATATATATATATATACATATTTGTATATTTTTTTCATACATAAGAATTGCCTGTTCAGTTGTATCTGTAAAGATAAATACATTTCTTGAGCTGAAATGTAATTCCTGCTGCCGTTATCTTCAGGTCTTAGTCCAGCCATGTTGATAAAATGTGCTCATGTTTATGCAGATAAAAGGGATTACGCATTCAAAGTCGCACCACAATCTCACTTCCTCCGCCTGTAATTATAAATGGATTAGACCGCATTCAAAATGCAAAGGCACCCTTCCTTCTCTGGCCACATCCTGTTGCAAAGAAATACTCTCTTTTTTTATACACTTGCTTCATTTAGCTTTGTTTGGGTTTTTCTATCGTTGTTTATTTATTTTATTTTATTTAGTGTGCGTGCATTCTCTTATCTATTACCCAATACCATTCTTTGCTTTCGTAAAAAGAAAAAAGAAAAAAAGACAACCCTTTTAACACAAAAGGAAAAAAATAGAATATAAAAATGGTTGGACAATTATTTCTAATTGAAATCCATGGAGCATTGGCGGGTAAAGTCATAACGGCCTGCAGGCTATGAGAGACAGGGCACGCTTAATTAATTAGGCTGCCAGAGAGACTGGAGTCCCGGGCTGACCCCCTCCACGGTGCCCCCTCCTCTTCCTCCCCCTCCTCCTCCTCCTCCTCCCCTCCTCCTCCTCCTCCTCCTCCTCCTCCCCCTCCCCCTCCCCCTCCTCCCCCTCCTCCTCCTCCTCCTCCTCCTCCGCCTCCGCCTCCCCCTCCTCCCCCTCCTCCTCCTCCTCCTCCTCCTCCTCCCCTCCTCCTCCTTCTCCTCCCCCTCCTCCTCCGCCTCCGCCTCCCCCTCCTCCCCCTCCTCCTCCTCCTCCTCCTCCTCCTCCTCCTCCTCCCCTCCTCCTCCTCCTCCTCCTCCCCCTCCCCCACCTCCTCCCCCTCCTCCTCATCGTCCTCCTCCTCCTCCTCCTTCTCCCCCCCCTCCTCCTCCTCCTCCTCCTCCTCCTCCTCCTCCTCCTCCTCCCCCTCCTCCTCCTGCTCCTCCCCCTCCTCCCCCTCCGCCTCCCCCTCCTCCCCCTCCTCCTCCTCCTCCTCCTCCTCCTCCCCCTCCTCCCCCTCCGCCTCCGCCTCCGCCTCCCCCTCCCCCTCCTCCTCCTCCTCCCCCTCCTCCTCCTCCTCCTCCTCCTCCCCCTCCTCCACCTCCTCCCCCTCCTCCTCATCGTCCTCCTCCTCCTCCTCCTTCTCCCCCCCCCTCCTCCTCCTCCTCCTCCCTCCTCCTCCTCCTCCTCCTCCTCCTCCTCCTCCTCCTCCCCTTCCTCCCCCTCCTCCTCCTCCTCCTCCTCCCCCTCCTCCCCCTTCTCCCATCTCTCCACCAAACAATAAGAAGCCCTTGCCAATTAGGAAATATCATTTCAATTTGATGTGCCTCCTTGAACCTTTATGGTATAATGTGAATGTGTGTTTCCTTGTATGGGTTGTGGGGATTAATTGCATGTGGATCACGCTGCACCATCAGGACCATGTGTGACACAGTGTTGCCTGTATATATATATATATATCTATATCTATATAGATATATAGATATAGATATATATAGAGCTTAAAAATGGCTGTGCTCACACACACATAATATAAGACAATGAATTGCCGTGCACCCTGCATGCACACATAATCGCAGGCCCAGTCCTATAAACAAAACAAAAACTCGTAAACATATGCATGTACCGCAGATGGGGACACACACACACACACACAGACACACACACACACGTGCACACGCGCACACACACACACACACACACACACACACACACACACATGCACACACACACACACACACACACACACACACACACACACACGTACACACACACACACGTACAGACACACACACACACACACACACACACACACACGTACACACATGCACACACACACACACGTACACACACACACGTACACACACACACACGTACACACACACAGACACACACACACACGTGCACACGCGCACACACACACACACACACACACACACACACACACACACACACACACGTACAGACACACACACACGCAGACACACACACACGTACACACACACACGTACACACACACACAAACACGCACACACGCGTACACACACACACACACACACACGTACACACACACACGTACACACACACACACACACGTACACACACACACACAAACACGCACACACGCACACGCATACACACACGCACATGCGTGCATACAGATCAATAATCACATCTTCATTGGAGCACAGAGTGATAATAAAAAGCTTGTAATCCATTTGAGGCGTAGACACCCATGCAGGGTTCAAAGGTCACCACACATGGGTCTGCAGGGGCAACATGCTCTTGGAGAAAGGGGGGGGGGGGGGGTACGGCTAGTATTTATAGTACCTGGAAATACACAATATTTCTTGCATATGTTGATTGTATTTGTATTGATTACATTGGATATTTAAAACACTGAAATACAGAAGAGGAAGCCTAAGATAACTAGATATTGTATATTGTCGATATAATAATTAAGAAACCTTTTAGAGTTGTAGTATAAATTCAGATTATTTAGATACAGATTATATAGATTATACAGATTATATAGTTTTCTGCTACTGTTATTGCACAATTTAAAAAATAGTTTTCATCAAAGTCTTTCATAAAACCTGAAAAATATTCACAATAAACAACAAAGTGCGTGTCCTGACGTTCAAAAGTTCGGTAAACATAATAATTGCCACTTAAATGTTCTCCAGCGTATATAAGAACCGTTAAAGTTACAACACGAGTCGAGCCATCAAAAAAGCTGTTGTTTTTTGGTAGTTGTAGTTTTGTTGTTTGTTTGTTGTGGTGGTTTTAGCTGTTAGTGGCGGGGAGTTCCCCTGAGCTCCACAACCCCCCGCCCCCCCCCTCTATCTCTCCCCTTTAATCAGCCGGTGATCCCTCCGCAGAAGGCCGTAATTCCTGTGGACGGCCGATATTACAGCCCAGGGAGCCTCCAGACATATTAGAGGGGAGGAGGAGGAGGTGGAGGAGGAGGAGGAGGTTGAGAGAGCGGGGGAGCGGGGGGGGGCGGGGTGGTGGCCCTCGTCATTCCTGACAATAAGGAAAGAGAGAGAGAGAGCCACACCAGAGACGGAAACAATAACTGCCCCCCCCCCCTTCTCTCTCTCTCTCTCTCTCTCTCTCTCTCTCTCTCTCTCTCTCTCTCTCTCTCTCTCTCTCTAACAACGATGGCTGGCCGCTTTGCCTTGCCTTGCCTGCACCCAAATGTAGAGAAATGACAGAGGCGGGTGTGTGTCGTCGGCCGGCTGCATTACTTTTGAGTTACGGACTTGATTTGCAATTCAAAGAGCGTGAAGAAGAGTGCTGACCACAGCACTAACCCCACCCAGGCAAATAAGACCTGGGGGGGAGAATGCAGAGCCACCTTTTTGTGAGGAAACACACTTTTAGTGCACGTTGTGTAAAAAAATATATGATAAATACCCAAACTAATGAGGCCGAATTTGGATTTCTAACCCCCCCCCCCCCCCCCCCCCCAAATATGGATTTGTATTCCAGGGTTCTCCCTTTAAGGCGTCAAGGCGTCAAGGCCATCTTTGCTTCGGAGCAACTTGGATGGAGCCGGCCTTGACGGGACGCTCCGTCTGTAAAGGACTGGTTAACATAACTGCTTCATCAGAGGAAACACCACACCCGCACCGTCTATTATGCAAATGGTCTTGCTTATGGTTATTATTATTTTATTTTTTTATTTTTTTTATTTTTTAAATTAACTATGAACACTTTGAGTAAAACTATCCCAATTTCCCCGCTCCAGCTCATCGTTTAGCTACGTTCGTTTGTCTCTGCTGCTTCAGCCCCTTAATAAACACTTCACCATCAGTACGGATGCTAAGCTTCTCTCACTGCAAACACACAGAGTACACTCTGATTTACACACCGCCAGTCGGACAGAAATGCAAATGCAATTCCTTCCTATTTGCATATATATAAATAAATAGAGAGAGAGAGAGAGGAGAGAGAGAGAGAGAGAGAGAGAGAGAGAGAGAGAGAGAGAGAGAGAGAGAGAGAGAGAGAGAGAGAGAGAGAGAGAGAGAGAGAGATGTGTGTATATACGTATATGTGTGTGTGTGTGATATTATGGAAGCTTAATTACCATATACACTAATATCATATTGTTACACCGGTGAGCCTTTTTTCTTCCACACAATAAAACACAACACAATAACATCATATGGTTGAACAAAATCAACTCTCGGCACACACACACACACACACACACACACACACACGGGTGAGACGTCATCCTCACGCAACGCCATAAATCACTACGGCGTGTCTCGCACGCGCTCGCTCTCCGCCGCCATATGGACTCGGAGCAGCGCATGAAGCTGCAGAAGTCCGAACCTGCTGATCCTCCGTAACCAGGCCCAATTAATTCTCCTGCCACCTCTCCGGGTCCGCTGGCCCCACCCAGTACAGCCTCACATAGGAAGAGGAGGAGGAGGAGGAGGAGGAGGAGTAGGAGGGGTGGAGGAGGAGGAGGAGGAGGAGGAGGAGGAGGAGGAGGAGGAGGAGGAGGAGGAGGAGGAGGAGGAGGAGGAGGAGGGGAGGGGTGGAGGAGGAGGGGTGGAGGAGGAGGAGGAGGGGTGCAGGAGCAGTGTTGCACCACA
>CM051000.1:28052937-28057937 GCA_027704905.1 Muraenolepis orangiensis
AAAAATATAACAAGCTGCTTTGCATTTGAAAGGAAGAGGGAGCCCCCCCGAATTCCTCAGAATTTATAGCTCTTGAAATCGAAAGTTTTCTTTTGCCTGCTTTATGTCTGAACAATATTTCAAATTGACTTCAAAATCGCTTGAGTTGTGAAGCCGATAACAGTCTAGGTTGCATCGGAATATATTACTGTAAATGATGACTGCCATGATTAAAATCCACAGAAAATGAAGAAAGAAAAAAAAAAAGACATATATTTCTGCCGGAAAGGGATTGAGATGTAAATGAAGCCAGAGTATTCTGGTTTGCACTCAAATCACAACAGCCCCTTGCCAGTGTTCCTGAACTATGTTACGGGGAGAACTGTCTTAATCCTCTCTTTCAATTTAGATAGAGTACAGTGCATTCACCGTAGAACCATGTGGATGGCATCTTAGCGGATTCCTGATGCTCTGTGGTATTCAATCGAATGGATATAACCAATATGAACAATTTGCATGATGCAACTCTAGGGGTGTATCTTAAATCTAACTCTAGGGGTGTATCTTAAATCAAACTGTAGGGTGTATCTTAAATCTAACTCTAGGGTGTATCTTAAATCTAACTCTAGGGGTGTATCTTAAATCTGACTGTAGGGTGTACCTTAAATGTAACTGTAGGGTGTATCTTAAATGTAACTGTAGGGTGTATGTTAAATGTAACTGTAGGGTGTATCTTAAATGTAACTGTAGGGTAACTGTATCTTACTGTATCTGTGTAAGTGTAACCCCTTACCCCAAAAGACCAAGGTAACAAGTCTCAATGATTATCGTCCAGTGGCTTTAACCCATAGCCATGAAGTGCCTGGAGAAACGTGTCATGTCGCATACTAACTTGTCCATCCCTGAGTCCCTACACCCACTCCAGTTTCCATACAGACCAAACAGGTCTGTAGACGACGCCATTTCCCTGGCACTACACACGGCCCTGCAGCACCTAGACAGAAGGGACACCTACGTCAGACTGCTGTTCATTGATTACAGCTGCTTCCTTTTCCCTGGGCTACAGATTTCCAACGACCTGGCGTGGACCCGCAACACAGAGGTCAGGCTGAAGAAGGCACGCCAGCGCCTCTATGCCCTGCGGTGCCTCAGAAATAGCGGAATCGGCAAACAGTTGCTAGTGAACTTTTACCGTTGCACTGTAGAGATGATTGGCGTCACACAGGACAAGAAAGCCATCCAGAGGGTCGTGAGGACGGCAGAAAAGATCATCGGGTGTGCACTTCCATGCATTGAGGAGATCCTTAGGACCAGGTGTCAGAAGAAGGCCATCTCCAATACTAAGGACCGCAACCACCCTGGGCACCATCTCTTCTCCCCCCTACCAGGAGGATAGGTTTTATCCACAGGCAGTGACCTACTGAACTGCTAGGAGTGCTGCCACTATCATAACATGTCATTAACATTACACTATCATAACATTGTCATTAACATTACACTATCATAACATTGTCATTAACATTACACTATCATAACATTGTCATTAACATTACACTATCATAACATTGTCATTAACATTACACTGTCATAGTTAGCTGGACTTTCTGGACTCATCACAGTTACTGCACTGTATTCATGATGCTGCTGCACTACTGGCACTTTAAATGCTTTTAAATCTTTTTGAATTTTTTTTATTGTATATAGTATTTATTGTATGGTATTGTTTTGAAGATTCATACTGCAGGAGGGAATGGGAAGTAAGCATTCCATTGTACTGCAAATGGCCAGTAAATATCTTGTATTTTGTATCTTAAATGTAACTCTAGGGTGTATCTTAAATGTAACTCTAGGGTGTATCTTAAGTGTAACTCTAGGGTGTATCATAAGTGTAACTGTAGGGGTATATCTTAAATGCACATTGTAACTCTAGGGTGTATCTTAAGTGTAACTCTAGGGTGTATGTTAAGTGGAACTGTAGGGGTGTATCTTAAGTGTAACTGTAGGGTGTATCATAAGTGTAACTGTAGGGGTGTATCTTAAGTGTAACTGTAGGGTGTATCATAAGTGTAACTCTAGGGTGTATCATAAGTGTAACTCTAGGGTGTATCATAAGTGTAACTCTAGGGTGTATCTTAAGTGTAACTCTAGGGTGTATCATAAGTGTAACTGTAGGGGTGTATCTTAAATGCACATTGTAACTGTAGGGTGTATCATAAGTGTAACTGTAGGGGTGTATCTTAAGTGTAACTGTAGGGGTGTATCTTAAATGCACATTGTAACTGTAGGGTGTATCTTCAGTGTAACTCTAGGGTGTATCTTAAATGCATCCGTACAACAATATAAACACAGAAAACAGCTTTGAAATTAGATAGAAAAAGGTGGATTCATGGATTGCAGCAGAGAGACCAGGATGTTAAAAATAAAAGTTTTATATATAATAATGTATGTTGTCTGCATAACTCTTTAAACTAAACAAATGGTAACCTTTTTCCCCAAATGCAGAGAGAGGCTCGAGGGGCTCTTTACAGTAAAACCCATGTCTCGTTAGCAGCCCCAGCAAAACTCTTGCACCATATAGAAACAGATACGATTATTTAATACATAATAAAATAACAAAGCCGGTTAAGCCGAGCTTCTACCGTTGCACCGTAGAGAGCGTCCTGACATCTGTAGGACCAGATGTCGGAAGAAGGCCATGTCCATCATAAAGGACTGCAACCACCCTGGTCACCATCTCTTCTCCCCCCTACCGTCCGGTCGCCGGTTCCGCAGCATCCGTACAGCAAGGACTACCAGGTTTAAGGATAGTTTTTATCCACAGGCAGTGACCTACTGAACTGCTAGGAGTGCTGCCACTATCATAACATAGTCATTAACATTACACTGTCATACTTAGCTGCACTTTCTGGACTCATCACAGTTATTGCACTGTTCACTGCACTGTGTTCGTGATGCTGCTGCACTACTGGCACTAAATTTCTACACATGTACATATCATTCATCAGTCAGTTTATTGTTCTTTATGTGTTCATTGTTATTGTATATAGAATTTATTGTACAGTATTGTTTTGGAGATTCATACTGCAGGACTTTGTATCAAAATGTAACTCTAGGGTGTATCTTAAGTGTAACTCTAGGGTGTATCTTAAGTGTAACTCTAGGGTGTATCTTAAGTGTAACTCTAGGGTGTATCTTAAGTGTAACTCTAGGGTGTATCTTAAGTGTAACTCTAGGGTGTATCTTCAAGTCAAGTCAAGTCAAGTTTATTGTCACTTCACAGTTTACACAAGTATAAAGCAGTGGTGTGAAAATCTTATGTGCAATACCCGACGACAGACAGCAGTTATGAAAATAAGATAAAAATAGATAAAAATAGAATAAAATAGAATAGAAAAAAAAAATCCAATTTATAAAATGCAATATATCGGCACAGAAAAAGAGAAATATGTATATATAAATCAATGTAATAAATATACATTGTTATATGCTATACGCCCTTGTTCAGCAGCCTGATGGCCTGACTGTGGAAGCTATCTCTGAGTCTATTTGTGCGGCACTTGATACTGCGGTATCGCCTGCCTGACGGTAACAGTGAGTACAGTTTGTGGCTGGGGTGGACATTGTCTTTTATGATGCGTTTGGCCTTGGCCACGCACCGCTGGTTGTAAATATCCAGGAGGGAGGGGAGCTCACCTCCAACGATATACTGGGCCGTCCGCACCACCCTTTGAAGCGCTCTGCGCTCGAGTGCGGTGCAGTTCCCGTACCAGGCGGTGATACACCCTGTAAGAACACTCTCGATGGTGCCGGTATAGAATGTTCTCAGGATGCGGGGGCCCATGCTGAATTTCCTCAGACGCCTGAGGAAATACAGGCGTTGTTGGGCCCTTTTCACCACGTGTGTGGTGTGCGTGGACAACGTGAGGTCCTCTGAGATGTGCACGCCGAGGAACTTGAAGCTGCTGACCCTCTCTACTGCAACACCGTCGATGGAGATAGGGCTGTGCTCTCCTCTCTGCTTCCTGAAGTCCACGATCATCTTAAGTGTAACTGTGGGGGTGTATCTTAAATGCAACTGAGGGTCTATCTTTGATACGTGTGTAAAACAATATAAACACAGAAAACAGCATTGAAATTAGTTTGAAAAAGGTGGATTCATGGATTGCAGCTGAGAGACCAGGATGTTAAAAAATAAAAGTTTTAAATATAATAATGTATGTTGTCTGCATAACTCTTTAAACAAAACAAATGGTAACCTTTTTCCCCAAATGCAGAGAGAGGCTCCAGGGGCTCTTTACAGTAAAACCCATGTCTCGTTAGCAGCCCCAGCAAAACTCTTGCACCATATAGAAACAGATACGATTATTTAATACATAATACGATAACAAAGGCGGTTAAACCGAGCAGGGAGAACAGAGAAGCCATTCAGTTCCCTCGGTCTCGTCTTATTATTCCTCTACAAATCTAATCCCATCGGACAATAAACGACACGAATGCCTCTAACAGGATTACGCCAGTGGAAATATCTCCTAGAGAAGAGAGTTGGAAGGTGGGAAGAAAGTAAGTAAGTGAAAGAGAGAGAGAGAGAGAGAGAGAGAGAGAGAGAGAGAGAGAGAGAGAGAGAGAGAGAGAGAGAGAGAGAGAGAGAGAGAGAGAAGAGAGGCAGAGAGAGAGAGAGAGAGAGAGAGAGAGAGAGAGAGAGAGAGAGAGAGAGAGAGAGAGAGAGAGAGAGAGAGAGAGAGAGAGAGAGGGGGAGAGAAAGAGAGAGAGAGAGAGAGAGCATTTGCCCTGTCAAACCCTCTCAAACCCTCCATCTCAAGCCTTGTCTAGCGAAGGTGTACCGGATCCACAACACTGGATCAGTTTTAATTCCTCCTGGGCCTGGACTTAAACCTTCACTTATGAGTTTATTTTGTCGATTTCTAGAACATTCCTAGAGTCTCTTTCGGGCCAGAACAACAAGGCTACACGGTGAGAACGTAACCTTTCCCCTGTCAAGGGCAACTACAGAGAAGAATAAC
>CM051000.1:28060437-28067937 GCA_027704905.1 Muraenolepis orangiensis
CCTCCGCTCTCCGTTCTCCGCTCTCCGTCTCCGCTCTCCGCTCTCCGCTCTCAGCAAAGTGTCGAGGAGTTTTTTCCACCGACAACATCTGGAAGCAGGAAGTGACTGTGAGGTGGAAGGTGAGTCTTTCTCACACCTATAGGTTCTCCTCCTCCTCCTCCTCCTCCTCCTCCTCCTCCTCCTCCTCCTCCTCCTCCTCCACTCGACGAAGACGGAGACGGAGACAAGCGTGACAAATTACGTGTGCTTTTGTCATTCGTCCCTGCTGTTGTGCTGGGTGGTCGTGATGGTGGTGGTGGTGGTGGCTGGGTGGTGGCTGGGTGGTGGCTGGGTGGTGGTGGTGGTGGCTGGGTGGTGGCTGGGTGGTGGCTGGGTGGTGGTGGTGGTGGTGGCTGGGTGGTGGTGGCTGGGTGGTGGCTGGGTGGTGGTGGTGGTGGCTGGGTGGGTGGTGGTGGTGGTGGTGGCTGGGTGGTGGTGGCTGGGTGGTGGCTGGGTGGTGGCTGGGTGGGTGGTGGTTGTGGTGGTGGTGGTGGCTGGGTGGTGGTGGCTGGGTGGTGGTGGTGGTGGTGGTGGTGGTGGTAGCTGGGTGGCGGTGGTGGTGGTGGTGGTGGCTGGGTGGTGGCGGTGGTGGCTGGGTGTTGGCTGGGTGGTGGTGGCTGGGTGGTGGTGGCTGGGTGGTGATGGTGGTGGTGGTGGTGGTGGCTGGGTGGTGGTGGTGGTGGTGGTGGTGGTGGTGGTGGTGGTGGTGGTGATGGCTGGGTGGTGGTGGTGGTGGTGGTGGCCTCGACTACTGCAACTCTCCTGGCGGGACTCCTCGCCTCTGCAACCAAGCCCCTCCAACGCATCCAGAACGCAGCAGCACGCCTGGTATTCAACCTACCAAAATTCTCCCACGTGACCTCTCTCTTCCGCGATCTCCACTGGCTTCCGGTAAATGCTCGCATCAAGTTCAAGACTCTGGTGCTGACCTTCAGGGCAGTCAATGGAACTGCCCCAACCTACCTCCAAACGTTTGTCAAGCCCTACATCCCAGCCAGAGCGCTCCGCTCAACTTCTGCCAGGCGACTTGTTCGACCTTCACTGAAAACAACCAAGCATCGCTCTTCCAAGACCCAGCTCTTCACGGCTCTGGCTCCACAGGTGGAATGAACTCCCATCTCATGTCAGGACGGCAGAGTCCCTCGCCAGCTTCCGCAAGAGACTCAAGACCCACCTGTTCAGAGTCCACCTGGACTCTCCATGAACCCTCCTTCTCCTTTGTGAACCCCTAACTTGCTTAAGTCCTGACATTAATAGCTCTTAGCATGTTGTATATTCTAGCAAGTGTATATCCTTAATGTTGATAACACGCTCTTATCACAGCTACTTAAGCAGGTGACCTGGCAGTACCAAATTGTGTTATTCATCTTGTTAATATGAATGCTTGTGAACTGCTCTATTGTTATGTTCACGTACCTCAGTGTTATGCTATTGTCTACTTCAACAAATGTACTCCTTGTAAGTCGCTTTGGATAAAAGCGTCTGCCAAATGTCCTAAATGTAAATGTAAATGGCTGGGTGGGTGGTGGTGGTTGTGGTGGTGGTGGTGGTGGTGGTGGTGGTGGTGGTGGTGGCTGGGTGGTGGTGGTGGTGGTGGTGGTGGCTGGGTGGTGGTGGTGGTGGTGGTGGTGTTGGTGGTGGTGGTGGTGGTGGCTGGGTGGTGGCTGCAGGTTGACTAATGGACCCTGTTTAAAAGGCTTCAGATGGCTGAGTAATGGCAGCCTTATGGAAGCTATGAGACGTCTATAGCATCAGCTCGTCTCAAATCAGTCCGTTTTTCCTCTGGTGGCTTGTTTGGTTCGGGATGATGTGTGTTGACAATAGGCAAGCCGCTGTCTTTGTAGTAGTATAATAAGGTTATATATATATATATATATATATATATATATATATATATATATATATATACGTATATATATATTGTGGTACCCCAAGCTACCCTTGGGGTCCCACCAGGGCGAAGAAGAGGAGACTTACCTTTGGTTGCGTTGTGGGAGGCGTATATCTCCCAAGGGAGATACTTGGAGGGCTTTAGGACCCGGGGGAAGGCGAACGAGATCCCGGAGTGAAACGCACAGCTGATCACAATAAACACCTGAGTAAATCAGGTGCTTAAAAGCACACAGGTAGAGGGTTGCTAAAAGAGAGAGAAGGGGGGTGAGAGGACCGAGACCGTGCTGCCGAGAGGTCCCGCCATATGCTGCTATGCTGTTATGCTGTTCTGCTGTTCTGTTTCCAGTTTTGACACGGAAGAAAGGAGAAGCCGTCGCACCCGGGAGCTTGGGAAGCCGCCAGAGGGTGAGAGGACCGCGGACCCGGCGTGAGACGCCGAAGACAAGCCTTTGTTGTTTTTCATTCCCTCCCTTAAACCCCTGAAGTTTAAAGAAATAAAAGGACATTTTTTGTTTAACCCTCAAAAACCCGCTGTTTTTTGCCTCCTTGAGCGTGGGCGCTCACATATGGTGGATGGATGCGGGCTTTCTGACCCAGCTCACAACCCGAAGACATGGATCCGGCGTTAAGGGAGGTGCTGACAACAGTGTTACAGTCACAGCAAACTTTGCAGAGGGCCATCACAGAGCTTTGTGAGCGCACAATGCAAAGAACCCCGGAAAAGGCGCTGACAAAATTAACGGTAGAAGATGACATTGAATCGTACCTGGAACTCTTTGAACGTGTTGCCATCAGAGAGCAGTGGCCAAGAGAGGAATGGGCCCACTTATTGACTCCTTTTTTAACGGGGGAGGCCCAACTGGCATGCAGGGACCTGTCAGCCCGAGAGGCAGCCGATTATACAGAGCTGAAAGGGAGCATCCTAGCACAGTATGGCTACAGCCTACCGACAAAAGCCCTAAGGGTCCACCAATGGGCCTACGATCCCACGGCTCCAGCTCGGCCCCAGGTCAAAGCACTACACCGTCTGGTCAGGACGTGGCTCACAGAGGGAGACGGACCACTACCGGTGGAACGGGTAGTACTAGACAGATGCGTGAGGTCGCTGCCCAGTGATGCGAAGAAATACGTATCCCAGCAAGGAGCTCCGGATCTGGATCAACTGATTGCGCTGCTGGAAAACCACCGGGTCACCCAGGAGCTAATGAAGCCGACGGGACGAAACAGCCCGGTGAAACCCGAGAGAACAGGCCATCCTAGGCTGGGTGGAAACTTCAACCGGAGAATGACGGAGCCCTCAGGGAGCAGATGGGGGCGGCCCCTACCAAGAAGTTCCCTGGAAGAGAGACGCTGTTACGGGTGTGGTAAGGAGGGGCATTTTGTGAGAGAGTGCCCGGAAAGAGACGAGTCCATGCCAACAGCCGAGTGTTCCATGGCGTTCTTCCCATGTGGATATCTCAGCAGCGGTTGGATGGAGGCCTGTGAGTCGGCCCCCCGTTTCCCAGTGAGGATCATGGGCAAGGATACGGAGGCCCTGCTGGACTCGGGGAGTGTCATCACACTGGTCCGCCCTGACTTCGTGAGCGAGCAACAAGGCGAGCCAGTGGCAGTAGCATGCATACATGGGGACACGAAAACTTATCCCACAAGCATGGTAAGAATCCAGTCCCCAAAAGGAACGGTAACAATAAGAGTGGGAGTGGTCCCAGGGTTACCGGTACCAGTGCTAATAGGCAGAGATTGCCCCCTGTTCGCGAGATATTGGGAAGACCCCCAACCGGACAGAGGAAAGGGGCCAAAGAAGAGTTCTAAGTGGCGGAAGCCACAGAAAGTGTACCAAGCCTGGGCGGCCCCCTCCGATAACGAATCACCGGTCAGTCCAGAAGAGGAAGAGCCAAATCCCCCGGTAGGCCGACCTAGAACGAGGCAAACCCCTGCACCCCAACCACAGGAACCAGGGCAACCGTCCGGAAGCGGAGAGAGGGGCACCGGGGAGCATTTCTCAGAGTTCCTCCAGTTCCAACCGGAGACTCCAGGGGGCGCCACAGAATTCAGCCGTGAGCAGCAGCAGGATCCAAATTTGGCCCAGGCCTGGAGGAGGGCGGTGCTCGACAATGGGGAACAAGACGAGGTGAGTCAGCACAGGTTTCCATATTTTGCTGTAAAAAATGGACTTGTGTACAGAAGGTTTAAAAAAGGGGAAGAAGTGATTAATCAGCTACTGGTGCCAAGATCCTATGTCCCTAGGGTACTTTATCTAGCACACTCCCATGTCCTGGGAGCCCACCTAGGGGCTGAGAAAACCTGTGACAGAGTGACTTCCCGATTCTACTGGCCAGGGGTTAAGAGGGCGATTGAGGACTACTGTCGACACTGCTCAGAGTGCCAACTCCATAGTCCCAAGGTGACTTTCCACAATCCATTGGTGCCTCTTCCCATAATCGACGTTCCCTTTACACGGATTGGGATGGATATTGTGGGGCCGCTTCCAAAGTCAAGTAGAGGGCACCGTTACATTCTGGTTATCCTGGATTACGCCACCAGATACCCAGAGGCGGTCCCCTTAAGAGCCGCTACGGGTAAGACCATTGCCAGAGAGCTCCTTCTCCTATGTAGTAGGGTGGGCATACCAGAAGAGATATTGACAGATCAGGGGTCCTGCTTCATGTCAAATGTAATGAAGGCCCTATGCCGTCTTCTGAAAGTGACTCAAGTTCGGACATCCGTCTATCACCCTCAGACCGATGGGTTGGTTGAGCGGTTCAACAAAACACTAAAGCAAATGCTAAGGAAAATGATAGACACAGACGGAAAAGACTGGGACCTACTATTACCATACCTCCTGTTTGCCATCCGGGAGGTACCCCAGGCATCCACAGGTTTTTCACCGTTTGAGTTGCTCTATGGCAGAAGACCAAGGGGCCTGCTGGACCTAGCTAAGGAGGCTTGGGAACAACAGCCCACCCGCCACACCACGGTGATAGAACATGTGGAGAAAATGCACCGCAGGATGAGTGAGGTTTGGCCCATGGTAAGAGAAAACATGCAACAAGCCCAGGAGACACAGGCAAGGCTTTATAACAGGGGGGCCCAAGTGAGGGAGTTCAGTCCAGGGGACAAAGTATTGGTCCTCGTCCCCACGCAAGAATGCAAATTTCTGGCCAGATGGCATGGTCCATATGAGGTGGTGGAAAGGGTTGGTCAAGTCAATTATAAAGTCAGACAGCTTGGGAGGAGACAGTCCAGCCAAATATACCATGTTAACCTGTTAAAAAGATGGCATGAACCCATGCAGATACAGGTACATGCACTGTCTACTTACCAGCCCTCACAGGAACCTCCTAAAGTCCCCATGGGAGAGCAACTGTCGCCACACCAGGTTCAAGACCTGACCGAGCTGCTGAGCCGGAACCGTGATGTCTTCTCAGACAAACCTGGGAGGACAACCGTAGTGGCCCACGACGTCGTCACGGAACCAGGAAAGAAGGTGCGGCTCAAACCATACAGAATACCAGAGGCCAGGAGAGAAGCCATCCGTGAAGAGGTAAAAACCATGCTAGAAATGGGAGTAATCGAGGAGTCACAAAGCTCCTGGTGCAGCCCAATCGTAATTGTACCAAAGCCAGATGGGACATTAAGGTTTTGCAATGACTTCAGACAGCTCAATGCAATCTCCAAGTTTGATGCTTATCCAATGCCCAGAGTAGATGAGCTGCTAGAGAGATTGGGGCCTGCCAGATTCATTAGCACCCTCGACCTTACACGTGGTTATTGGCAAGTGCCACTCACAGACAGGGCTAAAGAGAAAACTGCCTTTGCAACACCGGATGGTCTCTTCCACTACAAAGTCTTACCATTTGGGGTCCATGGGGCCCCAGCTACTTTCCAAAGGCTAATGGATAAAGTTCTTAGACCCCACAGGGAATATGCAGCAGCCTATATCGACGATATTGTGGTCCAGAGCACGGATTGGCAGACCCATCTACATCGCCTGGAGGCCGTCTTGGGAGCATTACGAGAGGCGGGGCTGACAGCCAAAGCAGCAAAGTGTCATCTGGGCCTGGAGGAGACGGACTATCTGGGCTACACGGTAGGAAGAGGCTGTGTGCGACCGCAGTCATCCAAGGTGGAGGCCATCGCCACATGGCCACGGCCAGGCACAAAGCGACAGCTTAGAACTTTCTTGGGTCTGGTGGGATATTACCGACAGTTCGTACCCAACTTTGCATCCCTAGCAGCTCCACTGTTCGAATTGACCAAGAAAGAAGGGAAGTGCAGTCTAAAATGGACTGGAGAAGCGGAAGAGGCCTTCCAGAGGCTGAGGGACAACCTCTGCAGGGAGCCGGTCCTGGCTACAGTAAACTTCTCACTTCCCTTTGTCTTACAGACGGATGCCTCAGAGGTGGGACTGGGCGCGGTGCTGTCTCAGGTAAAAGATGATGTAGAGCAGCCTATCACATACATCAGCCGGAAATTGCTACAGCATGAAAGAAACTATGCAACAGTGGAGAAGGAATGCCTAGCAATTAAATGGGCGATAGACAAACTGAAGTACTACTTAATTGGTAGGGAATTCACACTGGTAACAGACCATGCACCGCTGAAGTGGATGTCACTTAATAAGGAGAAAAATTCCCGAGTAACCCGGTGGTTCTTGGAGCTACAGAACTTCAGATTTAAGGTGGAACACAGAGCAGGGAAGCTACATGGGAATGCAGATGCCCTGTCCCGAAGATCAGAATGCCTGTGGTCTGGGCCTGCCAAGGGTGCTCTGAAGTTGAGGGGAAGGATATGTGGTACCCCAAGCTACCCTTGGGGTCCCACCAGGGCGAAGAAGAGGAGACTTACCTTTGGTTGCGTTGTGGGAGGCGTATATCTCCCAAGGGAGATACTTGGAGGGCTTTAGGACCCGGGGGAAGGCGAACGAGATCCCGGAGTGAAACGCACAGCTGATCACAATAAACACCTGAGTAAATCAGGTGCTTAAAAGCACACAGGTAGAGGGTTGCTAAAAGAGAGAGAAGGGGGGTGAGAGGACCGAGACCGTGCTGCCGAGAGGTCCCGCCATATGCTGCTATGCTGTTATGCTGTTCTGCTGTTCTGTTTCCAGTTTTGACACGGAAGAAAGGAGAAGCCGTCGCACCCGGGAGCTTGGGAAGCCGCCAGAGGGTGAGAGGACCGCGGACCCGGCGTGAGACGCCGAAGACAAGCCTTTGTTGTTTTTCATTCCCTCCCTTAAACCCCTGAAGTTTAAAGAAATAAAAGGACATTTTTTGTTTAACCCTCAAAAACCCGCTGTTTTTTGCCTCCTTGAGCGTGGGCGCTCACAATATATATATATATATATATATAAAGGTTATATATATATATATATATATGTATATGTATATGTATATGTATATATATGTATATGTATATGTATATATATACGTATATATATATAAAGGTTATATAATCTCCCTTTAAAATTGTGGGCTCGTCCCATGGACCAGTTCTCTTGACACCTCATTTGGTATAGTTTTTTTTATAATATACTGTAAAAATATTTGTATATATTATATAACAGTG
>CM051000.1:28079684-28084684 GCA_027704905.1 Muraenolepis orangiensis
GGAGGGGAGAGGGGGAGAGGAGGGGGAGGAGGAGAGGGGGGAGGAGGAGGAGAGGAGAGGAGAGGGGTGGAGGGGGAGGAGGGAGGAGGAGAGGAGGAGGAGGAGGAGGATGGGGGAGGAGGAGGGAGGAGGAGGGGGAGAGGAGGGGAGAGGGGGAGAGGAGGGGGAGAGGTGGGGGGAGGAGGAGAGGGGAGAGAGGAGGGGAGGGAGGAGGAGAGGAGGGGAGAGGGGGGGAGGAGGGGGAGGAGGGGGAGAGGTGGGGGGAGGGGGAGGGAGGAGGGGGGGAGGGGGAGGAGGAGGAGAGAGGAAGGGGGAGAGGAGGGGAGAGGCGGAGGGGGGGAGGAGGGGGAGGAGGGCGAGGAGGAGGAGGGGAGAGGAGGGGGAGGGTGAGAGGAAGGGGGGGGAGGAGGGGGAGGAGGGGAGGAGGGGAGAGGAGGGGGAGGAGGAGAAGGGAGGAGGTGGGAGGAGGGGAGGATGGGGGGGAGGAGGAGGAGGGGGAGAAGGGGGAGGGGAAAGGAGTCGGAGGGGGGGAGGAGGGAGGAGGGGAGGAGGGGGGAGGAGGGGAGAGGAGGGGGAGGGGAAAGGATGGCACAACATCTTCTTCATAGACTTCCCCCAGGTTGTTTCCCTGTATGACGACGCAAGCCAAAACTCCTGCCATCGCCGTGACAACACGGCACAAAGACCAAGCAAAGCAATCCACCTATTCTTCCATTGTGTATGATGACAGTGGGGGGGGGCAATGTATAATGATAATGTACAAATGTTTTGGCTCTCTGACGAGGTAGAGGCTCCTCTCTCCGGTGTGTGAGAGGAGAGGGGGGGGAGGGGGGAGGGGGGGGGGGAGAGAGAAGGGGGAGAGAGGGGGGAGAGTAACATATGGCCAGGTGTATCGCGGGGCAACGTTGACATATTGCATGGAGCGGAGTTGGAGGCGGGACTTTGCGTCGAGAGAGGAAAGACCTGTCCAAACTCACTTACTCTATAGATCATCTGGAACAGAGCGCAGCGGGGAGGGGATGATGAAACATAAAAAAAACACACCAACACCAGATCGCTCCTTCGTCTTTAAGTGTGTGCGCTTATGAGAGTCGCGGTACCACACAAACAGAGAGAGCTAAAGGGGTGACCTCGACGTACACGGCTTGCTTGGACCACACACACGGATAGAGCTTGTACGCACACACACCACCACACAAAGAGAAGTGCACATTGGTTACAGACACGCCGATTGTGGAAAGGCACCCGCACATACACAGACACACCCGCGCGCACTAAAAAAAAAACCTCGAGACAACACCAAACGACGACCAGAGGCCAAGAAGCACAGACGTGTGTTTCCCTGTCACCGGATCCCCTTTCTGCGGCCAGGCAGACCAAACAAGCCCCAGGATTTTCCCCCGCCCGGGTCGGTGGTGCTGGTTAAACGCTCTCAGAAGTGATGTCTCTTTGATGAGCTGACTTAAGTGATATCATAATCACATCGCCTCATGCTTTGCCAGAGCACTTGCCCACATTACCTTGCCAGCCTCACGCCCACACACGCACAAACACACACACACACACACACACACACACACGCACAAACACACACGCACACACACGCACATACGCGTGCGGCTGCACACACACACACACACATACCCACAGCCCAGGGGAACTTCTGCCAAATAAACAGATCCTGTTTCTGAAGGCAAGAGAGAGCCTGGTAATGAGGACCAAACACACACTCCGCAACACACACACACACACTCCCCTCCGCAACACACACACACACACACACACTTCCTTCTCCCCAAAACACACACACACCTCCCCAACACACACACATTTACAACACACACACACACACACTCCTTCTCCAACACACACACACTCCCTCCTCCCCAAAACGCACACACACACCTCCCCAACACACACACACTCCCTCCTCCTCAAAACACACACACACACCTCCCCAACACACACACACACACATTTACAACACACACACACACACACACACTCCTTCCCCAACAAACACACACCTGACCAACACATACACACATCTCCCAGCACACACACACACACACACACACACGCCATCCTCCCCAACACGCTCGCACACACACATACCTCCCAACACACACACCCATCCCCAACACGCACGTGTACACACACACACATACCTCCCAACATACACTTCCCTCCCAAACACACACACACACACCACACACACACACACACACACCACCACCACACAACACACCACCTCTAAAGGCACCCCAACACATACACATCTCCCAATAGACACAGACACACAACCACCCCAATAAACACACACATACATGCACACACGCCCTCCTAATAGACACACACACACACACACACACACACACACACACACACACAAACACACACACACACATACACACACACACACCCTGTCTAGCCCCCTTCATGCTTAAGTGTTCTTCCTGTTAACATTCCAGCCCCACAACAGCCCTATCAGGGCCGTTAGCGATGGTTTGAAGTGTACCCTGTCCCAGACCCCGGCTTTCCTCCTCACCAGCGCACACACACTGGGTGTCTTTGTGCTGCCTGGGCCAGCCGGTCCAGACCGACAGACCAGAGGAGGAGGAGATCAATCAGACAGACTGAAGGGGGATGAGGAGAGAGCCACGTTCCAGATGGAAATGACCTTACTGTGGCACTTGGCCACAATAAACGTCTATATATTCAATATTTGATATATGATATATATATAAATATATATATATATAAATATATTTATTTATATATACGTATATCCTATATCAAATATTGAATATATAGACGTTTATTGTATATATTTATATATATATTCAATTAATGATTATTGTTGACTTTTCCGAGGTATATCGTGCTGAGGATATGTAAGTCCATCAGATCGGACCAGTCAAAGCCACAAAGCGTTCCACCACGGTCTCCAGCACCCAGCTCAGATCCATCAGTCTCCTCTCCTACGTTGATCTGAGCTGCCACTCATTCCCACTTCTGGAAGCCTAAGGAATCTAAAACCCACGACATCCAGTGAGTTTGATTTAACCATATGTACTGTATGTATGTACTGTTTAAGTAGACATACGAGATATTCAATCCCAACATTACAACACAACTGTTACTGTTCATAAAAGCTGTGTTTCCAAGGCAAGAACTATTAGGTCGTATGCACATTTCGGACATAAACAACTTAAAGCTTTTGAACGTTGTGTGTGTTAACCATACATCAGTACTGTTGCATATTTAAAAACTAGCAATATATTACACAACAATAAGATTTTCAGAGATTTTTCATTCACGTTCGTCCATTGTAAACATGATAAAAATATCATTACACGCTACTATCTTATTTTGTTGTTCAAGTTCAAACAGTGAGAGTTGATGTGAACTGTCTGCTTGTGGATAAACACGCAGGTTAAAATGTGTGCATATGAAGTGTACCCAGCAAATAAATATGATACGGCCATCAGTCTCAGTATAGATATATTCACAACTCTGTCTGTCTCTCTCTCCATCCCTCTCTACGTCTCTATGCCTCTTTCTCTCTGTCCCTCTTTCTCTCTGACTCTCTCTCTCTATCCCTATCTCTCTCTCTCTCTTTGACTCTCTCTCTCTCCATCCCTCTCTACGTCTCTCTACCTCTTTCTATCTGTCCCTCTTTCTCTCTGTCTCTCTCTATATCCCTCTCTCTCTCTCTCTCTCCATCCCTCTCTACGTCTCTATGCCTCTTTCTCTCTGTCCCTCTTTCTCTCTGACTCTCTCTCTCTATCCCTATCTCTCTCTCTCTCTTTGACTCTCTCTCTCTCCATCCCTCTCTACGTCTCTCTACCTCTTTCTATCTGTCCCTCTTTCTCTCTGTCTCTCTCTATATCCCTCTCTCTCTCTCTCTCTCTCCATCCCTCTCTACGTCGCTCTACCTCTTTCTCTCTGTCCCTCTTTCTCTCTGACTCTCTCTCTCTCTATCCCTCTCTGACTCTCTCTCTGACTCTCTCTCTCCATCCCTCTCTCTTCCTCTCTCTCTGTCCCTCTCTCTGTCAGACGCTCTCCCTCCATCCCTCTCTCTCTCTCTCTCTGGCTCTCTCTCTCTCTCCATCCCTCTCTCTCTGACTCTCTTTCTCCATCCCTCTCTCTTCCTATCTCCATCCCCCTCTCTCCCTCTCTCTCTGGCTCTCTCTCTCTCTCCAACCCTCTCTCTCTGACTCTCTTTCTCCATCCCTCTCTCTCTCTCTCTCTCTCTCTCTGACTTTCTCTCTCTCCATCCCTCTCTCTCTCTCTCTCTCTCTCTCTCTCTGACTCTCTTTCTCCATCCCTCTCTCTCTCTCTCTCTGGCTCTCTCTCCATCCATCTCTCTTTCCCTCCTTCTTCCTTTCTCTCACTCCCTGTCCCTATTTCCTGCCGGTTAATAAGTGACTGAATACATAAAAGATGTTCCTGAAGTCCTTCCTGTGTTTATATTAATGTTTTATTTAGTGTTTTGTATTATCATAATCAAAGTTCCAATAAAAAAAATAACAAAGTGGAATAAAATATACATATCAAGTGACAGTCTAGTTCTGTTACCTGTCCCGTGCAGAATGTTGATGTTATGTTAACAAACAAATTAGCATTTAAATGAGTCCTGCATTTTATCCTTCAAGGTTATGTTGTTATGGATATTAAATTAGAGTGTTTGTGCCTTTCAGTGTGCGTTGTATGCGTGTGTGCATGTGTGTGTGTGTGTGTGTATGTGTGTGTGTGTGTGTGTGTGTGTGTGTGTGTGTGTGTGTGTGTGTGTGTGTGTGGTCTTTTAGCTTCAATCCAACAAGTCCCCAAGAGAGGTGTTCAAGCAGGTGGGTTTCTTAGGGTTGGCTTAGGACCATGAAGTTGGAGAACACGTGTGTGTGTGTTTGTGTGTGTGTGTGTGTGTGTGTGCGTGTGTGTGTGTGTGTGTGTGTGTGTGAGTGTGTGTGTGTGTGTGTGTGTGTGTGTGTGTATCTGTG
>CM051000.1:28103187-28147636 GCA_027704905.1 Muraenolepis orangiensis
CTCTCTCTCTCTCGCTGCAGCAGATAAGCTACACTTGAGAGTGCCACAAGGGCTAATCATCTCATTGTTCCTGATGAATAGCCAGCCAAAATGATTATGCACTCTACAGAAACTCTTAATTAGCAAAATCCCTTTCTCAATCAAGTATCTAAATTACATTTGTACACTTCAGTGATTACTGACCAAAGGGGAGGATTCCTTCACTGCAAAATAATACATTGGCCCATAAATGGTATTATTGAATGAGTGACCACTCCCTGAATGAATCTTGTGCTAATAATTAAATTGTGTGGCATATCTGGGAGTGTTAACTCAGTGGATGCACATTGACTCGCGCTGGTTTCTCAATAGGCTCTTAAAGTAATTAAGTGATGGCCCAGGACATTAATTTGTCTTTTCCTGGTCATTGATCGCTCTCAGGTTTTTTTTGGCTCCTCATCCTAGATCCGTTTACTTCCTCTTCTGAAGATGTGCACTCAGTGACTACGGTACCTCCTGGTGCCCATAACCCATAACTCATAACTCATAACTCCATCACTCCATCCACACAGACAGAGGCTCAGAAGAGGAACTCAGCTGTATAGCCTACACAATCACACACACACGCACACGCACACGCACACACACGCACACACACGTGCACACGCACACACACGCAAACAGGCACACACGCACACACACACACACACACACGTGCACACGCACACACACGCACACAGGCACGCACACACACACACACACACACAAACACACACACACACACACACACACTCACACGCACGTGCGCAAGCACACACGCACACAACGTGCACACACACGTGCACACGTCACACAGGCACGCACACACACACACACAAACACACACACGTGTACACAACACACACACACACACACGCACACACACAGGCTCACACACACACGCGCGCAGGCACACACACACGCACACAAGCGCTACCGATTTGTTTATCATTTACCAAAATTATGTTTAATGATCTATTAAAATGGCCTAATTAATTTACCTTATTGATTCAACAATGGATGTTGATATGTTGATAGCCAGCAATACAATTACCTAATTGATTCACCGAGAAAGACCATCAGAGGTTCTGCTCCGAGGTGGACGATGATCTCTCCGTCGTGGATTAAGTAAGTAAAATTTTGGTCCTAGTCACTGGTGTAGCTAGAACGCTCTGCATAATCACCGCCTTCCACATCAATTATGGATTGTAGGTTTAATTACACTTAATATAGTTTCCGTCACGGATGTGCAATTATTTATTGAACCTCAACCAATTAATTGTTCATGCCACCTTAGAAAGAATAAATAAATCTTGTCTGACTTAAGTTTACAGAGAAGAGGTGCCCTTTAATCTTTTAAGTCATTCCCCACGTCCTGAAGTCGTGGGGAAGACGATCCGAGCCACAGCGGTTAGAGGTAGAACAGCACCACCTAGAGGACACAGGGAGACATGTCCGTTCTGTACACAGTGCTGCACTCAAGGCAATGACTATATTAAACTAAAGAAATACTTAAAGCGGGGACAGCAAGATGGTCATTGATTTGATTACATTTTTCTAATATGTTTATTTTATTTACCCATGGATGTGCATGTATTGTGTCAATGCTATACATACATACAATTGATACAACATATATAAGATGATAAGATATATAAATAAAAACACTAAAACAAACTAATGGACAAATATATTATATATATATATGAGCGCCCTCAAAATGACTGGAACACATTTAAAGGAGACTTATTTTTAAATGCCGAGAACCAGAACAGAGATTGTCAGGGTTGAAAAATGAGTCGCTATACACTAGAAAGTACTTTTTTTATTTATTTATTTTATAATAATTGTTGTTGTTTTTACACCAGAAGAACCAACAATGTGCGGTAATCTATTAGTATCCCGGTTATTAATCAAGCGGCGGCCCGCGGCCCGCGGCGGGCAGTGATTTAATGGCCGTATATCAGCATCTTCACTCCACTCAAGCGTCTGCGTTATGTTGGTTTCCGCCCTCCCGGAGCCCTACATCTTAACAACCCGTCACCATACCATAATATTAGGCCAATAATCAGAGTCAATTATTGTCCTCTCACACACACACACAAACACTAACACACACACACAACACTAACACCACACACACCCACGCAGTAAGACACTCTCACACACACACACACACACACACACACACACACACAATAACACACACACACACACACTCACACGCACACACACTAACACACACAGTAACACACTCTCTCACACACACACACACACACACACACCACACCCACACTAACACACAGTAACACACACACACACTAACACACACACACATAGTAACACACACACACACTCTCACACTAACACGCACACAAATACACACACACACACACACACTAACACACACACTTAACACACACTTACACACAGACACACACACTCTCACACACGCACTCACACTCACACTAACACACACACACATACCTGCAAACCAACACTAACAAACTAACACACACACACACACACACTCACACACTAACACACACACACACTAACACATACACACAAACATACACACACACACACACACACATTCACAACCCCCCACCCATATTACCACACAATTAAACACTAAAAACAATGTTTTATTGCAGAGCAAAGCACTTGTTATTCTGTTATTAAGGATTATGTCATATCAACATTCAGATGGGACTCTCAGATATGGAGAACACAGGACGGGGGGGCGGGGGGGAATCATATGTGATTGCTGATGAATGATGGATTCACCATCATTGCTTTTCTTTTCAAAAAATACTCATAAAGGGCAGATTAAGGCCAAATCTGAGCACACCCATAGTCTTGTGCACATCATCAAAAAAAGGGGGAGCTCTTTAAGTCAAGCAGGCGTATGACAGACGACCACTTCTGAAGCACAAGGCCAAGGTAAGGTGCGTGCCATAAAGTCAGCTTTACAGGGACTGTGATAAATGTTGTTTAGAGCGATTTAAGCGGCCCTTATGCTAGTGTCAGCACCTGACCCCTCGGCAGTGATAAAGCTCTCAGAAAGAAAGAGTTGAAACTGAAGTGAAATATGGAGGAGGAGGAGGAGGAGGAGGAGGAGGAGGAGGAGGAGGAGGAGGAGGAGGAGGAGGGAGGAGGAGGAGGAGGAGGAGGAGGAGGAGGAGGAGGAGGAGGAGGAGGAGGAGGAGGAGGAGGAGCTCTGCGTGAGCGGCAGCTCGCCAGACCTGGAGACGGGAAAAAGCTTTCAGAGCGCTCTTTTGCCCAAATTCTGAGAAAGAGACAGAGAGAGAGAGAGAGAGAGAGAGAGAGAGAGAGAGAGAGAGAGAGAGAGAGAGAGAGAGAGAGAGAGAGAGAGAGAGAGAGAGAGAGAGAGAGAGAGAGAGAGAGAGAGAGAGAGAGAGAGAGAGAGAGAGAAAGAAAGAAAGAAAAAAGGCAAGTGCAGGAGAGGGAGTGTAGTTTAATTTAAGGATAACTTTTAGAGATTAATTGGAATCTAATTTAATTAAATGCAGGTGAAGTCTAATATTGGCGTTGTTCAATAAAACACAATAGGTTCACTGCCCTGCAAAGGCAAACCGCAGAATCTGCACCAACGGTGAAACTAGTTGATTGAGTGGAAATACCGTTAATGAAACAATTATTAAATGAGGAATTGCAGCTACTGCACTCTGCCTTTGCATTACTTTGAAGGACTCTGTTGGCAATACAACAGTAATATAGGCTAAGTGTATCAGCAAAGTGCAGTTACTGTGTTTCAATATAGATAGATATATGTTTCATTGTTTTATTATTTATTGAGATGTCTATATGTTTAAAATATTTAGATTATGAGTTTAAAATAAAGACAACAACAACAAAAATCGAACCAAAAGTATTCATTTGTTGGAATATCCACTTCCATTAAGCTATAAACCAATAGTCAAATGTTATAGTAACTGCAATTTGTATATAACAGAGCAAGATTGAAGCTTGGCACAACATAGCACATATATCCACAAGTTAATCTAGAACAACATAACACATATATCCACAAGTTACTCTAGAACAACATAACACATATATCCACAAGTTAATCTAGAACAACATAACATATGTCCAAGATAATCTAAAACAATATAACACATGTATCCAAGATAATCTAGAACAACATAACACATATATCCACAAGTTACTCTAGAACAACATAACATATATATCCACAAGTTAATCTAGAACAACATAACATATATATCCACAAGTTAATCTAGAACAACATAACATATATATCCACAAGTTAATCTAGAACAACATAACATATATATCCACAAGTTAATCTAGAACAACATAACATATATATCCACAAGTTAATCTAGAACAACATAACATATATATCCACAAGTTAATCTAGAACAACATAACATATATATCCACAAGTTAATCTAGAACAACATAACATATATATCCACAAATTAATCTAGAACAACATAACATATATATCCACAAGTTAATCTAGAACAACATAACACATATATCCACAGTCTTAGAACTGCAAAATATTGTACTTATTTGGTTTTCCTTTGTAGGGCAGTTAGTTCAGATTGAAAATAAAGAACAAAGAGTGTGTTATCATGTGGTTAAAAGTTGACCAAATTGTTGTAACTAAGAGATTTTAGAAGATTGTAGAATACCATAAAGAGGTGGGCGTGTGCTTCAGCCTCTGACATGTGACTTCCTTCTAACACACATACTGTATGTTTTACACATCTTTTGACTTGGTACTTGGTGTTTAGTTGATACTAAACACCATAGTTGATATATACATCTCAAATATCTGAACTGTACACATAAAACATGAACCCTAAAACATGAACCCTAACCATTATGGTTTTTGTTTGTTTGTTTGATTGTGTGTGTGTGTGTGTGTGTGTGTGTGTGTGAGAGAGAGAGAGCCCTGTCCATAATACTAATAACTCTCTCTCTCTCTCTCTCTCTCTCTCTCTCTCTCTCTCTCTCTCTCTCTCTCTCTCTCTCTCTCTCTCTCTCTCTCTCTCTCTCTCTCTCTCTCTCTCTCTCGTGTTGGTGGTTCCATAAATACACCCACAGAAGAAGAGGCAGGAAAACAAACCAAGGAGGAAAAACCAAAACAACAGCTGGACGGGAAAAAAAGACCAATACCCTGTTCTCCAGTTCTAGCGCTGGTTCCTTCCTCCCTCCATCCCATGGCGTCACGCGCGCCACGCCGTGGACGGGTCGTGGACGGGAGAGGGACGTATACCGCACTAAACCACAGAGACGGAGAGCACGGCTAATGGGGCGGCCACCTAACAAGCCCGCAAAGAATTCAAGTGACGCCAAGAGAGAAAGGGCCCGGTACTGTACTCATATGAGACGTTTTATCCCCTCCTCTTCACAGGTTATTCCTTTTTTGTGAGAGGGCCTCTATATACACCCCGGGAGGGCCCTGACCGCCCACGCCGCGCTGAGCCAAGCCCCTATAACACACACCCTGCCCCCCCCCCCCCCTGGTGACTAGTTGGCGGTGTCATGTGAAATTGAGACCTATAGGTTGCAATCAGCCTGCAAACACTGCAGACCTTGTCTCCTCCTCAGAGAGAGAGAGAGAGAGAGAGAGAGAGAGAGAGAGAGAGAGAGAGAGAGGAGAGAGAGAGATGAGAGAGAGAGAGAGAGAGAGAGAGAGAGAGAGAGAGAGAGAGAGAGAGAGAGGGAGAGAGAGAGAGAGGGTCACCTCTATTCCCCCCCTCCAACGGCTATACCCCTGTTCGGACCTTCCGTTCAGCCCTCTCCAAGTGCCCTGTGTTTTATACCCCCTGAACCCCTCTCTCTCTCTCTCCACACCCACTGTCCACTGTCACCAGGCCTTCCATCGTTTTCTCCCCCCCTGACTCTCTCTGATTGCCCGTTCCACTTTTTTCCGGGGGGCCAATCACCACTTACAACACCTCGTCTTCCTCCGACTTTATGACATTATTACACGCCTTTATCACAGCCATCAATACTGGACCCACCACCCCCACCACCACCACCCCCACCACCACCACCCCCACCACCCTCACCACCCTCACCACCACCACCATCCCCACCACCCTCACCACCACCCTCACCACCACCCTCACCACCACCACCACCATCACCGCCACAGAGAGCAGCTTCACCAGCTGACCCAAAACCCCTCGACCCAAACTTTCGGCTTACCTGGCGAAATACATGGCACCCGCTAATGCAGAATTTATTTTCCAATGATCAGAGAGAGAGAGAGAGAGAGAGAGAGAGAGAGAGGAGAGAGGAGAGAGAGAGAGAGAGAGAGAGAGAGAGAGAGAGAGAGAGAGAGAGAGAGGCGCGAACTCCACACGGTGCGTTACAACATGTAACTCAGGTGGCGTCATCAACATTTCATTTAGACTGGAGCAGTAGCAATTACTGTATGGTGAGTCGGGGATGTTATTTATTTTGTTCCATATCAATTCATTGTGACTGCTCGGTCTCGACCTTGACCGGAGCGCTTCAGTCATTTGACTAAGCCAGCGTGGGTAGGGTGGGGTGGGGTGGGACGATGTTGGTGTGGAAATACCATACGCACTGTTGGAAACTATCACTGTCACTGTGGAATTAAGATACGCTTACGTGGGGGGAAATAGGAGTCTTTCATTACCGACTGAATGTACGTGATTCAACTCAACATGTATTATTATACACTTATTCCAAACCCCCTTTGATTGATATTGAATTGTAAAATACAGCATTTTAAAAAGTCATACAAAAACATGTGTACCAAAGAAATAAACAGACCTTATTACCTTATTACGTTTGCATATTAAGCTTGTTGAATATGGGGGAATATTAAGATGATTGAGGCGTAAGCTCACAATAGGCCATTTCAATGTCATAGGCACACTGCACCAGTGTCAATTACGATTGACATCATGCTAATTGCAGCTGAATAATTAATACTGAGTGGCTCTAGTCTGCAAGGAGGTCTTAAATGGTGCGTTAGATGGCAGGTCTCTGCACCCTGCACACTAATTGGTAATTAATATACGTTTTTTATTTATTGGACGATATCATTAGAAATTTATCTGGTCAGGTGCATCATTAGTGGAATCAAAATAGTCCACTTCAAGTTGTCTTTAATTAGAAGTTTGTCCAAATTCTGTTCAGAGACCACATCATACTGACCAACTCTGGACTTCAAAAATACCTGCTGTCAGTCACTGTCCATAAAAAAGATTATAATATAGCATGTGCACTGTATGTTACTTATCTATTTTTTTAAAGCATAAATTCTCTTGTATGTAAGTCAATATGGCATTGGTTATTCCATGTTATATTCTCTACTGTATTAAGATTATTAAAGAAATATACAAAAAATACGAATTATTAATATACCCCGTTAACAGGTTATAAATGAAAAGATCGTTTTTGTCTTAAGTTAGTAATAATTGTAACCAAAATACTAAATATAAATGTCATTTTGATTTGGTTTCAATAGTATTTTACGAGAATCGCGCAGGGGCATTGGTCAGGGAGGTGATGATGACAGTTAGTATGATACAATACTGCCATCTAGTGGCAGTACGTTTTATCCATCACTGTACCTCTGCGCATTCTCATTATGTTCTTATATTGTGAATTAAATATAAAAAATAACACATATTCAATAAAAACCAATGCACTCACAGTTAGACCCTTTGGATAAATGTTATATTTAGATGAACTATATTTGATAACAATGAACTTCATGCATGAACAGTGTGTCTCTCCTACCAACGATTCAAAGGAGTCTATATATAGGTTTGGTTACATCATGTTCCTATCAGACGAACAACAAACAACCAAGCAACTGAAAGATTTGAGGGGGTGGATGCATATAATCATATGTTCCAATTCTCCATGTGTAACATCTTGGTATGAGGGTGAGATGTCTGTTAAGGGCTCTGTAGGGGTTGTGTTGAAGTAAGCATATTATACTACTGCACTTCAGCAAAAAGATAAATGAGATATTCACCTACCAAGCAGGAAAGCCAAATATGTATACCAATAAAACAAAAAAGCCTGCAGTTTCTTCAAGATGATTAGTAATTGGTACATATGTGTATAGGACCCACTCGTTTCTTACCAATTAGGTACAATATCCTTTAGTGAGTATTCACCCCCGCAAAACATGGTCCTAGATGTCAGTGATCTTACAATACAACCCCCCAACTAAATAAAATAGACAATAGAGCAGTAAATGTCAGTCATTCAAGAGTTAATTGTTATTGCTATTTAGGAACAGTGAATTTGGAATGGGAATGAGCTGTCACCCATCACTCCAGGGCGGAGGCCTAGTGTGTGTTATGTTAATGCGGCGTGGTGGTGAAATGAACACAACTGTCACTGAACACAGAACACAGCTTCTGGGGTTCTGACTCTGATCGCTCCCCTGCCTCCACTCGTGTTTGCATAGAGTTGACATGAATGTGTGTGTGCGCTTTCCTCCATCCCTCTGAAGAAGAGATGCAGCTCAAAGCCTTCTCAAAGACTTCTCAAAAGCCTCCAAAAGCACGTTGATAAATGCTATGCCCAATAGTGGCTCTAATTGACGATATGTTTAATCTAGAGCAGTAGGATGGATCTCCCTGACAAACAGTACTGTTACTACTGTCCCTGTTTAAACCAGATCATTTGGTTTTTGTTGCAAATCACTTCTCACTCGTATTTTCTAGTACTTTTTCAAAGTTAAACACTATAACCTAAACGTTATGGTCATGGTCATGGTTATTCACTCACAGGTTGGTTAGTTGGTTGGTTGGTTGGTTTTCACTGTGTGTGTTCGCCTGTTCGGGCCTTGTGTTGTTGTTGTTGTGTATTGTACTTTGTGGCATTGTGGCTCCACGTCAGACAGGGCTGAGAAGGGGCGTGGCTGGAGGCTGCGATCTGATGTGTGTCTCTTTTTTAGTTTCACTTTGAGGAAATACGTCATCTCCTGGCATGCATCCATGTATGCTGGAGCGGTTGCACGTACACGTAGAGCGATGCACGTAGCACACACACGCACACACACACACACACACACACACACACACACACACACACACACACACACACAGTACTGCTTGCATGCAGAGAGAATAGGATTTCGGTGACTGTGAGTATACGTGTGTGTGGCGAGATTAAGAATGACACACTTGTATCTCTCTACTATTAAATACATTTAAAACCATAGATAACAACATTGTACTGGTGATTTTTTTTTAAGTCTTTAACAACTGCTACAAGTGCTGAGTTCCCATAAGTCTGGGGGAAGCCTAGATTCCATGCTACTTTTATAACTCTACTTTTTAGAACTCTAGCAGTATAGTATAACAAATGGATAATAATAAATGTAGGTATTTTGTGTCTCTTTTGTTAGTGCTTTTAAAGTGGTTGATTCTTCTGTGTTGGCCCATTCACACACCGTGATGGTGAAATGACCACCAACTGTATCTAGTGGTGTATCATTAGAAGACAAACAGGCTTGACACAGTTATCAGATTACATTTCACTAAGAAAAACAGACTGGATTGTCCATGAATTACACCAATTATTGTAATGCCTGTGATAAGTGTTAGACATTATGTTTATTATATTATTTTCTTGATAGAAGAAACGTTGTTTACGTTATTTGTGTGGGATTGTAGGATTTAACAGAACAACAGAAGCCTTCCCAGTCATGACGACATCACTGTTATGCCAGCGGAAATTAATCATCTTTGAAAAAAAACCTTTTAATCCTTGAGACTTCTTCAACATGTATTCAAATGAACAATCACATCTTGTATAGTTTAGTCTGTGAATTCAATTGGAATACTACAGAATCGTATTTCTTTCTGTGTGTCCTATTGCTTTCCAGTGAACTGTGGATGTGTATTTCTAGTGAACGTGGGGGTTTTCCCTACACTACTTGGCTGTAGGTTTTCCCTTGTGTGTTGTTGACATAATATCCCTCCAATGTTGAGGTAGTTGTCGTAATGTTCAAGAAGGCGCCCATAACATCTAAGGCGTCTAAGTAGTTCTCCCACCATCACAAATCAAATCACCACCAAGGATCCATACACATCCCTTAGCCCTTAGCCCTTACCCCATCCCTTAGCCCTCAGCCTATCCCTTAGCCCTTAGCCCTTAGCCCATCCCTAAGCCCTTAGCCCTTAGCCTATCCCGTAGCCCTTATTCTTTAGCCCTTAGCCCATCCCTAAGCCCATAGCCCATCCCTTAGCCCTTAGCCCATCCCTTAGCCCTTAGCCCATCCCTTAGCCCGTAGCCCTTAGCCCACCTCTTAGCCCTTAGCCCATCCCTTAGCCCTAAGCCCATCCCTTAGCCCTTAGCCCATCTCTTAGCCCTTAGCCCTTAGCCCTTAGCCCTTAGCCCTTAGCCCATCTCTTAGCCCTTAGCCAATCCCTTAGCCCTTAGCCCTTAGCCCATCCCTTAGCCCTAACCTCAGGACTAGTGTTTCACTTCAAGCACATACATAAATGCTTCCTTTTTTTAAATGAAACAAATTACAGGAATATTCCTCAACTATCATATTTAAAAATAAATGTATAACGTACATGATTCTTTACCATAATGGTGTTGTTGTAGCCATATTCATTCAATGTATTAAGTTTGCCATTATTGATGTGATGCATAATTCATTTACTGCATGAATTACATACAAATGAAGTTGACATCGTCGCGAGGTAAGATAGGCACCCGTCATGGCCGGGTTAGGTTAATGGCCGTGTCTTCTTAAAGATGGAAACAAACTGAAGCAAAAGGAAAGCACCATCTCTGGTGAAATACTCTTGATTCTTACAATCCCTCCTTCTGATTGGCTGAAATTGTGCTGTACCTGAGGTTTTACGTTCATGTTTGGTTGGAGCTCAGAACGCTTACCGGTAATAAGAAAGGCCAAGACAAATGGCACAATGCAGGATCGAATTGCAGCTGTAAGCTAAATTGAAATGTTCTAATTGAAATGAGCAGCGGTAGGAACCTAGAGTTAATAAGGTCTAGGAGAGAACTACATGAGAGAGAGAGTTGTGTGTGTAAATGCGGCCCCTGAAACAGGTGGAGTGTGGTGGAGAGGAGAGATCTTTAGCCCGGTAAAGAGGCGGTTGCTAGGATGGGAAAAGTGAGACGATGCATGTTGAATTATGCAGATTTGTTCAGGAGAAGGTCAATGCGACGTGTGCCCTGACTGGCTGATGGATATGAAGGGTTGTGGCTGACATTCTGTCAGTGTCGTTTCCCCCAATAACAAAACATACATCTTGCTAAGGTCCAGGGGAAAAAGGGGACCACACACACACACTTGATTTAGAAGCATCAGGAGCGTTGGCTCTTGTGCAATATATTATGTGTATACAGAAAAATACATAAAAACCCAATTCCCCATTTCAAGCCAGGTTGTGTGCAGTAAGGAGAGTCTAACGTAAGGAAACCTGGCAGGCGGTGAACAACTGCACAGACACGGCAGTCATGGCTAGCTAGGACATCAAGCTGAGAGTTTTTGAAGATATTCATCAGATTATTAATCATTGTAATGTCGCAAAGCTAGTTTGTCTCAGTTTCTGTGGTTTCTACTATAGTGAGAACCAGTAAATGAAATGTTGTACAAAGAACAGAAGAGTATTTTCCTCTTTCAAATAATTGTATTCACGATGAACGCAAAGCAATCCGAAAGAAATTGACCTATTTGCGTTAACTGTAATGAAATTGCTTTGTGCTCGTCCCCATTTGACATGTCAAGATTGGCACTGATGCCCTTTTAAAAAAAAACTTTAATATAAACACATTATTGCACTCGTGCCACTGAGAGAGACATGTGGTTCTTTAGCCTGTGATGGGATCTCCACTGAGAGAGACATGTGGTTCTTTAGCCTGTGATGGGATCTCCACTGAGAGAGACATGTGGTTCTTTAGCCTGTGATGGGATCTCCACTGAGAGAGACATGTGGTTCTTTAGCCTGTGATGGGATCTCCACTGAGAGAGACATGTGGTTATTTAGCCTGTGATGGGATCTCCACTGAGAGAGACATGTGGTTCTTTAGCCTGTGATGGGATCTCCACTGAGAGAGACATGTGGTTCTTTAGCCTGTGATGGGATCTCCACTGAGAGAGACATGTGGTTCTTTAGCCTGTGATGGGATCTCCACTGAGAGAGACATGTGGTTCTTTAGCCTGTGATGGGATCTCCACTGAGAGAGACATGTGGTTCTTTAGCCTGTGATGGGATCTCCACTGAGAGAGACATGTGGTTCTTTAGCCTGTGATGGGATCTCCACTGAGAGAGACATGTGGTTCTTTAGCCTGTGATGGGATCTTCAAATCTGACACGTTCCTGTCAGAGTCCAAGATCACATGGGGCAGTTTGGGATTCATGAAATGGGCCTGAGATTAACAAATACTTAAAGCCAAACACAAGAGAGACTTCATTGCATAAAACACAAGGGAAAATATGAGAATACATATATATATATACATATACTATAATATACTTTTTTCACAAATAAACCACACACAAAAAAATATATGAATAAAAGATGTAGGCCCTATAGCTAATATCATATTCTGAACTAAGTTAACATCAAGGTGAGGGGAATGGATAGAGAACAGAAGGTGAAGCGCAGTTAACCATAAGGTTATATTACTGTTTATTAGTTAAGCACACATTGTACATTTAAAACAAACAACTGAAACTGGAGTTGGAGTGACTAAGTGACTAAGTGAAGAAGAATAACTCCAGACATAAACACATAGTAGTAGTAGGGACCAGGTACCATGGTCTCCTTCTACACTGTGACCAGTGGCCAGTGACCATGCAGTGACCAGTGGCCAGTGACCATGCAGTGACCAGTGACCAGTGACCATGCAGTGACCAGTGCCAGTGACCATGCAGTGACCAGTGACCAGTGACCATGACCAGTGACATGCAGTGGCCAGTGGCCAGTGACCAGTGACCAGTGACCAGTGCCAGTGGCCAGTGACCAGTGACCAGTGGCTAGTGACCAGTGACCAGTGAGGGCTTCCTTCCCATCCTAGCCGGACTCACACCATTAGTCATCAGTCCCCCTCTTCCACCGGGGGTATAAACACTAAACAGCACCGCCCGGAAGAAGAAAGAGAAAAATAAGGTGGTGGTTGGTTGTTTGTTTGTTTTGAGTGTGTGTGTGTGTGTGGGTGTGTGTGTGTGTGTGTGTGTGTGTGTGTGTGTGTGTGTGTGTGTGTGTGTGTGTGTGTGTGTGTGTGTGTGTGTGTGTGTGTGTGTGTGTGTGTGAGCGATCCATCGCGGAGAGCGCCGTGCTCGATTGACACTGTCTGCTGAGCTGAGCTGAGCTGATCTGCGCTGTGCTGCTACTGCAGCTTCCTCGGGATAACTAACTAAGGACGGCTCGCTCATTCCCCCCCGTCCACCGGGGCTTCGGCGTTAGGCGTCCACCGACACCCCACGGACCGGGACCGCTATACGGTCAAGAACTCAAGGAGGCACCGAGGCACCAGTCCCGAGGCACCGAGGCACCAAGGGAGCAGGGTGGAGAGGAGAGGGACGCCGCCGCCGCTGCTGCCACCCCACCTACAATGGCTTCGGGAGACCTTTACGAGGTAAGAATAACGCAAAAAATAAGCCATGACCGAACGTTTATATGCGGACGAATAGTGTCATTAAAAGGGAAGTAAAAAAAAAAGAGGGGGAAACCGTCGTCGCGTGTATATGTGGAGAAGAAGGCGACGACGTCCCCTAATAATAATAATAATAATAACAACAAGCAGCTCCCTTTAAACTACAACTCACCACCCAGCCCTAAAGATCGTCTTTACGAAGACGAGGAGCTTCTTGTCAATTGATGATTGGTGATATACTTTCTTTAAATCCACTTTGAAATTGGGGATTGACGTGACGAAGAGAGAGAGAGTCGGAGGTAAAGTAGTTGGTCTCCGTGGACTAAAGTAGGGGCTAAAAGAAGGAGAAGTGACACTACAGTAATAAGGATAACGAATAGCTCTTATGGCTGGAAGAGAGTGATGACCCACCGGGAGAAGGTTATTGTGTTGTTGTCATTATTATTAATAATGTCCTCACCGCGATGTAGGAGTTATGATGACAGTAGTTAGTGTGTAGTCGTATGTTCGATAGTGTTTCATTTCACGATGTCGATGTGTCGTCACCTCATGTCATGATGTCTGATTTTGGTTTGGAGCTAAAGTTACACCAAATATGATGGATATAGTGTTATTTTGGGTCGGTCGTGTCTTATATGTGCTGGTTTCTCCGTCCTGTTTTCGATCCTGTTGTTGACAGTCAGTCAGACTGACTGACTGGTATTCGCCACCTGACCTCGCTGACGTGAAGAGGCCATTGGCATGCTGTGTGTCATCATCGTAGTGTCATATGGTTCAGTTCCACCAAACATGTGTGTGGGGTTCTACACCCAAGACGGATGGCCAATCAGGACCGTGTGTGTGTGTGTGTGTGTGAAATATAATGAGGGAGAGAGAGAGAGAGTAACAGGTGATAAAGCAACAGGTGACATTGGCTGACAATGTACTTCTTACATAGCCGACTGTTTTGGAGCCAAACAAATCGGCTTTACACTTGATCTGATTTGAAGCGTACTAATAGGGCCATGGTTAACCTTCAATTGATCTAAAATCTGGAGGATTTAATCCACTTCATTGGTCACATACATTACACACACGGTGAAATTAGTTTTTCTGCATTCAACCAATCCTAGTATTAGGAGCATCCACATTTGTTTCTATTTTTGATATTCCCATCTTAATGGTTCCGTCATCTACCTCTCTTTGACAATGTTAAAATGCAACCACTATGAACCATAGTACGTAGGGCTATATGTAATATAATTATAACTGCTAGAAAACAAACCAACATTTAACCTACAATCATTGTTTTGGAGGATTGTTTTAGGATTGTGTTTTAGTCCCCAAGATAAAAGTGAAAATCAATAGTCTTAGATTACCTTTAAATTGGACCACTTGAAATCTGTCCAATTACAATGATTGGCCTGCATGTTTTCGGATTAAAATAAATAGCATAAGCCAAACCTAAATACATATAGTTGTGTTACAGACATATTACTCTGTTACTGATGTGGGTTTACCAACTTTACCAACGTGTTTAGCTTGCTGTGGAGCTGGAGAGAGGCAACACACCTCCGACTATATAGCATTACAATTGAAGCATTGTATCATTCTTGATAACTAACTCACCAATGTCAACTGCAGGCAGAGAAAGGAATAGCTTTAAGCAACGTCAACTTAATACATGTAGGACCTTGACGTAGCAATGAGCAGCGATTTCTCGTCTGCCTTGTGTTGACGCTGCAAACGCCACCGGAGGAGATCATTTAGTCAATGTCAAAATCTTTCGTACAACCTTTTTGTGGTCTGTTTAGTGGGGCAAAACATATTTATATTTCATGTGAGATTTAAAAAAAACAAATAATTTGAAACTAAATTCCAAAACCTTTATGTAAATAGGACCTTAACAAGATTATCTTTGTTTTTGGAGTACAGTCTCATAGCTCGCATCTTTTTTGAAGGAGAGATAAACTAAAATCAGATCTGTGCTATCACCCTCAATTTGAAGGTAGCTGCTGTACATACATCTTAACAGAGGTGGCTAATTGATGTTACTCGACAACTGAACTCACTGATAATAGCAGCATCTCTCATTGCTATTTCCGTCAGACAATGAGTGTCTGCTGCTCCTATTGCTTTGGTGAAGGAAGAGGCTGAAGTTTCAATTAGGCTGTGGAGAGTGGACGTCCCCATCTCCACGCGGCTGATTTCAGCCCTCCGAAGAATGATTTGAGTATCACTCAAGTCTGTTTAACTTGCAGAAGTATATACACAGTTTCCTTCTTTTGTAGCACTTTATTTTTATCTCCACGGTCGGTTCTAAGTGTGACAGTGAGTGGGATGGGGAGCATCGCATTTGCCTATTCATTGAAAACTGCACCCCCTGCGGCGCCAATCCAGCACTATTCACCCCTCTGCGGTGTGTCTCCGCATCTCTGAAAGCATGAGTGTCCGTAATGGTTTTGGTCTGAATTGAATTTTATTTAAACACCCCTCCCGAAATCAGTTGCCATCAGCCACATGGCCCAGAACCAGATCCTGGGATGTTTCCTAGTGCTCTCCTCTTAATACACATGAAGATCGCCAACAAGAAGACACGGAGAGACACAACGGTACAGCCACAACGAACCCAGAACAAGTTTCTCTGTATAATCGGGAAACGCTAACCTGACACGCCAGATGGTTTGTTCCTCACAACCATCTGGGAAGTCGTCCTTTGAAACTGTTTGGAAAAGGGCTGGCACTTTGACAAAATATTTGGCAGGTGATCGCATCTGTCTATCACCGTCTATCACGGGCTAACTTATACATAAGGATGTAGTAGAGCCAAAACATATCTCTATCGAGAAAAGCCTTCAGTGCAGTTCTTTGCTCTTCTTTCAATGGAAAATTGAAGACACTCTCACCGCTTCAGATAAACCAGATGCTACAGCAGCATCTAAGCTAACCACTATAGGAGCCTTTGTTGTTTGTTTGGAACAGTCGCTTCTCACTGTCGTCACACCTAAACCGCGCCTGTAGCTGCCACTGGTTCTCATAGGACACTGATTGGGCCGAACCGCCGTTGGTTTGGCCACAGGCGGATAACTTGGAGCCTGGCGAGATGAAGTCTCGCGTGAATGGGATCTTGATCTGAATTCAGTTGCCTCCCAAGGTAAAGGGAACCCTTGTCTAACAACAAATTGATTTGTTCCACGCTTTGGGAAATAGGAATGAAAAATTACCTGGAGGGTTGAGTTGAAAAATTGTAAACGTGTGTGTAAAAGTGTTTTCTGTTCCACTGCCTGAACTTCATCAGCCCTATCCAAACGGGGACATTTGTTCATTCGTTGATGTTGTTATAGTCCATCAAAGTTTGCCAAAGATCAAATGTTATTCACTTTGACAAAATGTTCATATTTGCTCATCAGACATTCTTTTTGTGGTAGTAATATGGATATGGAGCAGTTTGATTGACATCTACCAGGTCCCACCGCTTGGGGCGAGCGACTGTCCTAGTGGTTTATATTGTCCCTGACAGTATTTTGAAATATTATTCAAAATTAGGCCGCCTGTTAACGGCATCAGCAAAGTGGTTCTGAATGTGTCAGATCCACCAGGAAGGAGAGTTTGTCACAGGTCTCACTCATAACACTAATCATGGATCTGCTGCTTTGATGTACCAGGGCCCATCAGTGAGGGATATCTTAGTCTATGAGTCTGGCTCATAGAAAGCACAGACTCATAAGGAGTGTAATGACTGACATCTATGCTTATCCTGATGAAGATGATGCCTCTGTGAAAATGGTCTATTAAGCCAGCTGTATAACTGGTGGGGGACCGGGACGAGGAGGATAATGTTTGTGATTGGTCAGGCTTATGATTAGCGCCAATTAGCGTCAATTGGGTGTGAGGTCACTCGTAATTGTAGATAACCTGCCTTATTAATATCCAGTTTTGGATACAGGTTTTTTTTATATATATGCTTGTGTATCAATACACAAGCATATAAAAACATTCATATAACTTTGACTATGGCCATTGAATGCCAACAATACTAAAGCAAACCAGGGACTTTAAATCTGTTCCTAGACTGTCAAAAATATGGAGGTAGAGTCTGTGACGTCACCCGTTGCCTTACAGATGTCTGTTTTATGGAGAACTGTCAGTGGGTTGAGATCTGAGACCTTTTAATTCCCGTTGACTTACAGCGGGCCACACCACCTACCGTACCATACCACCTAAAGGCTGTTTCCAGAATGCCAACAAAATAGTATAGCAATCCTCAAGACACGCTTAAAAACCACAATCGAAAAAAATAATCAGAGGAAGGACGCGCTATACTCTTCCACCTGAGGCCCACAGACAGACCGGGGCTGGTTCCACACGTATATAGCTATTTCTACAAACATATTTTATTATTATTATTGCATTTTGCCTCCCGTCCACACGACCAAAACGCTGTTTCCGGTCACTAAAAACAAATCTTTTGAAAGAAAACCTAGCGCTACTTCATGGTCACACCACGGTGCGTTGCTGTTGTTGTGGTTGTTCTTCTTGTTGTGTGTTTGACGCTCCAGAAGAAGCCCACCAATGCACACGCTCCTAATGCTCTTCTGTGGTGTTTGACACGAGCTATATCGCCTGTTTGTCAGGTGTTTTAAACAATGTCTCTTGTGGATGGAGATGTTTTCTATAACACCGTTGGTGTGGACAAGTGTGGAATTTGTTGGTTTTTTTTGGGCAACAATTATTTCCGAATGTGTGTGGGGAGTGAACCACCAGACATGTCACCCTTATGACATGTTATGACATGTTATGACATGTTATGACATGTTATGACATGCTAAAGGACTCAACATGACATGTTGAAGCTTCACAACAGAAAAATGAAAGGAAAACTATTCAGTCTGGGGAAGACGGTAAGACTTGGCTGGCCTACTAAATATGCACCATGCATTAGACAGTGTCTCGTTATCAGACGGTTGTGTTGTGTTGTGTCCAGTCCAATAAAGAATTTGCATTTTTACAGACCCCAGACCTGTGGCAATATAATGAGGCAGAGGCTACTATGTCTGAACCGCTAAACCAATTTCCGTGTGATGAGTAAAGAAATGATGCGTAATCATAACAAGGAAAACACACAAGATGTGCCAGCAGTGCTGCCCTGATCCATGACCACACCTCTCTCTTTCCTAAACTCCACCGTTTCTAACCCTAACTTAACCACCTCTCAACCAATACCAAATTGTTCCGTATGTTTCTGTTTGTTGTGGTTTTATCATCTTCTTACATTTTTGTGTGTGTGTGTGTGTGTGTGTGTGTGTGTGTGTGTGGGGGGGGGGGGGGGGTCTTTGAGCTGTTGATGTTGATGGCGTCCAAGAGAGGGTGAAGCTTCTCGGACACCTCTTGTAGTATTAGCCATAGTGTTTGAGCTCTTTGAATTTCAGCTGAAACAGGTGGTTCACTTATACGTCAAGCCCTTTCCGACAGCCTGTTTGTGATATAAATAAGCTAGTACACTTTCAAAGCCTTAACTTTAAAGCTTTTAAACTGTATGTTTAGGCAGAAACTGTAGATAGACGCCTATAAGTCAAACATTTGCGCTGATTGTAAATAAGCAGCAATGCTTTATTTATTGTCGGGCGCTTATACTGAATTAGTAAACTCTGAACAAAGTGGTTTAGTAATGATAAGACTGCATAAACATGGTGAGCCCATTTGTCAAACATGTGTGCTACATTTACATTAAGCGTAATTGGTCCAGAACGAGCAGGCTGACCAGAGCTCATGGGAGCTCACTGGAAGAATATAAAGGCTTCTTGTCACTGAGGAAAATACTAAATATCCTCTTTGGAGCCCATTGGAGTACTTTATGTATTATTATACAACATTAAGTTTAACCAAACAAAATTCTGGCTAACGTACCCCATCTTTAACAATCTCAACTCAATGGCAAAAACAACACAGTGCTTTCAATACAACCTTGTCTGTGTGCGTATAGTTTGATTGCTGTTTTTTTACTCATCACTGCTGTTCCTGGTGTCTTGGGAAACTGGGGTGATTTCCTTTAGTAGCCTAGTTTCTACCATAACCTAAACGCCCACAGAGGAACTGAGGGACAAGTTTCAGGACGGGGGGCTCTAAGAGTGAGTCCTTATGGTGACTCCAGCTCTGTTCGCTGAGAGCTCTTATATAATAATAATAAACACATTGGAAACGGCTGTGGGGGACAGTGTACCAAGAACAGAAATCATAGTGTGTGTGTGTGTGTGTGTGTGTGTGTGTGTGTGTGTGTGTGTGTGTGTGTGTGTGTGTGTGTGTGTGTGTGTGTGTGTGTGTGTGTGTGTGTGTGTGTGTGTGTGTGTGTGTGTGTGTGTGTGTGTGTGTGTGTGTGTGTGTGTGTGTGTGTGTGTGTGTGTCACCTCTTTGGCCCTCATTACATTACATCTCTTCCAGCCCATGATTGGCAGTGAACGTGACATAAAATGTGTTAATTACAGTTCGATCTTCATCTCATGCTGAGTGCCGTCACGCGGGTATACATACCGAACAATTGCCTGAATGGCCTCTTTCAGTAGAACCTCAGTGCTAGTAGTGTGTTGGTGGCGGTCTGCGCTCCAACGCGGCCGTATACTAAGGCTAGTGGCACAACAACAAGTGGGAGTCACTCCAAAGAACCAGGAATCTGCTACCCGAAGCAAGAAGAGGCTGACTGCAGTGGCTGAGGCGTGGATGAGCCACTCTGTGAAATGTAGACCGCCCTGCTCATGTTAAATGACATGTCGGACATATTTCCGTGTAAATTGTGAAAATATATACCTGTCCTCACCCTCACCTCAGCGTTTTCTTATTAGGAAAAAACGATACATCTTACAATTAATGAATAATTAATAATTCCTTGCTCGGGTTATCCTGACATTGTCCAGTTTCCAAGTAATCCATTTGTTTGTAAACATGAGTTTATACAAATGATTTAACCACGATGAGTTATGAGTTAACTATGAACTATAAACCCCCGTCTATAACTGCAGGGAAGGTTAATCGAGGAGTTTTTGAATTGTATCCCCCCCCCCCCCCCCCCCCCCCCCAAGTACGTACATTTCTAAACACTACAACAACCCTAACACACTCCCTGTGAGAATGTTGAGCTGTTTTAAGTTGTGGTCTAATCAAGCGTTTCCCTTGAGGGAGCCGGAGAGTATTGTATATGTTTTGAATGCATGTTTTGAAGTCAGCCACTTCCCCAGAATCCAGGCGAACGGGTATAGGTGTTAGCTTAAGCATGATAAATGCAGGTTTCACAGGTGCAATTCACAGGGCAAGGTATGGAAAACAATGCTGGCCAGTTGAAAGGGAATTAAAGTGTGTGCTTGGGGTGAGGCTCATGAGTAAGGCGGTGGGGCGAGGGATTTGGACACAGTGTGTTTTTCGAGGCACCGTTCCTACCTGGAAAACGTATTTCATGCAGGCCAAATGAGCTGGGAAACCACCTCCTCCTATAGCCGCTGCCTCATCCCACTATCCGAACACAATGTTGGACTTATCAATGTTTGAGAGAAACAAACATCACGGCTGGCTGTAGCTGTCAAGAACAGTTTGTCCAGACGAGAAGTGTAGTTCCGACATAGTAGAACTTGTTATTAATGACTAATTGAATTAGTGTTGTTCTATACATATAGTACACTACCAGGTTTACCAATGGCCAGACTCTGACATAACATCGCTTGACGTCACATCACAGAAGGAATGTCAGAATAACATTAGACTTTGACGGTGTTGGTAATTGTCCGTGTTCAGGTAAATATGTAGCTATAAATGTAATTTACCTCGACAAATTGATGTCATTATATGGCTGTCATATGGATCTTACCAAATTACACTCGTAATTGATATGGGTGGCCGAGATGTGTGGCCAGTAGAAAGACTGTTATGTCTTTCGATAGGTTTGTTTTTGCAACGTCGTCCACTGTTCCGACTCTAGATACTCTATGTAGAGTGTGTATGTTGACATTTTAAATTCCTCCTTATCTCTACAGAAAGTGCCGAATGTGACATTCTTTAGCTTGGCAATATACTCATTCAATGTGGCAGATGATGTTTATTTATATGTACGTATATTGGAGTGGATTACACAATCACACAATACAATGTTCCATTGTCAAAACAACCGTAGCAACTGTGGTTGTTCCAGCCAGGTGTGGAGCCTGTATTGTGCATGCTGTTTTGTATGGATGCCAGAATAAATTAACCTTGTGTCTCTCAGAGTGCTCCCATTAACCATCTCTCGAAGGGTCTTTGAGGGTTTCATTCCGTGGCTCTGTGGTTTCTTACTGCTTGGCGGTCCTGTCCGTGCTCTGAGAGAAGGGGCTCTCCGCATCAGAGACTCTTGACTTGAAGCAGATTTTGAAGCTTGTTTGGATTTCCAGCCTTTTCATGCTATTATTACCTAATTGACAATTCATTAAAGGCACCTACTTGCATAAACATATGCTACAAGTTGATAGGTAAGAAGAAACCAGTATGATGCGCTGATACAGTTTGAGTAATACTAGTGTTGTATGCACTAGTGACGTCTGCTTGTGAACATGCTGGTCCTCTGTGGTGAGACATCCATTCAATGTCAGGCTGAACTGGTGTGGGAGTATGTGACCCTGACAGAAGCCACGGTTATGGTGAGGGTGTTCTCATGATAAGCAGCCTAGGAGCTCCTCACGGCTAACAACTCTGGCCTCTTATCTTTCTCTGACAGTGGATGTTCCCTATCTTCTGCTCACAGCGTGTGCCTTTTACCATTCAATACACCCTGAAAGGGACATTCAAACAGTCTGTCATTCAAAAGGGCTTTTTTCCAATTAGGTGAAAAAGTGATGATTATTTGTTCATACTTAAGATGAAATGAAATTAGGATCTACTTTGAATTGGACAATGTATTGTGTGCATGATTTTGGCTAGTTTATTTTTATTTTTACATACAATTTTTCCAAATCATTGTATCTTATTTTAGCTTACACTTTGCAAATATCATTTGCTGCACTGTTTTCTTTGTTTCATAATGCTGTTTGGTCTTTGCTTTTGGCTTTCACAAATCAATTTGGGGGATGAGCAGATGCTCGTCAACCACAAGATACCGTAATAAGAAGGTTCTATAAACAGGGCTTCTATGCCCACTGTATTGAAATCAATTGAGCATTAGTCATAATATATGCTATCCAAAAACAAAATACAGGCCATTGACCATTTGAAAAGCTTGAAGTGTGTGTGTGTGTGTGTGTGTGTGTGTGTGTGTGTGTGTGTGTGTGTGTGTGTGTGTGTGTGTGTGTGTGTGTGTGTGTGTGTGTGTGTGTGTGTGTGTGTGTGTGTGTGTGTGTGTGTGTGTGTGTGTGTGTGTGTGTGTGTGTGTGTGCTATCCCTCAGGTGGAGCGAATCGTAGACAAGCGGCGAAACAAGAAGGGCAAGTGGGAGTACCTGATCCGGTGGAAGGGCTATGGGCGGAAGGAGGACACCTGGGAACCGGAGAACCACCTTCTGCACTGCGAAGAGTTCATCGACCAGTTCAACAGCCTGAGGCTGCACACGCACAAACCGCTCAAACCGCCAAAGATGCACCACGGAGGGACGTCCGGACCGCAGCCCCTCGCCGCCGGACGTCCAGCTCACCCAGCTCACCCAGAACCCTTCAGAGCCCAGACAGACACCCGTAAGAAGAAGCGAAGCTCCGACACCCGGTCCGGGGTGAGAGAAGGAGCCGGACTAGAGGCGGTGGGGGGCGGCGACTCGGGGATGACTCAGAGGCAGAAGGTGGGTGCGGGAGGGGTGGGGAAGCAGGCCCCAGAGGACAGGATTGACAAAGGGATGGCATTCAAGCCCGCTTCGCCCAGGCAGTTACAGTTTGTCCCCGCCGTGAGGGCTTCACATAACGGACTGCAGAACGGAGAGCCGGAGCCTGCCTTCTACCGGGCGTCGGGGAGGACTCCGAGACCTCCTCCAGACATGGTGGAAAAAACACTGGCAGACGTGGGTAGTCCTGGCCAACAGCACGCTGAAAACCTAGGTAAGCCAAGGGTCAATTGAATGGTTATATGCATGAGGATATGAAACATTAACCCAAGATTCTAGAACCCAAGATTCTAGTAGATCTAGTTTTCACACTGAATACGGTATCGACTCCCGTATTAATTAATACAGGTGTCGATACCGTATTAGTTAGTGCGCATTGAATACACACGCAATTCGCTGAGCACTCGATACCAGGTTTTCTGTTCACACACACACGGGAAGCGAAACCCGTAGTAGTTTTATTGCTTTGCACCCAGACTAGTTACGTCAGGATCTAAACCACCTACCCCAAGGTGGATCAGTTCATGTGCACTAGTTGGGTAGCGAATGCGCATTACTTGCCTGTGTGGAAGCAAAAGCGAAGCGAAACTAGTTTTGCAGCGCCGCGAATACCGTATTTTAGCCCAGTGTGAAAACGGTATAGGTTGTAGGTGTTGTACTGCGTTGAAGGATCAGAATGCAGTGGCAATAGACTTGGTAGTGATATACATGCCAGGTAAAAATACAATGGAGCTCAATGTGTGATGGCAGATCATTAATTCAAATGCTCAGTTCAGCCTGTACTTTATATAACCCATATATAACCCATGCTGCACGCACGTGAGTAGGCCAAGTGTTGACTAAGCAGTTGACCACACTGGTACTTTAGAGCTAAGGTACCAGGTACCAGTGATACAGAATAACACAGAATAACAGTGTCACTGGATTGTATGTTCAGGTCTCCATATTTTGCAACATAATTAAGCTAAAATGCTAAAATGTGGTTTTCTCTCATTTAATTAGCAATGGATAGGGCTGCTAAAAAAAAGTATTTTGGAATACCTGTAGGTCCTCTGTAACTGATAACAGTATTTTCATTCCTGGGTCACAGTCCAGAGCTAACACCACATTGGTTAATCATTAATTGTGTATTTTAAAAAGGTATATTTTCCTGTTCAAGAGATTTAGCTTGTCCTGACTGGCCAAATGTTCTGGACACTACTGTACATTTCCAGAACAAAAACCAAGTTTATGTTTTCCTGCATTATGGAAAGCTAGCTTGTAATAACTTTTCCATATTTCCCATTAGTTTAATGGTCAATGGCCACAAAGAGCTTATTTTTGCACCTATTGGCAGATGATCACTATGGTAATAGGTTGCAGGATGGCTACACATCTGGTAAAATATGTCACTGAGGCTTCTAGATTTGAGATTTTTTATATCATAATATCAAATTGTGTGTAAAAATGTAAAAAACGCATATTTCTACATATATTTTCAACGGTATTGTCGGACTACAACATGGAATACACCACTCAGCCAAATTCTGATCTTATTACATGCTACTCTTTCCTGGAACATTTTAATACTGATAAAGATCAAAGGACAAGGAAGCATTATTTAGTTTTTAGTTCCCTTATGTGTATCCTGCTCACAAGCAGACCACAGAGAGAAGCCCCCAGCGCTATGACACAACATTACGGCCAGCAAAAAATGTTATTCTAATTGCCTTTATTATTATATAACATTTTGAATTGAATTACCTAACTGAGCTACGATATCTTTAGTGGATTAAAGAAGTATTTTTCCACTAGAAAGTCTGGCTTTTCATAAAACGGGTCTGTCTATGCAGTATTAAGTTGCTACACACATTTTAATTGCTGCCACCAATGGTGGATGGTGCATTTCCCAGATCAGACTTTTGCTGGCAAAGTAATTTGCTTCACTGAATGCTGAATAATTTATCATTGTTTATTTGCATATACTAGTACCCATATTGTCATGGTTCAAACCTGCTTGAAACCAGGCAAAGTATAACCCTTTAAGTAATCTGTAAAAGTGTTTTACAGATATTTGACAAATAACATGTGAGAGATGTCCCGTTGCTCAATTAACTAAGTGGTGCTGAAGTCATTGGTTGGTTGCCAGAAGACTAATTGACTATTCCTTTGATAATTGAGGAATCACATAAAAAAAATATTAGTTTCAGAAATAAAACATAAGAAATGCATAATGCATTGAACAGCTTTTCTGTTTCAGATGTTAAAAAGGAGGCCTACTTTAGTTTGTTAGCTAGCGGTCAGACAAAGCAAGCACATTTAAAGCGATGAAGAAGATAGAAATTCACACCTGGCATAAACCTTAATAACATGAGAAGTAAATAACGTATGTCTGCTATCTGTCACTCTAAGACTTAAGTAGGTCAACGTAAAAGCTCTGGTTGGCTCTGGTGAGGTGTGAGCTGTACGAGGATTGGTGCGGAGGACTTATTACGCTTTTTGTTTGTTTTTCTGAGGATTTAAAAAAATGGGGAGTCTACTGTTAGCATGGCTTACATTTCTGTTTCATTAGTCCTATATATTTACATTTACATTTACATTTAGGACATTTGGCAGACGCTTTTATCCAAAGCGACTTCCAAGGAGTACATTTGTTGAAGTAGACAATAGCATAACACTGAGGTACGCAAACATAAAAATAGAGCAGTTCACAAGCATTCATATTAACAAGATGAGTAACACAGTTTGGTACTGCCAGGTCACCTGCTTAAGTAGCTGTGATAAGAGCGTGTTATCAACATTGAGGATATACACTTGCTAGAATATACAACATGCTAAGAGCTATTAATGTCAGGACTTAAGCAAGTTAGGGGTTCACAAAGGAGAAGGAGGGTTTATATATATATATATATATATATATATATATATATATATATATATATATATAATTTTATTTTTTGAGTGGCTTTATACCCTTTCTCTACCCTCCTGTGTTCCAGGCTCCCCTTTGGCTAACGGAAGGATTCATCTGCACAGCTCGGCCAAGCGGAAGCTGGGGGAGGACAAGGGCTACGTTTTCGACAAGCGTCTGAGATACAACGTACGGCAGAATGACACGCACTGTCGTTTCCGGGACATCGTGGTCAGGAAGGAGGAAGGTTTCACGCACGTGCTGCTCTCGAGCCAAACGACGGACAACAACGCGCTGACACCTGAGGTAAACAAAGAAATATCCTTGTGCCCTATTACTGCTGTTTTCAATTCGTCCCTCCTTCAAGTCCCCTCCATGTTGAGATAAGGAATAGTATCTTGCTTCAAAAGAAAAACGTTGGGCTGAAAGAAAACTGTTTGGACTTCAGACAAGTTATTGGCTACAGAAAAGTGTGATCTTGCAATTTCCCGGGGCCAGGACCATGTGACATTGTCAGCAATGTTTTTGGTGGGGGGAAAAAAAGCAACAAAATTGCTGTGAAAAGGAAAGAAATTCACTTAAATTGACCATCCGTTTCCCTGGAAAGATTGGAGGGCTTAGGCTTTACATTGAACTTCTACCCCTGGAGGATCAAGGAGTTTGAAAGAGTCCTCACCCATTACCCATCTCATCAACCACCATGCCACTACTTGCTCTCTCCATGCTTTCTCTTCAAGCTTTTTGTTTGCCAACTTGCCTGTGTTACAGAACAAGCGGCGTCGACCTATTCCGATTTTCCCAAATGATTGTGGGCAAACTCTACAAAACAGCGTTTGTTGATTTGTTGTTGCCGGTTGTCATTATGTGTCACTATGGATCTGTTGACCGGGGCCTTCAATTATTTCTCTCAACTGATTGGTTCCCTTCCAGAACAAAAGAAAAGGGCCACACTCGTGTCTGAGGTGCAGTTGTCTTGGCAACCACACCTCGGACCACCATCCATTAGCATCCTGCTTTTGTCTCTGCCACTCTTTGGATTGCCCATATTTCAGATGGGGGGGTGGTTAGTGAAAATGTGTTTTCATAGGGCGAGGTTTGACTGAGGCAACAAATTGGCTCAGACATTGCCCCATGTCTTTCACACTCCTCCTCCGTGCAGAGTGGGACGTGGAGTGAGGGTCATTGTCAATCTCAATCACCAGCGCTACGCTGTGAGCACAGTGCACACCCCGCTGCCCGTGGTTCCCTTAAGTCGAGGTGTGAGCCATCTTCACCCATCCAAACGCTGCATACCATTAAAGGCCTGGCTGACTTTGTCTCAACCCCGGAGACTTCATTTGTGTCCCAATCATTGACTTTGTTGTCAAAGTCATCTATTGGTTAAAACAAGGGATATTGAAGGAAAAAAAGCTAACCACAGATAAATATATGAATAATAACGCTATGTGGAAACATAACTTAACACATATCATTACACTAGCATACTTTGCTGGACTTTCTGGACTCATTGCAGCTACTGCACTGTTCTGCACTGCTGCTGCACTACTGGCACTTTAAAATGCTTTTTAAAAGCTTTTTGCACAATTCAACACATATCATCCATCCATTATTGTTCTTTTTATTCTCTTTTGTATTGTGTATAGTATTTTTATAGTATAGTGTTTTAGGAAATTCATACTGCGGGAGGGAATGGAGAGTAAGCATTCCATTGTACTGAATCTAAAATAACTAATAGATTAGATTAGATTCTAATTCATTGTCATATTGTCAAGTACAGTACAGCGAAAATAATTTGGCATCTAACCAGAGTGCAAATGTTTCAGTAAAGTGCATTGTAATATTTAATGTACAGTTGTTGAATAATATGTAAAGACAGTCTTCTAAAATACTACTACTAAAAAAACAGTATCAAATAACTTATAGAGTAGGTATGAGATATGTGCAGAAATATATATATATATATATATATATATATATATATATATATATATATATATATATATATATATATATATATATATATACAGTGCTGCTCGAAAGTATGTGAACCCCTTGAACAGTTAAGAGTTTTCTGTTGTTTTACCATGATTTTCCTATTTTATCATCACAAGTTTTACATATATGAAATGTCAGGTTTATGTTTAACAGTTCCATGTACTTTTTTAGAGGGAATTGTGTGAGTAGCCAAAAAAATACATGAAACATGGAATTAGTGGATGTGCAAAAGTAAGTGAACCCCCAGCTGTATTGGTAAAGTCAAGGAGGTAACAGATTCAGGTGAAACACTTTTGGGTGCTTAATTAGTCAATTAAGCAAACCAATCAAATGAGACATCATTAGGAAAAGGGTTGGACAACACAGATTAAAAGAGAGAGAAAAACAACCAAACGACTGCAGTGCCAGGGTGTACCCATACGAATCAACCATGCCAAGAGGAAAGGAGATACCCGAGGAAATCAAGAAAATGGTACTGACAGCCCATCAGTCTAGAGAAGGCTACAAGACAATCTCCAAACGATTCCAGCTCCATCCATCCACGGTGAGGCAAATAATTTACAAATGGAGGGCGTCCAAGATGACCGCATCTTTGCCTAGAAGTGGACGCCCATTAAAACTAACATCAAGAAGCACCCGTAGAATAATAAATCAGGTAAAGGACAACCCACACATCACCTCTAAAGAGTTGCAGAGCTCTCTGGCAGCGTCAGGTGTAAATGTACATGCGTCTACAATTAGACGAAAATTGAACCAACACGACATTCATGGGAGGGTTGCTAGAAGGAAGCCTCTGCTCTCCAAAAAGAACAAAGCTGCCCGTTTAAACTTTGCCAGAGAGAACTTGGACAAACCAGAGGCCTTCTGGAAGTCCATTCTCTGGACAGATGAGTCCAAAATAGAATTATTTGGTCATAATCGTAAGCGCTTTGTTTGGAGAAAAACCAACACAGCACATGAAGAAAAGAACCTCATCCCAACAGTGAAGCATGGTGGTGGAAATGTTAAGGTATGGGGCTGCTTCTCTGCTTCTGGACCTGGACAACTCCATATCATCCAGGGAAACATGAATTCTGAAGTGTATCAGCAAATTCTTGATAAGAATCTCCAGCCATCAGTCAGGAAGTTGAAACTGGGCCGTAAATGGGTTTTTCAACAAGACAACGACCCAAAACATACCAGCAAATCTACCAAGGAATGGTTCAGAAAAAAGAGGATTCGTACTCTGGATTGGCCAAGTCAAAGTCCGGACCTCAATCCAATTGAAATGTTGTGGCTAGACCTGAAGCGGGGGGTACATGCCAGATGTCCCTCCAACCTTTCTCAACTGGCTGAGTTCTGCAAGGAAGAGTGGGCAAAAATCCCCCACAGCAGATGCGAGAGACTGGTCAGTGGCTATAGAAAACGTTTGATTGCAGTAATGGCTGCAAAAGGAGGTGCCACACGCTATTAACCAAAAGGGTTCACATACTTTTGCACAAGTCATATTTTCAGTTTTTGTGGGAGAAACCACTTTTTTGGAATAAATAATGAAAATACATAATTTTTCTTTGTTTGTGTCCATTATTTGGAAAGTCCTGCTTTACAAATTGGTGTTTGGATATACATTTAATAAGGTTATTTTACATTTTTGTACAATTACAATGACCATGTCTAGGGGGTTCACATACTTTCGAGCAGCACTGTATATATATATATACACACAAGGTAAGGTAGTGTAGTGTGCAGGGGTATGCAGTTGTATCAACAAGATAAATATATATAAATGTATATACAGCAAGTAGTGAGAGGTGTCTTTGACAATTTTTTGTGCCTTCCTCAGAAACCGTTTGTGGTGGCTAGTGTTTATTGCAGGGAGGGGTAGTCCAACGATGCGTTGGGCGGTTTTCACCACCCTCTGCAGCGCTTTCCGGTCGGAAACAGTGCAGTTGCCGTACCACACTGTGATGCAGTTCATGAGGATACTTTCAATGGCACACCGGTAAAAGTTCACCAGAATCTGAGGGGACAGATGGGCTTTCCTCAGTCTCCTCGGAAGAAGAGACGCTGGTGAGCCTTCTTTACCAGTGAGTGTTGAGGGACCAAGAGAGGTCCTCAGAGATGTGGACCCCCAGGAATTTAAAGCTGGAGACACGCTCGACCTCCACCCTGTTGATGGGGATGGGGGCGTGTGCGCCAGCTCTGGTCTTTGTGAAGTCTCCTTGGTCTTCTTGGTGTTGAGGGCCAGGTTGTTGTCAGTGCACCACGCCACCAGGTGCTGGACCTCCTCCCTGTATGCTGCCTCATCATTGTTTTTGATGAGGCCCACCACCGTTGTGTCATCTGCAAACGTGATGATGGTGTTTGTACCATGTGCAGTCGTGGGTGAAGAGGGAGTAGAGGAGAGGGCTCAGCACACAGCCCTGTGGGACACCAGTGTTCAGGGTGAGGGTGGAGGAGGTGAGATTGGCTTTTCTGACAGACTGGGGTCTGTTGGTTAGGAAGTCCAATAACCAGTTACAGACAGAGGGGTTTATGTCAAGATTCTTGGGATTCATGAGGTCACCAAATTTGAAGATGAGTTTGGAGGGGATGATGGTATTGAATGCTGAGCTGAAGTCGATGAACAGCATTCTCACATGGGTGTTGCTCTCATCCAGGTGGGACAGAGCAGAATGAAGGGCTGAGGAAATGGCGTCCTTCGTGCTTCTGTTCTCTTGATAGGCAAATTGGTGTTTATCCAGTGAGGATGAGAGGTGATTTATTTGAGGTGAGCCAGGACCAACCTTTCGAAGCACTTCATGATGATGGGGGTGAGTGCAACAGGGCGGAAGTCATTGATGCTTGCTGCAGAGGTTTTGGCACTGGCACAATGGAGGTGGTTTTAAAGCATGCTGGAACAACTGCCTGAGCTAGTGACATGTTGAAAATGTATCTCAGTCAGCTGCTCAGCAGTTCCTGAGCATGCGACCGGGGATGCCATCAGGACCAGCTGCCTTATGCGCATTTGTTCTGCTCAGAGCCGCACGCACATCTGTGGGGGAGAGGGTGAGGGGTTGGTGGTCAGCGGGGAGAGTAGCCCTGGTGGGCAGTTCGTGGTTGTCCTGGTCAAAGCGGGCATAACAATTGTTGAGCTTGTCAGGGAGGGATGAGTCAGTGGTTGGGGGGAGTTGTTGGAGGGTTTGTAGTCTGTGATGGCCTTGATGCCCTGCCACATGCGTCGGGGATCAGAGTTGTTGAAGTCTTCAACCCTTCGCTTGTGGTTGACCTTGGCCAGCTTGATGCCCTTGTTCAGGTTAGCCCTGGCTAAACAGTAGGCCTGTTCATCGCCCGACCTAAAAGCAGCATCACGTGTCTTTAGGAGTAGGCGGACCTCTCTGTTCATCCACGGCTTCTGATTGTGGAATGTTGTGATCTGTTTGAGGGTGGTGACAGTGTCAATGCTGGAGTTGATATAATCCAAAACAGAGGAGGCGTAGGAGTCGATGTCGGTGTGGGAGTCCAGGGTAGACTGGGAGGCAAACAGAATCCGTGTGTATAAACCTGTTCTGCAACTCAGTCTGCTCCCTCAGGCCACACTTTGACCGTCCTAACGGTGGAATTCACACGCTTGATGAGTGGCGTGTACTTAGGCAGCATGAACAAAGAGACATGATCACTCTGTCCAAGGTGGGGGAGGGGGACGGCTTTGTAAGCATCAGCCTTGTTGGTGTAAACATGGTCTAATGTTCTCTCTCCTCTTGTGGAGCAGGAGACATGCTGGTGAAATGAGTCTTTAAGTTGGCATGATTGAAATCGCCTGCAATACTAAAGGCTGCCTCTGGGTGAGAGTTCTGCTGTTGGTTAATAGCAGAGTACAGTTCCTTCATAGCGAGCTTAGCATCAGCATCTGGAGGTATGTAAGTCGTGGTTATAATGGTAGCTGTAATTTCCCTGGGTTGGTAAAAGGGTCTACATTTAATTTGAGGTATTCCATGTTAGCAGAGCAGTGGCTCTCAATGGTGGTCGTGTCTGTGCACCAAGCCTTGTTAATATAAATCCGCAAACCTCCACCCCTGGTTTTACCGGAGCCCTCAGCTGATCTGTCTGCTCTGTGTAGAGTGAGCCCCGCTCAATAGCACTGTCGGCGATTTTGCTGTTAAGCCATAATTCTGTGAACAACACCTAGCTCAGGCCCAGCAAGCTGTGGAGAGACATGCATGGTTGCTTGTTCTACTCAACAACGTTCCTTCATCTTTCACATCTTCTTATGTATCATTCTATCATTCTAATTGTTTCCATATACAAGCACTACCAAGGCTTTAGGAAAGATAAGGGTAAGGCAGACACGTCATGGTGTGTATTCTGGAATTATGTAAATATGTACGTTTGTGTATTCTCTTAGTATTGTTTTTTTGTTGTATTTAGTACTTAGTTTTATTTTATTTATTTTAGTACTTGGTATTTGCACATCTCCGGAGCTGGTGATAACATGTCACTGTACATCGTACACGGCACCTTCCCGCTACGATGCGCTTGTGTTGGAGAGGAAGGGCCATGTGGTGTTGCCTAATGGCCAACAGGTGGATTAAAAGCAACGGTGACCCCCCCCCACATCATAGACACCATCACCCCCCCTATCGATCTGGGCTCTCACTACATGAAACGTAATGGGCTGCTTTGATGTGACCCCCTCTGGCTCCCCCCCTCTCCATCACCCCCCTCTGCCTGGCCGGTGGTGGTGTGATGGAGATGGGATTCGGACAGTATTAGCGGAGGATGCTGCACCACGGAGCGCTAGTTACCACCAGCGCTCCGTGGTGGTACTCCCGGACGGGCCTACGTCGTATTTTGAGATATTACAGAGCGTTGGCTTAGTATGTATATGTGTTTTAATGTGTTTTAATGTGCATATATGTGTTTTCTGTATATGCCTATATTCACCGACCGCATGGTTTCACAGACGTGAATATACGAATGCCCTCTACGATTGCTATACCCCAATGACATCAGAGATAATTAGACAATCGCAAGGCAGGCAGGGACAGGTCCGTATCTATATTTAGCGTATATATGTAAGCCGTCATTATCTGATTTAGATTTGACGAGTTCTACGTGTTCTTCTTCAAAAGCTTAAAGTTTGACCAAATTATCTGCCGCCATTATCTGATGACATGTTTTCGTCACATGATAAGGCCCAAGTGATAACGACATTCTTAAAGAGATTATCAGAGATTATCACGGCCGGAGATTACCAGAGATAACACATGCGCATTTGCGTGTCTGCATCTTTAGCCGGCCAATAACAAGATACGGATATACTGTATGTACCCATCGCCACTTTGAAGGAAAAAACATGATGCGCTCAACATTCCAAAGTCACCTGCTAATGGTTTTGGCTTTAACACAACCGTAGCACAACACTGCTGTCCAGCTGCTCAGTCCACGCTAGCTGACTTACGGTATACTCCGTCAGATATTGTAGCTACTTGGATACAAGTATTTACATACATAGTATTTATTTATATTTTAATTGGCCAATTGCAACAGGTAAATTGGAACGCTTACTCCCCATTCCCTCCTGCAGTATACATCTCCAAAACAATACCATACAAATAATATATACAATATAAATAAACAAAAATAACAGCAAAGTGACATGTAGAAGAGGACATGTACATGTGTTAAATGTACATGTTTTTTGTTGTCTTTAAAAGCATTTTAAAGTGCCAGTAGTGCAGCAGCATCATGAATACAGTGCAGTACAGTGCAGTAACTGTAATGAGTCCAGAAAGTCCAGCAAAGTAATAAGTGAAATGTTAATGACTATGTTATGAAAGTGAAAGTGGCAGCACTCCTAGCAGTTCAGTAGGTCACTGTCTGTAGATAAAAACTATCCTTAAACCTCAAAATATCCAACTGATGGAGTCGAAGCAGTTTATTGGTTAAAGAATATGATCTATAATCAATTACTTTTCATTGGTTGTCTCTATAATGCTTGACTATGTCCTGGGCATCCTTATTTTTGCAATGGAAAAATGAGGCTCTGGGTGTTGAGGGGCTGTCATGGATGACCCGTCTTTTCAACATTGCGTGGAAGTCTGGGACAGTGCCTGAGGAGTGGCAAACGGGGGTGGTGGTACCCCTGTTCAAAAAGGGTGACCAGAGGGTGTGTGCCAATTACAGGGGTATCACATTACTCAGCCTCCCTGGGAAAGTCTACTCCAAGGTGCTGGAAAGGAGGGTTCGGCCGATAGTCGAACCTCAGATTGAAGAGGAACAATGCGGATTCGCCCTGGTCGTGGAACAACGGACCAGCTTTTCACTCTTGCAAGGATCCTGGAGGGGGCTTGGGAGTTATTTTTTGTGGATTTGGAGAAGGCATATGATCGGGTCCCTTGGGAAATACTGTGGGGGGTGCTGCGGGAGTATGGGATGCGGGGTCACTGTTGAGGGCCATCCAATCTCTCTACTCCCAAAGCAAGAGCTGTGTCCGGATTCTCGGTAGTAAGTCGATTTTCATGGACAGGATTTCAAGTCATGGAGGGGAGGGGTTTCAGTATGGTGGGCTCAGGATTGAATCGCTGTTGTTTGCAGATGATGTGGTCCTGTTTGCGTAATCAGTGTGTGACCTTCAGCACTCACTGGATCGGTTTGCAGCGGAATGTGAAGCGGCTGGGATGAGGATCAGCACCTCTAAATCTGAGGCCATTGTCTACTCCAAGTAGGGAGGGAGTCCTTATCCCAAGTGAAGGAGTTCAAGTATCTCTGGGTCTTGTTCTCGAGTGAGGGGAGGATGGAGCGTGAGATTGACAGGAGAATAGGTGCAGTGGGAGCGGTATTGGGTGCACTTTGGCGCACCGTTGTAACCAAAAGAGAGCTGAGCCAGAAGGCAAAACTCTCGATCTACCGATCAGTCTTCGTTCCTACCCTCACCTATGGCCATGAACAATGGGTAATGACCGAAAGGACAAGATTGCGAACACAAGCGGCCGAAATGAGTTTCCTCAGGAGGGTGGCTGGTATCTCCCTGAGGGATAGGGTGAGAAGCTCAGTCACTCGTGAGAGACTTGGAGTAGAGCCGCTGCTCCTTCGCATAGAAAGGAGCCAGTTGAGGTGGTTCGGGCATCAAGTAAGGATGCTTCCAGGTCGCCTCCTGAGGGAGGTTCTCCAGGCACATCCAACTGGGAAGAGACCACGGGGCAGACCGAGGTACATGTTGGGTAATTACATCTCCACATTGGCCTGGGAACACCTCGGGATCCCCCAGTCAGAGCTAGTCGATGTTGCCAGGGAGAGGGAAGTTTGGAGTCCCCTGGTGGAGCTGCTACCTCCGCGACCCGACTACGGATAAGCGGGAGAAGATGGATGGATGGAAAAAATTATTCAAAAGACTATAGATATCCACTAACGGTCACAGCAGTGTATTATAATACTATTTCATTGTTGGGGTATTCTGTCTAAATGTTCTATTGTGTATGCCCACGAAACATAAATGTATGTACATCAAATGTTTTGTCACAGAAAGTACAATATAGCGTACACAATATAATATAATAAACATTTCAAATAGTTTGAAACAAGCAATAACGGGAGGGAGTAGAACCCATAGATGACCCTAGCGGTCAGGGTTACAATGTGTTCTAACGCTGCTCCCCCCGGTGGTCAGGAGTCACAGCATCAGTTCCTTCCCCTCCTGATGTCAGGCTGCATCAGCGAAGGGTGACAAACACATCATTATCTACTGGCAAAGGAAGACAAAACATGAATTTGATTCGGGTTTTTGGAGGAAATCTCAACTTTGATTACATAAATATGTGTGTGTCTGAAAGTCAAATAAAACACATATACACACACATATACACAAATATGCATGAGGTTATTCTTTATAAGTCGTGCTAGGCAAACGATGGCTCTATCAACCAAGCTGGATCTATCAATCCTGTGGACGTGTTGAAGCTATCTGAACCTCAGACTTCCAAGAGATTCAAGATGTGTAACACGTACCACGGCATGCTAACTCCCCATTCTCTCCAGCATTCTGACTGTCAACAGCAGTACTGTACTACACTACACTAGGCTACACCATACAAATGCAGAAATGATTAAAAAAATAAGTATAATAAGATGGATTGGACCCCTGGAGTAGCATTACAAGGAGGGAGGGAGCCTATACCTCATATAGAAGCACCTTTAGCAACAGACTCATTCCACCCAGGTGCACCACAGAACGCCATAGGAAGTCCTTTCTTCCTGTGGCTATTAGACTCTATAATTCCTCTACCTCGGGTCGTGAGAGGGACAGTGGAGACTCAGTGACCTGAGGCCAACGTACTTATTTTTATTTTATTTTTTTGGTCAACGCACTGTAATCATCTCATTGTACTTTGCACTGCAAATTCTATTTCAATTCCGAATTCACTTTTCACTTTTTCACTTTTTCACATGTCACTTTTCAGTCGAATTATTTATTAATATATTATTACTGCCAATTTGCACTATACGTATTGTTGTGTATTGTATATACCTACGTACTACTGTTATAATACTGTAATTATCTTCACTTATCAATACATTTAGACTTCATTTAGAATTATTTTAACTATTTTTGTTTATAATAGTTTTTATTTTAGTTAGTTGTTGTTTTGTTTTTTAGCTTAGGTTTTAGTATTCTTGTGTGTGCATTTATTCCCCCTGTGTCAACTGTTGCACCTTAATTTCCCTCGGGATTAATAAAGTTTTCTGAATCTGAATTCTGAATATACTGTAGAACTGGCCCACTTCACGCTTGCTTCCAATGTGTTCCAAATGGCCGCGGATCAGCTGAACTGAAAGCCTTGACTAGATCTCATGTTCTCAACCCCACGCTGTTCAGAGGGAGGGGGGAGGGAGGGGAGGGGGGGCGAGGGGTGGTGCGGGCCAACCAAACTGCACCTGATGCCTTTCTGTGCAGCGCAAATGGTTACATGATTCCATCACCTAATCCCTATCTTTATCGTTATTTTTGGAATCTCCGAGCGTCATAGCTTTTAACTCTCAGTGGAACACTCTCTTATGAGGCTTAATGCACACAGCGGCTTCTTCCATACCTGTCAATTGAAAGCAGAGGGTTTTTCTTGAGACGTATTGTGATGAACCTGAGGCAGATGCCAATCTGTGTCCTGCTGTAATTCAGGAGATACTGTGTGTGTTGAGGGATTCACTCGAGAAAACAATGTATTTCAATTGTGTTCTGCAGGTACAAACCCATAAATATACAGCAGTTGTGCCCCTAAAAACCTGTCCTGCTCAGTCGTCGTCGTCCGTCAGTGAGCTACGACCGTGTAACTGGAATCGCATATTGGAAAATATCTCAATAGAATTATTGTAGCAGAGGGTGTCTTAACATATCCTTAAATCATATCCCGTGTATTGTAGTGCAATGTACAGCTATTGTGTTTTTGCTTCTTTACAGATCATGAAGGAGGTTTGTCGGGCCTTGGGCAACGCGGCTGCTGACGACAGTAAGCTGCTGCTGCTGAGCTCTGTGGGGACGGTGTTCTGCAGCGGTCTGGAGCCGTCCTACCTCATTGGGCGTCTGTCCACAGACCGGAGGAAAGAGAGCACTCGAATCGCCGATGCAGTGCGGTAAGGAAAGGGGGACACGACTGAACGTGTCGCACAACACAACGTACGCCAGAATCCACCACTGCATCCGTTTTAGTTTGTCCTGAACCCAAATTGCTTTCTCTGTTCAGGGATTTGGTGTTGGCATTCATCCACTTCAAGAAGCCCATTGTGGTGGCCGTGAACGGCCCCGCGCTGGGCCTCGGGGCCTCCATCCTGCCTCTGTGTGACGTGGTGTGGGCCAGTGAGAAAGCCTGGTTCCAAACCCCATGTGCAGCCCTCCGCCTCACTCCCTCCGGCTGCTCCTCCTACACCTTCCCCCAAATCCTGGGTGTGGCGCTGGTCAGTCCCCCTGTTGCTCCGGCTTTTCAGTGGAACGGGTAAACCGTTTCTTTGCAAATGTTTCCTGCGAAAGTTCCAAAATGTTCCTGTTTTAAAGTTAGATGGGGTTTTTTTTTTCTCTCTCCAAATCGAAGGCCAATGAGATGCTGTTCTGCGGGAGAAAGCTCACTGCACAAGAAGCGTGCAGCCGGGGACTAGTGTCACAGGTCTTCTGGCCAGCGACGTTTAACCAGGAAGTTATGATACGTGTGAGAGAAATGACTTTGTGCAGCTCTGTGGTATGTGTCTAACCAAAATATTTTCTTTTAATTTCTCTTAAATATTTACCGGTATGAAAAGGGTAACTACTTAAACCTGACCCGCCCCCCCAACCCCCTGTGTCCCACGCTTCACCCCCAGGTGCTGGAGGAGTCTAAATACCTGGTGAGGGGCATGGTGATGTCCGTCCTGGAGGAGGTCAATGACAAGGAGTGCCAGATGCTCAAACAGTTGTGGTGCTCGACCAAAGGACTGGAGGCGCTCTTCAGTTACATGCAGAACAAAGGCTATGAGAACTGACCCCTTCACGCACGGGGGGGCGTGGAGTCGGGCTGATGGACCAACATCTCTACCAGCAAGGTCATCCCCAAGGTCATCCCCAAGGTCATCCCCATTGAAGCGCCACCTTTATGTTCTAGTGTTTCTACTTTCCCCGTCCTATTCAAAGATATTGCCAAAGGCGCATTAATTGAAGGGTAAGGCAGATGTAAACCTAAGTTTATTCATTTCTGACATACTTATTATTAATTTTTAATTAGAAGATCAAACGTGACATGCGGTTTACCTCAAATGTCTTGCTATTGGAACAAAATTAACTCTTAGGTCCAGCGTTGTTAACCATTCCAGTCCACAAACAAGTCTGGTTTGTTTTCTCATTGAAATTCAATGAGAATGATCCTTTTGGAGATAATATAACAATTCATTATCTTCTTCGGTAATAAAATGGGTGTTTTGTGAATTTGAAAGCTTTGGAAAACGTGTAGAGATGTGTACATGCAATCACCTTCTTTTCTTTTGAAATAATTTATTTAACTAATCATAATATATTGAGATAGAGATAGAGATATATGTATATTTGTATTTAAAACATATGCTTTGTGTACAACCTGAAAACAGGGTCAGCCCTATGTATGTACATCCTTATAAATATAGATTTCCAAGTCTGCTGATGTAAATATAGATTTCCAAGCCGGCCGACGGTCTGTGCACATGTGCTTGGAGCCATTAAGTTAGTGTAGCAAAAAACCAAAGTTTGCATCCGAGGGAAGCGGTTTCCCTCACTTTAGATACACACATCCCGTCATTTCTATTGGTGGGATGAAACTCAACACGAGCACTTAAATGCTAATAGCCATTCTAATGAGATTGATTTGTCATAGGCCTTTGGTTTGAAATAAAAGACTTTCATTCTTTATATATGACTTTTATTTTGTCCTCGATTAATGTGTACTTTAAGGAATCACCACTGACTTTATTATCACTTCACAAAAGAGACCATGTTTGTGTAAAAACACATGGTGGCTATATAGAATATATATAAAGTGATTTATTTAGCTTTCCACGTGTTTGACACTGTTAAGAATAGCTGCCAGACATATATTGACAGCTAAAAGCAGCTTTGGTGAGTTCAGACAAGGATGTTGATGTTTATAACAAACAGGAAAGCGGAATAGAGGAATAAGCGCAAAAGAGGAAATCATATGAGGCTTGACACAAGTGCTACATTATATTGTTCTTAATCGTACACTCTTGTGTATCATTATGCAAGGGTATAGAATAGGCTTTCATGCTCGTCAAAAAGATATCGTCCTCTGCGGTCCGTTGAATGTGTTCGATATAAATATGTGTTTACTATGAAGGTCTGACCATCATGTACATATTATTTTAGCAATATTTTTGAAGTTTTCGGATCTCTTTTATATTTTTCCTCCAGTTTGTCCTGAAGTGTTTGTTGGTTTCTTTGGCGACTGCATTGTCTTTGTTCTGTGAAGCCCAACCCAATGTAGAGCTTAATCACATGTGATTATTAGTTTCAGGAAATTAAATATATAAATATCGATATTAACTTATATTGCGTTGAAGTTTTTAATTTACCAAACAAATCCTACTTCTGCTGTGGAGAAATGTTTGTATAATTCAGAGACTGGTCCAGTTTTCCAATCAGGCAGTACATAGACTATAGAGGCAAGCTATTGGTGTATATTAACTGCATGTAATAAACTGCAGATATTAAAGTGTTGCCTGCCAGAAGACTTTATATTTCAGGTTTTGTACTGGCATTGTAAGTAGTGTTTTGAAAGCCGTTTATTTTTGTATTTATTTTCAGTCTGCGGTGCCGTTTCCCTTCCCTCCATCACTCAACTCTTTCTAAATGATCCACAGTGAATATATTGATGAATAAACTCTCATGATGAATAAAGTCCATTGTATTAATTGAGGTATGTATTAATAGTTGATTTGACTTCTATTCAAGAAACTTTATTAATCCCGAGGGAAATTAAGGTGCAACAGTTGACACAGGGGGAATAAATGCACACACAAATATACTATTTTCAGTATTATCAGTGGGTTTATTTTCCTTTGAGTAAAGATACATCTAAGAAATCTGGTTTTACTTTCATGTGGGTAACCCATCAGTTGGTATATTGGTATATTATATATTACACAAGACATAACCATATTGTGATATTTGAATCAAGATAAGCTCATGATATATAATTTGATATAGATATATGTCTATATATATTATATTATAAATGTTTGTTGTATATTTGGTTATTTCACTCAATGATGGTTCTTCTTTAATTAGGAGAGGTTCATATGTAGACCTGTTACTAACCCAGGAAAATTACAGCTACCATTATAACCGCGGCTTACATACTTCCAGATGCTAACGCTAAGCTAGCTATGAAGGAACTTTTCTCTGCTATTAACAAATGGCAGAACTCCCACCCAGATGCAGCCTTTATTATTGCAGGGGATTTCAATCATGCCAACTTAAAGACTGCTCCCCTAATTCTACCAGCATGTCTCCTGCTCTGCAAGAGGAGAGAGAACATTAGACCATGTTTACACCAACAAGGCTGATGCTAACAAAGCCATCCCCCTCCCCCACCTTGGACAGAGTGATCATGTCTCTGTTCAAGCTGCCCAAGTACACGCCACTAATCAAGCGTGTGAAGCCCACCGTTAGGACAGTCAAAGTGTGGCCTGAGGGAGCAGACTCTGAGTTGCAGAACAGGTTCCTACACACAGATTGGAGTCTGTTTGTCACCCTGGACTCCCACACCGACATCGACTCCTACATCATGAAGTGCTTCGAGAGACTGGTCCTGGCTCACCTCAAATATGGCCCTAATCCTCACTGGATAATCACCAATTTGCCAATTTTGACCTCATGAAAACCAAGAATCTTGACATTAACCCCTCTGTCTTCTTCTTCTTTCGTGTAACGTCAGAGGTCCAACTCGGTGTCGTGTAGCCATGCCCGCATCTCTGGTCCTAGGTCGAAGAGGCTGGCTTCCGAGGGTGGTCTATATAAGGGGCAGATGGTGATTATATGGTCGGCGGTCTGGTCAGGGTCACCGCACTCGCATGCCGCACTGTCCGCCAAGCCCCACGTCTTCATTGATGTTTTAAAGCGACCGACCCCAGTTCGTAGACGGTTCAGTGTGGTCCATTGCCGGCGTGGTAGGTCGTCTCCTCCAATGGCGCCATCTCCTGGGTCCCAGATGTAACAGTGGATTCGGGAGGGCCGGCTGACTCCCACTCCTGCTTCCAAGCTGCTGCCAACCATGCATCTCTGGAGATGTCCTCAGAGGTGGAGTTGAGCATCTCTTGTGCTGCCTTGTTGTAGGGGTGGCGGGACTTGAGTCTGCTTGGAGGTGCTGGTGTTATTGTGGTGTTGTGCAGGATGTGCCAGTCATACTTTTGTACCTTCCTGGCCAGGGCGAGGGTGGCAGCCTCCCGTCGGAGGCCGGCCGGTGCTATTCCCGCGAGGACTGGCAAGAGAGACACAGGGGTAGGCTTTAAGCATCCAGTTATTACTCGGAGGGAGGTATTGATAGCCACGTCGACCTTTCTCGCATGAGGGCTTCTGCTCCAGACTGGGGCGCAGTATTCCGCTGCAGAGAAGACCAGGGCTTGGGTGGATATTCGCAGCGTCTTAGCGGAGGCTCCCCAGGTTGTTCCAGCGAGGCGGCGGATCAGCGCGACCCTGGATGTCACCTTGGCCTTGACTTCTTCCAGGTGTTGTTTGAAGGATAATGTCCGATCCAGACGCACTCCAAGATATTTCGGGGCTTGCTGGACCTCCAGACATTTGTTGTCGACGCGCACCTCAAGTTCCCTCTTGGCTTCTCTGGTGCTAAGGTGGTATGCCGCTGCGACTGATTTTCCGACACTGAGCTGTAGACGCCACCTTCGAAGGTATGCTACCAGTGTGCCCATGTCTTCGTTAAGCCCCTCTTCCATCGCCTTCCACGTTGGTCGGCTCAGCATGATGGCAAGATCGTCTGCGTAGCCATACTTTCTGGATGCTGTATCAGGTAGGTCGTGGATGTAAACATTGAACAGCATCGGCGAGAGAACAGACCCCTGCAGTACCCCGTTCTTCAGTCTTCTGAGCCTACTGCACTGGCCACTGCTGGTCTGGAGGACGAAGCTGCGGTTGGAAAGTGTCTCCATGATGAACTTCACCATGTGGCGGTCCGGTATTGTCCTCAGCAGCTTCAGGTGGAGTCCCCGGTGCCACACAGTGTCATATGCAGCAGTCAGATCCAGGTACACTACCCCAGCTTTCTCATTGTCCTGGAAGCTGTCCTCGATGTCCTGACAGAGTAGTGTTACCTGGTCTGCTGTTGATCTTCCACGACGGAAACCAGCTTGTTCCCGTGGGAGCTGTGAGTCCACCACTGGCTTGATGCGGCTATGGATCATCCTCTCCAAGATCTTAAATGGGACACAGAGCAACGAGATTGGTCTGTATGACTTGGGGTCTTCTGCAGGTTTATTTGGCTTCGGCAGAGCTATGACAGAGGCACGGCGCCAAGTCTTTGGGAGCTTTAATCTCTGGTAGCATGATGTATAGAAAGCACAGAGCCAGCCAGATGTTGTTGTGCTCTGGTGGATGACGAACTCCGGGTGGATGTTGTCACGGCCAGGGGATTTGCCTGGCTTGAGCTTGCTCATGGCCTCACTGAGTTCCTCTGCTGTGAATTCCCCCGAGAGGTTGGAATCGACACTGGCCGCTCCCGAGATGCAAGACACCTCACACGATGTCAGTCGGGCAAAGTCTTTGTCAGCATCCGGGAAGCGGCCGTTCTTCAGGAGCTGGGATGCGATGGCGTTTGCTGTGACTGGGCAGCTGTGGGGTGTTGTATTTCTGCCTGTGAGCTGGTTGATGGTCTGCCACGCCTTGCGACTAGAATGGGTGAAGTCGATTGATTCAACGACTTCTGTCCATCTGGCCCTGCGGGTGATATCCAGCTTCTGGAGCAGTGCTGCTGCAGTCACATCCACTTCTTCTCTGGAGCTAGCCCTCTGGTGGTCACACAGAAGGCGGCTGCATTCCTCGTCCCAACCTGGGATGTAATTCCTGTTATAGCCACGTGGGATGGTCTTCTTTGCCGCACCCAGGAGGACCTGGCAGTAGGCTGCATAGGCCGCATCCAGGTCGGCTGTGTCTGGGTCTGGCAGGCCAGCTGACCTTCTTTCAGTCTCCTCAGCATACGACTCCCAGTTGGCCTTTCGGAAGTTCCATCGCTTGACGGGTTTCCCTGGTACCGGTTCCACCAGTGATGGGACTTTAATGATGGATGGTCGGTGATGTGAGCGGGGAAACCTGTCCAGGACGCGTCTCTCCGGTTTCGGGTCCTTACTGTGGCAGATGGCGAAGGCCAGGTCCGGGTTGGTGGAGGTATTCCAGCGTGCAGAGAAGAAGGTTGTAGGCTCCTTGGGGTCATACAGCAGCAGAGCATCAGTGTTGGAGGCCCATTCCCTTAGCGCCACTCCATTAGGTGTTGTGTGGTTGTAACCCCAGTCTGTGTGCTGACAGTTGAAGTCACCTGCATAGATGGCGGGTGCAGTTATTGATGGGAGTGACGTCACGGACAGCTCTGATGGTGGGGGCTTGTATACGTTGACGACTGATGTTTCCTGGA
>CM051000.1:28148636-28193636 GCA_027704905.1 Muraenolepis orangiensis
TATCACTCCCGTCCGAGAAGGTGATGCCCCATGGCCTTCTTTCCCATCCAGGCGGTGTTAGGCTCCTCTCGAATCTGACCTTTCCAAGTCTCGCATACTCTTTGAAGAGCCTGATTGCGTCGGCTCGGAGCTCAAGGGGGAGTGGGTTGTCCCATGTGTTCTGTCTGATGTCGGATTTCCCCATCTCCTGAAAGGCCTTTCTGACCAGGATGGCACCTTTTTCCTTCACCGGGGTGGCCAAACCCACGGGATCATACAGGCCCGCCACCTGGCTCAATAGCTCCCTTCTCGTTAGGGGGCTCGGCGTTCCTTCCTCAATTTCTTCTTCTGAGAGATTGGTTTCTGTCCTCACCTTCAGTTTCTTTTTGGAGAAGTTGATGGAAACCATAAGGAACAACTTATCCCCTTCTGCATGGTACCCGACTCCAAGCGCTTTGTTGTCTTCCTCGCTCAGCTGATTAGGCAGCACCAACACCTCTGATTCTGGCTCCATATTGGCCTTTGTTTTTGCAGGCTGGCTTTCTTTGCTCCTCCCACTTTGACCTGACTGGATCCATGGTTTTAGAGCGAAACCTCCAGCGTTGAGTATCCTTTCGATTCCCTCCGTGATGCTCTTCAGCTTTCTCCTGTCGTTATGAGACGTTAGAATGTCGTCTACATAGGTGTCCTCCTCAAGCGCTCTCCGCTCTTCTTTTAGGTGGGCGAACTCTGGCAGCCTTGCCGTCTCCCTCATGGCCAGCTGGGCGATGCATCCGGCTGGCTTGTCCCCGATGTTGACGCGGGTAATTGCGTAGGTTTTGATCTTTTCTTCCGCCGTGTCCCTCCATAGAAAGCGGTGGAGGTGGACTTCCCTTTCTCGCAACCAAACAGAGTTGTACATTTTCCTAATATCCCCGATGGCTGCATGCTCTCCGGTCCGGAATCTCAACAGGACCGCACGGATGGGGTTCAGAACGTCCGGGCCCTTCAGCAGAATGCTGTTTAAACTGGTTCCCCGAAACTCCTGGCTGCTATTCCACACGAGCCGCACCGGTGTGGAGGCAGAGTGGGGGTTGGGAGCGATCTGATGGCTTACGTACCACACAGGTCCGTCCCACTTACTGATCGTTTCCTCGTTTAACTCGACCGCAGCCCCTCTCTGGATCATCTCATGCACCTGCGCCGCGTATGCCGCTTTCCACACCGGGTCCCTCTCCAATCGCTTCTCGGTCCTCCGGAATGTAGCCTCTACCGCTCCTCTGTTGTTCGGGAGCGAGCTGGGGTCCTCAGTCCACGGGTACTCTGTGTCCCAGTGCGGCAGGTCGCTGTGGTCATCAGACATTACGTAAGTCAAGCCCTTTTTGATGATTTCGACCTCCTTTTCCTCTGCGAGAGTCATCTCTTTCCCGCCCGGCTGACAATTTCCGCAGCGACACCCTCCGCATTTTGGCTCGCACGCGGCGCCGATGCTATCCCAGCTCCACCACTCGAGGACCTCTTTGCTGCTTGCAGCTGTTCTCCCGGTCTTTTCATGACCTTGCGGCTTCTGGTCTCCATCCTCTTCTTTGGCGCTGGGCGTCTTGCAGGGGATCTCCTCAAATCTTACTGCCTCCGTTCTCAGAGAACGCGCAAAGTGCGTCTGGGAGTTGTGTGCGGATCTTTCCCAACTTTCAAACAGGTCTGGGTGCGTTCCTCCCACGGTCTTCCCCAGAGGCCCGTCCCACAGCACTAAGTCTCCCGTCCTTCTTATCCACCGTGGAGCGAGTCGTCCCTCTCGGTGGCTGATCAAGAGCTCGATTTCCTCAGGTCGGACCAGCTCTTTCTTCTCGACCCCAGGGAAGAACTTACAGAGTCGCTCTGGACTGATGACCTTGTCTGCACGAGCGATCGTGTCGAGCCCGTAGCATACCATCTCGTGGGGACTCCATCTGTTGTTGCTCCACGCCCTGACCTTTAGCAGGTACTTGTTAGTCTTGACCTTGACCTTCATTCCACCGACCCCATGCACAGTCAGTGTTACTTGCCTCCGCTCCAGTTGGAGCCGATCGGCGGCCCGGTTGGTGATATAATTTGTGTCGGAGGCGAGGTCTATGAGGGTTCCCAGGGCATGACCTGCTTCTGTTTTGACTGTCAATATCATCATTAGTACTGGATGTTCCTCTGGCCCATTCTCCGCGAAGAGACTTCCGCCTTCTGCGCCCGTGCTCAGCGTCATCGAAGCCTTACTGGTGAATGCGTCCTTCACCCTCTTTTCCTGTTCAGGGTTGAGCCCCAAAGAGTCCAGGACTTCCCGCTGCTTATCAGAGAGCCCTGGCCCTGTCTTCTTTCCCTCACTCCACTTGGGACACAGAAGGTAGTGATGACTCGCTCCTCCTTCATTCTGCTTACACGTTCTGCACAGGTACCGGTTACTACACTCTCCGTCGGCGCCGTGCATGCCCAAACATTTCTGACAGGCTTTGCTTTGCTTTGCTATGGCTCGTTTCTCTGCCAGACTGAGACTCTTGAACTTTCGGCAGAAGAATATTTTGCCACCGTGCTGATCGCTTCCACAGATGTCACACTCTTCTCTTCTTTCCGAGCTCCTGCCCGTGACTCTGGTCTCACCTTGATGTTCCTCTTCTTCTTTATTTACCGGTGAGTCTTTTTCCGTGGCCCTTGTGAACGCCTTCTTCTCCCATCTGACTGGCTTCTCTGGTGCTCTTTCAGAGGTTTCTGTGGAGCCTCGGACTCGCGCCATCCTTTCGAGGATTACTTCCTGCCTTTTCAGAAACAGAAGAAGAGCATCGAATTGCTTGTCTGGGGTGATTTGGTTTTCGGGTTCGGTTACAAAGGTAATCCAGCCTTCCTGCACACGATCTGGCAGTTTGCTCTCGATGGCTTTCAGTACAAGTGGGTTCTTCATAGCGCCCACTTCTCCTAAGTCTGTCAGGTCCATGAGGGCTCTTTCCACTGCCTGAATAAGGTCGATCGCTTTCCTCGGCTGGTTTCCTTTTACCGCCGGTATTCTTTCCAATTCCTCAATAATTTGCAGCGCGATGGTTGCCTTGTCTCCAAACCGATTCTCCAAGGCTTTGAATACGTCTTCCGCTGAGCGGTAGCTCGAGAGTTTGAGCTCCTCGAAAACCTTTCGGTCTATGCTCTCGAGGAGGTGGAGTTTCTTCACCTCTGGCGACCCCGATGGGTCTCCCTGCCGCTGCAGGCTTTCCCAATCTTTCCGCCAGCGATGAAAATCTCTCATACACCCGCTGAACACGGGAAGCCTTGTTGGAGGGAGTTTGATCCTGGAGATGGCTCCAGTGCGGTTGCCTCCAGATGTGGCGCTCTCCAGCCCTGCCTCCCGGGCTTGTTCCCATGCCTCCCGCTGAGCCTCCAGTAGCTTGGCGCGCTCTTGAGCGGCTATTTCTGCTGCCTTCAACTCAATCACGGCCGCCTTCTGCCTTGCATCAGCGATCTCTCCTTCGGCCTCCAATTTCACTTTCGCTGTCTCTTTCTCAAACTCGGCCACGCTATCAGCTGACCTCAGTCTTGCCTCAGCGGCTTTCCTTTCCAGCTTGGCAATAGCTTCTTTGTTTTCTTTATCTGTCGTTCGATCTTTGGCCTCTTCTTCGGCGAGAGCGTCTGCCCTTTTCCTCTCATCTTCGGCGAGAGCGTCGGTGGCTATTTGCTTTGCTGCGGCGGCCTTGTCGGCCATTTTGTCAGTATTTTTCTTCTCAATTCTTCCAAACTCAGTCACACACTTTTCCCAAAGTTCATCCCTTTTGTCCTCCAGCTCCTCTAGCGACTTTCTCGTGCTGCACGCCTCAACTACAGGGATCCACTCCTCCCAGCTTGATAACAGACTTCGCGCTTTGATGATGAGGTTCTCTGTGAGTGTGCTTCGTTCTTTACAAATGTCATGGGTTGCCTCTTCTAGACTGATCCTCTTCGCGCCTTCGTGACTCCGTTCTGCTCGTCTAATTGCGGATGAAAGTTTGATTTCCGCGAACCTTGTCCACATGTTGGCCTTTATGACGTGACCGACCTGTTCAACCTTCTGAGCGCTCTCCTCAGCGGCATTGGTGATGTCTTGAAGAAGCTGACTGTTACCTGCCTCAGGTTCCTGACTTGCTTTGGCCCGCAAACCTACCTCATAATTGTCGTTTGCAGAGTTTAGGTCTTTCGCGTTTGACAGGAGCGCCATCCACTCGCGTTTCATGTCATTTTCGCCCATTAATGCCACTGACCTGATGATATGGCGATATCCTCTCTCAAAAGTGACTGCCAATTTTTCCCTTTCAATCTTCAGTGCCTCCATTTTGCCTGTGACTCAGAAATAAACTGTGTGTACCTGTTTCGTCTTTCTATCTTATATCTTCAGCCCTCTCTGACTCCCTGAGCTGATTTGCACTGGTCCCTGCACTTCCTTACCTAGTCTTCGGCAGCGGAACCAGGTTCACCGTGGGGTCCTCCCAGGGATACTGCTAAAATAAAATAATAAAGTGGGAGAGGATTTTCCTCCCCCCGACGACTTAATACCCAGGTACACACAAACCTATTTTAATGCAAACAGTCAATAGAGTCACAGAGAATGAGTGCTGGGTGTGGGTAGCTCTCTGAATAGCTGCTATTAGCTCATAATTCCTTTCTTGGTGGGTCTTGTAGGTTAGCTTAGTTAGCTGTGGATTCTTACAGTTGGGCTAGCTAGCTGAAGCTAGCTGTGGATTCTTGCAGTTGGGCTAGCTAGCTGAAGCTAGCTGCGGATTCTTACACTCCTTACCTGCCTAGCTAGCTGTAGCTTTGAGTACTATAAGCCCTACCGCGCGCCTGTTGTGCTATTGCGACAACAGAGCTAACGCTAGCTTAGTTGGCTAATGCTACGCTAGCTAGCAGGTAGCTAGTTAGCTACAGTTGCGGGCTCCACGGCTCTGTTGCCGGCTGGCGGCTGCGTCACTAACCTGACCAGGTTTTAGCTTGCTCTCGCCTCCGGTGAATGGGTCCTTGTCCTCCCGGAGCTCCTGTTGCGTCCAACCGTGTTTGTTCTTCTTAGCTAGCTGACGGTCCGTCCTCTTCAGGCTGGTCGTCAGCGGGTGTTTTACAATTGTTCAGCTCTCCCTCTAGCTAGCTGAATGGGTGAAGATCTTCTGCTTACTCCGGCAGTTCGGGTGGAATGATGAGACTTGACACAATTCGTTTTGGTTTTTCTCCCTTCATTAACAGATTGTAAAACTGACAAAACACATCGATCTATTAGTACATGTAAATAATCAACAGTGAACGAACTAACAGAAAAGATTAACAAAATACACAATCATTCAGAGCTCAACTTACCAACTCCCATATCACTCTATAACTGTCATTCCGTTCCCCTACCACCCAGATTACGTTCAATAAGCCCGCCCCCATTTCTATCTAAGCCAATCACTCTCTGCATGCATACTTTTAGCCAATCAAAATCAAAGAAAATAAAATAAAACTCCAAATGAAATATCCTCCCATGAATTAGCCAAACACACATTTATACTGTATTTATGGTATATATATTAATCTTCCAACTGTTGCTATAACTACACACCCCTGCTCACTGCCTTCTGTATATACATTTATATATATATATGTATCTTGTTGATACAACTGCATACCCCGGCTCACTACCTGTTTCTACTTGTATACTTACCTGTATATATATCTATATATAGAGTAGGTATGAGATATGTGAAGAATATATATATATATATATATATATATATATATATATATATATATATATATAAAATTCTTCACATATTTCACTCTATAAGTTATTGTATACCTGTTTTTGGTAGTAGTTTTTTAGTAGACAGTTTTTACAGATGATTTAACCACTGTACATTATATATACCTGGTTAGATGGCAAATGATTTGTGCTGTGCGATGACAATCCATTTGAACATAATCTGATCTAATCAGGAGTTCCTTCAAGCAACCGTTGCTCTGGTCCTAATGGCTCATGTGGGCTTATACTGTAGCAGCAACAATATCAATCGGTGCTACATGACAGGAGAACAACAGTTCTCCAGCCGGCTAAATCCAGATGGCGTGAGACGCGCCACCTGGAGGACACTTGTGGAGAACACATTTGCTCAACTCAAAAGGGGAATTAATCCCAGTTCATTTTCATATACTGACACGACATGACATTAACAGAAACCTTTTACGATTTGTATTTGATGTTGTATTTGATACACTTAAGGTGGCTGAATGAATCTCACGTTTGATTTCATTTAACTGAGCTTTCTACTCTTGAACACACATGGACCAGGCAGAAAATACATGGGAATACCTAATGAACTTCAAAAAGTATTATTTGTACACTGCAAGCAGTTCTTTTTTTGAAAAAACATTGTTATACATTTCTTCTTATTACATAACATTATTCATTTAGTAGACAGTTTTGTCCAAAACGACTTACAATAGTGCATTTCAACATAAGTCACCATAAGTCATAAAAGCATTTTCCTCCTCACAAGCCTCCAAGAGCGGAACAAGTGCTCAAGTTAAACCCCTATATAGACGTATTAACCACTAGAGCTGGTCAGATAAAAGTGCTAAGAGGAAGGATCGAGGAAGTGCTTCCCAAAGAGATGGGTTTTCAGCCTGCGGAGGAAGATGGGCAGCGGTGGTGCAGTGGTGCAGATCACTCCACCACTTTGGGGCCAGGACAGAGGAGAGCCGTGACCGGGACAGGGCTTGACCATCGCCTGGAGGTAGAAAGGAGCTGTTCCTTTCACTGCCCTGTAGGCTATAGCACCAGGGTCTGGAACTGGATGCGAGCAGCTACTTTTTGGGGGGGGGTTCGACTTTGAACTTTTCATTTAAGAGCAAAAGAAGGCAGCTTTAAGAGCTGAGAGAGAGGAGGGTGGAAAACCACAGGAGAGATTGAAAATGAAGAAGGTGTCCTCCTTCATTCAGGAGTTTGCCTTTTGTCCATCTGCGCTCAGCCTCTCTGAGGCCGCCTCGCTCTGAGGCGCCGTCTCTCAGCCTCTCTGAGGCGCCGTCTCTCAGTACGCACGGAGTCCGACAACCAGGGGGCAGGCGGAGGATCATCATTGCGATACAAAGAAACACAGACCAGTCAGCGGGTGTTGTACTGAGCAGCGTTTTATTGGCAATGGGGTAGCATTTAAAAGTCTTAAACAAGTCCTTCCCACACCAGTAGCTTTGCTTATGGCGTGGTTCAATCTGTCTCAGGCCTCGGCCCTTCTTTCAGCCTCCTTCTCATGTCCTCGGCATGCTGCCTGCTTCGGTCCCTCTTAGCTAGCCTCTGTTGAATGTCCAGGAAGGAAGATACCACGTTTCAGTGTAGGCAACGTGTTTTGTTATATAAATAAATGTAAAAAAAATGAAGTAAGTTGGAGACACTCACCTCTTGCTTGAGACAGTGGCGCATAGCACGGTCTAGATCATTACACGTGCCAAAGAACTTCATGACATTGTGCTAACGGAGGGGACAACACATTAATATCATCAACACTAAGCTAACACCTGAGGACTGAATCGTCACATGGACACACACACACACACACACACACACACACACACACACACACACACACACACACACACACACACACACACACACACACACACACACACACACACACACACACACACACACACACACACACACACACACACACACACACACACACACACACACACACGTTCCTCCGCATTTAACCCATCCTAGTAGTTAGGAGCAGTGGGCAGATATTGTATATACAGCTGCCCGGGAAGCAGTGCCCGGTGCCTTGCTTAAAGGGCACCTCTGCAGTGATCAAGTGTTTCGGGGACTTGAACCGGCGACCTTCAGGTTCCCAAGCCAAGTCCCAACTCACTGAGCTATCCTGCTGCCCCATCATGAACACAAAGCTAAGCAAAATTGTAATTACTAAATAACAATATGATTGTGCACAACAATCAACAGCTCTCGTCTTACCTCCTGGTGGCATTGTTTTAGAAGAGTTATCATTGCATTGCATTCGTCCGTGTGCAGGTGAGGTGAGAGGTCAGGGTGCATGCTGGACTGCAGGCTTATCCAACGACTGAGGGAAAACTGTGAATGTAAAAACAAGAGCAACAATCAATGCAACAGCTGTACAATTATTAACATTGCATTATACGTTATTTAGATTACATTCTAATTTATTGTCATTGCACAGCACAGTACAGTACAGCGAAAATAATTTAGCATCTAACCAGAGTGCAAATGTTGTAGTAAAGTACATGGTGATAGTTTAAATGTACAGGTTAAAAGAAAGTCTACTATGTATTAAATGGGATATGAGCATAATAATAGGTGTGTATATATATATATATATATATATATATATTTAGCAGACGCTTTTGGCCAAAGTGACTTACAATATTGCTTTCAACATAGTAGTAAATGCAACATATATTGACATCTAGGATGAATCAACATGAGGCAGAAAGCACACTTCAATAATAGTGTCAGAGTCCACAATGCCATGCCATTATAGCACAGAATGGCAACAAACACTCAATCACTCAATAGTCTACTCAATCACTCAATAGTCTACTAAGGACAACACAACAACATGGACATGGTCAGCTCATTCTGCAATTGCATTAACGATAATATAATTACATACACGGTGGTCAATCAATGTCAGTGAGTCAGTCGGTTCTTATTGTACTTCTATATAAATGACATTACTGTAGTAACTACTGTACAACCAGTTGGCTGCATGGGAAAAGAGTTACATTATAAGGTGAACTGGAGAACTTACCAGATGACTTTAGACTTTGGCATTTGAAATAAACCAGTTAATAAACCAGTGGTTTAGTTATAATCCGGTAGTAGTTTCTCAATAAAGCAGCTCAGGGAAGAGAGTTAGGTATCAAGGACACGAGCAAGAGCAAATGTCAAACACGGTGATGAAGAAGATGATAGACTAGACTAGACTAGTAGTTATACACTTCAATTGACCATTTAAAGTCAAGTTAATTCAACATTCTAATAAGATTGATACTTAGAATACACGTTTTTTGTAACACTTTGCTTACTGACTGAATAACATGTTGTAAAACACCACTTGTTTTGTTGTATAACGGCGGCTGTGGAACAAGCTCACTGGCTCGTTACCGCCACCACCCGGCCTGGAGAGTGGACTACCACGGAAAGGATACAGTACACAAAGAAATAAGATATACTTACATAGATATACATACAATAACATACGATTATATAGAAGATATGCTTGTAAAAGCACACGCACACACACATGCGCACACTCACACACACACACCCGTGCACACACACACACACACACACACACACACACACATCATTAGTCATTTAGCACTGCAGACCCTTTATCCAAAGTGACTAACAATAGTGTGTTCCACAAAGGAAGGCAAGAGAACAACTCGTCACCAGATGTCATAAGTGCGTTTCATTCCTAACAAGTTTCCATGAACCAGTGCTCAGGTAAAACTACAATAATTTGGCAAACAATATAACAATACAATAAACAAGCAGGTAACCACTAGAGCACTTCTATAAATCATATAGTTTATTATGGAATTGTTTATCATAGTCACAAAGTTATTTGTGTGTGTGTGTGTGTGTGTGTCTCTCAGTTGGCCCGAGTAGAGTCTGGGCTGCTGGGTGAGGCTGCACACCTGTGGGTCGTTGGTAATCAAGGCCCACAGGTTAAACCAGCCACCACCACACACACAATGGGGGAGAAGTGCAAGCGTCTAACATCTGCTCTGTTCATCTACCAATTACAAAACGTCCACGTTTACATTTTCTAAAACACGATACTATACAAATACTGAACACACTAAAAAGACCAATCAAGTGACATGATGGACATGTGTTGAATGTGTTAAGTAGTGCAGCAGCATCATACAGTGCAGAACAGTACAGTAACTAATGACTCCAGAAAGTCCAGCAAAGTATAATAGTGTGTGATAGTGTAATGTAATATGGGTGACAATGTTATGATAGTGGCAGCACACCTAGCAGTTCAGTAGGTGCACTTCCTGTGGATAGAAACTGTCCTTGAACCTGGTAGTCCTTGTACGGATTCTGCGGAACCGGACCGCATGGGGGAGAAGAGATGGTGCCCAGGGTGATTGCGGTCCTTTGTGATGGAGATTGCTACACTATCTTCATCAGCACAACAAGTGGGACAGACAGTGGGAAGCCAGTGAAGGCGGTGAGGGAGGGATAGGGGGCACAGTAGAAGTGAAAGGGACCCACGCCAGCGACGTGTATCAGTGGCCAACAAAAGAGGGGAGGCAGAGGAGAGGAATGGGTGAGGATGGTGTGTTGGATGGGGGAGTGTGAGGTGTGGGAAGCTTATTGACCATGAGCCGATCCAGAGGTGCTGGTGCATGGGGGGAGGGAATGGACAGATGACGGCGTTTGAGGCTGGTTATCTGCAGGCTTATCCAGAGTCCTCAAAACATCTTCCTTCAAGGACAGAGACTGCCGAGGGGAATGCGTGTCAGAGGCTGCTGAATGGAATGCGTGTCAGAAGTCACTGCCTCAGATCCAAAGGCAGAAGTGTGTTGAAGGCCAAAGACCATATTTTCCAACAGTAGCTTTCTCACTAGACCCATTTGCATAAGCCCTCTACCCTAAACAGCTGTCTGTGGCCCCAGAATAGATTACAATTATCAATGAAGATGATCCCCTGAGGGTACATACAGCCTCTCCGGGCGATGGAGAGGCCAGGAAATCAATCCAAGCCTCTACCAACTGTAGGTAACAGCCCACTGACAAAGAAAACGCTGAACTTCAGAGACCAGTATAGAATGCAATACTTTAGTAGTTCTATAAAATCCTTCTTCAGGATTCCCGGCTGTTCCCATGTGACTGCGTCCCACATGTATCATTTGGTTGACTTTTGAGTGTTTAGATATTAGTTGTGGGATTTAGTTGGTTATGTCACAGACCATAGCACCAGGGAAATACTGTTTTAATTGTCTTACCACTTATATTTCTGACAATGGAGCCCCCAAAGTTAGGTAAAATAACGACTATTTTTCTGACTGGGTCTTATTCCTTAGCCGATCTGCTCTCCAAGCTTTTTTGGTCTCAATATTATGCTTAATACGTAGTCACGCTATATTTTCTGTAAAATGTATTCGATCTCCGATGCTGTGTAACGGTAATGTTATCTAACGATGTTCTAAGGGAGTAACTAACGAGCTAGCTAGAAAGCCTCATGTGTTTGTGTGAGGTTTTAATTTACTAGTGTTTTTTAAACATGGAATGACTCGAGGACTTTCCATTTTATAAGTGGATATGGATAAAAATAGATAAAACTGTGGTCCGAAAACGAGCGTCTCTTCACGGGACAGCAGAACACCTCGGTTTAAGGATGACAAATGACGTAGTTTAAGGGGGTCCCAATTAATGCATTCCCACGGCCCCATGGTGCACGTGCGCCGCTCCGGAAATACGTCACCAAAGTGCGGACTCAAAGGAGGTGCTTAGGCCTGAGGGTTCCATTTGGGACCAGGCTATGGTCTGTATTTATTCATGATTGGACCCTCCAGGTCTCAGGAGTGGAGATAGATCGAACAAACGTGGTCCCTTTTATTCAGTGTGGGTGTAAAGCTTAAGGCACACCAAGAGTATCCCGGTGATTGTTCTGGTCCATTTCTTCTCCTAAGTGTTCCTGGAACAGTGCACAGACTCCCAACTACACTGCTTTGTGTTCTGGTGCACAATCAAAACACTCCATACCGTGTCTTGGCAAAGGGAGAGCAGCATGCTGCCAGACACGTCTGCTCAGCAGCCCGCCCCTCTCAGCCAAATGAAAGGCAGACTTGATAAAACTTGATATTTACATGTAAATAAAGAAAATACATTTGAAAAGGATGTGTTACCTGTGTCTGAAATGACATGCCATTCACGTATTTAGACATTTCTTGACTCATTATCAACATGAAATATACAAAAATCGATCACCTTAATGTCTTTGTAATCAATTGACACCAAAAAAAAAAAAGACTATCCCACCATTTCCCTGAAATTCCCCTGAAAATATTTGAACAGGTTGCCCACATTAACATGAGGACTATCCCTGTACCACAATCATCTCATATAATACACTTAACTCAATGAAAAGTACATTTACTAAATATGGTAATAGATTAGATTAGATTAGATTCACATTTAGTGTCCGTGTACAGCACAAGTACAGTACTGCAAAAATAGGGTTAGGGTTGGCATCTAACCAGAGTGCAAATGTTGCAGTAAAGTGCATAGTAGTAATATATAATGTACAGGTGTTGAATAATATGTTAAATATGTAAAAAATGTCTACTACAAAAACTACTACTAAAAACAGGTATAAAATAAGTAGAGTAAGTATGAGATATGTGCAGAATTATAGGTATGTATAATATATATATATATATATATATATATACAACGTAAGTATACAAGTATAAACAGGAAGTGACTCAGGTAGTAACTCCTTAATGGGAGTATAACACCTGTATTGAGTGGAAAGAGAGCACAATTCGGTCATACAAGTCTTCTCAGCAACACGCCTAGCATGAAATAAAGACAACATTAAAACCTGTATCCCGCCAAAAAGGTAAAAATGGCGAGAGACAGCATACACTCAACGTGGTGGACTAACATACTCTCAAAGCTCTCGAAACTCACTTTACAAACATACCGCACAACCAAAACGGCACTGTTCGTCTGACCAAATCCTTTAATGAAAGAATGAACCACCTTGTGCACTTCAAACAACTTAGACTCTGTAGAGCCGATGAATGGGAGTCGGAGGCGGCGAGTTTAGTATGGAACTCCACACTTTATTTTCCATTAGGTTTAACAAAAGGGAATAACATCTGCTACCTGCTAATGTCAAGCTAGCCAAACCACAACAACAACCGGTCCGTGGTGCAACAGACACTAAATACAACGGTGAATTATGTCCCATAATGTTCCACCACACAAGCCCCCCCAGAATTCACCCATACACAAAGTCCGTGCGGCGGGGAGGAACGACCACCACGACTCCGGAGAACGGGAGCCGGGGAGGCGACCTCTACAGGGGCGGCCGCTGGGAGAGGTGGGACCGGAACCGCAGGCCCCAATTCGGGGACAGGGGTCAAGGCCGACAGGTCGAACCACCAAGTGCTTGCCCCCGTGTTCCAAGACCCGGAAAGGCCCGTCGTAAGGAGGCTGCAGGGGGCCTCTGTGAGCGTCGTGGTGCCCAAGGTAGTCAATGTCAAACACCCCGAACAGACACTTTGCAGGGTTGATTATCAACCCGTGTTGGCTGAGCCTCGTGAAAAGGGCCCGGAGGTGGGACAGCGCCGTCTGAACCCGGGGCGGCAAGTGGCGCAGGAACATCTCCACAAACAAAATCCGGGGATCTTCCCCCCACAGCAGATTCAGCATCTTCTCCATGAGCTGGGACGGCTTGCTGTCCCCCAGACCCTGAATATCAATAATCTGGCGTGCCCTCTCCTTAGCAGATAGGCTAAATGTCTTAAGGAGAAGGGCTTTAATCGCCTCATATTTGACGTAGCGATAAAACCAACCAACCTGGACGACATGGAGCTCCCCAGCGCCGCCACCACGTGAAAAGTATAGAACTTTAGTATGGAACTCCACACTTTATTTTCCATTAGGTTTAACAAAAGGGAATAACATCTGCTACCTGCTACTGTCAAGCTAGCCAAACTACAACAACCCGGTACGCTCTCTAACAGGTCCGTGGTGCAACACACACTAAATACAACGGGGAATTATGTCCCATAATGTTCCACCACAACTCTCACTTTAACAATCAAGCTACTAGACCAAGGAGCTGATCGTGGACTTCAGGAGGCAGAGGGGAGAGCACAGCCCTATCTCCATCGACGGCGTTGCAGTAGAGAGGGTCAGCAGCTTCAAGTTCCTCGGCGTGCACATCTCCGAGGACCTCACATGGTCCACGCACACCACACACGTGGTGAAAAAGGCCCAACAATGCCTGTATTTTCTCAGGCGTCTGAAGAAATTCAGCATGGGCCCCCGCATCCTGAGAACATTCTACAACGGCACCATCGAGAGTGTTCTGACAGGGTGTATCACCGCCTGGTACGGGAACTGCACGGCACTCGAGCGCAGAGCGCTTCAAAGGGTGGTGCGGACGGCCCAGTATATCGTTGGAGGTGAGCTCCCCTCCCTCCTGGACATTTACAACCAGCGGTGCGTGGCCAAGGCCAAAAGAATTATAAAAGACATTGCCCACCCCAGCCACGAACTTTACTCACTATTACCGTCAGGCAGGCGATACCGCAGTATCAAGTGTCGTACAAATAGGCTTAGAGATAGCTTCCACAGTCAGGCCATCAGGCTGCTGAACAAGGGCGTATAACATATAACAATGTATATTTTATTACATTGATTTATATATATATATTGCTCTTTTCTGTGCTGATTTTTGCATTTTCTAAATTGCATTTTTTATTTTTATTTTATATTCCTTATTCTATTTTTTATTCTATTTTTTATTCTATTTTTATCTATTTTTATCTATTTTTATTTTATCTTATTCTATAACTGCTGTCTGTCGTCGGGTATTGCACACAAGAATTTCACATCACTGCTTTATACTAAACTGTAAACTGTGAAGTGACAATAAACTTGACTTGACTTGACTTGACTTGACTTTGGATACCTGCTGTACACACATTTATACATATTGATCCTGTTTTTCATAATTGCATACCCCTGATCACTACCTGTTAAATACTTGTATACTTACCTGTATATATATATATACCTATTATTATGCACATATCTCATACATACTCATATAAGTAATCGTATAACAGTGCGTATACCTAGTAGACTAGTACTAGTAGTAGTCTTTTAGCAACTGTAAACTGTTCATTGTATATTACCATGCACTTTACTGCAACATTTGCACTCTGGTTAGATGGCCAATTATTTTCGCTGTACTGTACTTGTGCTGTACACTGACAATACATTAGAATCTAATCTAATCTAATCGAGAGAACAGAAATGTCGGCTGACAACCACTAGAGGGCGCCACAAGCCAAACCAATACAGTGGATTCTGTACCAACACCAGAAAAGCGAACCTAAAAACAAAAGTAAAGGATTTTGGTGAAAGTCATACATAATGATGACAACAAAAAGAAAAGAAAAAAATATATATATATATCTTAGGTCTCTGCTACATACGTTTGGCGAAATTGGAGGCACTGAAAGTGTATCTTGAAGTTCACTGTATCTCTACATCAAATGACCTGTGCGTTTAGTTGATGCAGATAAACACACTTTGACACAATGAGGGTTAACCACCTAAAGACAATGGCACCACTCAAATGGCAACACTCTTCTCTAATTCTCTGGGCTGTTTATGATTCAACATTATCCTTTTATTTTGAATAAACTATTAAATAACCAAATGTGTTGAAGAGGGACCTCCGAATGTCCCAACTCCCAAAGATGTGCTATCATAGGGCTGAATTTGATGCTGAACACATCTACCTTGTTCAAATAAAATATGCTAATATATATATATCACACACCTTGACACCAGTTAGTAATCCTCAAAAAAATCTCAAATGTTGGTTATTTATTTTTTGTCTTAACTGCGTCATTGTACAATACAGCCAAATTGATGGTTATTGAAATGGTTGATTGAATGTGTTTAAAAATATATATTTTCTGTTTATTTAATGGAAAACCAGTTACTACTCCGGCCCGATAGGGGGCGCCACAATGACCCAAGCATATTCCCCGAAGTGTTGTGATTGGTCGACTCGTATTGTGTTCGTCTGGGAGAAGGCGCTTGTTTGGAATTTCTCTGCCGTTGTACCAGCTCTTTTTGTCTCAAATAATATAGGATTTTAAGTGATTCACTTGTTAACTTTTAAAACACAGAATGGACGACATTTCGACGTTTTTGTTACGACGGTTCACACGGAGAACATCAACGCAGGCGCTAAAGACCAGCCTGATCAAGTGGGGTCGACTGAGCGACGTGGAGCTCCTGGACTTCACCCAGCCCAAGGTTCTGTGGACCGAGCAGCTCCTGGCCCTGTGTGGGGTACGAGTCTCTTTGGGTTAAAACATATATACATATACCATAATGACTATCTAATGACTATCTAGAGCAGCTCCTGGCCCTGTGTGGGGTACGAGTCTGTTTGGGGTTAAAACATCTATATATAACTCATCATGACTTATCTAAAGTCATGATGGGTGGGTTTAAAACATCTATAAATGTGCCATGTCTAAAGTTTTTGTTTCACATTTTAGTCTAATTCAACCTTGACATATACTAATGTACTGATACTTGTATACTTTCCTGTATACCTATATACCAGTGGCAAACCGTGTCTATCACAACTCGACCTTCTGTAGACCAAGGAGGCACTCTAAGTAATCTTCTAACTGTGTTTATACCTAGTAGACTGTCTTTTAGCAACTGTGAACTGTACATTATATATTACCATGCACTTTACTGCAACATTTGAACAACTCTGGTTAGATGCCAAATTGTTTTCACTGTACTGTACTTGTGCTGTGCAATGACAATAAATTAGAATCTAATGTCCTAATGGCCTAAAGTGCTTTGGTCTTAGATCAGCCTTGTCGCTGCCCACCTGCAGACAAGTCCAGGCAGTCTTGATGTGATGAGTCGACAATGTATTTATTTATTTTAGTATTTATACCACGTGTAAACTGCGTGTGTGTGTGTATTTTATTTCTGTCCTCACACAAATGTTGTTCTCTACAGGAAAGTGGCTTGAGATTAAAACACATCACAGAGCTCGAAATGATTTGTAAGTCCTTTGCTTATGAAATTCTAAACTATGTATGAATTTGTGCTCATTAACGATGACATACTAAACAACCCTTTTGTTTTTTAGATGTCATTGACAACCCAAACCAAAGGCCATGGAAAGCCTACCAGCTTATTGAGCCAGCAGGTAGGACAACAATAACCCTTTCCTCCGAGTTGCATGTTTAATTCAAGTGTTTGCCTTAATGGGGAGGGGATTAACGGTAGACTAAACTGGTGATTTGTGTTGTTTCATCATATTCTCACCATTAAAGCAAGTATGATGGTTTGTCTTGGTTTCAGATGACGCTCTCACAGTCGAGCTGCCCGACTTCAAGGAGCAATTTAAAGCTAACCTCGCTGAGCTCATTAGATCTGTAAGACTGTCCCTCGCAAGATTACCAACATGCTGGAACCCATTAGATAGACTTGAACATGCATAATTGCAAGCCTGAAAATTGCTGATTTTGTGTTTTTTTTTTTTAGGTATCCATCAAAATCAAGAAGCATACAGATGAGGCAGTGTGGATACGAATCGCCTGGGGGGACAGCTTCTTGCGGCCCAACCACCTGAAGCCTACATATGTCGTTCATCACCTTCAGACACCCTATGTGTTTGTGACCAATTTGACCTCGAAACAAACTCCTCTGTTATCCCAAGTACGTCCTGATGTTAACAGAAATGCCAGCAATATTATTGCATGCAATGCATTAGTATGTTGGTAAAGTCCTGACTTAAGTCTATGCCTTAAACCCTATTCCGTTCAGGCCTTGGTTCTGGCTACCAGATATTGCTCTATTAAGGACACTTGTCTCAGTGGACGGAAACTCACTGCCATCATGGATCTGCTGATGAAGCGGTTTCAACAGGTTGGATGGTTTACACTCTTTCATTTGATTTGTATTAAATAAGTTTCACTAGGCTGTTTTTAGGGTATGCATAGATGTAGACATATAGGTATAGATAAATGTATGTTATATACAGAAGTAGTTATTAGGAGTCTTGCATTTAACTTGCCGCAACACCAACTCACAGCATCCCTCTCGGGCAGAATCGTCTGATGAATGTATATATTAATTAAAAATTGTGGTGCTGTGTTTCATTTCAGGTCTTTCCCAGCACCCATATGCAGCCTCTTGGGGAAAAGAACCAAATCAACTCGCGTATGTAGGCTTAACCATTAATTAAACATGGCAAATATGGTGTGTTATGTTAACACTGAGGCGTGTGGTAGTGTCCTGTCCAGTATTATAAAACTGTGTTTTATTCATCCAAATGTAATAGACCCACAGATAGAGTGTGAACAACTTCAGCAGTCGGAGATTCGACTTCAGATGGCTTGTGAGGCTTTTGGCGGAGGCCCATTACCGGAACTGCAAACGGCCGTCTACAAGGTATTCCACAAAAATATAACCGATTTATAAAATAAAATGTGTAGTACAGAGACTTCTGTTTCCTTTTGTAGTTCCTTACGTCGAAGGTAAAATACATTCTTATTGTATTGATTTATTTCCATCCACAGCTGGAGACCAAGTTAAAGGACAACTCCAACGAGATCATGATGGAAAGGGTTGAACCGTTCAGATGTGTTGTTAAATTTGCAAGCACCAATATCCTGGAGTCACTCCGACACTGCGCCATGACAGGTCAGAAAAGCCTCCTAAAATAGTTATTCTATGGTTCTTTTTTTTTTTTAATCTTGGCACTAGGTGGCAACCATGCTTTACATGGGGGTTATGGGAAGCATTACCCTTGAATACAGTGGTACACTGCATTATAAAATCTCTCTCTCTCTCTCTCTCTCTCTCGCTCTCTCTCTCTCTCTCTCGCTCTCTCGCTCTCTCTCTCTCTCTCTCTCTCTCTCTCTCTCTCTCTCTCTCTCTCTCTCTCTCTCTCTCTCTCTCTCTCGCTCTCTCTCGCTCTCGTCTCTCGTAATTACAGGAATTGCGTCAACCCCCGTCACACCATTGTTATCATCCATAACCCAGAAAGGAAGGAATACTTTTGCGGTCACTGACAAAACTGCTGGCCCTCAAACACCCCATCGTTAGTTAGTTAAGGCCGCACATATATCAGTTTTGTATGTAGGTCTAGTTTTAGTGTGTTTATGTCCACTTGTTTGTTCGGGCTAACTTCGAAAGATGTCTTATGTGCTCGGTTCTTTTATGTCATAACAATGTGCAATGTATTTGAATTTTATCTTTCTTATTCTATTTTTTTTAAAGTAATATTTGTAATAAACATTTTAAATGTGTTTGTCAAATTGCTGTCAACTTTGTATTTGTATTTGGTTTATAAATTAAACCTAATTAACATGCCTCTAGCTCATGGCAGTGGTTTACATATCACAACAATATGGTCGAGTTTGCAATCAATAATGCAATAAAACATTTGACAAAAAAACTATAACCTTCGACTAAAACGAAAGGTCCGAATTGTACACGTTCGTCGATAATTGTTTGGAAGTTATGGAAAATATAATATAATAAGGTAAAGATAAAGATGAACTGCTTTACTATTTTGCTGCCCACAAATAACACCGGATGTGACGTCGACACGAGCGTATTGAAACCGTATTTATGCTGTAATACTTTATTTTTATTTGTCTTATCCGATGTCAGTATACATAGATATATATATATATATCTTATTTGATTATTACCATTTTTAATGTAGTGTAACCGTGTTGTCTTCTTGTGTGTAGTGTTTAAGTAGCCCGCCCACGGTCACACTAGCTATGAGGCTATGACGCTAAGTACTCAGTGCGCATGCGCAGAACGTGTGTGGTCGGTCGGTTGGTGGTGACAGCAGCGAGTCAGTGTTAATATGCGCGGTGGAGGAGGTACTGGTTACCAGTTAGTTAGCACTACGGCGCCGAGGCGTTTAATGGCGACCGTGTGCTCCACTACAAGCGACCGGTAAGCACGCCAGTTAGTGTTGGTCATCACCACCGCCACAGTAAACATGGCTGCTGCGCTGCTCCCTATGCGTCTGGGGACGTGAACCGCACAGCCAACAACAACAACAACAACGACGGGAGGGGGGCTCCTTCTTCTACAGGGGCTCACACCAAACCCCACCAAGCGTCCTCCACCCTCCTCTCCTCCACCTCCTCCTCTCAGCCTCCTCGGGGGATGATCACGTCCTCCGTCTCCCTCTCCTCCTCCTCTCAGCCTCCTCGGGAGATGGTCACGCCGTCCATCGTGGAGCTCACCAAGGAGGTGAGGACCAACATCCTGTGCACCGTGGAGGGCTGTGGAAAGATCCTCCCCAACACGCCCGCCTTGAACATGCACCTCGTCAAGTCCCACCGGGTCAAGGTAAACACCCCCCCCCCCATCGTTATTAGATTCGATTAGATTAGATTCTAATGTATTGTCATTGCACAGCAGCACAAGTACAGTACAACGAGAAAATAATTGAGCATCTAAACCAGAGGGCAAATGTTGCAGTAAAGTGCATGGTAATATATAATTCATACAGTTTACAGTTGCTAAAAGACAGTCTACTAGGTATAAAAACAGTTATAAGATTACTTCTAGAGTATGTATGAGATATGTGCATAATAATATATATATATATATATATATATATATATACATACACAGGTAAGTATACACGTATTTAACAGGTAGTGATCAGGGTTATGAAGAGCAGGATAAATATATCTGAATGTATGTACAGCAGGTAGTGAGCAGGGATATGCAGCTCTATCAACAGTTGAATATTAAAATATATACGACAGGTACAGTAAAAATGTACACATTAACAGGTATGTTATCAATAAATATGTCAACTATAGGTAGAGGTAGCTAGTTGTGATTACAGTGCACGGCAGTCGAAGTCATTGATGGTGATGTATTATTATTATTATTAATAATAATGGTTTGTTTAACATTGATTGGAAACAGGGGAAACGCAAGTCATCTGTAAGTTCATATATGTGATAACGCAACGTTCTGATTAGGTTATGATGACTTATTGCGTGATATATATTTTTTTCGTGCTTTCGTCAATTCAATAACAACACTACCGAATGAGTGAACAAACAGTCCCAATTTAGATGGGGTTTAATGATGTAATTGTTATTCAGCTGGCATCCAGTGGCATTTCGAATTCAAAGAGTGATTCAATCTCCCTTTTGTTGAATAAGTCAGTCTTTTCTCTTGGGAAAATGGCTCCATTGTGTCCCTTTGACACACTGAGTTATCTATTCAAAAAGGTGAATGAATGCAGAATCTTAATGATTCTTGAGAGTACTTTGTGTTGCCCAAGGCCTGCTGTGTTGCTATGTCTGTGTGTTCATGATAGGGATGACGGGAGATGCCTTGAGTAGAACTGGGTGTTGCATAGAATGCATCATTCCGAGAGTTGGATTTGGAGATATTGTGTCGTTGTTGTGGTACTGAACAACTACTACTACAAACTACCTGAGTATTTTATTATTTTTCGCGATGAGACACCTACAATTCATGCTTTTATACAACAATAAAAGCATGTTGTTATACAAGAATACATGTATACCAGTAAACATCCCAGCTCTTGACTATGACCTTGAAGTGATTAATCAACATTTTTAAATGGACTTAATTGCCAAGGTTGCCCCAAAATAACAATTACAACTGTCCACACATCTAATACACGAGTGTGTTGTTGATTCCCCTTTGCACTGTTGTCTTGTGTTGTACGTTAGTCCGTATATTGTGCCATGTTCATGCTGATTGACTTGCTGACATGGCTGCTCCGTTGTTTATTTGATTGTGTCTCTCTGTGTGTGACCTGTGTCTGTTATCTTCCCCCTGTTCCCACAAGAGGTGTTTTGCTACTTGCCAGGTCGCTATTGTAAATAATATTGTAAATTCTTAATTAACTAGCTTGGTTTAAAATCAAGTTGTTGTTTTTTTATGGTAATGACGGATGTCTTCAGACATTCCAGGTCCATAGCGGTATGAACAGACATGAACTTGCAGTGCCTTTATGGTGCTGCTCTATCATTATCAGAGATGAGAGGATATTGTGGCGTGGTGACACATTCAAGCCCTAAACAGATTTGTCCGCAAAACAACTTAAACCATTCTCATACGGGGGCGGCAGTAGCTCAGTCCGTTGGGACTTTGGGGCTTGGGAACCGGAAGGTCCCCCCTTCAAGTCCCCGAAACTCTGCCAAGGTGCCCTTGAGCAAGGCACCCCACCCCTCCACTGCTCCCCGGGCGCTGTATATAAAATAGCTGCCCACTGCTCCTAATACTAGGATGGGTTAAATGCAGAGAAACTAATTGTAGTGTTTGTGACCAATAAAGAGGATTCAGTCCTCCAGATTTAGAAGAGGCATTCCACTGTCAGTAGACCTATTGTTTTATTTAGCGTGTTTGTCAGTTTGGAACTCAGTGACGCAGCAAATGCAAGTGACCTTGTCCACCACTGTGCAAATGATTGTTCCAGAGCATGATGACTGGATGAGTTGGTGCCTGGTAATGGTTTGGTGTATTGCTAGGCTGAGTAACTTCATGAAATTATGAAATATAAATTCATACAAAAGTCCATAACCCTAACCTTATTTGCAAATCCAATCTGCCATCGAACAGAATCCTTAATGCAGCTACTACAGAGGAGAAACCTGCCTTTCTTAGCTTAAGCCGGTTTTAGCCCCTACACACTACGCGGTTTAGAAAGTGGTCAGATCGCTGAACTACACACATTACACAACTGTCTGAAGTGTCGGGTGTCTTGAAGTCCTTGTGGGTTTCACACTGACCGGACTGATCAGTGTCCGGGGGGGGGGGGGGGGGGAAGGGGAAGGTGTCACACATTTCAAGATGTTTCACAAGGAGGAATCTCACACGAGTCTGCCTGGTCTCCAAACCACGTTTTAGTCACCAAAACGCCCTGGACAACGAGAGAGAGAGAGAGAGAGAGAGAGAGAGAGAGAGAGAGAGAGAGAGAGAGAGAGAGAGAGAGAGAGAGAGAGAGAGAGAGAGAGAGAGAGAGAGAGAGAGAGAGAGAGAGAGGAGAGAGAGAGAGAGAGAGAGAGAGAGAGAGAGAGAGAGAGAGAGAGAGAGAGAGAGAGAGAGAGAGAGAGAGAGAGAGAGAGAGAGAGAGAGAGAGAGAGAGAGAGAGAGAGAGAGAGAGAGAGAGAGAGAGAGAGAGAGAGAGAGAGAGAGAGAGAGAGAGAGAGAGAGAGAGAGAGAGAGAGAGAGAGAGTCTGAGTCTGTTGTGCAGAAAGAGAGCGATGGTGGAGTGCCCTTGTTCTCCTCTCATTGGCTGGAGGTCGCCGCTGCTGTAATTGCCGGCCGCAGCGCCCTTCGCGCTACAGTTCATGGACTCCCTGACGGGTCCAGATGGTTAACCTGCTAGATATCCCACTGTGATGCACCGATGAGCCACCCGGGAGTGTGTCTTTAAGCAGTTCACATGACGAGATGTGTGAGGCATAGCCTCACATGTCTCTACCTCTCATGCCTGATTGGAAACCATAGGAAATATTCACAGGAATATACCAAATGAGGGGATGATTATTCATTTATAAATACAGTATATTATGTTTATCAGTCATGTTCTACTAACATTTCTAAGCATAACATCCCTTTAACTGAAAACATTCCCAGTGAACTAAATGTCATATTGGTTGGTAGTAGTATTGTCATATCAAATGCTGTCGGTGACCCCATCTGCTTTTGATCCATCTTTCATTGCTTTATTCATTCATCTGTGTAATGCTTGAGTACAGCACGCTCTGGATGACTGCTTGTAGTGGAATAATGGAACACAGCATTGGAAACCCACATTGTTCAGGACACAACGATGTCAAAGGAATCCAATACTGTTTATTTTTATTTTTTATTGTTACTGGTTTGGGTGATGAGACAAGTCGGTTGTCTATTCATACATTTTAAATGCTATGCTGGATTCTGATGATCTCATGATCTGGGAAGGACATTTTGAGGGGATTTGGATTTTATTTCATTGTTTAGATACAATGTTTAGACCATTGATCAAAATAGGAATAATTCCGTAATGCCCTTGATGGAACAAGCAATTGGATGGAACATGACAATACAATACAATGAACCCTATTTTAACGTGACCTATTATTATAACATTAACAATGATGGTTTTAAGATGGAAAACACCCCTTCAATTCCCCCTCTAGTTAAGGAATTTTACATATGATAAGAGGAGAAAGTACCGTATTGACCCGAATATAAGACGGGTTTTTTTTCCAAGAAAAAAATCTGAAAAAGAGGGGTCGTCTTATAATCGGGGTTTAGACTTTTCGATGTACCGTAATTGCACATGTAATTGCGCAACAACAGATCGCGCCAAACGACTGTTCCGAGACACCGCGCGACACTTAAAGTAACTCAAAGTCTTAAAGTAACAGTACATAAAAACAGTTACCTGGAGAGATAGAAATGGAGAGACACCGCGACCAACTTGAAAAAAGTGGCTCAAAAGTAGGGCAAGTTAATAAACAGGAGAGACGAAGTTACGATGCCAATTTTAAGACAATGGTGATAAACGAAGCAGACATCAAACACCTGTCATTGCGACACAGGACAAGCCCAGCGCCTGCCCTTAGTGGACACTTGACTGAGCCAGTCAAAACCTAGTGACCTAGTGATCATACCGGGCGGAATGACAAGCCAGCTGCAGGTGTTGGATGTGGTCGTTAACAAACCATTCAAGGTTCATCTGCACAAGAGATCCACAGAGTGGCTCCTGGCTGCTAATCACGCACTGACACCGTCTGGAAAAATCCAAAAGCCTGCAGTACGTTTGCTCTGTGAATGGATCTTGCAAGCATGGGCTGACGTTTCCTCAGAAAGCATTAATGGGTTTAAGAAATGTTGCGTATCAAATGCCATGGATGGCAGCGAGGATGACGTGATGTGGGAGGAGACCGGGAGCAGACACCGTGAGTGACGATAGCGGGAGTGAGAGGAACAACCAGCGATGTAGAAGACGAGCTGAATGAGAAGACGTGATGTGACCAATAGACTGATAAGCATAAGACCAAAACCTTAAGGCACAAACCCCCAAAAAAAGCCTGCAGGCCAAACCTGCCAAAGGGGTAAAGGGGCACTACTACGTCAGCTGATGACCTGCACTCTGCTCCACCCACTGGCTCCACAGGAGAGCCAGCGGACGGAGGGGGTCAGTAAACCGGGGATGATGGCCCACAGACTGGCATCCTTAAAACTCTGTTGCAAACCAAGTGTGTTGTTGTGTTTTTCCCTGAATTATTATTTGGCACACTTTTTATTCCAACCTCCTTAAATGAAATCCTTCCCATCACCCTTGTGTGGTATCTTTCCATTAGATTTAGATTCCCGAGGTCACGTTTCGATTCAACATCAATTTGATTTATTTTAATTTTTTCGCCTTTAAAAAAAAAAAAGCAACTGAGTAATAATGTAAACAATACAAAGGCAAACCTAAAGCAATATTTTTGGAAGTTGTGAATTCATTTAGTTTTACTCCTTTTTACTTTTTCATATCTTTATTTATTTAGCACTTATACAAAATAGGCTTTACCATGTGGTTTATTTTGTTGACTCTTTATTTAGTGAATTTCCAGAAGAAATGCAATATTGTTGTCAAGATATCAAATGACCTACTGTATACGATGACATACGATTTTGGCCATGTCAGCTAAAACATGTTTTTAAATAACGTTTTTTTGGTGTTTTCTTTGTTCTTCTATTGATCTTTTCCAATTTCCTCTCCTTTGAGAATCAGCATGATGATGACATGATGGGGCTCTAGAAAGCACATTTTAAATAAGTGAGACTAATGCAAATCTGTACTCGCTGTACTGTAACTGTAACTATACTGTGTGCTGTGCAATGACAATACATTTGAATGTAATCTAATCTAATCTCTTACTGTTTCCCGTTCTCTATCAGGATGGCCTTGTGAACCCCACCATCAGGAAAGAGCTGACTGCCTCCCAGAAGCTCTACAGTTGTCCTATTGAGGGCTGTCCCAGAGGCCCCAACAGGCCCTTCTCCCAGTTCTCACTGGTTAAACAAGTAAGGCCTTCCCTCCAATATCATTTAAACACAAAACATTTCTTGGTTTTTGTTCTTGCTTTGTTTCTTTAAGATTCATTTGATCAGTCAATAATGGAGAAATATAAACATGTATGCACGCCGTCTCCCCCCCCCCCAGCACTTTATGAAGATGCACGCAGAGAAGAAGCACAAATGTTCCAAATGCAACAATGGCTACAGTACAGAGTGGGACCTGAGGAGACACACGGAGGACTGTGGGAGGACCTACCGCTGCACCTGCGGCTGCCCCTACGCCAGCAGGGCGGCGCTGTTGTCTCACATCTACAGAACGGGACACGAGCTCCCCACAGAACACAGGTATGCACACTACAAATCTATATCCAAACGAGCTTTAACGACAAGTGCTGTTGGCTTTGCTATCTCTTTTTTATTAATTGACCTGTGTTCTCTGTTGCTCCATCACATCTATTAGGATTCCCCCGGTAAAGAAACGCAAGATGGAGAAACTGCTAAGCAGTTCTGTGAAGGTTAGGCCCAACGAGTCCACATGTCAAAATTTAAGTGACAATAAGGAACTATCAATGGGCTGTCTTGCTGCTGGCCATGTACCGGACACACCCAACCCGACCTCGTACTTCCAGAGAAGCCACGCCAAAATGCTCCTACCTAAGCCCAGGATGGCGCTGGTCAATGTCCCGGTGATGCAGCTGACCCACGTTCCTGTCCTGGTTCCTTCCACAGAAGGTGGCGCTCTGAGGTCCGTTGTGCTCACTGTGGACAGCAGGGGCTCCCTCGGCACGCTTCACCTGCTGCCACAAGCCATGGGGGCTATGCTACCGCACCTGGACACCAAAGCCCTGTGCTTCAAGGAGAGCTTCCTAGCCTCTCGTACTAGCCTCGGACCCATTAGCACTGGGGTGCAGCTGAGTCTAGAGCCTTTGTGCTCCGAGGAACCAGCCAGTGGCCTTGGAGGTCTCCATGGCAGAAGCACATCCACAAACATTCAGACGGACATATCATGCCTATCAAGAATGCCTTTAGGGGCAGGTGTGGGGATGGGAGTGTGTGCTGTTGGGGAGTCTCCCGTGTCTTCTTGTTCCCAGACGGACATAAGTGTGAGCGCCGAAGTTCTTCTGCCCGTCAGTGTGGAAACTCAGACGTTCTCCTTCACCAAAGCTAAATCCACGATTGCCGCTCAAACAGACGTTCTCTGCCTCAGCCAAATACCCTGCTCAGGCCTGTCCGTTTCTGCCCCCACATCCAGGCAGACCCAAACACGCTGTCCTGCTTCGCAGGCTAGGGAGAGGGTTCAGGTAGACCAGGCTGTAATGTGTTCTCACCTGTTTGCGGCTGACTTTCTCAGTGTCTCCACACAGACTTCTCTCGCGTTAGACGAATCCACAGCAGCTGGAGTCGGCAGTCTCTATGAGGACGTAAAGTCGGTAGGGCCTATGTGTTTTGGTGTACAGACCGACGAGCTCAACTCCAATAGCATGTCCGACAACCAGACCCAGACCATGACCCTCCTTCACGACTTGGAGAATATCTTATCCGACTCGATGTCGGGCCACCAGGGGCTTGATGCCACTGCAGGCTGTGGGCCAGGCCTGGACCCTGTTCAGGACCAGCCCACGGGCATCGACTTTGACTTCGAAGAGTTCCTTAATACTGTGCACATCCAGACACAAACAGAGGAAAGTGAGCTCAGAGGACTGGGTAGTGATACACCGCTGGAGTCTCTGGACATCCAGACCCAGACGGACTTCCTCTTGCTGGATGAACTGGAACAAAGCACTGGGCACAGTCGAACTCAGGCTACTGACCTCGAGCTGGAAATGTTTGATACGCACACTCAAACCGACCTTAACTTTCTGCTGAGTGACAGCAGCCACATGCCGCTCGGCAGCATCCTGCGACACTCCAGCTTCTCCATGAGCACAGAGTCGTCTGACACAGAAACACAGACCGACGTCCCCCCCTCCTATAGGCCTTTCACCTCAGCTCCCTGTCCCCCACATAGAGCAGGCCAGGCTGCTGAGCAGCACAGAGACTCAGACCATCGGCAGCCAAGCGGACGGCCTCGGGCACCTCTTTCTGACCAGCAACGAAACCCAAACGGTCATGGACGACTTCCTGTCAGCTGACCTGGCCTGGAATATGGAGTCTCACTTCAGTTCAGTTGAAACACAGACCCAGAACCCGACGGCTCTCCTACGGCACCCAGACAAACCCAACCGTTGAGGAGCTCTCTCTGTGCTGCTACCCAGATAGAAGGTGTCTCTCCAATTGTCCTCCAGCTGCGAGTGGTGTCACTGTGAGCATCTGGAAGGCCTCTTAACATTCCATGAAGGGAGTCATGTCCTTGAGTATTTCCTCACATCCACCCAGATAGCTTGGTTGCACTTTACTAGCTCCATTGGGCATGATGTGTCAATGACTCCTCGTTTACATATGTATTTGCACATTGGATAACATTGCATGCAAGTCATCTCTAGAAAACATTTTTACTTCTACAATTTCAATACATATTTTCATTTGTGTGAAGCACTAGTTGACGCTGTTTTTGTCTGTGTAAGAAGTTCAACCATTAAAACACTATTGTGCATTGAAGCAAATCGCCATTTGAACAAACCCCCCCCCAGAAAAAAAACTTACGATTTATTTTAATTTGAGATGTGTATACAGTTCATCTTCTAATCCATGTTTCATGCTGGCCTCATTATTTTGCATTGTTGGTGGCCTTCAGATGTGTTGTACCTTGTGGCATGATCACTGTGAAACCATCCTAAATTAGTTAAAGTTAATCTTCACGTCTGTACCAGGCATTCACCAGAGCCATGAAGCGAGGCCTCGGAAATCGCAATCCGTTATTTAGACGTGGCACAAATAGTTTGAATGCTAAGCTCAGTTCTTGTGTTGAAGTACATTAGAAGTACGATGTATTATTACAATGTATCAGTTTGTTGTTGTTTAATGATCCATACGTGTGTGTGGGTCGCACCGTCTATAAACCTAGCTAGACGGGCCCTTTCAGACCGGTTCCCAGGCGAGGCTGTGCTCAACCTTAACGTGTTCATTAGCTGGCTGTAGATGTGTACCATAGCAGCCTATTGGGCTGCACTGAAACACAGAGGATCAGAGTAACGTTTAGCTTCTCGGTGACCACATCTCCTCTGTGTTTAATTACTGAATTCCCACTTTGACCAACGGGATGCATGTCTTCTGTGTTGATTTTATTTTTTTTCTCCATTTTTTTTTTTTGTTGATACTGTAAAATTGGTGCATTACTTTGTGTCTTCGTCAGTTACCTCATTTGCACACAATGTTTGAGACGTTTCTAGTGAACGGTAAGCTATACAGCAACTCTCTACGAGTGTTTCTTTGTTTTATTTCTGTGCCTTAATCAAGAGTATATCTTTTATTTTTTTCCAGATATACTTTTTGTCTTTGGAGAGGTCGCCTACAAAAATCAAAAGAATGTAATAATAATTATCTTAAGTTGCTTTATTTTGTAATGTATTGCACCCCAGGAGATGTGCAGCATGTGGACCTTACTTTGAATCATTTATTGTACTGTGGATACCGTTCATAATGGGTTAATGTATGTTGATGGAGCAGAAGAAGACGCTTGAAGATGTTCAGAATAGTTCCCGGTGATTCATATATATAGTGTTTTATTTTCCAATGAAATTCATTGCATGAAGAATTTATATTTTCTCTCCAATACAATTTAGATCTTTTAATTGGTAGCCTTTGGTGTTTGGCTAAATGTTTAGAGTTCCAGATTGAGTTGGTGGTTTCTTTGTCCAAGCTGTACTGATGAGGCTCTCAATAAACTAAGGAAACCGTGTATTACAGTGTTTGTTTTTAGAAAGTAAAACATTATCCAATGTTTGTATTGATAAACATTTTTTGAACACTGAGGATTGACCAACAAAGCACCATCAAGTGCGTCACATTACAGCCGTGGCTTCATGTTAGAGGCATTAAGGTCTAAGCTTTAAGGAGGTAGCCATTGTTGATAGGCGTTTCAAACTGCTCTTACATTTAACAAATACTTAATTTGCTTTAATCGACAAATGTCATTAAGTAGGATGTGCTTCTGTCATTAGGTCAAATATGAACTCATACATACAATCGTCAATCTGCCTTTCTGTATTACCCAATTAAAATAATGGATATTCTTTGCTTTACTTTTATTTGCACATTCATAGTGGGGTGGATGTTAAAATAAAAGTAAGAATGGTAAAAAAAAATAGGGTATTTAAAGAGGTCTTTGGCCAGACACCACTATGGGGACCTTGGTCCCGAACAGAACGGGCAGCTGAGGCGTGGTGGGTCTTGTGTGCCGGCCGTACTCGCTGCCCGTCCTCAGGGCCTGCTTCCAGTGCCTGCCCAGGGAGAAGGTAGTCCGCTGCACGGAGTCACTCACGCCACCCAGAGGCCCCTCGTACCTCTTCAGGACCGGCGGCACGGCCAGGGTGGAGAACAGCCGGCGGTTTTCCTGAGCTTGACGGTACACGGCGGTAGGAGGAGCCATCGCTCTGTGCGTGTCCCTGGACGGCCCCGGGTCCGTCACCGAGTCTGCGCCTCCCCTTTCCCCTGTTCTCCCCACACCTCTGCTCCCGCTGGCCGACCGGGACACCGCCCCACCACCACCGCCAACACCTACCACCGAGCTCCCTGCAGGTGCTGACCCGGCTCCCGCCGCGCTGTCCCCAAAGCGGACCTGGTGGGGGGCTCTCACAGGGGGCAACACGGTGAAGCTGTTCATGGGCAGCCCCAGGGCGTAGTGCCTGCCCTTCAGTGCTGGGTGCTGGAGGCCCTCTTGGACCCGGTAAGGCTGTGACGGCGGCGGCGACGGCTGGAGGACGTCTCTGACCCTTGCGTCGTCGGCCATCTTGTCCCTGAGTAGGAGGTGGTGCCGAGGGGCCTCCCTGAGGGGAGAGGACCCGGGTGTGTTTCTGTGGAGCGCTGTAAACGGACCTGATGGCGTGGTGGGGCGGTGGCGGTGGCGTTAGTCACAAGTCTGTCCTGGGGACTCCCATGAGACTCGGGGCAGGACTCTGGTGTGTTCGGGGTGTCCAGGTGGAGGGCCCCGGGGGGCGTCATGTCAACACACAGGAGACAGTGGGGGTCCTGCTCCAGGTACTTGGGCTTCAACTGCCTTCTCTGTGGCACAAACATGCAGCCCAGTGGAGTGACTTTTCTCCAACCCTGGACCTGTCCCCGAAACAATGTAATGTTACTTCATAACACGTTGCATATTATATTCATGATGTATTCATGATGACATCAGCATTCTAACTTAGTGTTTAGCTAAATTGCTTTGGTGGAGGCCTAATTCATCTCTGACACCAAGCATAGGCCATATACCGTTTCAAGATTTAAGACATTTTGATTTTCCATTTGTAACAACAATGTACAACGGAATGCTTACTCCCCATTCCCTCCCGCAGTATGAATTTCTAAGACATGTATAGTATGTGTTGAATTGTGCAAAAAGCATTTAAAAGTTTAAAGTGCCAGTAGTGCAGCAGCATCATGAATACAGTGCAGTACAGTGCAGTAACTGTGATGAGTCCAGAAAGTTCAGCAAAAGTATGACAGTATAATGTAATGTGGATGACAATGTTATGATAGTGGCAGCACTCCTAGCAGATCAGTAGGCGCCTGTGAACCTGGTAGTCCTTGTACGGATGCTGTGGAACCGGCGACCGGACGGTAGGGTCATACGCAGTAAGCAGATAGCGTTTCCTTGATATCTAAAGCTGGTGCTTTAAGCATTCAAGTGTGAAGAAGACAAATATCTGTCTATCTAAAAAAAATAGTCCTAACCATTATACCATCACACCAACTACACCAACCAGGATACCATGATAGTGGACTAGGGTCTTACTAGTAGATTGACTAAGATCCTTAGGTAGATCTATATAGTTCTATATTGTTTGCCAACTTATTGTACTTTTCCCTTATTGTACTTTTACCTGAACTTATTGTACTTCTACCCGAGCACTGGTTCAGTTCTTGGAGACTTGTTGGGAATTAAATGCACTTTTGACTTCTGGTGACGAGTTGTTCTCTTACCTTCCTTTGTTGAAACACACTACTGTAAGTCGCTTTGGATAAAAGCGTCTGCTAAAGGACTAATGTAATGTAATGCTAATTAACTCAGACACTAGTCAATAATCCATCAATACATTGTCATTGTCATATCCATTAATAATCCATCAACCATAGATTGTTCTTCAAGCTCCATGCATGTGCTGCTGGTAAAATACAATTCAAGTTACTGACATGGTACAGGGAAAACGACATAGGCTCGGTTCTAGTTAGGCTCTAGTTCTTCTAAAGTAGGTCAAGTGAGTGAGTGAGTGAGTGAGTGAGTGGTTACTCACAGCCTCTTCCCAACCAGAGGAGTAGTACAGATCACAGGGCTCCTGTTCCTTCAGGGAGTACTCCATGCTCATATCCAGCAGGGCATCGACTAGCCACCTGTCCGTCTGCAGGCCGACCGTAGAGCAGTCATCCTCTGCAGGACTCTCCTCCTCCTCCTCCTCCTCCTCCTCCTCCTGGTCCAAATCCTCAGCGGTTGCCATCATTTGCTAAGGTCAAGTTCACATGGTAATGTTCACATGGTCAATTTACAATTTAAACAACATTAAAAGTAACGTCAAAGTTTCTAATGTGCACAATAACGAAGCAGGTCGACTTGTTCTAATAACCCTAACCACATACACAACAAGGAGCCACGGTTCCCTTATATCGATTTAGAAAATGTGTACGACGTCCAAATGTTTACATCCAAATCGTCCCCCCCCCTTGAAGGGAGAGGAGTAGGAGTAGGAGTAGTAGTAGCGTCGTCGTCATGGCAACCCGTGGAGGACGGGGTTTTTTTTCCACCACGTCACCGCGTTGGCTCGACGCAGTGACGTTTTAGAAAACGGGAGGAGGAGCGACTACTACGTGCCGCGAGGATGCGTCATACCGACATGATCCCATCCCGAATACAAAATCTAACGCAATAATAATAAGGGTTTCAATCGTAGCCTACTTGTGTTTTGAATTGTATTGTACTCATTGTTAGGTCGTAATCTGTCTTTAATATTAATACAATACAATACAATGCAAAAAACAGTAGGCCTATTAAAACCAATAGGGAATGGGGATCGGTGGCGTAAATGAAGTTTGGCAGGTTTCAAATGTCTTAAAATACTTCAAATTAACAATAAGATATAAGGGGAAACACGTTGCGCCTCTGGAAGGGGAAGTTGCATCAAGTTGATGATGACGTGGAGAAGCAGAATTCTAGTACGTTCATTCTGGCACGTCACCGCCCTGCTGCACCGCACACACACACGCACACGCACACACACACACGCACACGCACACACACACACACGCATACACACACACACGCACACACACGCGCGCGTCAAGGTCGTCCACCGACGTGAATAAGGCGAATATATGCTTTATTTGCCCCCCCGCACACACACACACACACGCACACGCACACGCACACGCACACGCACATGACAAACACGACGCGTTAACAAAAAATGTTAATCTGTACTGTATTTTAAATTCTGAATTAAATTATCTAATATAATATATAATATAATAATATATATAAAATAATAATAATAAGAAGAAGAAAAAGAAGAAGAAGAAGAAATAATAAATAATAATAAAAAATTATAAAAAATTATATAATAATATAAATTATCGATTCCAACGCGCGCGCTTTCATTCTCGAATCGATGTAATTCTTGAATCGATTTAATTCAGAATTCAATCGATTAAATCGATTCCAACTGCGCGCTGAAAGGAGCCACGCGTTGCTCCTATTGGCGTGTTGCGCGTCGTCAGACGGTGACGTCAGACGGTGACGCGCTGCCGGCGGGTCCTATCCGGGCACGGGACTCTGGACACCTGACTGACTGACGCACACTTCGTTGTCTTCTCCTCCTGACTTGCCGGTTTTTTATTACGACGTTCGCCGTTCGTTCGTTCGCTCTGCAGTACCAGTACCAGTACCAGGGACCAGGGACCATAGACCAGTACCAGGGACCATAGACCAGTACCAGGGGACCAGGGTACCAGTTCCAGGGACCAGGGTACCAGGGGGTACTGACCTTTATGGGAACCCAGTCCGGTCAGTCTGGTTCTGGTTCGGTCATGCTGCCTCCGAAGACCTGCCTCCCCAGGAACTACAGCTGCATCGCCGGGCTGTTCGGGAGCCTGGCGGCGGCCACCACCAGCCCGCCACCGGGACACGGAGATGGAGATGGAGATGGAGAGGATGGAGATGAAGATGGAGAGGATTTCGAGTACCCGAACGGCAACGGCACAGTCTGCTGCGAGCCCACCGAGAGCCCCCCCGTGGTGATGATGGCGGTGGTGGAGGAGAGACCCCGGGGACGGGAGGTACTCCTCAAGCCCCCAATGAGTCCCAACCTCCGGCGGAGGTGCAAGTCCCTGCCCACCTCCACGGAGAGGGCTAAGTTGGAGATCGCCCGCAGCCGGAGCCCGACCAGCCAGAAGAAGGTCCGGTTCGCCGACTCCCTGGGTCTGGAGCTCACCTCGGTGAAGCACTTCGACGTCGCCGATCTGCCGCAGGTGCCGGACCGCATATTCGCCAAATATTCGCCCCTCTCCAACAACGACAACGACAACATCATCAGCAGCACCACCAATCATCATCATCATCATCCTCCTCATCATGTGGGTACCAAGTTCCCCCGTCCTCTGAACCAGTCCGTGTGCATGGAGCTGGAGTTCACCAACCCGGGCCGACTGCCGCACTTTGAGCACAAAGTGCGGGAAGTGAAGGTCCTGCTGGAGACCTTCGAGGCGGACGAGTTCACCCTGTCGGGGGTGGTGCGCGTGCTGAACCTGGCCTTCGAGAAGAGCGTCTACCTGAGGTACTCCCTCAACAACTGGATCACCTTCATGGACAGCTTGGCGTACTACGTCCCCGACTCCAGTGACGGGGTCACCGACAGGTTCTCCTTCAAGATCATCACCCCCACCTTCATGGAGGGCGGAGGGAGCACGCTGCAGTTCGCCATCCGATATTGTGTCTGCGGAGAGGAGTTCTGGGACAACAACGTGGGAAATAACTACAAAGTGCGACGTCACACGCTCAAAATGTCCCCGCCACGCGAATGGGAGAACGGCTGGATTCACTTCATCTAGTGTGTGTGTGTGTGTGTGTGTGTGCGCCTGTGTGCGTGCGCGTAATACACGCACGATTCATCCTCGACGGGCTGCACCTTTTGAGATAAGAGCTTGGTAATTGATTATTACTTATAGGGTGTTTGTCTGCCTGACACCAACCGTCCGTCTGTGTCCGCGACAGTGAAAACAACTTCAACCAACTGAAAATTATGTATCTTATATATGTTCACTTGTAAAAATTGATATTTGAACATCAAACATAAAAGTACGGTTATAATAGGCTTGCCGGATGGATGGAGATTGGTGGTGGTGGTGCCATGCTATAGGTTCTGGGAGGAGGTTGTTTTATTTATCCACCCTGGATGGTTGGGGTCTGGTGGGATGGGTCCCCCTGGTTACATACCCGGGGTTATGTAAGACACACGTGACGGTGCCCCGTGAACGTGCGGTCTGTAGTCACACTCTATAGGCACTCCTTTCCTGCATCCTCCCTTTGCTGTGTGTGTGTGTGTGTGTGTGTGTGTGTGTGTGTGTGTGTGTGTGTGTGTGTGTGTGTGTGTGTGTGTGTGTGTGTGTGTGTGTGTGTGTGTGTGTGTGTGTGTGTGTGTGTGTGTGTGTGTGTGTGTGTGTGTGTGTGTGTTGGTACCCCCCCCCCCCCCCCCCCACGTAGTCCATGTCCCATCTCTCTGCAACAATATAAGATACATCGCTCTAAATGGAACAACCAAAACTCAAACCTCCCAATGGGGGTTCCAAGGCAGGAGCAGATTCTTCTGCTTCCAAAAAAAAATCTCTGGAAGCCAATATAGTTTTTGGACTTATACTGACAAAATCCTATTTTCGTATTTGATTGGCCCCCATTGCCAAACAGTCTGGAATGCCTTATGGAGGAGTTGTGCAGTTGGAACAATATTTTTGGAAAATATTACGAAATATTAGTTTTCAGATCTCATCGGGTTCCCATATTTCAAGCAGCGTTTCATTAGGCGTGATGTTGGTCTTGCGCCCTCACGGTATAGGCCTGTGTGTGTTCTGATACACCCATCTATCTTAAGGCCATTCTATCGTTTGTGTGTCTGATGTCGTTGTTTTGGACTGGATCTGTTCCCCTATTGAACTGTAGTGTAGTTTCACAGGTGAAACTACACTAAGTTGATCATATTTTTTGTTGTTGAGATTTTCCAAACGCAATCATCACCACCTTATAACCTTACATGCTTTACTTTGGGTTTCGGCATTTTCTAAAATAAATGAACAAGATAACTATTATTAACAATATAATAACATATAAGATACTACGTTTTAAGTGGCCTCTACTGCTGTTCCTAAAATGAACACATTTGATTTTCCTTTGATCACAAATGAGATGAGTATTTTTCTGTTTCATATTGGGTTGTGTTTGGGTCTGTGGTCCCCGTCTATCCCCCTTACATACACCCTATAGTCTCTAGTCCATGTGTTTTTCCACAATCTTGCTGCATTGTTTGGTATCAAACAATAAGTTTGGACTTTGGCACGGAAATTACATTTTCCGACATTAAGCACTCACAGACTTTGAAGTCAACATCCATTTGGCCTGTGTTTACGTCCTCCCGGTGGGGGGGGGGTTCCGTTTATATAAGCCCTTCGGAATGATGTGGAAAAAGCGTTCCCGTAGGTCCACTTAGATTTTGGAACCCATTCAACGGTCACGTGACACATCTCTATGAGATGCCTCCAAAGTTGAGAAGGTTGTTGTTGAGTGTGTGTCCGGGCTGCTGAGCGCTTGGGGGGGGGGGGGGGCTGTGTGACCTGGCCTGCTCCCCGCCTCTTCCATCAGTATCCTGGGTTACGGTTGGCCGTTCTAGACTCATGGTGTTATGCTTTGGATATTAAATATTCTGGCATCTTCACTTCATGTGCATCCCTCATGTTTAGACGTGTTGGTACCTTACCGTCGTGTATGCTTGCTGTGCTATTAACCAGAATATAGAATTATATGCCTACTTGTGACTTTAGGCGAGGCTGCAGAAAGAGGCAGGGGAGCATCCGTAGCATGTTCTGAAAGCTAACATGCTAACATGCAGGCTGTGATGACAAACATTGAAACCGAATGCCTAACACAAATGATTAGCTTTAATATATTAGTTTCTGCAACACAATATAATGTGTCCTTTTAAACACCCATGCCCGTGCTATCGTTTGGATGTTGTTTTAGCCTGCCAACACCCATCACGTGTTATCAAGCTACGATAAGATCAAAAAGATTAGGTCAAATTCAACATTCTAGTCTCACCTGGTGTTGGCGTTCCCCTCGATGAAGAAGAGAAAAGGGCTTCTGGTGTGAAACCATAAAGGACATTCCTCCTGCTGTGTACAGTATAACGTCCACCATCAACTACTCCTACTAATATATCATTATATTTATGTGTATGTGAATGTGTGTGTTTTCACATTGAATGTCTTTTTTGGTGATGTTCTATGTTGTGTGCACTCAAATCCATCCCATGTGAAGGGGTAAAGTGAGATGTTGGATCAGAGAAGAGATGTGAAGGTGAAGGCCGAGCACAGTGGATAACCCAGAGCCTGTCAGAGAGCACTGAGACGCTTTGTACCAATACCAGATTATATTACATACATATTATATTGAATACATGTTGAGCCCTCGTGGCCCAAATGTAAGGCACTGATGAAATATCGGTCAATAAAATTCCCAAATTAAATATTGATCATGTATATGAGAATAGAAAGATGTACTTGAAGTGAAAAAAAGGGAAGTGAAAAGCACTTTAGGCTGTATGTCCGTTCCGGAGGAGAATGGCATGAGGATGATTGTAATAGGGTACTGAGCATTTTGAGAAGGATGAATTGATTTAAGTTATGGGGTTTGATTGGTAATGGAAGGAAGACAAGGACACTTACCTGGGGCTGGGGAGCGACTGACATACAGTAGGGTGTTTTCTATCTCTCACTTACTCACCTCAACTTGTGAAGTGTAACCTTTTGAATTTCTAACCCCTTGCGTGTTCGTCAGTGATTAAATACTTTTAGGCTTGCCGGTGACAATTTTATTGTAAACCTATGCAAGGCTTTTATTTTTGTTTGCCTTTTTGATATTTTAAATTTTAAATTTAGATTATTTCGTTTATTTTTTATTTTTTTATTTAGAGTAAAATGTTCAACACTGTTTGCACCCACTACTCAGTTATGTCTTCATTATAATGTCAATAACATCGGTAATAAAGGCATTTATGATGAGTATTCTTCTTGATGTTGTTGTTCTTCAAATTAATACTTCCTACCATGGATAATAATTAATTTGGTTATACACTTGAACAAACCATACTCCCCAAATGTCATCCTACACTCACTGTGAATATAAAACATAATAGCACTTGTTGCGGAGAGGGACTTATCAATGTATTAGTGACCACAGAGCTGTGTTATCCGAGGTGTTACTGGCTCATTGATCAGGCCACCCTTGACTTTCATTAAGCGGCACTGCAGCGGGCCGCGGCCATTGCAGACATGCCGGTAGACATGTCCTTGAATTGATGAGAAGAGAAGGGGGGGGGGGGGTTTGGGGGCGTGGCTAGTACATTAGGGGGTGGGGCTATGGAGTTGCTTCTCATGTGTAACCCAGAATGGTCTCTTGTCCCCATTAAATAGTGGTTGCTCAACCAGTATTGAACCAACAACATTTTGAAAGGTATCTAGTGAACATATATAGCTGTCTGTTACTTAGACGGGGACTTGGCTTCAATGGCTCCCGAACTGGCACCATTTGATTACTTAAGAAATGGAAGGCAATAATGACATACCGTAAATAAAATGAGAAGAGGTTTCCATTGAAATGTGAGACGTGTGTGTGTGTGTGTGTGTGTGTGTGTGTGTGTGTGTGTGTGTGTGTGTGTGTGTGCGCGTGCTTGCTTTTTGGTCTGTGTGTGTATGTGTGTGTGCTTGCGTGCATGTGTGTGTGTGTGCGTGCTTGCATGCACGCGTGTGTGTGTGTGTGTGTATTGTTGTCAGTCACAAGGTGATTCAGTGTAATCTCCCCTCGGCCTGTTTAGTGTCTGGTTAGAGTGACGCCTCTACCTCTGCAGTATCAGGTTCTGTAGGCCACGGAGGAAGTGGTGACTGGCTCTCCCGTGCTCAACGCGAGGGGAGATTAGCTGTGCCTGCAGAGATAGAAGTTGGCACCTCTTTACCGGCTCCAAACTTGGATGTTCTTTTCGGTTTGTTTTTCTGCTGAATGAATCAGTGTCACAGCAGTCGCGTAGCGTTTGTTTTCTATCCCCTAACAAGATCATTTCTTATCCCTACCTCTTATCCCTCATGCTCATTCAGGCAGGAGACTCCCATTCAGCACTGTAGTACTCAGTGTTAAGCCGCTCTACAACATGTACATAGCACTGGAGCTAGCAGTCGTGGATATAATAGATAAAAGTACCGGTATATAAAAGTCATGCAAGTTGCTATTTTTCACATTCAGGAAAGAGACACATTCTGCACCTGTCATTTCTACCACCCTGCTATCATTAGACTGACAGGTATACGGTGCAGGCAGGCCCAGGAGAGTGTACTCGATGGGTACTTGATGGCGTATAGTATTAGGCTAGATGCCTCATCTCTACCTGTTCCTTAATGGCATGTATCTGAAATGACTTATATCATATCGTCTGCTAGATCACTCACAGTCCGCTGAGTATTCCCTCATTATAGCAACAGCAAAACAATGAACATTTCCCTCTTGCGATCCACAATAAAGATGAATTATTAAAATGTATATTCTCTCTTTCTAGTTATGCTCTGCCTGGTGGTTACTTTCAATTTACCATCAAGTTTCTAAAATCAAATGTATTCACTCAATTAAACCTCATCCTTTTTTAGAGTACCGGTGAAAGGAGGACTAAGAAGCACCGGCCAAAGGGACATGAGGCAGGCCATGTTTAAACACACACACTAATGAGTATTTAAGGAGGGAGTGTTCAGTGATAAAACTCTCTCTCTCTCTCTCTCTCTCTCTCTCTCTCTCTCTCTCTCTCTCTCTCTCTCTCTCTCTCTCTCTCTCTCTCTCTCTCTCTCTCTCTCTCTCTCTCTCTCTCTCTAAGGAGGGCAGCCTTGATCCGATCAGACCCAGAGGCACTTTCCTACCCAGCTTTTTAATGAGCCAGGTTAGTGCTGTGACTGCGTTTGATTCCCGGTGCTGTGAGGAGCTTGTGTTGAGTGAGCAAAGTCGACCCCTGTGTGTTGCACGTAGCGTGGTTCACCACTAGACACCCACAGCATGGGCTCACCGAGGAGCCAGTGGCTTCCTGTGTGTTTGAGTGGTTTGTGTGATCGACCAAACGACAGGTGGTCTATTGAACTAAATAAAACTGTCAGATGGCATCGGTGCCGACTGGATAGACTAGTAGTGGTTAACTAGCAGGATAGTCTAGTAGTATTAGTATCTAGTAGTAGTAGTAGTAGTATCTAGTCATATTTATTGATAAGATACCTGTTAATGTGTACATTTTTACTGTACCTGTCATATATATTTTAAACTGTTGATAGAACTGCAAATCCCTGCTCACTACCTGTTAAATACTTGTATACTTACCTGTATATATATATATATATATGTATGTAAACATATGTATATATATATTATTATGCACATATCTCACACATACTCTATAAGTAACCTTATAACGTTGTCGTTTATATAGTTTTTATACCTAGTAGACTGTCTTTTAGCAACTGTAAACTGTTCATTATATATCACCATGGACTTTACTGCAACATGTGCACTCTGGTTAGAAGCTAATTATTTTCGCTGTACTGTACTGTGCAATGACCATAAATTAGAATCTAATCTAATCTAGTGGTTAATTGGCAGGATAGTCTAGTAGTGGTTAACTAGCAGGATAGTCTAGTAGTGGTTAACTAGCAGGATAGTCTAGTAGTGGTTAACTAGCAGGATAGTCTAGTAGTGGTTAACTAGCAGGATAGTCTAGTAGTGGTTAACTAGCAGGATAGTCTAGTAGTGGTTAACTAGCAGGATAGTCTAGTAGTGGTTAACTAGCAGGATAGTCTAGTAGTGTTTAACTAGCAGGATAGTCTAGTAGTGGTTAACTAGCAGGATAGTCTAGTAGTGGTTAACTAGCAGGATAGTCTAGTAGTGGTTTACTAGCAGGATAGTCTAGTAGTGGTTAACTAGCAGGATAGTCTAGTAGTGGTTAACTAGCAGGATCCTAAATGTCAGGCACCGTTGGGACCAAAAGAAAGCTGAGCCAGAAGCCAAAGCTCTCGATCTACCGGTTAGTCTTGATTCCTACCCTCACCTATAACCCATGACGCATAGGTCATGACCTATAGGACGAAATTGCTAATACAAGCGGACAAACAGTTTCCTCAGGAGGGTGGCTGGCATTTCCCTTAGGAATAGGGTGAGAAGCTCATCTCCCTTGGGGATAGGGTGAGAAGATCATCTCCCTTGGGGATAGGGTGAGAAGCTCATCTCCCTTAGGGATAGGGTGAGAAGCTCGTCTCCCTTGGGGATAGGGTGAGAAGCTCATCTCCCTTAGGGATAGGGTGAGAAGATCATCTCCCTTGGGGATAGGGTGAGAAGATCATCTCCCTTGGGGATAGGGTGAGAAGCTCATCTCCCTTAGGGATATGGTGAGAAGATCATCTCCCTTAGGGATAGGGTGAGAAGATCATCTCCCTTGGGGATAGGGTGAGAAGATCATCTCCCTTGGGGATAGGGTGAGAAGATCATCTCCCTTGGGGATAGGGTGAGAAGATCATCTCCCTTAGGGATAGGGTGAGAAGCTCATCTCCCTTAGAGATAGGGTGAGAAGCTCATCTCCCTTGGGGATAGGGTGAGAAGATCATCTCCCTTAGAGATAGGGTGAGAAGCTCATCTCCCTTGGGGATAGGGTGAGAAGCTCATCTCCCTTAGGGATAGGGTGAGAAGATCATCTCCCTTAAGGATAGGGTGAGAAGCTTGGTCACTCGTAAGAGACTTGGAGTAGAAAGGAGCCAGTTGAGGTGGTTCATCTAGTAAGGATGCTTCCTGGTCGCCTCCCGAGGGAGGTTTTCCAGGCACATCCAACTGGTAAGAGACCACGGGGCAGACCGAGGTACAGGTGGGAGGAGACCACGGGGCAGACCGAGGTACAGGTGGGAGGAGACCACGGGGCAGACCGAGGTACAGGTGGGAGGAGACCACGGGGCAGACCGAGGTACAGGTGGGAGGAGACCACGGGGCAGACCGAGGTACAGGTGGGAGGAGACCACGGGGCAGACCGAGGTACAGGTGGGAGGAGACCACGGGGCAGACCGAAGTACAGGTGGGAGGAGACCACGGGGCAGACCGAGTACAGGTGGGAGGAGACCACGGGGCAGACCGAGGTACAGGTGGGAGGAGACCACGGGGCAGACCGAGGTACAGGTGGGAGGAGACCACGGGCAGACCGAGGTACAGGTGGGAGGAGACCACGGGGCAGACCGAGGTACAGGTGGGAGGAGACCACGGGGCAGACCGAGGTACAGGTGGGAGGAGACCACGGGGCAGACCGAGGTACAGGTGGGGTGATTACATCTCCACTCTGGCCTGGGAACGCCTCGGGATCCCCCAGTCAGAGCTGGCCCATGTGGTCAGGGAGAGGGCAGTTTGGAGTCCCCTGCTGGAGCTGACCCCGGATTAGCAGGAGAGATGGATGGATGGATCGTTATGTTTTGTATTTTTTGTCAATTTTAAGCACATCTTTGGAGCTGGCAATGACACTACTACTGCATTATGCATGTAACAAATAAACCAAATCTGAATCTGAATCAAATTACTTTGGATAACTATTCGATGCATAAGGAATGATGCACATCATTTGAGAATTCCACCTATTCACCTTCCCTCTAATGTGGATTGCCGATTCAGTGCACAGAAAGTGGTGTCATGTCTCTAGTCTGAATAATGAATGTGAGGCCTTCATTGGGACGGTGCACCGGGATATGAGACTCATCCGGCTCACAGGCCCCACCGTAACCTCACTGGAGGCCAGGTCTGAATTATTGAAGGTCGCCCGATGATCTGTTCCAACCTGAACATGTTTTGGGGATGGAATCCAAGAGGCTGTTTGAGGCTCTATGATGGCTCCTCACCTTCTCACCTCAATGATGCTGCTCTACCATTAACCATTTGTTCCTCTTTTACAAGCCACTACACACACTCTCACACACACACACACACACACACACACACACACACTCTCACACACACACACACACACACACACAACACACACACACACACACAAACTCTCTCATACACACACACACACTCACACACCCACCCACACACACACACTCTCATACACACACACACACACGCACACACACTCTCATACACACACTCTCACACACGCACACACACTCTCAGACACACACTCTCTCTCACACACACACACACACACTCTCATACACACACACTCTCATACACACACACACACACACTTTCATACACACACACATACACACACACACACTCACACACAGAAGCACATAATAATAATAAATTATATTTATAATGCACTTTTAATTTCCGTGGGCAAAACTCAAAGTGCTACAGAGTAAAAATGGTTTAAATAAAACAACAGAATAAAGGCAGCAACGTTTACGCCGGCATGGCAACCAGTGGGGTTTTTAAAAATCGAGTGAAAAACTATTCGAAAAAGATGTGTTTTTAGGCCTTTTTTAAAAACATCCACAGTCTGTGGTGTCCTCAGCTGGTTTGGGAGGGCGTTCCACAGTCTGTGGTGTCCTCAGCTGGTTTGGGAGGGCGTTCCACAGTCTGTGGTGTCCTCAGCTGGTTTGGGAGGGCGTTCCACAGTCTGTGGTGTCCTCAGCTGGTTTGGGAGGGCATTCCACAGTCTGTGGTGTCCTCAGCTGGTTTGGGAGGGCGTTCCACAGTCTGTGGTGTCCTCAGCTGGTTTGGGAGGGCATTCCACAGTCTGTGGTGTCCTCAGCTGGTTTGGGAGGGCATCCCACAGTCTGTGGTGTCCTCAGCTGGTTTGGGAGGGCATTCCACAGTCTCGGAGCAGCGGAGCAGAAGGCTCGGTCTCCCATGGTTTTCAGTTTGGTCCTGGGGGGAAGGAGGAGGTTTGCCTTTTCAGAGCGTAGGCTCCTCCTGGAGGTTTGTGGGGTGAGAAGTTCTTTGATGTATGAGGGAGCATTTCCATGAATGCACTGATAGGTGAAGAGGGTGATTTTGTAGTCAATCCTGAGTGAGACCGGGAGCCAGTGCAATGATTTGAGTATGGGCGTGATGTGCTCATACTTCCGCACTCTCATCAGGATCCTAGCAGCGCTGTTCTGGATGTACTGCAGCTTCTGGATGTTCTTGGCAGGAATCCCAATGAGAAGTGCGTTACAATAGTCTAGCCTGGAGGAGACAAAGGCATGGACAAGCTTTTCAGCATCTGATAGACTGAGTGTGGGGCGGAGTTTAGCGATACTTCTGAGGTGGTAGAAGGAGGTCTTGCATGTTTGTTTGATGTGGGCCTCAAAGGTCAGGTGAGGATTGATTTTAACACCCAGATTGGTGACAGTTGATGAGAGTGAAATGTTCTGACCGGAGAAGGTGATGCTGGTGATGGAGGATGAAAGGACCTGATGTGGAGTGCCAACTAGAATGGCTTCAGTCTTGGAGCTGTTTAATTGAAGGAAGTTGTGCTTCATCCACACCTTTATCTCCTCCAGGTATGTGGTTATGTTGGATGATGGCAGAGGTGTGGAGGGGGTTGGGTTTGTTCTGATGTAGAGCTGTGTGTCATCAGCATAGCAATGGAAAGATATTCCATGCCGGCTGATGACACCCTGTCACTGGAATTTTTCAAAGAGATTATTGTGTTTGAGATGTTCGTGAATCTGAATGGCAATTACCTTCTCCAGCACCTTTGATAGAAATGGCAGGTTGGAGATGTGTCTTTAATTAGCCAGGACTTCAGGGTCTAAGGTGGGTTTTTTGAGTGGTT
>CM051000.1:28198636-28203636 GCA_027704905.1 Muraenolepis orangiensis
TGCGATCTTTGGCGCCCCCCCAAGGGGGTCGCCCCCCTTGAGGGTCAGACGATGTTTCAGCAACACGCCCCTCCCCCCTCCATGAACTGTTTCAGCAACACGCCCCTCCCCCCTCATGAACTGTTTCAGCAACACGCCCCTCTCCCCTTGACGGGCGGTTTCAACCCACCCCCCACCCCCATTTGATTCGCTCCACCCCCCTCCCCCACGCCACCCCCCTCCACCGCGATCATTTGCTCTCCTCCCCCCAACCGCGTTGAAGAACTCCAAGATCTTGTCCAAGGTGCATGGTAAGTTACTTTCAGTATTAATTAATAGATACATCACATACATTATACCAATTATAGTTAGTTATTTCTGCTCATTTAATCTACCTGACTTTAACAATATAATTTCGCTCAATTGTTCTCGCTAGTCTCGCATGTTGGTGTAGTGCAGAGCACATGAGGCTCATGTAACGTTGCACTATTTAGCAGGAAGCAGGAATGCTTGAAACCTACTCTTTTTCTTATCTTTATGCACCACGGAGATATATTGCTGTCTTCAACAATTGTACTCTTTGTAAGTCGCTTTGGATAAAAGCGTCTGACAAATGCCCTAAATGTAATGTAAATGTATTCAGGTTATGGGAAAATGAATCTTGTTTTTAAGAGCTAACTCTGGTTACTAACTTGCTCGCTATCTAAACCAAACCGAAGCCCAAAACGGTGTTAACATTTCGAGCACGTGGTTTCCTTCCATTCATGGTGGTTAGAACACGTGTAAGGGATAACTTATGGCTAGCCGGTCATTAGCTAACCAGCTGGCTTTTACAGCCTGTATTGTGTATTCTGTATTCCATGGTCATGTTTTTGTAAGCTAATAGTAATGAACTTTTTGTTATATTGAGTTGTAAGTAATTCTGGTTTGAATGTTGTTGATGGAGGTCTAAACTTTGTCATTTTTTTTCCTTTCAGGTGGCTTGTTCCGATATGGTCTGGCAGTGTAAGTTGTGCGCTCCTTCTTTCACTTCCAGAATACAGTTATTTAAACACTACAGACTGCAGCACAGCCCTCTTCCATGCCTCTATACTGATTGCGTGTGTACATTTCAGTCATCATTCAGCAGTTGAGGCAGACAATTGCTGAAGAACTGAAGAAGACTGAGAAGAACCTGCCTCTCATTACCAAGATGATGCAGACCACATTTGCCCTGCGCGGACAGACCATAGTAAACTCCTGCCCACCAGTGAACGAGCTCATGGACCTGGCCTGCTCTTAAAATAGAGTCTGTGGTAATATGGATATTTTTTTCCTGTGTTAACATATTGCACATTCTGTGTGGTTTAAAGTGAAAGTTGTGGTTCTTACTCATTTGGTGGCTATTTGCTGCGTTATAGAAGTTTAAGAGATCCTCCAAGTTGAACTGACTAATTGATGTTGATGTATTGTCCTTATGCTGTTTTTAAATGTAGGTGTATGCAGAGTTCCAGATGGTTACAAACCGGAACCTGCCCAACACCTTCTACGCAGAGCTTGACCGCCATATTCGTAGACTGATGACGTTATTTCGACAGAAGGCGTCCAAAACTGGGACCACAGCAGTTGCGTTGGCAGACATTTTACGAATCCACGATGAACAGGTGAATAGATTATTATACATGTCGTAGGTTGAACCTCTAACATTGGACAGCTTCAATGATTCAAATTAGCTTTTACATTTTACAATTAGTCCACTTTGTGTTTGCTATTTGTCTGATTGCATTAAAGATGTGTAGAGGTTATTTGTGGACATATGTTCTGATTGGACTGTTTAAAATCAGCATTGTTCAGTAAACTTTTCAGTATATACACTTCTGTTTTTATCTTAATAGGAAATCCATGACATCCACACCAGGCGCACCACTGTTCTCCATGCACTTCCTGTGTATCTGAACGAGGAAGTCTCTGGATTTTTCAGAACCTGCACAGTGAGTCTCCTTAAATAATGAACAGTACCACTGTATATTAAGTGAACAGTTAATCAAAATACTAACATGTTTTAGGACTTACCCTTGTTTAGTCTATCCATACAGTTTGTGTGATTTGGAGAGGTATGGTCTGTTTTATTTCACCCTACTACAAATGAACTGGCTTGGTGTTTTGTTCAAAGCGATAAGAAGTTTAGTAAAACATTTTCCTGTATGTGTTCTTGAGCTTAGTATCAGTCTATCTCCCGCCACTTAGATTCTCTGGTAACTTGGCTGATTCCTGTGTCCAGAACACGCATCTTCTGTTTTTTACTTACAAACATAACTCCATATACTTAGCTTTGTGCTGCACCAGCAGTACTTAAATGATAAGGAGAGATGATTTGTCAACAACAATAACCAAAAAAAAACGTTATAAAATAAATGAAGTACTATATTGTGGAAAAAATAATTCTATTGAACTCTTATATTAGTAGAAACCATGGATTAGTTTGTGATTAGTATGTCTCTTTCATTCATTCAGGAGCCTGATGAGCCAGAGCTTGACGATGTTGCTGTGGCCCTCCTTACTGTCATCAGTGACCATGACACAAGTCCAGTTCACTACCAGCCTGTGAAAATCTCTGTCGTCCTCGAGAGTGACATCGTGATCAGCCTCCCCAGATTTGGTGATGCCTTCCTGGTCATGTTTGGACTGATTTATGCACTACACCTCAGCTATCCTAAAGCGCTGACCAACACTTTTGAATTCGTTCAGAAGATTGTACTTGGTCTAGAAGCTGGTAGACTGTCGCCCAGGTTGCAGACACTCAAGAATGACTTGATGATAAATGTGTAGAAAGGATGTGGGGTGAGGTATTATTATTGTGAATCAAAGTTCTTTCCCTTTGTCACAATAATGCCTTAAGAAGTAAGCAAAGAACTTTGATTCAGAAGGCCTTCAATAATACCTCACTGAGGTATCCTTCTTTCTATACATTTATCAATAGGCCTACTACACAGTGTGCACTGTTCATTTTTTCTATTTGTTTTTATTTTCTATTTGCCATATTTAACTGTTGTAAAGTTGTTTAATTATAGTGATTATATTGTATTTATGTTTGACTTATGTGTACATAAAACTATTTTTTATTAAGTTCAAATAATGTGGTTGTGTACTTATTTTTTTAAGTTCTGTTAACTTTTCCCACGGATAGAAAACTGAAAACTTTAAGTCGTAGTAACTGAAAATAATCAAGTAGCACCTAATCAAAACTTTTGAGTTCTGAAAACTGACAACTTTAAGTCATAGTAACTTAAATTAGTTAAGTAGCACCTAATCAAAACTTTTGAGTTCTGAAAACTGACAACTTTAAGTCATAGTAACTTAAATTAGTCAAGTAGCACCTAATCAAAACTTTTGAGTTCTGAAAACTGACAACTTTAAGTCATAGTAACTTAAATTAGTCAAGTAGCACCTAATCAAAACTTTTGAGTTCTGAAAACTGACAACTTTAAGTCATAGTAACTTAAATTAGTTAAGTAGCACCTAATCAAAACTTTTGAGTTCTGAGAACTCAAAACTCAAAACTTTTGAGTTCTCAAAACTTTTGAGTTCTGAGAACTCAAAAACTCAAAACTTTTGAGTTCTGAGAACTCAAACTCAAAACTTTTGAGTTCTCAAAACTTTTGAGTTTTGAGATCTTTGAGAACTCAAAACTTTGAGTTTTGAGTTCTGAGAACTCAAAATTTTGAGTTCTGAGAACTTGAGATTTTTGAGTTGATTGATTGATTGATGAAGTGTTTATTTCGAATATGAAAGCAAAAATAATAAATAAAAGCCATTAAAGAAACAAAGAAAAATAGAATATATACATATTCGAAAAGGAGTGAGAAGAAGTAAAACTTATTAACTCCCACCCCTTCTCCATAAATAATACATAATAACAAGCTTCCTGGTCTAACCCTGTCTATACACTACTGTGTAATATTTACTAGTAATTCTGTTTCAGATTTTATAATATTATGAAAATATAAATATAATATATACATATCATACAATAACATGTAATATATACACACACCCATTCAGATGATTATCTAAATATATGCCTACAATACTCATTATATATGCATATTTACACACACATACGGAAGAGCAACAAGAAAATAACCCCCCCAGAAAAAAAATAAAAAAATAAAATAAAAATAACAATAAAAAAGCAGTACCCTTATAACACCTAGTGCTACCCAACACCTCCCTCATCCCTGTAACTTGTGAAGATTGTGTCTTTGTACCTACTTTTAAACTGTTTTATGTTTGGACATTGTTTCAACTCCACAGTGCACCTGTTCCATAGTCTCACCCCGCTGACTGAAATACAAAAACTTTTTCTGGTTGTTCGAATTAATTGAATATCAAAATTAAATTTCCCTCTTAAATTATAACCCCCCTCGTGCATGCTGAATAATGACAGTATATTTACTGGTAATAGATTATTTTTAGCTTTGAACATAATTTGAGCTGTTTGATATTTGACGATGTCTGTAAATTTCAGTAGTTTTGACAGTAGAAAAAGTGAGTTTGTGTGTTCCTGGTAACCCACGCTGTGAATGGTTCGTATTGCTCGTTTTTGTAAAATGGTTAGTGGCTGTAGTGAAGTTGTGAAGTTGTTGCCCCAAACCTCAGCACAGTACTGTAGGTAAGGTAAGACTAGTGAACAGTATAGCATGTGGAGTGATTTATGATCCAACATTTTCTTTGCTCTATATATTATTGCAATGCTTCTTGAGACTTTGGTTTGTACATGTTTGATATGAGATTTCCAGCTGATTCTGTCATCAATCAAAACCCCAAGAAATTTTATTTCATTAACTCTTTCTATTTCAATTCCATCTATTTTTATATTTACCTGAGTGTTCCTTTTACAATTTCCAAAAACCATTAATTTTGTCTTGCTCAGATTTAATGACAGCCTGTTTCTATCAAACCACACCTTCAATTTGTTCATCTCTGCAGTGATATCCTCCTGTAATTGTTGCAAGTTATCCCCCGCGCAAAAGATATTTGTG
>CM051000.1:28208636-28218636 GCA_027704905.1 Muraenolepis orangiensis
TCAATGACACACTGAATGACAAACCGTGGTCGAAGGCGGGGCAAGTCATGAATAATGCATAATAATCGCCAGGAATTACAAACATATAAACAGATAAGCACAGCGCAGTGTAGCCGTGGGAGCTTGACGCTGGAATACATGCAGAGAGAGAACCCCCCCCCCCCCCCCCCCCAGTTCATTCAGTTAAACCAGAGAGGCCATGAGGTTGTAGTCCCATTTATTGCACCCATGTGATGTGTTCTTTCTATTGTTACAGTCACGGCCCGTCTCGCTACAAACTATTAATATTGTATTCATGAGGAGCAGGTGGTCATATCATATCGTTCCATAGGGATGATATGCATATGTCTTATTATATATAATCCATCCATCCATTGTCTACCGCTTATCAGGGTCGGGTCGCGGAGGTAGCAGTTTCAGCTGCTATACATATTATAATTATTATTATTATTATTATTATTATTATTATTAATAATATTCTTTGTACAGCAAGGCACGACTAACGGGGTCATCTCCAGGGGTTTCCAGCAAAACCTTAATATGAAACCTACTGCAACATACTGTATACTGTGTGTGTCCACTTGTCATTGTGGCGTTCTGTTTGCCCATCCTGCTATCTAGGCTGCCTACGACTCTGGACATACTGGGAGGCATACGATCGTCTCTGGGTCTGCTGAGCCTCATCCATCTCTGACTCATACATATCTTCATCATCTTCCTCCTCCTCTTCTTCCTCCTCATCCTCCTCCTCTTCCTCCTCGTCTATTCCTCTCTGACGCTGGAGTGAGCTGGTGAAGATCTGTTGGTCCAGGGGAGGGTTAGATGGTGAACATCAACTCTGCTATGACATGCTCTTGGTGTTCTGAGCGGACCTCACCCTCCTCGCTGGCCCTGGGCTGGGTTCATGCCGAGGCTGCCGGTGGCCCTGGCCTCTTCTGGAGGCCAGGGCGGAGCTCCAGCTCTGGGCCCGGGGGTGAGCGACGGAGGCCAGGCTAGGGCTGAGACTCCGGGCCGCGGCGGCTGCCCTGGTGGGGCTGGCAGTGGCGCTCATGGAGGACGTGGAGCGGCTGGTCAGCATGGGGTCCAGAGGGCCGGACAGAGGGTCAGGCATCCGGATCCTTCCGCTGAACAGCTGGGGGGGGGGGCAGATCTAAACAACTGATCACACACACACACCAGGCCCACACAACATCCTAGTTCTGGGCGGCAGGATAGCTCGGTCTGTTGGGACTGGTGCTTGGGTAACGGAAGGTCGCTGGTTTAAGTCCCCGAAACCCCTGGGCCCTGCCGAGGAGCCCTTGAGCAAGACCCCAGACCCCTACTCTGCTCCCCGGGCAGCTGCCCACTGCTCCTAATACTAGGATGGGTTGAATGTAGAGAAACACATTTCACTGTGTGTGTGTGTGTGTGTGTGTGTGTGTGTGTGTGTGTGTACATTTATGTGACCAATAAAGAGGAATCAATCCTCCAGATTTAGATTTAGTTCAGGCAAGTCTTGTGTCAACTTAAGTTATTGATTTACCATAGGACCATACACATGTCAAATGGTAGCACTAAAGGGTCAAGTGAGTGTTGCATGTGGCTCCCACCTCCAGGTCCTTATACACGTCTATGGTCTCCAGGTTCTGCAGCGTGTGTGCGTAGACCTCCAGCGCTTTGGAGTGGAAGAGCATCTCCACCGTGACGAAGTCGGTGAAGATCCTCTGCCAAGAAAGATGAAGCCAGCGTGTGATTTCCCCAATGCGCCTGCAGGGCAGTGATCTAGCATCCGTCAGACAGTGAGTGACAACTGAGGGCTCCCCCTCCCAGACTTGCCTTCAGGTCCTCCAGCTTCTGCCTCTGGAAGTCCGTGATGGTGTCTTCCAGCTGCCGGGTGCTACGTAGGGCGTTGTTGGAGGCCTTCTGGGCACTCACCTCGGCCTGTCACGTACGCACACATTATACACACACCACACACACACACACACACACACACACACACACACACACACACACACACCCAACACGTGCCACCTTGTCTCATAGGGTTCACAGGGCTTTGGTTCATCATGGGATCAGGGGAGAGGTTACCTGTGACTGACGGCGCTTGTCAAGGAAATGAAAAAAAGGTGCAAATCATCAGATCATTGACTTTCATTGATCCTCTCTCTGTTGTTTCTCTGTCTCTTGCGCAATGATGTTACTCATCCTCCATGTATATACAGTATACTGTATATATATCATATACATATATATATATCAGCTACATTCGTTTGTCATTAACATTACCTCTCATGTTACCTCAAATAACAGTTTTCAGTCTATAATTTGTAGCCCCCCATGGTCTGTGTTTCATAATACTGTTGCTTCTACCCAATCTAATGTCTAGGCTCCTTTCTATTGGTAAGTCACTTGTGTGATGTGTTACTTGTTCTCTTAATGCTTCCTACATTGAGTCTCAAGGTCATTCATGAGCCCAATGCCACCTGCAGTATCATCATGGGTTTTTTATTCTTCTATAGCAGAACGCTCATTTTCTTTAGTAGTATTTCCCCACAATATTCTCCAATGACAGTAGGATGGGTGCTGTCGTGGCCACCTATGATTATGATGAATTATTATTTATAATTTGTGCACGGCTGATGGCAGTAGCGCTCGTAATCCAGCTGATCGCAGCTAATCCAGCTGAGGCACTTTGCCACAGGGAGGAATGAAGGGGAAACACCGGAATGACAACCAGAGAGCTATGGATGGAATGCTGTCCCTGCATTAATGTCCCATAGCCTGGAACCTGGAACTCTGTGAGCTGTGGGTGAGATCATCCTTCCTATACTGACCCCACACCCCTTCAAGGAGAATCCCTATTGAACAGAAGGATACAATGCTCTGCCTGTCTGCTGGGTTCTTCAGTCGTACTTTCTCCAGCTTCTGAATCTCCTTCAGCTCTCTGTTGCGATCCGCGCTGAACTTCTTCAGCTCGGCCTGAAGGGCAGCAAAAATTGTATACAGCAGCCAATGCAAAGGTATAAGGATTATCTCTGGTTAGTCTCTTGAGTAGCTATAGAATGTGTGTGTGTGTGTGTGTGTGTGTGTGTGTGTGTGTGTGTGTGTGTGTGTGTGTGCGTGCGTGCGTGCGTGCGTGCGTGCGTGCGTGTGTGCGTGCCGTGTGTGCGCGTGCGTGGTGCGCGTGCGTGTGTGTGTGTGCGTGTGCGTGTACGTTGTGTGCGGTGTGTGTGTGTGGTGCGTGTGCGCATGTGTGTGTCGCGTGTAGCGTGTGTGTGATGCGTGCGGTGCGTGCGTGGTGCGTGGTGTGTGCGCGTGCGTGTGTGTGTGTGTCTGTGTGTATGTGTGTGTGTACGTATGTGTGCGTGTGTGTGTGTGTGTGTGTGTGCGTGCGTGCATGCATGCACAGTATCTATTTGTGGATGTGTGGGCATGCGTATGTTAAGCCAAAATCTGAAACAAAGTCAAAGATCAACCCATGCATTCTCTCTGATTTGTCTTAATTCAATTGGGTTTTTCCATGTGCATGGATCACCATTGAACCACTTCCACCCACCTGTTGTCTCTCTCCCTCCCTCCCTCTCTCTCTCTCTCTCTCTCTCTCTCTCTCTCTCTCTCTCTCCTCTCTCTCTCCTCTCTCTCTCTCTCTCTCTCTCTCTCTCTCTCTCTCTCTCTCTCTCTCCTCCTCCCTCTCTCTCTCTCTCTCTCTCTCTCTCTCTCTCTCTCTCTCTCTCTCTCTCTCTCACACTCACCCTCTTGGCTTTGATGGTGTCCCCGTAGCCCTTCAGAGGGGAGATGACTCTGGTCTCCAGCCTCTCCACCTGTCCAGTTCAAACGCATCTCATGAATAGACAGACGCATATGTCACCATATGTCAGTCACTTTGCTGTCCTTTTTTTGTTCATTTTTATTTATATTGTAATATATTATTATTATGTCTTTTGTCTTTTGAGATGTTTACTGCGGGAGGGAATGGGGAGCAAGCATTCCAATGTACTGATATCTTGTATTGTATTGTATTGTATTGTATTATATTATATTGTATTGTATTGTATTGCAACATTAGCGATGAGTCCCAATAAACTACAATAAACATGTGTGCATGTCGGTAGTTGAGTTGAGCTAGGTGAACCCCCTGTAAGACCACACTGGGACGGGGGTTCAGCCAAAGCACGTCCTCCTCCCTCCCCGGACCTGAGCTTGCCGGTAGTCCTGCACCATGGCCAGGTCCTCGGCCAGGTTCTTGAAGCCCGTCTGGACCTCGGGGTCCTCGGTGTTGGAGAAGTCGAACAGCTGCGTGACCAGCAGGTCGGCCTTGTCCCGCAGCTTGGCCGTCTTCCTGGTGTACGAGGCCAGCAGGGAGCAGAAGTGGCCCAGGAACTTCTCGGCGTGGTTCACCGTCTGCTCCATGCCTTTCACCTGGACATCTCTGCTCCGGGAGAAGAAAACACACACCAAAGCACACTGACCTTTGACCTTTGACCCACCTTTCACACGGACGCTCTCCGATCCAAAGCGTGGATTAAGATATGTATCTCTCTCTCTCTCTCTCTCTCTCTCTCTCTCTCTTCCTGTTCCTGTTCCTCTTTATTTTGCTCTCCCTCTCTCTCTCCCTCTTACCCTCTCTCTCTCCCTCTCTCTCTACCTCTTACCCTCTCTCTCTCCCTCTCTCTCTACCTCTTACCCTATATCTCTCTCTCCCTCTTACCCTCTCTCTCCCTCTCTCTCTCTCTCTCTCTCTCTCTCTCTCTCTCTCTCTCTCTCTCTCTCTCTCTCTCTCTCTCTCTCTCTCTCTCTCTCTCTCTCTCTCTCTCTCTCTCTCTCTCTCTCTTTCTCTCTCTCTCTCTAGTAGGTAGTACATTGTGGATGGAACACCGTTCCTCACCCCCTACTACACTATCCTGCTAATAAACGGCTCTATTCTTATGGCATAAAGATGACTTTGATCTTTGCCACCCATTGTCCATGTAACATTTCCCATTCATTTGTTTAAAGCTTCCTTTTCCCCCTACATCTGTGTTTCATCTCTTTACTTTATGGTTCATATTTACAATGTCATCTCTAATTACATTGAAAAGCATATGAGTGAAATGAACAAGACAGTTTACCGAGAGAAGAGGCTGTTCATGGTGGTTGAGGTCTCTTCCTGGTACCCTCTCGTCGATGTGGCTCTCGCCTGCAACAGGTAACCGGAAGGTGGTTGCCATGGAAGCTGCATCAACAACAGAAAGGTGTGCGATACATGGAAATTGGTGTAGTTGCTGCTGCTGGCCAGAAGGGGGCAGCAGAGTATCGTTGTTGTGTATTGGCGTCCAATGGAGAGAGAGAAAGAAAAAAAAACTCGGAGAGAGCAGCAGGCTTTAGCTGTGAATAAACCGTAATCTCATCCCTCAGGACCGCCGAAGTGTCAGGCAAAACTGTATTAATATTCATTCTTGATAGCTTGTCTGTCCCTCTTTGTCTCTCTCTGTGTCTGTCTCTCTCTCTCTCTCTCTCTCTCTCTCTCTCTCTCTCTCTCTCTCTCTCTCTCTCTCTCTCTCTCTCTCTCTCTCTCTCTCTCTCTCTCTCTCTCTCTCTCTCTCTCTTTCGTTCAAGCAGAGGTATCCTAAGGACTGCTGCTGATTAACAACCAGAGTCTGTGAGGGATGTGTTGAAGCCAGGCCAGCTCGCACTCCAAAGAATTTGTTGGCATATACACGGGGCGCCAGTCAAATGGAACTTTAATTCATTTGCACACACACACACACACACACACACACACACATACAGGCACACACACACACACACACACACACACACACACACACACACACACACACACACACACACACACACACACACACACACACACACACACAGCACACAGGCACACAGACACACACACACACACACACACACACACACTGCCAGCAGCTCACGGCTAGTGCAATACAAAAATAATAACATCCTTTAATCTTAGAGTTAAGGTTTTATATGGTATTGTTTGCAATACATTGCATTCTTTGTGAGCATATATATAATATATATATATATATATGTGTGTGTGTGTGTGTGTGCCTGCGTGCGTGTGTGTGTGCGCACATCCATGTAGACTGGTTTCTGTGTGTGTGTGTGTGTGTCTGTGTGTCTGTGTGTGTCTGTGTGTGTGTGTGTGTGTGTGTGTTAGATGGTAGAGGTGGACTGTGCTTTTGATGTAGCCTGCCAAGTTGACCCTGTGGACAGCAGCTGTTCTGATCCACACTGTCTTGAAGCTACAGTACATATTCTACCAAGATGGTTACTCACCCCACCTCTTCACCTCCTCCACCTCCTCCAACTCTCTCTCTCTCTCTCTCTCTCTCTCTCTCTCTCTCTCTCTCTCTCTCTCTCTCTCTCTCTCTCTCTCTCTCTCTCTCTCTCTCTCTCTCTCTCTCTCTTTCTCTCTCTCTCTCTCTCTCCCCCCCTCCCCTGGCTGTGGATAATGGAAGGGAAATGAACACAAAAGCTCCCCCAGTATTCAGTCCAGTGATAGCCCAGAGGCCGCGTCCAGAAAGAGGCTTAAGAAAATCCTCAAACTTATAGCCTCAAGTTTGAAGTCAGTTAGCAGGAATCCGGCCCAACTTCCCAGATGTTCAGATGTTCAGTCCCCATAACGGTTGATTTCAAGTTGATTGAATTGCGAGCAGCGGATCATGTCTATAGTGTACGATTGATGATGCGGTGTTAAGCCTGTCGTAAACAGAGGAATTCAGACTGAAGGGAACTTAATCTCAATAATTGAAATCAGCCCTTTCTGAAAGTGACCAATCAACATTAACCGGATGTGTAGGTGAAATGATGTGACGCTTTGATTACAGCATAATCACAAATTAACTCTAAATTAACTAATGATCATGCCTTTTGCATTTGCCATGCATTTTTTTTGCCATATGCAACCTGTACAATGGATGAATAAATGCTCACAGTAGAATTTTCGAAAACATTATACAAACTATAACATATAAATATACTGTACACAATACAAATAACAATAAAGTGACTGGTGGATGATATGTACATGAGTTGAATTGTGCATAAAGCATATAAAAGCATTTTAAAGTGCCAGTAGTGCAGCAGCATCATGAATACAGTGCAGTGCAGTGCAGTAATGAGTACTGAAAGTCCAGCAAAATGATGATAGTGTAATGTAATATGGATGACAATGTTATGATGGTGGCAGCACTCCTAGCAGTTCAGTAGGCGCCCTGCCTGTGGATTAAAACTATCCTTGAACCTGGTGATATTATCTTATAAGATTAGAAGAAACTATTCTATCTTAAAAACGTCTATTAACGAACAATAGCAAAGGGTAAAAGAGCTGCTCTAATTAATCAGCTTTTCAGCCTAATATCCGAAATCAGGACAACTGAATGCTGCCCTCTAGGGGGAGATTAAGGAACAACACCAGCACTAAGTGAATGGATTGTGATTGTGTTTTTCTCAACTGTGAAGGAATTGTAACTATGCATCCAATGGTGAAAACATGAGTGTCAACAACAAAGAACTCTGTGTTTGAAAACAATGGAGCAACATGCAGCACAGTGAGATAGAGGAGGAGGAGGAGGAGGAGGAGGAGGAGGAGGGAGGAGGAGGGAGGAGGAGGAGGAGGAGGAGGGAACTCAAAAAGAATTAGGTTTATACCAATAGCAAATACACTATTTATATGATGATGTATTTACTGTAATAAGTCATTGCAGCTGCCTTCATATTTGCAGTACTGTGAAATTGTATCCTACTGTTTAGATGCGGTCCTCTATTTAAAAATCCAATCATGAATTATACAATCACTTCATAATGAATATCAGATGCAAGATTCTATGCAATATTTCACACACACACACACACACACACACACACACACACACACACACACACACACACACACACACACACCATTACCATTTCCATTTCAGAGTTAACAAGTGGTGTGTTCCGTCTATCAACACGGTCATTGGATTACATGCATTAGCATCACGACCACCAAATCCCATACATTTCATTTGTTACACTTACAGTATGAGCTCAGTACTGCTGCTTAGCAGTGTTTCTGACCTCTGGCTGAACCACTGGTGTTGGCTTGCTTCCTGGTGGAGGTTTCAGAGCCAACCGCGAGGCCCTACCTGTGTGACGCACCGATCGAGTTACAGAGTGTGTCTAGTGGTAAACAGGTACTTATGCTGCAGACATGCAACGATGTCAACAAAGAACCTTCTATACTCTCTGCTTTCCTGGAAGCAATAGCCTCTATAGGCCTATGTGTGTGCACGTGTGTGTGTGTGTGTGTGTGTGCACGTGTGTGTGTGTGTGTGTGTGTGTGTGCGTGTGTGCATATTTGCATGCCTGTGTGTGTGCATGTGTGTGTGTGTGTGTGTGTGTGTGTGTGTGTGTGTGTGTGAGAGCACACATGTGTGCATGCCTGTGTGTGTGTGTGTGTGTGTGTGTGTGTGCACGTGTGGGTGTGTTTGTGTGTATGTGCGCATGTGTGCATGCCTGTGTGTGTGCGTGTATGTGTGTGTGCGTGCGTGTGTATTTGTGTGTGTGTGTGTGAGCACGCATTCGTGCATACCTGTGTGTGTGAGTGTGTGTGTGTGCGTGTATGCATGTGTACGTGTGCGTGCGTGTGCATGCATGTGTGTGTGTGCGTGTGCGTGCGTGTGAGTGTGTGTGTTGAAGGGATGAAGAAGGTAGGAGATCCTCTAGCGAATTTCTTTGGTCTTTTGGGACGCTCCCCTAAGTTTTACCCAATGATTAATACCAGAACCCACATCCTTCAACACTGTGTGTGTGTGTGTGTGCGTGTGTGTGTGCATGCATGTATGTATGTTCATACATAAATGTGTGTGTCTGTGTGTGCGCATGTGTGTGCATGTGCATTCTGAGATAGCATGAAACCTAATTTCCGTGCTCCATTTAAAGTGCCATATGAAGGCTCTGAACGCTGAAGGCTGTGCGCTGTGTACGATAACGTGTCTGTCTGTCTGCCTGGCTGTCTGTGTGTCTGTGCCTGGCTGTCTGTGTGCCTGGCTGTCTGTGTGTCTGTGTGTCTGTCTGCCTGGCTGTCTGTGTGTCTGTGCCTGGCTGTCTGTGTGTCTGTCTGCCTGGCTGTCTGTGTGTCTGTGTGCCTGGCTGTCTGTGTGTCTGTGTGTCTGTCTGCCTGGCTGTCTGTGTGTCTGTCTGCCTGGCTGTCTGTGTGTCTGTGCCTGGCTGTCTGTGTGTCTGTGTGTCTGTCTGCCTGGCTGTCTGTGTGTCTGTGTGCCTGGCTGTCTGTGTGTCTGTGTGTCTGTCTGCCTGGCTGTCTGTGTGTCTGTATGCCTGGCTGTCTGTGTGTCTGTCTGCCTGGCGGTCTGTGTGTCTGTCTGCCTGGCTGTCTGTGTGTCTGTCTGCCTGGCGGTCCGTGTGTCTGTCTGCCTGGCTGTCTGTGTGTCTGTCTGCCTGGCTGTCTGTGTGTCTGTCTGCCTGGCGGTCCGTGCCTCGTCCGTCCTCATACCCCCAGCCTCTCTCTCCCTCCGACCCCAGCGCCCCATCAGGCATCACTCACCAGGCCTTGATGGAGAGAAGATGTGGGCTGGGGAGGGGGAGGAGGAGGAGGAGGATAAGGAGGAGGAGGAGGAGGAGAAAGAAGAACAGAGTCAGTCGATGAAAGAGCTGGGTGAGGGAAGAGAGCGCTGGATGGCGGTCACGCACCCCCTGTGCTGCTTCCTCCTCAGAGAGAAAAGAGCCACCTGGAGCTAAATATCACACACACTATATGTATGTGTGCGTGTGTGTGTGTGCGTGTGTGTGTGTGTGTGTGTGTGTGTGTGTGCGTGTGTGTGTGTGTGTGTGTGTGTGTGTGTGTGTGTGTGTGTGTGTCTTTGGGGAGGACTTTTGCACTGGTCTAATACAAGATACAAGATATTGATTGGCCATTTGGAATGCTTACTCCCCATTCCCCCCCGCAGTATACATCTCCAAAACAATACCATAAACATAAAAATAATATATACAATAAAAATGACAA
>CM051000.1:28293490-28295990 GCA_027704905.1 Muraenolepis orangiensis
AATGGTCATAATATTAATAACTTTGATTGATTTATGAAATTCAATAGATTGTGTCTATTACCTTCAAAAGCCATCGGCGTGGATGAATGAGGTTTGACATCACAGATGGAGAAATTTTCTGGAGGACCTACAGAGAAAACACACACATGCCACAGAATAGATCAACGTTCGTTAGGTCACACACACACACACACTCACACACACACACACACACACACACACTCACACACACACACACACACACACACAAACACACGAACACACACACACACGCCGTACACAGACACACACACACAAACAGAAATGTGACAACCAAAGCAACATTAAAACCATATAAAACTGAAGATCTGATGTGAATATATATGTGGGCTTGCGTGCGTGCATGTGTGTGTATGTGTGTGCACGTGACTGTGCGGGCGTGTGTGTGTGTGTGTGTATGTGTGTGCACGTGACTGCGCGGGCGTGTGTGTGTGTGTGTGTGTGTGTGATACTCGTGCGACTACATGTGTTTCACCAAACGCAAAATGTCCAAAAAAAAGGTCACGTTAAATGTGGACCAACCAACCTGTCTGTGAGTTGCTTAAATACGTCCCGGTGCTCCTACAGTGGGTCGAGTCCCAGGTCGAGCGGCTTCTCCCATAAATGCCACATCATCATTGAGTTTTACAGGAGTTTACTCAAACCCCCCATGACTTATGGACCTCTGAGAGAGGGCCTCCAGCTGAGCCGGCCGCATCGCATCGCACGCAAAACAAACCAACTAAGTACTATATACAAACATACCTTTTTGAGTTTAAGGATTGAACGGACGAACGCGCGTACCGATACACACACACCCACCCATGATGATGCGGGCTGGATGAGAGGCGCCATATTGGCGTGTTTGGTGCTGATGCTGATGTTTATGTGGTTCACACACTCAGTTGTGAGGACTGAAGGACGAAGGGTGCCTTACTGTACTTTTACCTGAACTTATTTATTGTCATTTTACCTTTTACACTGACTCAGTTCTTGGAGACTTGTTGAACTTGAATGAAATGCACTTTTGACTTGTGACCACTGGTGACGAGTTGTTCTCTCACCTTCTCACCTTGTTGAAACGCACACTGGTGTAAGTCGCTTTGGATCAAAGCGTCTGCTAAATGATGTTATGTAATCTAGTCATCTAGTGTAATAGTAAACCTGTTTAATATGTAAAAGACAGCATTTAAATCAGCAAGGAACACAGTTTGGCACGTGGTACCGTGAACCCCAAAACACACCCGGACCTAAAACAGGGTCAACGTTAAAGCCCCCATTACTAATATATCTAACACCAGACTTTTCCTTTGTGAAAGAATAGAGGGGTTAAAGGTAGCTGTGCATTCTTCCTCCCTGGCCATAGGTTGCACTCCAGACCTGGCGGTAAGCCGCCGTTTAATTCATTTCCGCCGCCCCTGTCCCCGACGACGTAGAGTGCAGTGGCAGACGTATAACATTACCTGGGCAACTCATTATCAACTTAACCTGCAGCCCTCAGACACTCAAGGACGTCCCTCTGACGACGAGGACGGCCGCCCGTATCGTCTACCCAGCTGAAGCGCCGTTCGACTTTCTGCCACCCAAAAGAGGATAACATTTAAAAAATAGTCCCTGATAGAGTGAATGCATCTAATTTGGGCCAGGTTGTCCATTTTAAAACCAGAGCAGTGTGTGTGTGTGTGTGTGTGTGTGGGGGGGGGGGGGGTGCATGCATGCCTCTCAGCTACAGTGTAAAGTGACAAGAAAAGAGCTTTTAAATTCTCCACATCCATTATGAATGGAGACGGGTGGGTTGCAAAGGTGGCGGAGCCGGATGCCATGAAGCCTGATGAATGAATCTTCAGACACCTGACTACTGGTTCCTGTGCGCCCTCTCTACCTCTCTCTCTCTCTCTCTGTCTCTCTCTCTCTCTCTCTCTCTCTCTCTCTCTCTCTCTCTCTCTCTCTCTCTCTCTCTCTCTCTCTCTCTCTCTCTCTCTCTCTCTCCCCTCTCTCTCTCTCTCTCTCTCTCTCTCTCTCCCCATCTCTCTCTCTCTCTCCCCCTCTCTCTCTCTCTCTCTCCCCCTCTCTCCTCTGAAGCGCTGTGTTTATCCTGCGTGTTTATCCTGTATCCTCCAGCTTCTGCTGCTGTTCTTCGATCAAGGGGCTGGAGGAGCCTATGACTAAATATAATGATGGCTGTGATGAATTGTACACCGCATGAAGAAAAAGAAAGAAAAGAAAGAAAGAAAGAAAGGAAGAAAGAAAGAAAAGAAAGAAAGAATGAAAGAAAGAAAGAAAGAAAGAAAGGAAGAAAGAAAAGAAAGAAAGAAAGAAAGAAAGAAAGAAAGAAAGAAAGAAAGAAAAGAAAGAAAGAAAGAAAGAAAGAAAGAAAGAAAGAAAGAAAGAAAGAAAGAAAGAAAGAAAAGGAACAAATGAAATGGTGAGATGTGTGTGCATCGGTGACACTGACTTCTTCACACTGCCAGAGTGGGTTCAG
>CM051000.1:28300990-28310990 GCA_027704905.1 Muraenolepis orangiensis
GAGGAGGAGGAGGAGGAGGAGAGGCGGGCCGTAAAATGCATGGTCTTGCGCACGCTAAGACCCAACGCTGGCACAGCTGCACGGAGCCTCTGCTCACGATTTATCATCCGCACATGGCAGAAGCCAGCGGCCCACACCGCAATTCATCATCTGCAAAATCATTTAATTCAGCCTAGGGCCCCAACTATTGTCTCAGGCTCCCTTACTCTCGCTCCGCTCCGGGCGAATCAGCAAGCCACAGCACCGCGTGCACCTTGGGACGAATGAAACAAGACTTGTTTCGCTTTACAGAAGCACACACCGACCGGGCTACACCACTGATGTGTTTACACATCTGATATCTCACGGACTAGAGAGCCACGCAGAGCAAGTCATCTGCTGGCTGTCTTGGTGCCCCCGAATGGGTGCTTGTGTTTGACCCCTGGTGAAGTCACATCAAATCTAGCATGCGGTTTGCTGTGTTGCCAATGAGGCAGGAAGCATCCGCCCGAGCAGCGCTGCGGAAGGACCGCTAATATAGCAAAAAACAGCGTTTCACTGTAAAACGGGAGTTTGTGTGGTTGTCTCTATTTTTCAGTTTCAAAAAGCTTCAGAGACTTTTTTTTTTGACTACTCAATCTCAGAAACAGGATGTGTCTTCAACATTCTCTGCTCCAGATAGCACAGAGCGTCCTGTCGTTAACTATGAGGACATCATGAGCACGCTGACCCCCTTTAATGTGCACGACACATGATCCCCAAACGGACAAGACGCAGCTTTGGTTTGGCTTTATAATAGATACTAACAATAAAATAATAAAGAGGAGAGGAGAGAGCCTGGTTATAAATCCATTAAACATAGCTTGAAGAGTGTTCTAGAGCTGCTACCAACCACCACCCCCCCCCCCCCCTCCACCCCCCCTCCACCCCCCCCCCCCCAACCGCAGCCCACGTGTCTTATGAATGTGACCTCAAAGGATCTCCACTCCGAGACCATGCTCGCTTCAATGTGTTCGGAACATTCTAGAAAAGCACACCAGACCCCGCCCTCCTGTACAGTACAGACACACACACACACACACACACACACACACACACACACAGGGAGACACATGCACATACACAAAACACGCAGACAGATAGAAAATATACACATACCCGCACATAAGTATTCGTACACTTGCCACATACGCACACACACACACACACACACACCCACGCATACACACTTATGCACACACACACACACACACGCATACACACTTATGCACACACACACACACATGCATACAAGGACAAACATGGACACACACGCACATGCACACATACTGTACGTACACACACTCCCCGTGCATGCAGAACACGCATACACACTCACACATACATAGATATGCTCACACAGATACACACACACTTACAAAAACCTACACACATACACACACGCACCCACATGCGTACACACACCCCCACATACAAATGCCCACACGCTTACACACACACACACACACATACACACACAAGCACACACACACGCACACACACACACACACACACACACACACACACACACACACACACACACACACACACACACACACACACACACAAGCACACACACACTTATCTACAATCAGTGTGTTTACAGACACTGTCAATCAAGTTTAAAAAGTTGCACTTGCTTTACCAGCCTTCACACACACGCACACACACACACACACACACACACACACACACACACACACACACACACACACACACACACAGACATACATACACTCCCTGCGTATGCACACATACACCCACGCATACACACTTATACACACACACACACACACACACACATACACACACACTCAGATGCATACATGAATGTACACACACGTGGACAAACATGGACACACACCCACATACACACGTACGTACACAAACTCGATGCTACATGCACACTCAAGCATAGACAGATATGCACACACATATACGCACGCATATACAAAAATATACACATACACATACACACACATACACAAACACACAAGCACCTCCACATAAAAGCAGCCCACACAGACACACACACACACACACACACTTCAATGTGTACAGTGTCTGTGAACACACACGCGCTCACACGCACACAATGTCAATCAAGTATAAAAACGTGCACTTGCTTTACCTGCCTTCACACACACACACACACACACACACACACACACACACACACACACACACACACACACACACACAAGGGTGTGTTTCAAATGAAATATTAAATTCAATGTGTAAATATTGTACACATTTAAAGCTGTGTCCTGTGCCTAAAATGATTTGTGTCAAAAACCATGAAATTCTTGGATTTGATTGATGGATGGTTTAGGATTGAAAATAAATATGAAAGATGTCTTTGATCAACCATCAAATTAAATGTAATTTAGATAAACCATATACCATATATAGGCATCAAAATGTCTACTTTCATTCCTGTATGTATATAAATATATATCTTATATATTGGCTATTGGCAAATTCATTAATATAAGGCATTTACAACATCTGTCAAAAAGATACAACTTTTTTTTAAGTTTAAATTAATATGTTGAATCGTTTATCAACGGTTGAATTTTGTGTGTGAATGTTATTATATATATACCTTCTTGAAATATACACAATTCTATTGTGGGCTCACCATTTGTTTTGGACACAGCAAAAACTCAAATCGAGAAAACTTCAAAACGTATTGAAGACAATTACGTTCATTTATTGCATATCATTTATTTGTATGAAATGAAAAAAACGAGAACATATGAACATCACATATGGTTAGTGGAGTGAAATAATTTTGCACAGCAAAATATATATATATATTCATATATTTATATATAAGAAGAAAGATTAATATTTAAAAGATTTTTATCGTGTATTTTCCTCCCTCTTTTTTTTACAAGCAGGGTGTGAATCCCTGACCAACTAACAATGTCCAGACATTATTAATCATATCGTTATTGCTAAGCAAAATTTGGGTTCGTATGAAACAAAACAAAATGCAAGGTTTTCCCTGTCCTGCCAAAAAAGGAAAAACCTATTAATACGATGGAGTAGGCCTACAGTCACACACTGCCAAACCCATCTGCGTTAGCGTTTTGAACGACAGGCAATTCATATACATCACTATACTGCTGAAATGTCAGTGCTTATCAAGCCAAGTACAGGCCTACTTGAGTAAATGAACATGTTTTCAAAAGCATTTCATCCGAAAAAAAAGTATTTGAAACTTTTTTTGTTTTTTTGTTTAAAGTAATCAATAGCCTGCTATAGTCAAACTTCTGTTTGGAACACATGACGCAAACGCGTTGTCGACGCGCAACGACGGCCCGCGCTGTCCATTCTATAAACTGGTGTTGTGCCAAATGTACCCGAACCGATGCCAGAACCAACATGTGTGCACAGGAATACCCTTCTTAATGACCCATACACATGTGTGGCTACACCATCACCCGTCAAACACGTTATGATCACTTTACACTTTACAGATTTAGGGAAACAAAAAAAGTTGTAGGCCTATATATACTTAAATTAAGATTCATTCCAAATATGCCATCAGCACACGCCCTGGAGTCTCGTTTAAATAAACAGTGCGCAGTGGACAACGTATCGTTTAGTCCCGAGGAGGGGAGATGGAGATGGGGGGAGGGGGTCCTTAAAGTCCTTTTCTGTGTGTGTGTGTGTGTGTGTGTGTGTGTGTGTGTGTGTGTGTGTGTGTGTGTGTGTGTGTGTGTGTGTGTGTGTGTGTGTGTGTGTGTGTGTGTGTGTGTGTGTGTGTGTGTGTGTGTGTGTGTGTGTGTGTTTTGTGTTTGTGTCCCTCCATCCCGGGGACCACCTCCCAGGAGGACCTCACCGGTGGCGGTGCGTCTCAACACGGTTGAAACGCACGCATGTTTAGATAGAAAAGCGGCGGTGCTGTGAAGGGGATTCAGTCATTTCACTTGTTTTGTCGCAATGAAGCTTTTGCCATAAATGAAGAATGAATGTCATGCTGGATCAGTCATCCGACAAAAGTACACATCTTCAAACATAAAATTAGAAAAACTTTAAAAAAAAGAATGAAAACCATACATGTCCAGCATGCATGGGGCAGTCCAATAACATATCTCTTTGTCAGAAACAATGGATATTGTTTCTGACGATTATAGTCTTTTGTTTCTCTTGTTGAACACAATGACGAACAAACACACACAATGAGATGAGACCAAGCGTCAAAGGGCAGGCTCGCAGTCCTCCTCCACAAGAAAAAGGAAAAACTAAATAAAAAATTTAAAAAACATAGTCGATGCATGAATGCAGTTGTGTGTTCAGTCATCTCCACATCTGAATTAAAGTAAAAAAATAATGGTAAACGTCAGGTTGATGAACTTGATGATGAGCTTTATACTCGATGTTTGCATGCACACCTCGTATACAGCGGTAAAAAGTTGGATCAACTCAAAGAAATCATAGTTTACTACTAATAAAAAAAACAAAAACACTGCAACTCAAATTAAACAAGATGAAAACCATAAGACATACAATGCTTCGCATAATATAGACCTATTGAACAAAAAAAAGATGAAAGTTTTGACACATTTTCTCCCCCCCCCCCAATGATGAAAAAACACATGACCGAAAAAAGGCTCAAAGTCTAAAAAGTCGACGGTGAAAACTTTTTTTTCCCTCTTCATGAAAGTATACAAATAAAATTAAAAAAGGACAATTTTAAGTTCTTGGTCTTAGTGGCCTATATATATATATATATATATATATATATATATATATATACGTGCGAAAATAAAAAATAAAAAGTTTCTAATCAAAAAAAACTTTTTTTTGATGTTGTTGTTGTTGTTGTTTGTTTGTGTGTAATAATGGTTGATTAATGGCTTGATATGCTATTCTTTTTTTCTCGCGATAATGTCGAAACTCACATGAAGAACTCCGGGGATGAGGGGTTGTTGTCGCTGCTCGACCCGTTTTCCTCGGAAGCCGTTGCTGATCAGCTTCTCGTACTTGTCCTTGTAGGCGTCCCTCTCCCGGACCAGCCTGGAGATCTCCTGCTTCAGGTGGTCTACTTGCTGGATGAGTTGCGTCTTCTCCCCCTCCAGGACGTGCCGCTGCTGGACCCGCTTGTACCGACACGACTGGGCATAGCCCCGGTTCTTTAGGGTCCTCCTCTTCTGTTTCAACCGGATCACCTCTTCCTTGCTGACCCCCCGCAGCTGCCGGTTGAGCTCCCGCACGGACATGGTGACCAGCTGGTCGTCCGAAAACCGATCATCCAAATGCGAATGTTGTTGGTGATTTAAGCCCGAGTTGTTGGACTGGACCCCGGGCGCCTGGTGGTGCCCGCCGCTGTGGTGGTGGTGATGGTGGTGGTGGTGCGGTGGTGCCCCGTTCTGGGCTGCAGCGGCAGCGATAACTGCAGACACCACCGCCGCGGCAGAGCCCATCTCTTCCCCGGCCATGGTGCCCCCGGGTCCGGCTGCGCCAGCGGCGAACTGCTGCCCTCTGGTATAGCCATCGAACGACTGGAGCTGGTGAGTGCTGTTGATAAGCGCCTCGACCGCGTCTTCCGGGCTGAAGCCCAACGCCTCTGGGTTCAACTGTTGTTGATAACCGGACATCCAGTAGAAATCCTCCAGGTGTGCCTTCTGTTCGCTCCCCGAGCCCGGACTGGGCGCCGAGAAGCTTGGCGAGGGGGGAACCGAGCTGCAAGGCGTGCTCATCGGGGTGGAAGACAGGGATCCCCCGGCGATCAGGCGGCTGCACTGGCTGATGCTGCGATCGGGCTCCACCGGCTCCTTTTTCACTTCAAACTTCATCAGATCGAAGTCATTAACATATTCCATGGCCAGGGGACTGGTGGGCAGGTCGGAGTTGCTCATTGCCAGCTCTGATGCCATCCTCTTGCTGCTGCTGCTGCTGACAGTCCTCCAAGCGGGCTGAGGAGCACCTGTCAACCCGGGCTGCTGTGAGGGAGGACGTGGAGGACCAGTTTGAAAATGTTGTTTGTCTTAACAACTAAGATAACCCCAACACGGTGTAGTAAGTGTAGTAAGTCCCTCTGTGGCGGTGGACTCCCGACGTGTCAGTGGACGCTCTGACGCACGGACACTCGAGTGCCGCCGTGCACACCGCCGGCTGCAGCAGAGTCCCCTTCTCGGCGAGTGGAATTCGGCGGCTTTTGAAATTTCAAACATTTAACACTTTAACGGTTTCTTCATGGATAACATTGCGCCAACGGACGAGAGGAGTAGGAGGAGAGAGAGGAGAGTAGGAGAGAAGGAGAGGAGAGAGAGCGAGAGAGAGAGAGGGGGGGGGAGACGCCGAATTATGCCTCTGACTTGTGGGGCTGGTTTTTTTTTTTTAAAAGAGGGATCACACACACTCACACACACACACAGGAGCAGCAGATGAGTTAAAAGCATTGGCAGTTTTATAGCTGCCCGTGACGTCGCGGGCGAAATGGGAGGCGGGCGGCCAATCAGAGCGCACAACGGGACCGCTAATTTGCATATTTAGTAGAGAGAAACTGAAAACTTTTCTCGACTGTCAGAAGCCGCCTGTCAGCTGACTGTCAGGGAGCACCAAGTGTGTGTTTCTCCTACAACTGGTTCATCTTATTTTATCTTATTTATATTTTTGAAATTTTAAAATTTTAAAATTCTCTGTTCTCTCTCTCTCTCTCTCTCTCTCTCTCTCTCGATCTCTCTCTCTCTCTCTCTCTCTCTCTCTCTCTACTCTGAAAAAAAAGAAGAAAGATCTTCTCAATCTCTCCTCTCTCTCTCTCTCTCTCTCTCTCTCACTCTCTCTCTCTCTCTCTAATTATTCATTTATTTGTATAAAACATTTGCACGATTGTATACTTTTGAACCTTATTTTTGTCTCCTACTTTGTATTGCGACTGTTGCACAACAATTTCCCTCGGGAAAATAAAGTTATATCTATCTCAAATCAATCAAATTATATTACAAAGTCATTACCAATGTGTTTTGTGCAACAATGCAAAGGAACAATTCTGTAATAGACTATGTTAACCTTCATGGTTACTTTGTGAACGATATAGTTATGTTCTGTATAGCATATTTGTGTACACCCCGTGCTATGGTTACTATACTGTCATATCGTTAAACAAGAAGAAGCATATACCATGTGTGAATATAACTAAATGCAGTTCTTAATTATAATTTGTATGGACAACACTAGTAATTCATAGTCACTGATTAGCCCTATATCAATTGTCAGGTCAGGTAATTGTTCATTTTTTCCACATAATATTATTATATTATATTCTCAAGCATATAGTTGCACATAATTTAGTATCTATTTAGATTTTAAATCGAATACACAATTGCGAGGAAATATTGGGAATGTGCGGAAACGCCTCCGCCGTCCGCTTCTAAACTCAACAGTGCCACCTTTTGGAGGAATAACCGAATGGGTTTATTACAAGTCTCCTAAAGACGTAGACGTTAACGTACAATAAAGCTTTCTACCTGCATGTTAATAAAATACAAACGTTATATTACAGAAACAAAATAGCCTAAATTATTTTAATAACGTGACAATGAGTGGTATTTATTATTATTTATAATGACACTATCCTAACCACATCCCCTTATAATCTCACTATGGGCAAAATCTACACTTCATTTAAATCTTAGCAATCAAAAGTTGTACACATAATGATTCTTTTTTTATTTTCATTTTTCAATATCCATATCCACCTAATACGACTCCAGCAATCATAAACTTGAATGAACCAAATGATCGGTCACAGCTCTGTTCCTGCATCCATAAAAACAAACTTTATTGCACTTGTACATAGCGATATGTAGATATCACACATCCACATAGTCATAGATTAAACCGCTCTTGTCAATTGTACTTTATCTTAGTTCAGAGGTCAACCGACCTACTTTTAATAGGTCTCCTCGTGTTCAACACAGCCATAAAGGGGAATCCACTGAATTGTTCTCGCTGAACTGGTTTTGCTAGCGAAAAACGGAACCATCTTCTCCTCCTCCCTGTCAGAGGGTCACTATAATAATAATAATCACCCCAAACGGACCACGCAATCACAATAGGTCCTTGTTGTAGTTTTGTTTTAATGTCTGTGCTGATGTTTGAGTCGCAGACAGCAGCGGGGGAACACGCATTCCGTGAAGCGTTCTCACACATGTATCTTCATATGTTGTCAGCGTGTATTGACTGTTTACACCCCCCCCCCACAACCCCCCCCCCCCCACCCACGACCCATTGGCTTTACACGCGATGAATGACCCCAGGTTACTATCGTGGCCATACGATATCCTAAACAATAGGACAATGCAACAAGAGTTCTCCTTCCCTTCCCTACACAGATATAATGATGTTTATATTGCACCGCATTTCTCTCTCTCGCTCTCTCTCTCTCTCTCTCTCTCTCTCTCTCTCTCTCTCCTCTCTCTCTCTCTCTCTCTCTCTCTCTCTATCTAAACCCAAAAAAATAAAAGGGACTTTCAGCATTCCCTCATCTTTCTGGTTATTTGGGGTGATGATTTCTTCTGTGGCCTCCCTTGACACGGTGCTGACAAATAGCCATTTCATGCCTGTGACAAAATCCCATAATCATAGCTTCTCTCTCTCTCTCTCTCTCTCTCTCTCTCTCTCTCTCTCTCTCTCTCTCTCTCTCTCTCTCTCTCTCTCTCTCTCTCTCTCTCTCTCTCTCTCTCTGTCTGTTGGTCTCTCCCTCTCTCCCTCTTTCTCTCTGTCTGTCTGTCGGTCTCTCTCTCGTCTCTCTCTCTCTCTCTCTCTCTCTCTCTCTCCTCTCTCTCTCTCTCTCTCTCTCTCTCTCTCTCTCTCTCTCTCTCTCTCTCTCTCTCTCTCTCTCTCTCTCCCTCCTTCTCTCTCTCTCTCTCTCTCTCTCTCTCTCTCTCTCTCTCTCTCTCTCTCTCTCTCTCTCTCTCTCTCTCTCTCTCTCTCTCTCTCTCTCTCTCTCTCTCTCTCTCTCTCTCTCTCTCTCTCTGTCTGTTGGTCTCTCCCTCTCTCCCTCTTTCTCTCTCCCTCTCTCTTTCTGTCTGTCGGTCTCTCTCTCTCTCTCTCTCTCTCTCTCTCTCTCTCTCTCTCTCTCTCTCTCTCTCTCTCTCTCTCTCTCTCTCTCTCTCTCTCTCTCTCTCTCTCTCTCTCTCTCTCTCTCTCTCTCTCTCTCCTTCTCTCTCTCCCGCTCTCTCTCTGTCTGCCGGTCTCTCCCTCCCTCCCTCCCTCTCTGTCTCTCTGTCTCTCTATGAACCTATGAGCTCATGGCTGGAGCCTGATGTATTTTTGGATTCTTGTGGCCACATGGTGTAATGATAGGGCCGAATCAGCGCTCACATCCCAGCTGCCAAACGCATGTGGAAGATGATCCCCACAATCAGGCTGATGTTTTTAGAGCCATCCAGGATGTCCAACACCCTCCCCCTCGCTGTCCAGACGCTCCCCTTCGCCTCATCATCCTTTCCTCTGCTTTTTTCTTCTTCTTCTTCTTCTTTTTTTTCATCAATACAACGTCCCTTTCCCCCCCCCCCCCCCCCCCATAGTATCTTTTTTATGAATTGATGTCATATTTATTTTAAGTTGATCCGCAGTTATGTCGTGGTGCACCATTTGAGTCTGTCGTGGGAAGTGGCTGTGGTTGTTTGACTGATATCTGTGGCATGGATGAATGTTCAATGGGAATTTGTCATTGTTTTTCTTCGGGGACATAAAAGGTTTACCTTATCTTCTCTTATCGTACGCCCGATATTCCCAAGGTAAGGCAGTACAAATGACAAGTGAGCACAGAATTAATTCCACGATTTTAATCGTATATATATATATATATATAGAGATCAATAAATGAGAAACGTATCAATGCATGAGGAATGTCCAGTTCCCAACAATTGAATGAAAAGCAGTGTGTGCTATATTACAAATCTCTTCAGCGTGTTGATGAGTTGATGGCAGATACCGTATCTATAACCGTATTCCTAAGGCG
>CM051000.1:28325990-28340990 GCA_027704905.1 Muraenolepis orangiensis
CTCTGCGCGGCGGTGCCAACGGGCCATGACACTAATTGCTTTCTAACTCTGTTACGACCGCCATCAAATTACACTCTTCAATTAGAGTGGAGAGGGGTGTGGGAGGTCTGCAAGCTCATCCCACTCAGCGCTGTGGCCTGCCTTTACCACTGTCATTACTGCACACTGGGCTCCTTAGTCAGAGACAGAGTGAATGGATATACCAAATATATACACAGTATATATATATATAATATATATAAATATACGGTAGCTGAACAATTCCTAACCGTATTCTCAGGAAACCAGGAATCTAACCTAACAATCATTAACCTAGGAATTGAAAGCTAACCTAACAATCTATAACCTAGAAATAGGAAGCTAAACTAATAATCTATAAACTAGGAATATAAAGCTTACCTAACAAACTATAACGTAGGAAGCTAACCTAACAATGTATAACCTAGGAATAGGAAGCTTACCTAACAAACTATAACCTAGGAATAGGAAGCTAACCTAACAATCATTAACCTAGAAATAGGAAGCTAAACTAACAATCTATAAACAAGGAATACAAAGCGTACCTAACAATCTATAACCTAGGAATAGGAAGCTAACCTAACAATCTATAAACTAGGAATATAAAGCTTACCTAACAAACTATAACGTAGGAAGCTAACCTAACAATTTATAACCTAGGAATAGGAAGCTTACCTAACAAACTATAACCTAGGAATAGGAAGCTAACCTAACAATCCATAACCTAGGAATAGGAAGCTAACCTAACAATCCATAACCTAGCAATAGGAAGCTAACCTAACAATCTATAACCTAGGAATAGGAAGCTAACCTAACAATCCATAACCTAGGAATAGGAAGCTAACCTAACAATCTATAAACTAGGAATAGCAAGCTAACCTAACAATCTATAACCTAGGAATAGGAAGCTAACCTAACAATCTAAAACCTAGGAATAGCAAGCTAACCTAACAATCTATAACCTAGGAATAGGAAGCTAACCTAACAATCTAAAACCTAGGAATAGGAAGCTAGCCTCACAAACTATAACGTAGGAATAGGAAGCTAACCTAACAATCTATAACCTAGGAATAGGAAGCTAACCTAACAATCCATAACCTAGGAATAGGAAGCTAACCTAATAATCTATAAACTAGGAATAGCAAGCTAACCTAACAATCTATAACCTAGGAATAGGAAGCTAGCCTCACAAACTATAACGTAGGAATAGGAAGCTAACCCAACAATATAAAACCTAGGAATAGCAAGCTAACCTAACAATCTATAACCTAGGAATAGGACGCTAGCCTCACAAACTATCACGTAGGAATAGGAAGCTAACCCAACAATCTATAATCTAGGAATAAAAAGCTAACCCAACAATCTATAATCTAGGAATAAAAAGCTAACCTTACAATTGGCGGCAGGACAGCTCAGTCTGTTGGGACTTGGCTTGGGAACTGGAAGGTCCAACTGCTCCTAATACTAGGATGGGTTAAATGCAGAGAAACACATTGGTACACATAGTGTGTGTACCAATGTATGTGACCAATAAAGAGGATTCAAACTACAACCTCAAATCGTAATTCAACCTAACCCAACCTAAGTGTACCTTGTTGTGTACATTGTTCAATATAAAATGAGTTGACAAATACGGTGTGTCTTTGTGTGTGTGTGTGTGTGTGTGTGTGTGTGCATTTGTGTGTGTGTGTGTGTGTGTGTGTGTATGCTTATATATTATATGTTTCTGTGTGTTTAAGTGTCTTATGTGTGTGTGCATGTGTGTGCGTATGCGCGGGCGTGCCTGCATGCGTGTGTGAGCCCGTCCATAAGCGCGTGTCAGTGTGTGAGCGTGACACCGCATTACACTGGAGAGAGAGAGAGAGAAACAGGAATTGATGCTGCGTTGCACTTCTCGGCTCTATCCCCTCTGTCCCCTCTGTCCTCTCAGACCCCTCCGTCCCCTCCGTCCCCTCCGTCCCCTTCGTCCCCTCTTTCCCCTCAGTCCCCTCCATGCCCTCTGTCCTCTCAGTCCCCTCCATGCCCTCAGTCCTCTCCATGCCCTTCGTCCCCTCTTTCCCCTCCGTCCCCTCGGTGCCCTCCATCCCCTCTGTCCCCCCCCTCCCCCCTCTTTCCCGTCCATCCCCTCTGTCCCCTCTGTCTCCCCCCCGAGGCGAGCCTATAGGGGCGGCAAGTAGCAACCCGAAGGTTGCTGGTTCGATCCCCCGGCTCCTTCTAGCCATGTGCCGTGATGTCCCTGATGAGGAAGACACATCACCCTAACCCCATAACTGCTCCTGACCAGCTGGCATGGTCTCCAGGCATGGTTGACACCGCTGTCAGTGTGTGAATGTGTGAATTAGTGGGTGAATGTGAGGCAATCATTGTAAAGCGCTTTGGGAGAAAGCGCTATATAAAGGCAGTCCATTATCATTATCATTTAGAGCCCAAGGTCCCTTGAGCAAGACAAGAAGCGAGCCACCACCATTCCTCCAAGGTCTGGAGATGATCTGGTCCTAAAGCCGAGCGTTCTCTTTGAGTGTTCTGGAAGAGTAGCGGGGCCAAGGGGAAGAGATGGGTTCCCTGCGGTGAACAATGAACAATGGTGTCACTATCATCAGACCCTTGTCAATTGAACAATCTCCGAGCACTCGGGCACTCTCTTGAGAGCACACTGTGTCTTCCTCTGGGCAAAGTCCAGAGTCTTGTGGCTGCTACTGTTATATCTCCACTGGGGCACTATCTCCTCTGTGTGTGTTTTAATACTGGCTGACGACTTTATCTGCACGGTATCAGGGGGCTGTTCCACGGGATCCACCCTGATGAGTCTTTCAGAGATTGCGCACATACCTAGAGGGGGACCAGATCTGAACAAACCAAGTGTGGCACAAAGAAACCGTGTGGGACGGCGTGGGACGTATTTCCAATGCCAAGGGCCGATAAGTTTCCGACTTATATGTACATTTTTGTGTGTAGCGCAAGTATCCACAACAAAGACATTTGCGACAGCACAGTAGATCGAGAAGATACGCGGCGTGGTGGTGAGAGCACGCGTTGAATTTCACGGTCAATGCGTGAGAGTGGGCGGGCTCTGTGTGTGTGTGCAGTTTGAGTGACACCAAACACAGCCCTGCGATGACAGCCTTCCCTGCTTTCTTCACAGCCATTAAATGCTATCGGCACAGCTGATAAAAGCACCATTTTTTGAAAAGTGTCGGTCAGTGGTATGACTTTTGAAACACAAGAGCCATTTAATACTAATTCATTATATATAGCGCTTTTCAAGACACCCAAGGCGCTTTACATTGTGTGTGTGTGTGTGTGTGTGTGTGTGTGTGTGTGCAATGGATGTTTTTTTGACTCAGTGCTTTTATCCAAAGCGCTTTACAAGTCATGCCTCACATTCACACACACATTCAACCACCGACGGCGGAGTCAGACATGCAAGGAGACAGCCAGCAGGTCAGGAGCAGTCAGGGTTAGGGGGTCTTGCTCAAGGACACCTCCACAGGTTTTGCTAGGAGGAGCCGGGGGATCGAACCAACATGTGAGGTGACCGCTCTACCTCCTGAGCTATACGGCCGCCCCAAATGCGAGACACCGTCTCAATATGTGAGTAGTAGTGAGGCACAGGACAGCAGGATACAAAATGCTGTCCTGCATAGTGTGGGACACCATGGTCACACTACGCATAGCATCAGTACTATCTGAAAGGGGAATTACCTATGTCTCGCTGGACAAACCTGCTCTGATCACACTGATTCAAATATAGGTGCAGGAAGTACTATCATTGATTTACGTTATGTGAGAACATCGTGGCAAAAAGGTTTTTTTTTTTCCAAATGTGAGAGTGCATGCATTCATTCATTCATTCATTCATTTCAACATTTCATTCACAAGTGAATGTGCTCCTTCAGGTGCGGTACTAGCCAGCTGTGACACATGAAAGCACATGTTTCCTGTGCTCAGTGGACACCTTGAGGTTCAGCAGAAGAACAACTTGATCTATGGAGGGGAGGGGGAGGGGGGGAGGGGGGTGACATCTGCACAAACTGCTTTACTGGCAGCAGGGCGAGGCGTACCTTTCCTGGAAGACTTGCATAATAGTGGGAGTGGGGGTGGGGGGGGGGGGGTGAGGGTGGGGGTGGGTGGAGGAACAAAGACAGAGTTGAGTTGTTCAGAGAACCTAAATTAGCCTCACACCTGTAGTAAGAGATACACAGCATGGGTCGTGCGGTCAAACTAGTAAAGTATCGACCTGGGCTCTGCCAACGTGCCCCGCGGGTACAACAGAACACGCAGGAAGAGAGCTGGAGAGAGAGAGAGAGAGAGAGAGAGAGAGAGAGAGAGAGAGAGAGAGAGAGAGAGAGAGAGAGAGAGAGAGAGAGAGAGAGAGAGAGAGAGAGAGAGAGAGAGAAAGTGACAGGGCCGAGCAGCAGCAGCAAATGTTTCTACTAAAGTCCTCCCTGCTTCTCTCTCAGAGCTAGTGTGCTCACTCGCACCGTCTCTATTCTCACTTTCATCGAGAGAGAGCTTCAGCAGTGACACCTGTTTATTTTTTCATGCGCCAGATCGCTTAGGGCCGCTGTTCTCCTGGTGGTGTGTGAAGCAAGCCAGGGATCAGGACTCCTTAAATACACAAGGGGCTTCTGTTGCCCCCGCCAAACAACAAATCATTCATATCAGCGGCCAAACAGTACACAAGAACCGGGAAGAGAGCCGGGATCATGCAGCCGTCCAGACCACTCTCTGTGAGTCAGAGAAGTTGTACATATTGTACAGTTTTCACACTGAATACGGTATCGACTCCCGTATTAGTTAATACGGGTGTCGATACCGTATTAGTTAGAGCGCATTGAATACACTTATGTTCACACTCTCTTCTAATTCGCGATTCTCGATACCAGGTTTTCGTTCAGATTCTGTTCACACACACACACACGGGAAGCGAAACCCGTCGTAGTTTTATCGCTTTACACCCAAACTAGTTTCTTCCAAACCATCCAAACCAGCTACCCAAGGTGGATTAGTTAATGCGCACTAGTTGGGTTGCGAAAGCGCATTACTTGCCAGTGTGAAAGCAAAAGCGAAGCAAAACTAGTTTTGCAGCGCAAAAGTAGAAGTACGGAGTGAGAACTGGTACTTGGAAAAAGGTGCCAGTTCACCGCCTGCTCCTCACTGCCGAGGCGCCCCTTGAGCAAGGCACCAGACCCCTCTACCCTGCTCCCCGGGCGCTGTGTAAACAATAGCTGCCCACTGCTCCTTACTAGGTTGCTTACTAGGATGGGTTCAATGCAGAGAAACTCATTTCACGGTGTGTGTGTACGTGCATGTGACCGATAATGTAGGGTCATCAGAGAAACATATGTCCCATGTACATATACATACCATGTTCTTCCACTACGAAGAAAATTAGTGTGATGAGCCACATTTCACGTTCATGTCCTGTTACATTAACAGGAATAAAGAGGCCATATTGGTCCTCACATGACATGAAGAATTGCTGTGTCAAGACAAGCGTGCTTGAAGGTACTTGTGTCTGATTTGGGATGATTTGGTGAATCACACGCCTCCTGTTATCCTATAATGTCTTGAAATCGGAGAAAAGGCAGGCCTGTTTACACTACAGTATCATTTTCCGAGAGAGAGAGAGAGAGAGAGAGAGAGCGCACGTGTGTGTGTGTGTGTGTGTGTGTGTGTGTGTGTTAACACTACCACACAGATGTTTCCCAGCCTGCACCTCTGCATGCAGAGGCATGTCCTTGTCTAGGACGGCTGCCAAGACAGGAAGTTTCTGTGTTAACCCATTAATGTTTCCGCACGTAGAGCTCATAATACAGCGTCCGTCAGGACAGAGTCGGGGGGAAGAGGAGAGAGAGTAAAGGGTTAACTGTTAACTGCCACATCCACTCAGCCAAAAGTTTTTGACTTTCTGCTGGTGGCAAGAACTCTGCACTCAAGCCAGGATTCAAGCAGAGTTTGGCTTTGCTTACCGTGTCTTAGAAATTATACAGATGGATTTGTGGCCTGGAGATGGACGATATAATAATAATAATAATAATAATAATAAAACGAAAATATTTATGGAAAGAAAAAAATAATAATAACTGTATTTTTTGAGGAAATGGCTTAATTTGCTCAACAACCAATCAATATGTCTTTGCAATACGGTGCATGAATGCATTGCGTTCAGAGATAGGTTTAGAACCTCAAATGTAAATCTGAAATACTGCAAATACATACAGTAAATGGTAGTCTATGGACACACACACACACACACACACACACACACACACACACCACACACACACACACACACACACACACACACACACACGTCAGACCAAAAAAGCACAGGTCGATGGCGTCTGGACGGCCGTTCTGCTGCTGCAACACTGATGTCATTTGCACCTTGTATAGCGGAACCCCAGCCGGGCCAAGAAAACATTATCCGGCGGTGCTGGACTTGTGTTGGACCAGCACCGCGCGGTCTGATTTACTGGGCTATACGTTGATATTCACTACTGCTGAGACACATCCACCTCACACCTCCACCCACGCCAGACAGGAACCACCAGATGGAGAGAGTGGAGTCACACAGAGGAGTCACGTCTGGGACCCAACAAACAACCGCTTTGAGTGTCCCGAGTAAGTTAGTAGGTGAAAAAAAATGAAATACTGACATGTACAAATATATTGGTATATAACTTATATACCAATATATAACATAGCTGTCAGGAGCACGCACATGATGTTGATAGACACCGAAAGTAACTTTATTCCCTACCTCCCTCCCCCGATAGTAGTTAAACGGAATCCCAGTCACTGTTAAGGGCAGATCAGGGCAGGACATATGACCCACGAAGAAGAAAAATAACTCCTTATCCAACTTATACATTTCAACAGATTATCTGTTGTCCGGTAACCGACAACCTCCCCCCCCCCCCTCCTCCCCTAACATCAGCATCAATTCGCACATGAACTCCCAGTCCTTAAGCGATTCGACATGCACTCGGAGGAAGCGCACAGTTTCATTCGATATTACAGGAAGGGGCTGTCTCCTGTAGCTCCAGCGTGCTCAGTCAGGGAGGAGGGGGTGGGGGGGGGGGGGGGGGGTCGATGGGGGAGGGAGGGGGGGGGGGGGGTGATGGGGGAGGCCTGTATCTATAATGAAAGAAGACATAATGTTTGTCATCTCAAGGCTGGGATTTGGGCCTCGTCTAAAATCCTGAGCATCGGGGGGGGGGGGGAGGCAAGACCCCTGCAGGCTATGGAGGCTCTTAGATTACCTCCCTCTGCTGTCTGACTTTACTCCCCCCCCCTCCCCCTCCTCATCCTCCCCATCATCCTCTTCTCGAGAGCCTTCCAACTTGTCCTTTTTTAACTTTTTTCTTTTTTTTTTACAATGAGGCCAATTTGTTGTGGCAGGAGTGCGACTCAGGGTTCATATCTTGTTACACAAATTTGGGATCCGGAGAAGATTTTGGGCGCGATCCAGACCAGAGAGAGGGGTTGGGTGTGTGTGTGTGTGTGGGGGGGGGTGGTGGGGGGGGGGCTGTGTCTCAGAGGGAAGACATGATAGGGGCTGTTCAGTTTGACGGGATTTAATAGGGGAGGCCTTGTGTGCTGTACAAACAGCGTAATCACCGGGCTGTAACAAATCATTTACTAAACACCGGGCCAGGAACACTGGTTTGTCACCGTATAACACTTCCAGGCTCGTATAACATGAAAGGACTTTGAAGTGGAAGAAGATATATATATCTTTTTTTTTTTTTTACAAGTTTGAGTGATCCATGGGTTCCATTTCATGATGTGCGTTAGCCCCCCACGTGACACATTATTAAACACACTTATCGCTTCAACCACGCGCTTCGCCGAGCCGCTGGCCACCACCGGCTCCTCCCCCTCCCTCCAGGAGGAGCAGTCAGGGTCGTCTCCCACTAAAACCACAGCATTAGCTTCGGGAGAATAGAGGAGGAGACTCATCCTTTCCTGGATGAAGTCCTAATGCCATCTCTCCCATACGGAACACTGTGGGTTTTGTGTTCAGGAAGAAGAGGGGCTCTGCTGTCCGCCGGCCCCAGGGCTGGCCTTTATCGCCTCGCCGCCTCCACCGTTGTTGCTTTAGAGGCCGGTGGGTGGAGGGTAGGGAGGGTTAGGGGGTGAGTTAGGGTCGGGAGGTAAGTGGGGATGTCCGGTGATAGTCATCTCCAGGCTGGAAGAGGGGGGGGGGGTGTGTTGTGTTGTCGATGATGTAAGGGATCACCCCTCACAACAAACCAACGCAATGTAGTTTCAGAGAGTTTTAGCCGTTTCTGCTCACTGACTTAAAGAATTACGTAACACGGTTATCCCTGCTGGATTTCACATTTGTTTTCATAGGCTTTGGCAACACTGTGACACGCAGTATTATAGAGCAGACGTTTGCATATTATTTTCCGATATTACTAAATATTTCTTTATGAGGAATTGTATAAAAGAGATATCCATTTTGTTTGCATACCCATTGCGTCACCCTCATCGTCTCTAACAAAAAGTTAACAAAATGGTGATACAAGGTGGAGGTCTTTGGGGAAGTGCATTCTAGTCCAAACCTGAACCCTTTCAGTGCCAGTGAATCCTGGAGTGACTGATTGTGCAGCGTGGATACTGTATATCCCCCATGGCAGCTCCCTGACAGCAGGGCCTGAACCAGCGACTCCATTCCTTCTCCTACAGAGACGTGGGCAGCAGGGGCCGAGAGGAGAGGGCAGAGAAATGCCTTCAGAAAATAAACAGGCACAGAATTGAAGAAACAAGGAGGAAGGAGGCCATCCAGAGCATGTGGGCACCACGGGAATGTCCGATCGGATGGACAAAGGCCGAGCTGTGACGGCTGGAAAGGATGAAATGGACTTTCCTTGTTTGGAAAAGATTACACGATTATGACCAGAGGCCCTTTCCCACAGACCTTTAGGTAGAGACTTGTGAATAATGCATTAAGTCATTGGTCCATTCCATTGGTGGACTGTTTCAGTGTAAAGGATGGGGGGGGGGGGGGAGGAGGAGGTAGACAGAGTCGTATACTAGATGTTCATTATGCTTTCTTTTCTCTAAATAAACAAACAAATCTATCTCTCAGCCTCGATTGAACTCGATAGATGAAAGCGTAGAGCGATAGAAAACCATAGTGCGTGAAGTCGTCTGCCGTCAGAAAAGCTTGAAGTTTGCATTAGAACAGGAAGTGACAGAAGAACGACCCTGTGCCCAATATGGGACATTTTGCAGTCATGAATGGAATTACCACGCAGGACTATACTTATAATGCCGTTAACGGGCCTGACACCGGGGGATTTAACACAGAGCTGTATTTCTCCCCTTGACTCGTCTTCAACATCTCATTTTCCATTGACATGAGACCTAGAGCAGAGTGTGTCACTGGAGGACATAAATCTCCTGCTCCCCGCCCCCTTTCACCTCGTGAAGAAGAACTGAATAACTGGAACAGCACGCTCCCAGCCCCGCGGAGCCCCATCTCTGGGCTGCTCCACTCAGCATGTTGACATTCACTACGGTCTGGGTAACATGGCTAAATACAGTACGTAGTCAAGATCAAGATTGTCAGGGGTCTGCTTCTGAACCACACCACCACCACCACCAGCCCCCATCCCCACCACCCACCTCCGCCCGTCTATATGTGTGTGTGTCAAAGTGCCTCGGAGGGAGGGAGGGAGGGAGGAGGGAGGGAGGGAGGGAGGGAGGGGCGAGCGGCGGCTACGATTTCACACGCTTAACGTCCCAGCTCTCCCGACTCTAGACATCCACATGGTGCCGGGAGGAGAAGGTAGGCCCGGAGGCCCCAGCCCCCCTCGGCCAGGCGGTCATTAGCCGCCCGGTTCCCCGGGAGGAAGGGCCTCACATAAGGCAGTGATGGATGGCTCCTCTCAGCCGTGTCTCCAGCGGCAGCAGGAGGCACGCCTGCTCCGTCCGACCAGACCCCCGCCTGCCTGCGCGTCTCTCCCGGGCCCGGAGATGGCGAGGAAGGGCCCTCGTTTAAGGAGCCCTTCCTCTGCGCTCCTACACAGGGGCTATCAGAGGCTGGGAGCGTGGCCGTCTGCTGGAGGGGGGGGGGCACTTGATTTAATGGTTGTCTGCGCGTCCCGGGCGGGGAACGTCGGAGCTCGGAGAAGCTCCGGAGCAGGGGGAGTCCTGAGGGTCTGCTTAGGGATCCTTCGGAGCACGTTGTTTCCAATTTTAAACAGATTTAAAGAGATCTGCCCGGGAGGAGGTGAGGACTGGAGAGAGTGATAAAGATAGAGATCGAGATCAGAGAGTGATATTCAATGCCACTACCCCTCTCTCTCTCTCCCTCTCCCCCTCCCCCCTCCCTCCCCCCCCCCCCCCCTCTCCTCTCTCTCTCTCTCTCTCTCTCTCTCTCTCTCTCTCTCTCTCTCTCTCTCTCTCTCTCTCTCTCTCTCTCTCTCTCTCTCTCTCTCTGTCGCTCTATCTCTGACTCACACTCACACACACTCACACATACACTCACACACACTTTGCCCCTTTCATTTTGTTTTTTGCTGTTTTTAACGCAGATCCCCACAACGTTGTTCTGTGGGGTTTTTTTTGCACACGTGGCAGTGAAAGTAATTCTGCCAGTCTGCAAGTCCATCAATCAGTCCAGTACATTTTATTTTCTGTTCCCTTCTATAATGCATCGTCCCTGAAACACACACACACACACACACACACACACACACACACACACACACACACACACACACACATACACACACACACACACACACACACACACACATACACACACACACACACAGACTCACTCACTCAAACACACACACAAACACACACACACACATACACACACACACAGACTCACTCACTCAAACACACACACAAACACACACCCATACTCACTCACTCAAACGCAGCCAACACACACACACATACACACACACATACACACACACACACACACACGCACACACACACACACACACACACACACACACACACACACACACACACACACACACACACACACACACACACACACAGACTCACTCAGTTAAACACAGCCAACACCCACACACACACACAAACACACACACACACACACACACACACACACACACACACACACACACACACATACACACACACACACACACACACATCATTTACTGTATTTGGGCATTTAGCGTTTTCTCATTAGTGGTGAATGGGTGTTGATTGGGGGCAAGTTCAAACCATCCATCTCAAAGGCATCCATGGAGCCTGGGGAAGGACAGGGGGGGGAGGGGGGGGAGTGAGGGGGAGAGGGGGTGGGGGGGGGGGGGGGACAGAAGAGCACCGGTCAGTCAATTAGATCGCTGTTTGAGTTAGATGGCCTCTGCTGAGGGGCTCACATTTGGACACTTCTGCCTCCCATTGCAGATTTCCTCCCTCCCACAGGCATTCGTATCATTCACTTTGAGAGCACACACCCCACCCCCCCCCCCCCCCCCACACCACCCACACACCCCACACACCCCTCCCACCCCACCCACACCCCACACCCCACCACACCCCACCCCCACCCCCCACCCCCCCCTCCTCCCCCCACCCACCACCCACACCCCCCCCCTCCCCCCACCCACCACCCACACCCCACACCCCCCACCCACCCCCACACCCCACACCCCACACCCCCCCACCCACCACCCACACCCCACCCACCACCCCCACCCACCCCCACCCCGTCCTCCTCCAGGCGTGGTGTGTGTGTGTCCTCATCGTACCGTTGGCACACAAAAAAAAAGAAACAACCCCACAATCCCCACAAAGGGCAGAGGGTCCGTTAGTCCGTTAGCCATACCCTTCAGTAGCGCTGGTTGTGTTAGCGCACTGATAAAAGCCCGTGTTAGAAGGAGAGGGCTTGGTGTAGATCGTAGTGTGTGGATCTGATGCGAGTGGGCCGTTCACCACGATGTGTCGTTGGGATGGAAACACAATAAAAGAGAAGAGAGAGAGAGAGAGAGAGAACCTCCAGGAGGGGAGATTGACAACTTCTTCAGGATTTGTTTGGACACCACAGCTCCGGTGTCGGGGGAAGCCACAACCAGAGAGTTTATATCGGGGAGACAACGTCTAAACATTCAGACGAAACAAACAAACAAAAAATGGGCCGATCACCGATGGTCGTAGCGGCGGCGGCGGCGGCGGTGGCGTAGGTAGAAACCGAGTGAACTCGAGGGAAATGTCGGAAAATGGGCAACAGACTTAGCAGTTTATCCTGGGTTGCCGCGGTAACGTAATGGCGTTCTCAGATGTCAGTGCTGGATGTGGAGGTTTGGGGCTCCCGGCCAGTACCCATCGCCAGACACTGATGCCGCCGCCGGGCACGGGCCTGCAGACTCCGGTCTCAACACCTCCCTCTACGGACCATAAGGGAGCGCCTCTGTGGTCCTCTGTGGAATGACGAGACCAAAGCAGTGCAGCATCCACACCAGAGAGAGAGAGAGAGAGAGAGAGAGAGAGAGAGAGAGAGGAGAGAGAGAGAGAGAGAGAGGAGAGAGAGAGAGAGAGAGAGAGAGAGAGAGAGAGAGAGACATGCAGTGTGAGGACCATCACATAGAGGAAATTATTACATACAAATAATAATTAAAAAAACTGAAAAAGGGACGCGACGGGAATAAGCACAGCATAAGCATAAGCAAAGCACTAAAAAATGTAACGCTAAAACAGACACCATTATGCAACCGAAAAAATAGATATAAAAGAAGGAAAAACTAGAAAACAAGAAAGCAAATTTAAACAAAAAAAAAAAAAACCGGCAGGAGAAATGGCCGGGGCGCTGGCTAGGGCTGTGCACCGCGACCAAGCCTCCCAAACCGCCGTGTCTCCAAAGGAAAATGTCTTCACCATCCTATAAGTGCCCATTAACTGTCTATTCACATTTCAGCTGCGCTGCGCGCCACGCTCCAGCGCTGTGGGAGCTGCGGCCTGCGAACAGGGGGCCGGATTTCACCGCGGCCAGGCCAGGCTGGAAGGAGAGAGAGGGAGAGGGAGAGAGAGAGAGAGAGAGGGAGAGAGAGAGAGAGAGAGAGAGAGAGAGAGAGAGAGAGAGAGAGAGAGAGAGAGAGAGAGAGAGAGAGAGAGAGAGAGAGAGAGAGAGAGAGAGAGAGAGCCAGGGGAAATGTGCGAAGCCATGAAGACATATAGGTCGGTCTGTATGCACACGTGGGAGGTGGGAGAGAGGAGAGGGAAGAGGGGAGAGGGGAGAGGGGAGAGGGGAGAGGGGAGAGGGGAGAGGGGAGAGGGGAGAGGGGAGAGGGGAGGGAGAGAAGAGAGGGAGAGGAGAGGGGAGAGGAGAGAGGAGAGAGGAGAGAGGAGAGAGGAGAGAGGAGAGAGGAGAGAGGAGAGGGAAGAGGGGAGAGGGGAGAGGGGAGAGGGGAGAGGGGAGAGGGGAGAGGGGAGAGGGGAGAGGGGAGAGGAGAGGGAAGATGGGAGAGGGGAGAGGAGAGAGGGGAGAGGGGAGAGGGGAGGGAGAGGGAGAGGGGAGAGGGGAGAGGGGAGAGGGGAGAGGGAAGAGGGGAGAGGGGAGAGGGGAGAGGGGAGAGGGGGAAGAGGAAAGAGGAGAGGGAAGATGGGAGAGGGGTGAGGAGAGGGAGAAAGGGAGAGGGAGAGGAGAGAGGAGAGAGGAGAGAGGAGAGAGGAGAGAGGAGAGAGGAGAGAGGAGAGAGGAGAGAGGAGAGGGGTAAGAAGAGGGAGTGGGAAGAGGAAAGAGGGAGAGGGGAGAGGGGAGAGAGGAGAGGGGAGGAGAGAGAGGGGAGAGGAGAGAGAGGAGAGGAGAGGGGAAAGGAGAGAAGGGAGAGGAGAGAGTGTAGGGGTGGATGGAACGTCCACTGCTTACATAGATGGCTTAAACAGATGCTGGAAATGTTCCCCTTCACGTTTTATTTATTTATTAATTTCTGATAAAAAAAAGGGAAGTCTTTATGAATAAACCGTAAGTGTCTGTTACTTTTTGGTTTCATATGATATATCATAGCATGATTGTTTCAGTACCTTAACCTCCATCGAGCTGCTGCAAGGTGGAGTACCCAGTTGGGAACAAATATTGGGGACAAATATTCAGTTTAACATGAAAATTTCGGTGATAGGACTGAACCCCTCGTAGAAAATATAAGTAATTCATGGAAGTACAACTTTAATACAGAATAACAGAGAGAAACACAACGGTGTGTGTGTGTGTGTGTGTGCAGATTGAAATGAAGCACACACACACCGCTGTGTTTCTCTCAAGCACAAGAATCCATTTGACAGGAACTATACTCAGTTGGTTATCGCTTAATAATCAAACCCTGATACGGTACAGAGTGTAACGCACTGGAGAGGAGGACGTGGGAGAGGACGGGTTGAACCCCAGCCAGGACCGGCCCACTGAGATCCCAGCTGGACGGAGCCAGACACACAGAGGACGGCACCACCAGTGGAAACAGGAAGAGCCTCTGCCACCCGTCCAATCCCATGTCTTTATTTATGTATCGACTCGACCACACGCACACCGCAAACATGGAGGAAAATATGCAGACAGATGCAAATAGGAGTATATTTAAAAAAGGCCATCGTTTACCCGCCGGTATTGAATGTATTTTTTACGACGTGAAAAAAAATGCATGTTATTTATTTACATTTCAATTGGGTATCGTCGGGACTTTACGCACCGGCCTTTTTCTTTCTTCTCTTTTAGTTTTCACATTACGCTAACGCTTCATGCAGCTCCCCCAGCAAGTAGGCCAAACAATTAAGGACACACACACACACACTAAGGGGGAAAGAAAAACGCTGAGTTACTGTTACTTGAAGATATATTTACCATTGACAATTAAAGTAGTGGAATTAGAGTGGAACTATATCCCCGGGGGTCATCCTCCATGTTAAAACAGCCTTTCCTTTAAAGTATTGTAAGGACTAATCCCTTGATTTTATCTCAATCTCTCTCTGTCTTTCTCTCTCTCT
>CM051000.1:28345990-28348490 GCA_027704905.1 Muraenolepis orangiensis
TAATTTCTGCCAAGTCTGTTCCCACTAGACGCTACTAAATTCAACACACTGCATCTATAACTAAACGTTATACATACGTACATAAGTAAAGTTCCATATATAAGAAACTCAGGAGTATCCGCAATGCCTTCCTGAATGTTTAAGTCAGAGGAGGTTTGGTTAACAGTAAATCACGAGGCCAACACCATGAACACAATGCAGTTCAGGGTCCAATCTTAGTTTAGAATATTTGTAGTTTGTTCTTGTTTGTCTTGGTTCTCCTGAATTCCCGCTGCATGTAGAACACATGTGCACATTTTACAGTCAAGGGACAAGAACACACACACACACACTCACACACTCACACTCACACTCACACACACACACACACACTCACACACACACACACACACACACACACACACACTCACACACACACACACACACACACACACACACACACACACACACACACACACACACTCACACTCACACTCACACACACACACACACCACACTCACACTCACACTCACACACTCCAGGAGAGGAATCTGGCCGGTTGCGTAAGTGAATAGCGCCATCATCTCCATAATGCGTTATATAGGTCATTACGGAGGCCTTCTATTTGTCTTACTCTAACTCATCTGTGGGCCTCTATTCTTTTTATACCTGCAAATAATTAGTGCCGGAAGACAGCGGCACTGGGTTGTGTTTGTGAGCTCCTCCCACTAACCTATTTAAAGCATACCTCCGTCCATACATTGTGTGTTCCCTGGGCCCCGGGCCGCCTCCCTACCCGCCTCTCCGGGCCCTGCAGCCGCTTGTACGAATCAGGGACCCGTTTCTCTCCGTCTGGCTGCGGGTGCGGTGCGCTCGCCTGGGTTGAAACCAACCGCGGAGATAACAGAGAGCCGCACATTTGGCATTTGGTTGAAGGGGAGCTTCTCAGGCTGACGGTGCTCGTGGGAAGAGGGAAATTCAGAATATATCGGCGGCGACAACACGTGTGAGGATCTACCCTTTGCCCCCTGTAGAGTTGCCAGATATCATAAACGTGACTCGTGAGGTTGTTGTCTTCTGTGCTGTGTCGCACACGGGAGAAGCTAATTCCTTCAAAGGTCTCAGAGAAAGAGTAGGTCTGCACTGCCTCTGCTCAGCCAATACGTGATCACACTAGCCTGGGCTTAGCATCACATTGACCCTTTTGCATTTCCAACACGTATAATTATATCAGCAGGTTTGGACCATAAACGTCGATTTCCGAAAGTCAATTATTATCTCGCTAAACACCGCAATTTAATAGCACGCACAAGGTCATCTCTGATTCCATCCAATGCATTTGAATGGCAACTGGCAGCTGTAACCCTAATGATGTTTACATGTTGGAAACAAATACTCTGGTTAAAGCATGGGGTGGATTCAGTTACTTGTGTTGCAGTCTTGATCATAGGCTGCCATGGTGTGAAATGTGTAGCGGAGAGCAGAGCATGGCATGTTTAAAGAGCCCTGGGGTGTTCTGTCTATCGTAGGTTAGCCCCGGTCTGGCCCTGAGAGACAGCCACTGGAGTTTAAACATGAAAAATGAAGCAGGTCCTCAGACGTCGGTCATTATGTGGTCGCCGGTTGGCTTTTCCAGTTCGGCGAGGCCAAGCGGGATCATGTTGGCAGGCCCCAAGATCCAAGCTTCAAGGCCAGCTATTCATGGTGGAGGCCAGGGGTTCTGGAGGCACACAGGGAACCCTGCACTTATAGACACTTAATAGAGAGAGTGCAGTACGGTCAGCCTTCTGAGACCGTCCTGATATTCCCATTTGCGTTTCGCAATGATTATCAGTCTGGTTTTGGCTGGGCCGCCTGAGACTTCCAAATATGGCCGCTGCCTTATGGTTGGAGGTAAAGCAAAAGCATATTCTAATCTGAGAAAAGCCTTCCGTTACTTAAGTAAAATAACATTGCTATTCTATTTTGGATATAAAAAACGGTTTTGATTCCTGCACTTTCCTTGGGAGCCAAGGATTTTTTTCAATTCGGCAGACTGCAGCACTCCTTGTGCGTCATGAACTGAAAGTCCCTCCCCCGAGCTCTGATTGGTCGAATTGTTTAAAGAAGTGAGTAAACTGTGAAGAAGGTGAGAAGGATATGAATGTGGTAAAGTCAGAGAGGGATGGATGTGTTCAGATGGTCCATCCAGGAGGAGCCAGCAGCCAGCAGGGACCTGTCCCCCCGTGTCTCAAATGGAACTATTGGCACCAGGAGGGTGAAATGCCATTAAAACGGTCTCAGCGAAATGACTCTCTTAACAGTTTAAATGTATTTAATGAAAGGGAAATGAATATATAATGAATACGAGGAAAATTGAATTACAATATCACTTAATTTTTCCCTGTATATACCAGCTCTTAAGGAGCTGGCGATTGCTTCTAATAGATTGTAATATATCTTAATTTACGTGAGACGGTGAAATAAACGTTTTTCATGTAAATTGTAGACTGGTGGAGAAGTAAGAGGGGGGGGGGAAGC
>CM051000.1:28363490-28365990 GCA_027704905.1 Muraenolepis orangiensis
CATGCCTGTGTGTGTGTGCACGTGTGTGTGTGTGTGTGCAAGTGTGTGTGTGTGTGCACACATGTGTGTGTGTGTGTGTGTGTGTGTGTGTGTGTGTGTGTGTGTGTGTGTGTGTGTGTGTGCGTGTATCCTGTAGAAGGGCTGCTACATGGGCCGTGTCCAGACAGTCTGTGGCCACACAGAGCGCAGCAGCAGGAGGTTGACACCTCCATGGTTCTACCGTCTCCTGTGGAAGGAGCTCCATTTTCCCCCGGTGCTGGCTCACTCTTTATGTTTGTACTTATATGAGGAGCTCTAATATTAGATCAGCCGCTGCCGCTGCCGCTCGATACAAAATGCTTTATGCTTGTTAAAATAATTGCCCTCAGTTTTTCCCAACTCCATAAAATTGCCTTTGTAATGCATCTTCTGAGACGATCACTCTCCGGCCCCGAGTGATGGCAACAGTTTTAATTAGTGGCATTGGATTTCCGCCGGAATAAATCCTGCGCTCCGCACACCGGCGGTGATCGCCGAGGTAATAGTCTTATTAATTCTGCCACTCGGAGGACGACAAACAACCTACCTCTCCCCCCCAGGTCGGCTGCCCTTAACCAACGTCCCCCCCCCACCCCATCCGGCCGGGGGAGGGGGGGGGGGGGGGGGATGCGAGAGCTGCTCCCGCACTAGCTTGGGCTTTTTCCTCCTCCTCACTCCTCACTCTTCCAAAAGCGCGGTCAACGGCGGCGTGGGGCCGGATGCTGGAAGAAAGCCTGCATCCCCCCCTCCCCCCCTTGCCCCCAACACACCCTCACCAACCCCCCCCCCCCCCCTGTGAGGTGTGCTCGGGTCTCTCCGCTAAGTCCTTGTGATGAATTCCACCGTGGATTCCGAGGTGCCGGGGCGGGTGGGGGGGGGCGGGGGGGCTCGGGGGCGGCACGCTGGCTGCCACAGAGGGCTTCTTACAGGCCCGGGCCGGGGTGCTGCTTTAATCCCATAATCCTGGTGCACAGGCGGGGGGGGGCAGGGGGGCGGGGGGGCAGCTCAGATCTGGAGCGGGAGGAGAGAGGTTGGGGCAGCGTGCTTTAATTAAGATCGGGACCACGGGAGGTGGTGGGTGGTGGTGGGTGTGGGTGGTGGTAGGTGGTGGTGGGTGGTGGGTGGTGGGGGTGGGGGTGGGTGGTGGTGGGGGTGGTTGGGGTAGGTGGGAGGGCGGGGAAGGGGCAATAGGGTTTAATGAAGAAAGCGGAGAAATTGAAGCAATGGTTTGACTACGAGGAGGAATGGCGATTGGAGGTTCATCACTTCCTTAGGTTTTAATAAGGAAGCGAAACAAATGGGTATTTCTCCATCAGCGCTTAATTACTCATAATGCTTGGTTTGTTGAAGACAGTAGCAATTACAAAAGGAAATGGCATGTACAGAACATTAAACAGAATGAACGTGGCAAGAGATTACAAAGAATAAGGAGAAGAAGAGAAAAAAAAGATGGTTTGTTTTAAAATTGAATATCGCAGACCAGTTCTCACAGGGTCCACCCTTAATGAAAAGATTACTATTCAATACAAATCACCTTATTCCCTTGTCCTCTCCTCTCTTATTTTGTATGATTTCATTTCCTTCCATTAGACTGCATTATTGCCTCTTCTCTTGGGCTATTGATTTGAGTAAATATGGTTATTACTGCATAAAAACCCGGGCTTCGCCATCCCTCTATTGCTCCCCGGGAAGCTGATTGAAGGCCTTGAGAGGAGGAGAGGGTGACGGAGGAAAAGACAAAGCGAAAGTGAACACAAGTCATCTTTTCTCATCTCCAATTTCCATTCACTTTGGCCGCAAAAGATTGCGTGAATGCAATCAATATCACTTACAGAATACTTGAACCACTATTAATACGGAGACAGTGCCGTCCAGATGTGCATTAGTATAACCTACGATGGCAGTGGTGGAATAAAACATCTTGAAATCCTTAATTGAAAATAATATGTCAACGTATTGCACAGCGGTGAAGCAGCCACGCGCCTAATGAACGCTGTGTGTGTAGCCCACTGTATATTATGTCTGTTGTATTGCTGAGGCTGTCTCCGCCGTGTGCACAGCCCAAGGTAGTCGACAAGTGAACGGAGAGCACCTGGGGTCCCATCCGCTCTAATCCAATCAACCAATGACAGCGGGGGGGGGGCTTTGACTCTGACTCCGCCCCCCTGATGGATATTGCCCCTGTCAACACCATCACATCAGAGATCCATGTTTCCCCTACGTGTGTACACACACATACACACACGCATGCATATATACATACATATACACACATGTGCACACACATGCGCACACACACACACACACACACACACACACACACCACACCCACACACACACACACACACACCACACACCACATACATATATTAACACACACAAACACACACACAGACACACAACTACGTATACTATGTATGTGTGTGTGTGTGTGTGTGTGTGTGTGTGTGTGTGTGTGTGTGTGTGTGTGTGTGTGTGTGTT
>CM051000.1:28380990-28405990 GCA_027704905.1 Muraenolepis orangiensis
TGTGGTCTGTAGTTTGTGTTAATATGGTTAACTGTTACTTGTTCCAATGTGTATTTAGTCAACCTACAGCACAGCACCGCGTGCACAGAGCCATGTCTGTCGTCACGTGTTTTAAGCAGACTGAATGTTCTGTCTTTAATTCTCGTGCGGTGCCTTATGCTTCCCTAAGATTAGATTAGATAAGATTCACATTTATTGTCATTGCACACAAGTACAGTACAGGGAAAACAAGTGGCATTTAACCAGAGTGCAAATGTTACAGTAAAGTGCTGTGTGTAATGTGTTATATCATGTACAGTCTAACAATAGTCTAACAGTCTAACACAACAGTCTAACAGTCTAATAGTCTAACAGTCCAACAGTCTAACAGTCTAACAGTCTAACAACAGTCTAACAGTCTAACAGTCTAACAGTCTAACAACAGTCTAACAGTCTAACAGTCTAACAGTCTAACAGTCTAACAAGTTGTTAGACTGTTAGACTGTTGTTAGACTGTTAGACTGTTGTTACTAACAACAGTCTAACAGTCTAACAACAGTCTAACAGTCTAACAACAGTCTAACAGTCTAATAGTCTAACAGTCCAACAGTCTAACAGTCTAACAGTCTAACAACAGTCTAACAGTCCAACAGCACCCGGGGTTGTCAGACAGGCGTTCTCATTGGACATGAAAGCCTTTGATGAGGCATGTCACTCCTGTTCCTTAGTGATGGTACCCTAAGGTTGGGTAAACCTGCTCCCCACCCCTGACATGTGAACTCTTTTCAGTCTCAGCACTTTTTCCTATGAGTATGTGGGCCCAAATAACCATCACTGGGACATTGAAAGGGATTGGCCTTGACCTTTGATGACTCCCTTGGTCCCCATCTACTGGGCAATAAAGTGCCAAGCAACTTTCTGTCATATTAAAGTCATTACTTGGTCTGTCTACCTGTCCTTCTGTTTCGGTGTTGAAGTATTTTCCTCCAGAAAGGTGATTGGTAAGACCCCCTTTTATTCACCTCTTTCGCCCACAAACATATCAGTTGGCCTTTAGTGACGCTGAATAATCGATTCATGAATCTATTTTGAGGTTGGGAGCTTCTTCAAACGTGCATCAGCTGAAGAGGTCTGTTATCAGGCTGCTGCTGGTGTTCTGCAGGAGCCAGTCCTCCGTGGATGTCCAATAAAAACACATGGTGTATTTCCTAGTGATTGAATTCATATTGGGGGCGGCGTGCTGATGGAGCCGAGGTCCGAATCACAGAAAGAGCGTCGCCTGCTTCACATGCGCGTGTTGTGGCCATTCCATTACAGCGTCTCTTCCCTTTTTGCTGGACCCGCCTCAACTGGACAGCACATATTACGGTACAGCACCGAACTCGTATTGCCCACGGCCCACGTGTCATGTTAGCACCTGATAGACATGGTAAACGTGTCCGTGCATGATGTGAACAGTTTCGTCCTGTGCATTGATGGAATGGCCTTCCTGCTCGTAAAGAGGGGCCCCGGAGCCCGTTAGAATGGGGCCCGGTTCAGTAAGGGCCAGTTATGGCCCTTTCACAAGCTTAGTGCGTTTGGTTAATCCAAATCAAGATGAAATTGATAGTTTTGGTCTGATCTAATGTAGCGTGCATTTAGACTTCTTTTGGCATACAGTTTATTGTTATTATACCCATACTTTGGTAGAAGTGGGGTGTCATTTAGCTATTTGGCTAAATGAGACCCATTGGTCTAATTCTAGTTCACAGGTGAAGGGGCCCGTCAGTCATGGCACAGTGCTCTGTGTTTTGTTGGTTCAAGAGCTCCCCCAATGTCTTATCTATCGTTGTTTTGCCGGTCATGGACTGGGCGCCACTCCTGTCCCACTGGCCTATAGGTACATACACGTTTTCTGTTCACTGTATTGTAAACATTTTTTATTAGTTTCCCCTCCATCCTGTGATCCCTCAGCCTCCCATATTAATGTTTCTTGTTTCTGTTGCCTTTTCTTGGCTCTTGAAATATCCTGCCACATGTTTCCTTATATTTCTGATCGAGTGTTCACGCATCCAGAGAGTCTCCATATACTGACCTCCAAAACGGGAGACATGAAACGAGGTTCCGTTACATGGACTTACCAAAATATTTAATTGTGTAAAAAGGGCTGCCAAGCAATGCCCATCAGGAGGAGAGGTAGCCCGGCTGGTACCAAACGACCACCGAGGGGGGGGGGGGGGTTCATCAGAGTCAGCTCTGGAGCCACCCTGCCACATCTGGGTGCAACCCTGGCTGATGTAGAGCCAGGATATCTGTCAGAACAAAACTGTGCACAGGCACAAATGCAACAGCCTATCTGGGAATATGTACTGAATATGAACTTGGAGGGCTGGTCCAACGATTTGTCAAAAGAAAATAATCATCACCAAAAGTGTTCCCAACGTGGTGTTTGTCAGCCTCTGTAGGTTTCGCACCGTGTTTACATTTCGACTATTTGACTATTGCGCACTCTAGCATTAGGGAAACCATTCAATACTGCTTCTGCAAAAAGGAAATTCAATCAAAGAGAGGGAAAAAAGGGAAGAAGACCACTTTCCAGATGTAGCCATTTTCCTTCACATAAATCCCACCGTTATTTGTTTCCATTTTAACTAAATGCTGTGCATTGGGAGAATAAATTGTTACTGCTGGCAAAGGGTTTGTGAATTATTTATCAAAAAATCATAAAATTGCATACATATTTTCCACTGTACCATTAATAAGTAACTTGAAATCCAATGAATGTCCCAGTAGCTTTTACCTAATTAAAACAACAGATATCATTTTGCAAGGCAAGGTGTCACTCATACCCACATTTCCTTCACGCAGCATTTTATGGCTATTCCTCCAAGAGAAAAAGTGACACAAATAATAGCTATTAAACTGTCAGCCAATGGACGCCAGAGCGCATTACTGAAATTAGCTAAGATACATCATAGTAAACAAAGCAGTATTCTCACAACAATCCCAGGCAACAAAATACACGCATTAAATCCCTAGCAAGAACCCGTCCTACACAATCAGAGAAACACACACCCCATGCCAACTATCACTTCTAAACATACGTGTCTTGTAGTGTGTGTGTGTGTGTGTGTGTGTGTGTGTGTGTGTGTGTGTGTGTGTGTGTGTGTGTGTGTGTGTGTGTGTGTGTGTGTGTGTGTGTGTGTGTGCGCGCACCACATGCGTGAGATATACTATATATGTATTTACACATACACACACGCACGCACACGCACACACACACACACACACACACACATGCAGGTCTACATACATAGGGGGAGGTTTGTTGTATTTCATCCACAGCCAACACTGACACCTGCTGGTCCTGAATGAGGATGGAACAGTTTATCTTCTGTTAGTATTATATCTTGTCTTTCTCTTTATCAGTTATTTTTTTATCATTCATCAAAAAAACAATGAAAATAAAAAGTTGGAAGCCTTACTTAGAGGATAATAAAACAGTCAGGATGTATTCTGCTCCCTGTCCCTTCTACTCACCCACCCGTTCATATGCTAAATCCAATATAGCTCCAATGCTAACCACATTGTTCTAATTCCTTTTTAACAATGGCTCATTGATGCGTGCTACACACTTATCGATGGAATTAAATTATGTATGAACTCGTCGTTTGCAATCATTGATTGGGACATCCTCCGGCGGGGTCCTGAGATCCTAATGATATGCAGGGATAACAGATGCCCCCAATTACTGTGTTTTCTCTAATTGAGGCGGCGTTGCGCTGCAGCAGCGGGGGGAGCAGAGGGCGGGGAACCGCTGCCCTCGGATTATCCCGGGGGCCGACGAGCAAGGCACCCGCAGACACCCGGGGTTCGATTGGACGGGCCATGTCATGTTTCATTATCGCAGTAATGCAACACTGACGGACCTGAACTCCCTGCCAACCGCCACCTCCATGTTGGCTTTCATGGAGCCCACAACGACAAGGCAGGGACCGATATTGTTCAATTAAAATCACAGAACACTATTATTGGCTGTAAAATAACAAAACAATTGTGACACATGTGAGATTATAGAATTAGAGAGATGGCAGATATTAAAACAATAAAACGTTTCAGAAGAACTTCTGGTCATGTGCTAGTAGGCCCACAGTCCATTTCACTGTAGTATAGGCCTGACGTTAGTTCCTATCTTCCCAATATGAACATAATGTTATTACCAGATAACTAAGTATGCATGAAGGCATGAGGCAGCCTACAGGGAGGAGGTCCAGCACCTGGTGGCCTGGTGCGTCCACAACAACCTGGCCCTCAACACCAAGAAGACCAAGGAGCTCATCGTGGACTTCAGGAAGACCAGAGCTGGCGCACACGCCCCATCCTCATCAATGGAGCGGAGGTCGAGCGTGTCTCCAGCTTCAAATCCCTGGGGGTCCACATCTCCGAGGACCTCTCCTGGTCCCTCAATACTGCCTCACTGGTAAAGAAGGCTCACCAGCGTCTCTTCTTCCTGAGGAGACTGAGGAAAGCCCACCAGTCCCCTCAGATTCTGGTGAACTTTTACCGGTGTGCCATTGAAAGAATCCTCACCAACTGCATCACAGTGTGGTACGGCAACTGCACTGTTTCCGACCGGAAAGCGCTGCAGAGGGTGGTGAAAACCGCCCAACGCATCGTTGGACTACCCCTCCCTGCAATAAACACTAGCCACCACAAACGGTGTCTGAGGAAGGCACAAAAAATTGTGAAAGACTCCTCTCACCCCAACCATGGACTGTTTGCCCTCCTCCCCTCCGGGAGCGCTATAGAGACCTTGTTCTAATCAGCAGGCTAGGAACAGCTTCTTCCTGTCATCTCCTTGAACTCTGTACTACGATGACAGCCCTCCCCCCTACTGCTGCCCCCCCCCCCACTGCTGCCCTTCACCTCTGCTCAATATATCCCATAATAATAATACATCACCATCAATGTCTTTGACTGCCTTGCACTGTAATCACAACTAGCTACCTCTACCTATAGTTGACATATTTATTGATAACATACCTGTTAATGTGTTTTTACTGATTTTTACTGTACCTGTCGTATATATTTTAATCTTCAAATGTTGATAGAACTGCATATCCCTGCTCACTACCTGCTGTATATACATTCAGATATATTTATCCTGCTTTTCATAATTGCATACCCCTGATCACTACCTGTTAAAGTCATCTTATAACTGTTTTTATACCTAGTAGACTGTCTTTTAGCAATGGTAAACTGTCCATTATAAATGACCATGCACTTTACTGCAACATTTGCACTCTAATCTAATCTAATGAATCTTAAAAGCGGTGTATACCTGCCCAGGAGACGGTATGAATCAGAATCAGAATCAGAAAGAGGTTTATTGCCATATACCGTTGTAAAAACATGCATAGGAATTTGACACGGGTCCGGGGCAACACAGGAACGTGCAAAACAAAACAGTACAGACAAGGCAAAACAAGTCCTGTGCAAATTTAGCATTTTAAAATATAAGTCTAAATATAAATATAAATATAAATATTAATATTAATATTAATATTAATATTAATATTGGTCTGTATGAGTGTATGTGTGGGTGTATGAGGGCTGGGTCCGGTGGAGGGAGCCTCCTGCCGGAGGGGAGAGGTGCAGAGAGACTGGGGCCTGGGTGAGAGGAGGGGAGAGGAGCAGAGAGACTGGGGCCTGGGTGAGAGGAGGGGTCCAGACAGAACAAGACTAAAACAATACAAGGCTAAACAATATGTACACAAATGTTCATGTGAGCGGACTAAGCATTCATTTAATTTAGCATTATAATCGGTATGTTAACTGTATGAGTCCTGTGTGTCTAGTGGTGTAGACCTGCCCAGGAGACGGTCTGAGTCCTGTGTGTCTAGTGGTGTAGACCTGCCCAGGAGACGGGATGAGTCCTGTGTGTCTAGACCTGCCCAGGAGATGGTATGAGTCCTGTGTGTCTAGTGGTGTAGACCTGCCCAGGAGACGGTCTGAGTCCTGTGTGTCTAGTGGTGTAGACCTGCCCAGGAGACGGTATGAGTCCGTGTGTCTAGTGGTGTAGACCTGCCCAGGAGACGGTCTGAGTCCTGTGTGTCTAGTGGTGTAGACCTGCCCAGGAGACGGTATGAGTCCCGTGTGTCTAGTGGTGTAGACCTGCCCAGGAGACGGTATGAGTCCTGTGTGTCTAGTGGTGTAGACCTGCCCAGGAGACGGTATGAGTCCCGTGTGTCTAGTGGTGTAGACCTGCCCAGGAGACGGTATGAGTCCCGTGTGTCTAGTGGTGTAGACCTGCCCAGGAGACGGTATGAGTCCTGTGTGTCTAGTGGTGTAGACCTGCCCAGGAGACGGTATGAGTCCTGTGTGTCTAGCGGTGTATACCTGCCCAGGAGACGGGATGAGTCCCGTGTTTCTAGTAGTGTAGACCTGCCCAGGAGACGGTATGAGTCCTGTGTGTCTAGTGGTGTAGACCTGCCCAGGAGACGGTATGAGTCCCATGTGTCTAGTGGTGTTTACCTTACCTTTGGTTTTTGACCTTACATATGTTGTTGTAGGAGGCCTCTGATGCAGAAATGAAAGACAGGATAAGATTGTATTTACAAAACAGAATTTTGTCTTAGCCATGTTCTAGCCTACTAGCCTCATTCTTTTGATTCTTGTTCTGTTCATTTCCAATGATAGTCCCAAAAATTCAATCAATTTCTCAATTTCCTTTGGATGGTGTTTACAGATGTTCCATTTGTTTGAAAGCTGTACTCATTTGTGTTTTGTGTCAGAGCCTGAATCATGTCTTCTGACACACATTTCCGGAAGTACTCCAGTGGTGTGTGGAGGGAAATGACCTCATCATCTGTAATATCCAGACCAGAGAAATCAGTATTGGGACTGATGATCAAATCTTTTTTCAGCCAGCGATACCGGTCACGGGGTACGGTGTGTTTCTTTGGTTGGGGCTCCATGTCCACAAAATCATCGGCTAGGCAGTCAGTGGGTTGTTGATTTTCTTTGTCCAGTTTTCCACAGGCATCTTCATCTGCTTCTTCATCACTTGCATCAGTGTCTGATTCCATCTCAAAATCACTCTCTCCATTTTGGATGGCAGCAATCACATCCTGCACACTGTATTGAGGACCTCTCCTTGCTGGTGGCATTCTGAAATGGAAAAAGTAGAAATAAATAAATAGATAGATAGATAGATAGATAGATAGATAGATAGATAGATAGATAGATAGATAGATAGATAGATAGATAGATAGATAGATAGATAGATAGATAGATAGATAGATAGATAGATAGATAGATAGATAGATAGATAGATAGATAGATAGATAGATAGATAGATAGATAGATATAAATAATACACATGCTTATTATATTGCAGTAGAAATAACTATACTACTAGTACTAGTAGGAACCAGATGTATATTCCAGCCACACAATAATGTCTGGCATCCAAATTATATTTACACATTCCACATTTACACCTATTTACACCACAAAAGAATGCATGCCCCACTCACTCAGACCCAAGGTGCCCCAATTTACACATTTACATCTCTTTACACAAATGATCATACTAAAAGGATACATGCATTCACTATTCACCAACATTCCTGAACATTCAAAACATGTTTCTGCCAGAACCGAGCAGTTGAATAAGTTAAAGTTATTTATTTTTAAACTCATAAGATATAGATACAGTTTGCTATAGATAGAGTTTCAAATAATTATACCAGAAATAATGCATTAATTTATTAAATTCTGGCCTTAACTCAAAATCTTAACAGAGAAAACACATTTAGAACTTGGCTATAGTGAATTATCAAAGACATTCTATTTCTATTAGTATTTTCTTTCCCATATGTGAACATATGATAAGTGCAATGTCCCCATGTAATGTGTAAGGTGCACATGCTATTTGTACTGCCACTCTCCCCCAAGGTTGTTTAATTGCAACAGAGACATAACAAGCTCAAAATCAAATGTGATGAATGTATTCCACAATAACTAAATATATACATGTTCTAGACATTGTAATAATCACCCAAATTTTAGCTTTACTACTTGCATCACATCCGACAATGAAACAAAGAGGTGTTGCTGGCATGAAGATTTGTCAGTTGTGTGTTTGGAGGCCAGAGGGCGGGACCTATGAACAGATGTACTATCCAATAGCATTGTGAGGCTGAACAACAGGACCCATTGACTATGGAAATGGGTTAAAAAAAAAATTACAGACTTTTTACTAGCTAAAAGTGATGTTGTAATTTGCAACTGAGGGCCTTACAGGGTTACCTGCCCAGGAGATGGTATGAGTCCCGTGTGTCTAGTGGTGTTTACCTGCCCAGGAGATGGTATGAGTCCCGTGTCTAGTGTTTACTGCCGGAGGTGGTCCTGTGTCTAGTGGTGTTACCTGCCCAGGAGACGGTATGAGTCCCGTGTGTAGGGTTGCCACCTTTCATGCTAAAACATAAAGGACGCCCCCCACTCCTCGGGGCCACAAACACCACTGGCGCCCTACAGGGGTGGGACAGTGATAGTAAATCATCAAGAAAGCAGTTTGTTTATTAACAATTAACTCATTCCAAATTATCTAAATAGATTGAACTCATGCACTGCAAAACATTCCTGGCACACCCAAACGGCTCCTTTGGCTCTTTTGTACAGGACCTCTCTCACTTCTCTCATAAAAAAACAGAAAAGGCAATACAAATATCTTAAATCAATTTGGTGATGATCAATGGTTTTTGTGTTAATGTAAGAGCAGTTAAAACAGGCCGGTCAAATTCGATCGGGAGCACCAAAGTAATGGTAGGTTCCCACTGTCGTGCGATTCGTTACGAACGCCACGATTGGCCATTCGTAACTGATCGTGGAATTTCTCTGAAATTTCAGGTTTGGATACGAGGTGATGCGAGTTGATACGTTCTGATACGATTTGCTGCGCTCGGATGCGATCTGGTCACGATTTGTCAATTTCAGGTGTCACGATCTGTCACGGTCTGATCTCCCGTTCAGATACGATCACATACGTTCCGATAGGATTGTTTCGATCGAGTCCACGATTGGGTCTCGATCTGACACGGTCATCACGATCGGGTTCCCTGAATTGGGATGATCTGGTACGTGCAGATACGTGCAGATACGTTAATCACGAACCGATGCGCTCCATTACGATAGGATACGATAGTGGTCGCGATGTCTTTCACGATCATGATGAAGGGTGATCACGATTTGAGCTACGACTGGACCCCGACGGGTATATATACAGCCCGACTGACCATGGACTTCATTGTTTCTTGAACTTTTACAGAGTGAACCCCGAAAGGCGTAATTGAGTTCCTCTCATGAGGAACCTCTGGTACCCTTGGGTGGCATCTCTCAAAGGCTCTAAAAAGTACTAGCAAAGGCAGGTAGATGTGCTCTCTTCAAGAGTAGATCACTGAGACGCATCTTGTCCGGTATATATATGGGCACGAGAACTCGTAACAGATCGTAGCTTCGTAAAAACGTAACTACTCGTATCTACTCCTATCTACTCGCATCTTCTCGTATCAACTCCTATCTGCTCATGAGTCATTCGTGTCAGGTCTTGAGCAATGGGACCCGACAGAGCGTAACAGATTGTGACAGATTGTGGGAGATCGCAACACACCACGATTTGGAAGCACGATTAGATGCGATCCGTCGCGCTTTGTTCGGATGCAATTCGATCTGATACGATGATCCCGATTGACAATTGATCGTGTTGATCGTAGAAATATTTTGAACCGTTCAAAAAGTGTCTACGATCAACACGATTGCCACGACTGACCTCAAGATCTGATAAGATCTGATAGGATCACCACGATTAGTCCACAATTTAAATCGTGTCGCGAATCGTGATAGTGGGAACCTAGCATAAGGGGGGAGAAACGAACACGACACAAAGGTTACTGCTATTTATGTTATAGAACTGTAGACCTAGCAGTTGTCTTGTGATATTTGATATTTTGATTGTTTGAAAGCTTTTTTCTTGATGTCATCAACTGTAACTATAAGTTATATTTAAAGAATACAAGGGGAATGAGGTAAAATATTCAAAGACATGAAGACTGAATGAAATGTCATTTGCAACTAAAAAAAACCATCACAGGACTACACTGACATACTATGACATACATTTTGAATAGAAGGTTAATAATACAACTTTAACTAAGTTAGTCCTCCATAATTAAGGGAGATTTTTTTCTTGGTTAGGGGGTGTTGTAAACATGTCGAATGTGAAGCCCTTTGAGGCCGTAACTGTGATTAAGGACTATACAAAACTATTAACATGACTTGAACCAGTGGCGTCGCTAGGCTGTTTTATTCGGGGCTAAAGCCCCGGATGTTTTGTAATTAGCCCCGAATGTATATATACATTTTCTGTAAAAAAATAAAAATAAAAATAAAAATAAAAAAATTATTTTTTGATTGCATGCTCTCAAAGCTTCTCTTATGCTGTGGTTTCAATGATATTTGAACAGTTAAGAATAACAATGAATTATTATTATTATTATTCTTTTTTAAATCCACTAATATAGCATTGGCACACAGAGGGTTAACACCAGGTCGCTACGTCGTCATTCACCCTCACAAGCTTCAGCAGTCGGCGCGCACGTTAGTTGTCGTTGCCTAGACTTGTCACTGCAAGGCAAGCAGAGAAATGTCACAGAGAAAGATTTCCTTGTTTTTTGTGCCAAAGGTGGTTGACAGCCAAAGAGGTAATGGAATAGAAGGGATTCTGGAAAATGTTATATTATTTCGAAATTAGTGTTGCAGCTAGAGGGGAAATTAGCTAGCTAGCTAGCAACCTTGGTTCAAGACTGTAGTCTTGTAACATTACCAAGGTTACTAGCTAGCCTGCCTCTTCTGAACTGTAATGTTACATGGAAAAAACTATGTATTTGTACTAAACACAAACCCCAAAATCTGATCTGATTGTAAGTTAAAAACACTATTTTATGCGTTATTTTAATAAATAAATGAAAGAAAAAAAAATTTAAATTGCAAATTATCGAGATTGTTTTATCGACCAGCCCTAATTTTACTCAATACTTTTCCTGGGCCAGCTTTTCGAACTGCAAAGAAGACCCGCCCTACTCTGGCTCTGATTGGCTCTGACAATGATATTCTTACCCTTTCCCTAACCGTCTCACACCTCATGCCTTAACCTAACCAATCAAACTAATGAAGGCAACGAGTACTAGCCAATCAGAGGCAGAGTTGGGCGGGTTCCGCTTTGTGGAATGCAGGGGAGGTGAAAATACTGAAAAAACGAATCGCAAGATTTAATTGTCATATACGGGACGATTCCGTAGTTTAAGGGACGGGTGGCAGCCCTACCCGTGTGTATCTGTCTAGGAGACGGTATGAGTCCCCTGTTCTTACACGCCGATAGGCTACCTGCCGGTACGCTACCTGCCTATAGACTACCTGCCTATAGGCTACCTGCCCAGGAGACGCAGGAGACTCATCTCTATACAATCATCGTTTGGTCGATACTTCTACACAATCGGCGAATTACAAAGTAGCCTATACCCTGCCCCAGACTAAATCACAATTAAACTAGATAACGTCTTGTTTCTAAAACTCCCCAACGGATAAAACATTCAAATAGCTGTTTAGAAGTGTATCCTGCTGGATCTACACCCGGAAAGCAGGTCAGCTGATTCCGCTGTGGGTGTAATGCACATGGACTCTATCGAATAATACCTGAATACAGATTAAAACAGACACACACACACACACACACACACACACACACACACACACACGAGAGATACAAGATACAATATATTTTTATTGGCCATTCTAACAGGTACATTGGAATGCTTACTCCCTTCCCTCCCGCAGAATACATCTCCAAAACAATACCATAAAAATAAAAATAATATATACAATAAAATGTAACAAAGAAAGAGCAGCAAGGTGACTGTTAAATGATATGTACATGTGTTGAATGTACATGTTTTTTGTTTTTTTACAAAAATAATCTTTAAAAGCATTTAAAGTGCCAGTATTTCAGCAGCATCATGAATGCAGTGCAGTAACTGTGATGAGTCCAGAAAGTCCAGCAATGTATGTAAGTGTAATGTTAATGACTTGTTATGTAAGTGAAAGTGGCAGCACTCCTAGTTCAGTAGGTCACTGCCTGTGGATAAAAACTATCCTTAAACCCGGTAGTCCTTGCTGTACGGATGCTGCGCGACCGGCGACCAGACGGTAGGGAGAGAAGAGATGGTGACCAGGGTGGTTGCAGTCCTTTATGATGGACATGGCCTTCTTCCGACATCTGGTCCTACAGATCTCCTCAATGCATGGAAGTGCACACCCGATGATCTTCTCTGCCGTCCTCACGACCCTCTGGATGTCTTCCTTGTCCTGGTCAGTGGTGTTGCCGTACCACACAGTGACGCCACTCGTCAGGGCCACGGTAGAAGCTCACACTAAACTGAGTTAAACTAAGCTAAGCTACATAAAAAAACCTACCATTGTAACTATTCTATATATAAATGAAAAAACGATTGACCCCTTTAGAAATAACTATAGTAGATATTGTATTGATATATTGAGAGACCTGAAGTGTGTGTCAGGATCGCTCTAACCTGGACCGTGGAGGAGAGGCCTCTGCAGAGAGCTGGGGCTCATCTCTGGACCAGCTACAGGAGACTGCTGGGGGGGCCTGGATGTCCACCAACAGGTCTGATACACTTTGAACTGAAAACAACAACGGAGACGCAGCTAGCCGATTCCCTGCTCCTGAGAGTTATGAAGGGAGGACAGACCCCAGACTCACTCCTCCTATGCCCTATAGGTACCGTAGTGTCAACATAATTAGTCGCCTTGAAGTTCTTTGATGTATCCGTATTATGCTTGGAGTATGTATCTTATATAACATATATCACACCTATGAGGAGAGAGAGAGAGAGAGAGAGAGAGAGAGAGAGAGAGAGAGAGAGAGAGAGAGAGAGAGAGAGAGAGAGAGAGAGAGAGAGAGAGAGAGAGAGAGAGAGAGAGAGAGAGAGAGAGAGAGAGAGAGAGAGAGAGAGAGAGAGAGAGAGAGAGAGAGAGAGAGAGTTATACTACACTGATTATAAGTAACACAATCAGAAATGGGAAATAAATAGCATAAGATACAGTAGGCTTTGGTGGTATTACAATGAGTGTTATCCACTCCTTAGGAATCCCAACCATGTATACTGTAATAATCCAGATGCTATATTTATATTTTAGCTGATGTATTGTAGTGTGCAAAAATCGCCACCAGATGGCGGCGGTGTCCAATATAAATGGAACAAGCGGTCGATCGGTAATCACAGGCAAACAAACCGGTACGAAATCAAAACGTTTTCCCGCCATTTGAAATTATTTTTGAATTAATGATCTGATCATGAACCAGGTGGCATGGACAAAGCTGTGTCAGATGACAAAAAATTGTGATTAAATGGTAAAGTTATCTAAAGTAAAGTAAAATGGTAGACGTGTTTCATTGATTATTATTTTTTATATAGGCCAAGACCAAGATAAGAGGCCAAGAATGTGGATTAATTAAAATATATGAAAGTAATATTAGTGTGGAACTACAAAATAAATAATAGTCTTTGTGTCTCGTTCCAGTAATACATTTTATTAATCTTGAAGTAAAAGGTAAATAATCACATCTATCTACATTTGTGTTTGAGTGCATCTTCATATAATACCAGCAGGGGGCAGTATTAGGGTATAGGAAAAATATGAGCTGTACGATTACAAAAATGATCCCTACAAAAGGAGGACATTACACTTTAGAAAGTGTCATTTCCTTAATTATCTTTGCATTATTATCAGCACACATCTGACTTTTATAACCGTATTTGTGTTTGGTAACTTTTGTATATTTCCTTCCAGACCTCAAAACACATTAAGTACACGTGTAAATTATGCTAATAGATAAATAAAGTGAACCATCGTTAGGCAGTAGGCATCGTTGGCAATATTCAAATAAAAATCAGGAGAACACTGCATACTATACAGCATCAACAATAAAACGATTCAATAAAATCATGAGCGAACATTAGGAAATCTGCTCTATCAGGAATGCGAATAATGTTAATAGTTAATTCTGAAAGAAAGAAATAAAGTAAAGCTTATAGGACCTATAGGAGCTCACCATTCAGCTCATGTGTAATGCATACTTGGCCTGGGAGGTGCAGGTATTGCAGAACTAAACATCTGCTAATTTCATTGGTGTTTAGTTTATCTTAGCACTTTACACTAACTGAATGCATCGTTGCTGTCCATTATTTATCAATGTAGATCAACACACAATGTCATATAACAAGTGCATGTAGAGCTTTGGTTTTATATATATCCTAAAATGAATGAACCAGATTCATCTGGTTCATTCCTCTGAACCTCATCTGAACTTGCTACTAGCTTAGAAGTGAACCATACATAATCGACATTTTATGCTGACACTAAATGTGTGCTTGGCTTTGAAAGTAGTTTTGTTGTCAGCAGTCAATGGATATGAGAAAAGGGTTTTGCAATGGATTATCCTACCATATCCATAACATCAATGTGGTTTGACAAAAACTATAATGTAATCACAACATTTCTTGGTTCATAGAGACTCGCAAAAGGTAGTCAAAGTGTCATGAGGGAGGAGATTGAGGAGCTGCATCAGCATCAGCTCTGGGCGCCTGTGGGCTCCTGCCTCTCGGAGTGTCTGTCCAGCGAGGGGCTGAGGTGCCTCAGCCCAGCGTACGGTCGATGGAGGGTTCCGTTAGCGGTCAGACCGCCGCTGTCTATCGGGCAGATGTAGTCGGCAGAGTCGTCAGGCTTCTTCTTCCTCAGGTGGCTGAACTGGGTGAAGCCTAACTTCTTTGGCTGTCCACAAAAACCACAACAACAACAACATGAATGAATGAATGAGTGGATGTGATGGACTGAGTTAATGGGCTGGACCGGACACATCACATCACATCACAACACACATGTGATTAGAGAATTAGCTTCTCACCCTGACTTTGGCGGTGGTGGTTAGCGGGACGTGGCCCGTGGCGTTGGCGTACTCCCGCTTCTCCTGGGTGGCCTGAGCGCCCACCAGGGAGGAGAAGGCACTGGCGAGATGGCGTCGCAGTAGAGTCTTCTGAGGGGGGATGCTCAGCAGCAGGGCTAAGGTCTCGGAGCTGAAACGAGGCTCCAGAATCTAGAAGGATGCGACGGAAGACAATGTTCCATTCAGAGATCGGCAGACAAACGGCTGAGGTTGCATATGGAAACCTGCGTATGAAGGTATCATATCACTTTTTCTTTCTGCGCTGCGTCTACTCACAACAAGACCGCCGTGCACACCGCTGCCCCGGAGGTTAGGGGCGTACTCGGCCAGGTCCACCGCCCGGAGCCACTCCATCACGCGGTGGTTGGACCATTGCACAACCTCGGACGGGGAGGGGCTTTTCTAAAGATAGCCAGAGAGGTCGTTTTCAGCTTATGAGCCCCTCGACATGCCACGGGTCCTATCACCTTTTAACAAACATCCAAGTGTTGACTGGTGTGTGGACTCTGGTTCCAGCACGGCTTACCTCTTCTGCTGGTCTGCGTCGGAGACAGTGGGGGTTGAACTTGTTGGCATGTAGGACGTGGATGGCACATTTAATACTGAGGTGGTGGAGCTGACTGGTGACCTTCAGAGTCAAGAGGTCATTCTGGTGGAAGAGAGAAAGAAAACAATGGCACACATTTTTTTACGGTACCATGAGGGAGCGTAACAAACCTTTCAGCAATGTGGCTATATTATTCCTGCTGTGGTTGAAGCTTATAATATCATCTGCTCCAATGCCCAGAAGACTAAACAATATAATGTTTATGTGCAGACCATAAAAGACAAATAAAATAGGCTACATAAGAAAATACATGCATACATTTAGTTTTGTAATGCCCCTGTCACACAGTCCCGAAATGGACACCAGATGGACACACCATAAAGGAAATTCAAATTCGTGTTCTGCAACGTGAGCGGTGGCAAAATCTTTGGCATGCCAAAGATTTTGCCACCGCTCACGAAGTTGCTGCCAGAGCCTGAGAAACTCCACCGACGGTCATACGATGGCTTAAGATGCCCTCACGAATGGCCCGATGTTTTTACGATCAGAGCCAAATTTGAACATTTCCTTTATCGTGTGTCCATCTGGTGTCAATTTCGGGACAGTGTGATAGGGGCATAAGGGATGAAAGGGCAATGTGGGAGCAACAGGAATCATGTTTGATGAGAGTGGCTTGGTCTCCGATTGGGTGTAGAGTTCTGATACATTAGACAGGGGTTGGATGCCGGATCATTAATTGATGTCCATGTGTGGACTGCTGTTGTTGGGCCTTGACTCTTACCACTGTGAGGTACTGTATCATACGCCCGTCCACCCGGGCCTCATGGAACTGGTCTTTGTACTGAGGCAAGCCGATGTCATCCAGCCACCCTGCAAACCAAATACACATCGAGTGATTTCATAGTGGAGGAACAAACACAAATTAAATGACCACAACATATAATGGATAAAAGACTCTTAATGGATAACATATGCTTTGTTTCAGAGTTACCCCTATCGGTCATGTTTTATGTTCATGCATGTTTTGGCTCTTCATATTTTAGGTCAGCACTTACTGGTGACCCAGATGTGGTCCAGGTCAGAAGACTTATCCACCACTTTGGTGCTGAGTGCCTTCAGAGCGAGCTGCAGCTTCTTCCTGTGGAGTGGATGCTTTATGCCCATCTCCTGGGGGGGGTTGTTTGACAGTACATTATGTTAATTATTGTTCTGTGAAATACAAGATTCAAGATTCAAGATGTTTTTATTAAGTACAATGGAATGCTTACTCCCCATTCCCACCCGCAGTATGACAACAATACTATACTATGCTATACAAAAACGATGCAATACAATGCTATACAATACTAGACTATGAACAACACTATATAATAATACCTACTATATTCTATAATATATACAATAGCATAGTTTTACATGAACAAATTGGCCTGCAATGAATATAAGATTCCGGATTGTATCGGCTGTTTAGACACACGTCCTAACCTTCTCGTAGTCCTGGGGGGTAGCAGACAGCAGGGTCTGCCCGTTGTCCACCCACTGTCTGGTAAGGTTCACATACTGGGCCAGGCCATAGTCCTCTAGCCAGCCGCACACCTGCTCCTTGCTCCACTGGCTGAACGGAGTGTTGATATCCCTGGCAATAGACATGGGTTAGACATGACTACATGTGTGATCTAAAGCAGGGGTCCGCAACCTTCTCCAGACCCCCTATATATTATTCAAGAGGGGGGCTGCGTTTCAATCCCAGGCCTATTGGCCTAATCATTTATATATATATATATATATATATATATATATATATATATATATATATATAATAATGCCTTATTAACTTCTTAATATATCCAGCTTTGATGCTTAGTTATAGGCCATGTCCACATCATTTAAATCAATGCATCAGGCTTAACCTTTACATTGTGGATGACCCTGGTGTGATGACCCTGGTGTGTGATGACCCTGGTGTGTGATGACCCTGGTGTGTGATGACCCTGGTGTGTGGATGACCCTGGTGTGTGGATGACCCTGGTGTGATGACCCTGGTGTGTGATGACCCTGGTGTGTGATGACCCTGGTGTGTGATGACCCTGGTGTGTGGATGACCCTGGTGTGTGGATGACCCTGGTGTGTGATGACCCTGGTGTGATGACCCTGGTGTGTGGATGACCCTGGTGTGTGATGACCCTGGTGTGTAATGACCCTGGTGTGTGGATGACCCTGGTGTGTGGATGACCCTGGTGTGTGGATGACCCTGGTGTGTGGATGACCCTGGTGTGTGGATGACCCTGGTGTGATGACCCTGGTGTGATGACCCTGGTGTGATGACCCTGGTGTGTGGATGACCCTGGTGTGTCGATGACCCTGGTGTGTGGATGACCCTGGTGTGTGGATGACCCTGGTGTGTGGATGACCCTGGTGTGATGACCCTGGTGTGATGACCCTGGTGTGATGACCCTGGTGTGTGGATGACCCTGGTGTGTGGATGACCCTGGTGTGTGGATGACCCTGGTGTGTGGATGACCCTGGTGTGATGACCCTGGTGTGATGACCCTGGTGTGTGGATGACCCTGGTGTGTGGATGACCCTGGTGTGTGGATGGCCCTGGTGTGATGACCCTGGTGTGTGGATGACCCTGGTGTGTGGATGACCCTGGTGTGTGGATGACCCTGGTGTGTGGATGACCCTGGTGTGTGGATGACCCTGGTGTGATGACCCTGGTGTGATGACCCTGGTGTGATGACCCTGGTGTGATGACCCTGGTGTGTGGATGACCCTGGTGTGTGGATGACCCTGGTGTGTGGATGACCCTGGTGTGATGACCCTGGTGTGATGACCCTGGTGTGATGACCCTGGTGTGATGACCCTGGTGTGTGGATGACCCTGGTGTGTCGATGACCCTGGTGTGTGGATGACCCTGGTGTGTGGATGACCCTGGTGTGTGGATGACCCTGGTGTGATGACCCTGGTGTGTGGATGACCCTGGTGTGTGGATGACCCTGGTGTGTGGATGACCCTGGTGTGTGGATGACCCTGGTGTGTGGATGACCCTGGTGTGTGGCGGGATAACAATTATTGCGAGGCCCGGGTCTATCTATGGCCATGACCTGGACGCTCCCTGGGGTGCAAACAATGACTTGAAGGTGGAATTTGGGTGAAAGCTGGGGGTAAGGTTGAAGACCACTGATCTAAAGAACAGACTTTTTTTTCTTCCATATCGATCTACGGGGCCTTACCTCACAGAGCTGTGGGACTCGGGGGTCCGGGTCAGCCTGGGCCCAGCTGTGGAACGCAGCCCCCCTCTCTGAAACTGACCGGCCTCAGGGTCCCCTGCCTGGAGACCCCCAGACTGGGTTCTTCGAAGTCTGTCGAACAAAAACCCCACAAAAACATCATTTATGAACAAAGCCAGGCATCCCCGGTTCTACGCCGAGTTTGGTCTTCGTGTAAACATCTGGAACCTAGTTCCAATCCACTTCCCCCCCCCCTTTGAGGACGAATACAATGCACAATAGAGCCCACCATGACAACACACTCACTTGCCCCAGAGCTTCCTCAAGCTTCTGTTGGTCTTGAGGTATTCAGGAGAGCCCACCGTCCGCTCGCTGCTGAGGGCTCCCGCCTCGGAGCTCCCAGTGGAGCAGTCACTAGCTTCTGCTCTTCCTTCACCAGAGGCAACAGAGACCAGAGTCAACGTATGCACGATAACATGTGTTTTGGATTATCTTCTGAGGGGGATTGGCTGTGAATTTAAAAGGCATGCATGAAAATAGCTTTGGATGATGATAGCCATGGCAGCAACAAAAAGACATGGCACTGGTCAGAGAAAGCCCTTCTAATTGATTGTTGTATCTTCTACTTGATTTTATTTATCTTATTAATATTCTTCGCAAAAACGTTGGTAAAGTCCCGCCGTCCTTTTAGCTAGCATTAGCCCTTTAGCAGTAGCCATTTGTTCCAAGCTGTGTTCTACATTATGTTCTACTCAGGGAACCATAGGCTACAGACTATTAAGAGAGAAAATTGCCCATTGGCTCCGGGCCCGCGGTGGGGCCGAGTAAAGCAGTTCCAGCTGAATGTGTACGTGATATTTCTGGTGGAGGCCCCCACTACCCCATCTCATCAGAAAGGGAATGGGGTGGAAGTTGGAGGTTCAAAGTAACCTATGGACATGGCATTAGAACTGGGGTGTGGCTGGGGTGAGTGTGGTCCACCAGGGCCAAGGGAGAGAGGGTGTGGTTCCTCCTCCTGCAGCACGCTGCACTCACTGTCACTGGTACCTCCAATATTAACCATAATCATAAAGGACACTGGGCTTCTGGCCAGGGAAACGTGGCGAGGCTAAAATTACAGTTGGAACGGCTTTCAATCATATGGATGAGCGAGTCAGTAAGTAAGTCATCTCAGCCCCGCAGCTGGGGGGGTTTGTTCTACAGCTCCGCGGGTTAACGATGTTTACCGCTGGGTTTGCCCTGGTTGGAGTCTCCGTCCTCGCTGCTGTGTGGAGACGTGTGACTCTGAGTGTCGCTGACGCTCTCTCTCTCCCTCTCTCTCCCCCCCTCTCGCTCCCTCTCTCGCTCCCCGTCCCCGCTGTGCTCCGACGGAGAGGCATCAACAGGTGGTGTGTCAGCAGGATCACTCTGAAGGAACAACCAATCACAACGCAGGCTCAACACTTAGCAACTTGGCTATCACAACAAAGAGGCTGGAAAACGTGTGATAAGAGATGTTGTCGTATGCAATTATTGAAATATTCATGGTTGAGATCTAGATACATGTGGTAATATGAGTAAATGAAATACCTTAAGTAAAGGTCCATTTGGCAGTTCATGCATGCTACTTGATAAAGTCTGTGTATCTGCCCTAAAAAATATATAAATAAAAGTTAGTGAGGTTAATAGTTGTGCATCTACAGAAATGTAAAGGAATCTGGTGTGTGTTGTGCAAAGTACCTCGTATTAGTCTCCCTCTGAACTGATGCAAGAGATGTATTTTGAGAAGAAAGGCTGCTTGTGGAGACCTGGAATAAACATCACATAATAATATAGATGTTTTACAAACAGTTCTAGAAACAATAAACCCCAAGCCCTGGTTATATGTTACATTGTACAGCCCAGAGATCACAGTCTCAACAGAGGGCAGTTGAAGCAGGCAACCTCCACCTAGGTCTCATAAACGGAATGGAACGCCACGAGACCAACTGACATGTTTTGTTCCCACCTGAGATTTCACATCTTCAGACTTTGAGCTGGAAGAGTCAACATTCCCCATCATGCCCCCCTGCTCCTCCTCCTCACTGCTGCTGGACGCAGTCCTCCCATTGGACAATGATCGCCCAATGGGCGGAGCTATAAATAAACAAATAATCAAAGTCAGTCATTACCGCTAATGCAGAGGCTTTACAAACGCCTCAAGGTAAACCGTGTATTTCAAAGGGATGAAAGACTTCAACGGAAGCAGGTGGCAGGTAGTTAGCGGGTAGTAGGGGTAGTTTAGGGGGGTTTACGTTGTCTCGCGGAGTAGGGGACCTCTCTGAACGGTCGGCACTGGTTCAGAAGCATTGTGAGCTGCTCAATGCGTTGGTCCTGGGACACACAGAAGACACGACACAACGGGCATCTTAGTTTAAAAAAAAGAAACATCTGGACGGTGGCTCTCACTCGTTAGACCCACCGCCCAGTGAAAACAAAGGCCACGCCCCTTTCACACAGCCTTCTCCTCATCAAAGCACAGCAGAGGGAGGGGATGGACATGAGCGGGGCTGGGAATACGAGCGCTGCCGCCCTTTTGGAGTGTGTGTGTGTGTGTGTGTGTGTGTGTCTTTGAAGTGGTGCCCGAGCCTGGTTTTACCATGTTTCCTTTAGTGCAGCTGACTCCAAAATTAGGCCTGGCAGATAGAGGACTACAACATGTGGCTTTGCCTAAAATGGCTCAGCTTTGTGTGTGTGTGTGTGTGTGTGTGTGTGTGTGTGTGTGTGTGTGTATGTGTGTGTGTGGGTGTGGGTGTGGGTGTGTCTGTGTGTGTGTGTGTGTGTGTGTGTGTGTGTGTGTGTGTGTGTGTGTGTGTGTGTGTGTGTGTGTGTGTGTGTGTGTGTGTGTATGTGTGTGTGTGTGTGTGTGTGTGTGTGTGTGTGTGTGTGTGTGTGTGTGTGTGTGTGTGTGTGTGTGTGTGTGTGTGTGTGTGTGTGCGTGGCTGTGTGTGTGTGTGTGTGTGTGTGTGTGTGTGTGTGTGTGTGTGTGTGTGTGGGTGTGTCTGTGTGTGTGTGTGTGGGTGTGGGTGTGTCTGTGTGTGTGTGTGGGTGTGGGTGTGTCTGTGTGTGTGTGTTTGTGGGTGTGTGTGTGTGTGTGTGTGTGTGTGCCACGTCTGTACCCAACTGTTAGTCTTTAAAGGTCCTAAGTGTGTGTATGTGCCATGCACGTGTGTGGTACATAGCACATACAAAAGGCCCTCTGTGCTTTGAAGGATAGAGGGCGGAGCCTGTGAGACATGGCAACATCCCAAAACATTTACAACTGTCTAAGCACTAAAAGATCACTGCAACTTTGCATAAACCAGCTGAAAAGAGAGTGGATATAGCACATTACACACCCCACATGTCCTATACCAACACACACAGCGCCGTAGCTGCTGAAAGACACGCTCTATTCACGGTTACCTTCTCCTCATTGGCGGCTAAAAGAGACGCCATTCCTGCTCGAAGCTTCTGCAGTTCCAGCTCTATAAAGAGAAAGCACCGTGCCATCATCCAAACATACCGTAGATGCTGAACTAGGGCATGCCAAATGAAGTATTAGATGTTTCCTACACACGCAGGAGATGAAACAGACTGCAGAAGAAAAATGATTGAAGTAAAGTTCCAGTAACAACAAAAACAGGGAAGTCTTATTGCATACAGATGCACATACAAACACAAAAACAGGGTTTTTTTTTGCTATGAATGTTAGGTAATACATAAAAGTCCACCAGTATTAATAGAAAAGGGGGATTATTTGGAGAACTATGCTAAACAAAAGCCAGATGTTTCCTGTGCAGCCATCAGAAGCAGAAGAGACTGTCTACACTAAATGATGCAAAAAGGTCAAGGCACAGAAAAGAGAGTAGGACCGTGTGAGTAGAAACAAACACACAATAGTTACTTTTTACATGTTATTGCAAGTTTTTTGGGTGCAGTGGATTTCTCGAAATAAACAATCTGGTTTCATTATTGGACTAAGGGACAAGTGAGAGCCCTGGGTGTATTGGCGGAGGAGTCTAAAGGAAGCACGTACCTCTCTCCGGGTTCTCCTCGGAGAGACAGGGCCGGGCCATGAGCTGAGTGGTCAGGGTATCAATCTCTGTGTTCTTGCTGAACAGAAGCTGCTGGAGGCAGCTGATCTCTACCTGTAGGTACCACGCAGAACAACGGTTCAATTGAAAACACAAACAAGTTCAGACATACACGGACGGACGCAAAATGTTTCTGCCCACACACACACACACACACACACACACACACACACACACACACACACACACACACACACACACACACACACACACACACACACACACACACACACACACACACACACACACACACGTGCGTCTTAAAGGGCACTGCTTACAACTTGGACCCAAATAACCGACTAAAGCTCTTTCACCATCAAAAACATATTTAGGAGCAGCATAGATGCATGCTCCTTAAGAAGAGGCCATAGAAGGATTAGGAAACTTTATTATTTTTCCACACTTAGTTCTGCACCGGTTCAGGATAGGGTCATATATATACACAGTACAACAACCACAACATCCCACATCCCCTATAACAGCTAATGAACTTTAAGGAACCAGTTATTATCCCATCCCAGATGTATAGGGACACATCCAGAGAGAAGACCAGCAGATGAATTGAATGCCTAATCGTTTTACCAGTGTCACAAAAAGAAAACCGGTCAATTTCCCATTTACACTTTAGAAGACTGTCAACTGGCCCCTGAGGTCCCAGAGAGAGGAGCAAGATGTTGAATGAAGTTCTAGTTCAAGTTCTAGTGACACATAATCTAGTCCACAATGGAACAGCGAGAACAGTCGGGTAACACTTTACTGTAATGCAGCCTTTAAAACCAGGGCACAACAACACATCATGATATTACGTCTCAGACTATATCTGAGACGATATTCAGTCACATATTTTAGGATATCACAGCCCTATCGAGTCTGTTCTAGTAGAAGCAGGGTTTTAATAGTCTGGCCCACCCCCCCGTAGATCTGTCTCCCCTATAAACCTCAGTGAACCTCCGGCCAATGAACTCAGCAACAGAGTTCACAGATTACACACACAGAGACACACAGAAAACACAAGTTACAGGAGGATAGAGACAAGGGGAACTATTGTGTAAAACTGGTGACAACAAGAAAATAAGAGATTACTATCTACAGATATGGTATGAGAGATATGCACGTGTAAAAAGAGCTGAATTTAAAAACAAACCAAAAAGGTTCTCGAGAAAAGAAACAACCGAGAGTTAATAACATGGAACCATGCCAAGATATACAAGAGCCTTATTTCGAGCTACAAAATTGTTCTCAGATTTCTTAAGAAAACACAATTTCCCATGAATGAGAAACTGTGTGAGAGAGAATAGTTTTAAACTGGCCAGAGCATCAGATCAGATTGTTCTCAACCTAGGAAAGTTCTGTATGACGGAATGGAAGCGTCTGGGCACCGGTCGTGTTTATTCTGAGAATGGAGACAGAGAAAGAACACAGACGCACGCTCTACCTTTGTTGCTTTGAGTTTCTTCTCATACTGCAACTTCTGATCTTCCAGGACTTCCACTCTGTCTTTGAGAAACCGAAGCTCCTTCAGCAAGACCTGCAACAGAGAAAAATATCAGGTTCCCAGAAATTATCTAATTTGGCTCACTATCTAACCACATTAGCCCTCTGTGATTAGCCCACACCACACCACAGATTAGATTGATTAATTATAGGGAGACTAATTATTGCCTAACCAAATGAGGGCCAAAACCGTGCACAAATTGCGGATGCATAAAGCGATAATGTGACAGTTATGGTTTTAGGACGAGGAGCGTTGTTAAGACACAATAAGCACCGCAGAAATGCATTTCCCAATGTGGTAAACACCATTCTATTAGGCCAGAGGTCATGCACGCGGGGGCTGCCTACACTCTGTTCGCCACACTGGCAGGGTGTCTCTGCGTTTGACCAGCTTTCTCCCAAGCTGCCATTCTCATAGTTTTCACCAGGCCTGCCCGAAGCGTCTGCCAGTGGGTGCATCTCCTCTGGGTCGCTGTCACAGGAAAGCTCCAGGGCCGAGCTCTGGCCCTCGGCGGAGGCCAGCGGGCAGCAGGCCTCTAGTGAGTCTGCCTGGGTGTCTGCCTGGATTCTCAGGTTTTTTTTCTCCTGGATCTTG
>CM051000.1:28413490-28440990 GCA_027704905.1 Muraenolepis orangiensis
GAAACTTTGTGTGGTTCAGCGTCCATGCTTCTGAAGGGAGCCAACTCAAGTGGTTTGCTGCCATTTAAAAATGCCAATGATAATTGGATTGAGAAGTGTAATGCAAAAATGCATTCAAGCATTCAAACACTTCACAGCATGTGCCATGCGCCATGTGAAGTATATGATTTCAGAAAACAACGATGTGTTAATTGAAAGTAAACGTTGCCAAACGTTGTTTATAATGTGTTTTTAAAGAAAACAAACTTCTAATGGACGTGTTTCCTGAATATGTATCCTTCACACACACTTCTTTATGCCTCAAAAGTGGGTTTTAATGAATGTCATATTGCACAAATATGAAATAATCAATATTCAAATTGACATTGTTTTATAGCAAATCCAGTTCATGACAAATGTCAGACAAACAGCGGACAAACATAAGTTGAACCTTTCATAAATACCTTAAACACAAGTATGTTTTGTTGTGTAAGCTACAGGATGTGAGCAAAGAGGTCTGTTTCATCCTCACCTGACAAACAAAGGTCCATCATTTCAAACTCCACGGGTCCAGCAGAATTACAAGTAAAAAAACAACAATTGCATTTTCACACAACTGTAAAAAACGGGAACATTGCATCACATCAAACAGAGCATGCAGGCACGCATGTAAGAAACCACCCCTTACCTTTTTGAGCCAGGTGAAATGCTTATGCAAATCAATATTGTACTCCATCCTGCAAGCCCATTGTAGTGTGCCTATCAGCGCCTATCAGCTAGATAGAGACCAGAACTCAGTGGGCATCCCAGGTGAGGTTGTGGACAGCAGAGAAGTTCCACAGTCACAAGCGGTGCTGGAGCTCCAGCACAGAGCCTGCAGCGAGAGAAGACCAGAACTTGTGTGTTTTGCAGATCTTCCCCCGTTCACCCCGACTCTCACTGGCTCTCCGTCCTCAAATTACACCCGGTGCATGAAGGGCTTTGGGCCGTGTGGTCTGCAGCCTTAAGGCACTGTCTCACATCCACTCCACAGCACAGCTTCACTACTCCAACCAGGACAGCTGCCTTTTTTATTATTTTCCTCTTTCTCTCTCCCTTTCTCCCTCTCTCCCCCCCCCCCCCCTCTCTCTCTCCCTCCCTCCCTCCCTCCCTCCCTCTCTCTCTCTCTCTCTCTCTCTCTCTCTCGCTCTCTCTCTCTCTCTCTCTCTCTCTCTCTCTCTCTCTCTCTCTCTCTCTCTCTCTCTCTCCTAAATGTGGCTTATTTTAGGGGGCTCACGAAAGGGGCAAATGAGTGAGGGAGCTTTCTGCAGCACATGCTTGTCAGATGTGATGCAGAGCGAGAGTGAAGCCAGGAAAGGAGCAGGGGGGGGGGGGAGGGGGGGGGGGACCTCGGGAGGGTACAGTGTAACGGGGGTACGGGGTGTTAAAGAGAGAAGAAGTGCTATTAAGGGAGGCGATTAACTGGGATGATGGTAAAAAATGAATGAGTGTTTGTTGGGAGAGGGAGGTCGGGGGGAAAGGGAGTTTATTGAGGAGGAGATGCACTAAGACAAAGACAATAAAGGTAGAAAGAGAAGGAGGAGGTGGGGGAGGAGGAGGAGGAGCGATATTTGAACCAGAGCTCTGGAACTGATTAGCTGCACAGTTTGCAGGAGGTTCAGACAAAGGAGAGGTCCTGCAGGCAGAGGTGATCAAACATAACTGTTTGAACCTGTGCAGTCTTTTATGTTTTGTTCGCGAATAGTTCACACACTTTTCCAGCATTTTAACGCTGGAAAGCGTACACAAACGTACACAACATGGAGGACACCCGCCTACAAGCATGTCCTTCTGCGGAGTGTTGGAAGCATTGGCCGTAGGTCAGTCACAAGGGGCGACGTATTACAAATCATAAATTATTCACCCCTCATTTCGTATCTCTTCAGCGAAGCCAGCAGTGCATGCACCGTGTCAGCTGAGAGCCCTGTGTTATGAGACGACTGCTCTTCCACACTTCCATGTCCTCCTGTAGCACCCTGAGGTCCTCAGTCATCCAAGGGCCCTGCATCCAGGGTCAAGTGAACTGCAGCCAGGGTCTAGGCTTGGAGAGTGACTAAGCTGCATGGCTTCTGGTGGGTACTTCTCCACTCTCTCTATTCAGTGCCAGGCAGGCGCTGCAGTGGCCTTCTGCAGCGACATAAGGTGGGAAATTATACAAATATTGCAGTTCTGCAATTACTTTTTGTCTGTGTGTGTGTGTGTGTGTGTGTGTGTGTGTGTGTGTGTGTGTGTGTGTGTGTGTGTGTGTGTGTGTGTGTGTTTGCGGGTGGTCAGGGTTTGAGACAAACCCATCTTTCAGCAGCATTTCTCTACAGCAATAGGTACGGTTGCATCAACAGCAAGCTCTTGTTGTTTCTTTTCTTTGTGTGGAATAAACAATGCGTAGAATTGCCCCTAGATGGCAGTATAATTGCTTTGTACTAAAACAATCCAACAATCCAACACATACAGATCTATTGTCACAAATCAAATATGTGTCTTACAGTCTTGAGCAAAAGAAAACCAAAATTACTTTTGCAATTTGACCATGATGTCGACATGGTGTTTACATAAACTCATTGTTTTAGAGTCATTGTGTGATTAATAGAAAACAGGTTTGTATTAGCAGACCCCCCACATACAAAACCCTGGTATATTTAGTGATCACTACAACTACCATGTATTGACTTGGTTCGAAGGTAGCTAGTAGTCTAAAGAGAGAAGTAAGTAACAAAAGTGAAAGTGAAATGAGGCTACTTAATATAGCGACATACAGTGTGACTGTGAACCGTGTGACACCGCATGCTCAAAGCGCTGAAATACCCACACTTACTTAGTTTGTTTCACACATATTTAAGGACGAATATAAAAAAAATATATATATATATATATATATATAATATAATTACTTTTCTCTTTAGACTACTAGCTACCTTCGAACGAAGTCAATACATGGTAGTTGTAGTGATCACTAAATATACCAGGGTTTTGTATGTGGGGGGTCTGCTAATACAATCCTGTTTTCTATTAATCACACAATGACTCCAAAACAATGAGTTTATGTCAACACCATGTCGACATCATGGTCAAATTCCAAAAGTTATTTTGATTTCCTGGCAGATTTGTCTGGCAGTTAGCAGAGTCTCGTATTTCACAACAACAACAACAACAACAACACAACCACCACCACCTGCCCTCTTTTCCAGTCCGTGGTGGTGGTGGTGTAGGCTACACCCAAACATTGTGTGCGGTGTGTGTGTGGCCAGGCTAATGCCTCTCTCTCATTATTATTTTTACCAGCAGTGACGTCATGCGTCTGCTCCGGCGGTCGCGCCGCCATGTGGCTGACATCTCCCGCCATGGGAAAAAAAAAAACCCGGGACAGTCTAACGCGCTTAACGTGAAAAACGCTTAGCGTGAAAAGGCTTAACGTAACTTAAAGTTAACGTTTATATAATAATCACACATAAACACATTTCTAAATCCTGCTATAAAAGTGTTTTTTCCAGATCTCCATCCATGCCATTATAAATAAAAAGGCTTAACTTAAGTAAGAGTTACAAAACCGCGATCAATAATCACCAAATGTCTCTGGCATATGTCTTGTCATTAGGACTTTCACCTGTCAACAAATCTAAACTTAAATCCTACCATTAGGGACCCGTTATGTGACATTAAGTTGTTTTACGTTACGTTAAGCCTGTTCTTTATAATAGAATGGATGGAGAGTCTTAGACTGGATGGAGAGTCTTAGACTGGATGGAGAGTCTTAGACTGGATGGAGACTCTTAGACTGGGGGGGGGGGGGTCGTTGTACAGTGGAGAGGAACAGGACCGGGGGAGACGCAGAGGACAGAGGGCAGATCAAAACTTTAATGAGAGTAATCGCTAAGGGACGAAGTTGAGATGCTCTCAATGTTTCTTTGTGCGATCCTATCTGGGAGCGGGGGTACCAACAGCCTCGCTGGCATCCATGTAGAGACCAACCACCGCGGGCCTTGATGTGGTCCAGGGCTTTAAGGTCTCCTCTCATTTCCTGCCTCAAACTCCCATCCCTTATTTTCGCACCGCCGAAACTTAAATTTAGACTTTGTTTAGCTTCATCTTTCTGCTCTTCACTGTCCTTAAGGCCCCGACCTCACAGACCCTGCGTGTTGTGTAACGTATGTTTACATGCAGCGTCTATTTCATCTAGTCTGATTCTCACGGGAAAAGACACATGTTTACTATCCATAACGAGTTGAACCCAAACCCATAGCGAGATGAACCCAAATCTCAAAATCTCTCATTTGCCACATGTATTATTAAATATATGTGTATTTAGTTAGTGTCATGTTCTATATAACCACACGGGGGCACTACAAGCCAAGATCGAAAATGCCACCGTTATCCCATGGAGGACAAAAATAACGTTTTAGACAGCTTAACGAAAATATAACGATAAGGGCCATTACATTTCCACATGGACGTGCATGGACATCATACTATTGTGTAAATGCTTCTTCCAAATCTGATTTTAAGATTCCATTTTGTGAATGGACAACTCACAATGACTGGGCTTTCTGGATGCATGTCAAAAATAATCTGAACACCCGGTTAACAACAAGATACCAATCACGTATCACAATCACCTCCACTTCATATGTCGCTACTTCATTTGATTTTGTATTCACATGATTGTGAAAGAAATATCGAGGCACTCGGTCTGCCTGCTTGGACCTAAAAAAAAAAGACTCCTTGTGGAGGCAGGTGATTAAAACAATGCTGGATACTACAGCTTCCAGTGAACCGCCAGACGACGGACGACGGAGAACCCAGCCTCCCACCGTGCTCGCTAGCTGTGACAGGGGGGGGGGGGAGCACAACATCAACACTATCAATCACACCGTTCATTGATTACAGATGAATGTTGCATCCATGCACACGTCATTTCACCCTGCTAGTGTCTTGCTTTCCCAGGAAATCATACCATATCATCATGTGATAATGATCCTATTGTGTGAGGGTGTGTGTGTGTGTGTGTGTGTGTGTGTGTGTGGGTGTGTGTGTGTGTGTGTGTGTGTGGGTGTGTGTGTGTGTGTGTGTGTGTGTGTGTGTGTGTGTGTGTGTGTGTGTGTGTGTGTGTGTGTGTGTGTGTGTGTGTGTGTGTGTGTGTGTGTGTGTGTGTGTGTGTGTGTGTGTGCATGTGTGTGTGTGCGTGTGTGTTTGGTGACGAGTTGTTCTCTTACCTTCCTTTGTTGGAAGAACACACTATTAAGTCGCTTTGGATACAAGTGTCGGCTAAATGACTGTATTGTAATGTATTGTAAGGTAAAGATTGAAAATATATGAAATATATGATATGAAAATATGTTGTGCTTATTTTTCATCATTGAATGATGTCATGGGTATATAGACACACCCTGACATCCCTCCGGTAGTGCGCTAGTAGCTCCATGAGCAGCGGAGGTGAGGTGGCAGATGAGCCGGTCTCCAAACGGCCCACTCATCCAAATCCTCAGCAGGCGGATGGTCCACACACACAAGAGAGGGGTTGGCACTCACGCGTCTGCGTTTATTTCTCCTTCGCGCGCGTGTGTGTGTGTGTGTGTGTGTGTGTGTGTGTGTGTGTGTGTGTGTGTGTGTGTGTGTGTGTGTGTGTGTGTGTGTGTGTGTGTGTGTGTGTGTGTGTGTGTGTGTGTGTGTGTGTGTGTACCACGCAATCACACACACTCACACATACTCCCATCACACCCGACACAATGGGAATGGAAGAGGCAGTTTTCTCATCAAATGCTCTGGTGTTCTCTCTCTCTCTCTCTCTCTCTCTCTCTCTCTCTCTCTCTCTCTCTCTCTCTCTCTCTCTCTCTCTCTCTCTCTATTTATGTATCTGTATCTGTATTTATGTATCTTTATATCTCTCTATCTCTCTATCTATCTATCTATCTATCTATCTATCTATCTATCTATCTATCTATCTATCTATCTATCTATCTATCTATCTATCTATCTATCTATCTATCTATCTATCTATCTATCTATATCTGAAGGTATAGGTTCTGATTAAATGAATCTTGTAAGGGCAAGGATACAGTAGTACAGGCCATTAATCAGCTCTGTGAACCCACGACTGGCACCATTTCTCATGAGTGTGCACCTGAAGTGTGCACGTGAAGCGCATGCATCATACCTGCGTTCATCATGGCTCCTCCATCCTCCTCCATCGTCCCGATGACAAACCTATTACAGGCACCCATAGCACCTCATGCATAATGATACGAGCATTGCCATGCTAGGACACGTGTGATGTCTATGTCCTGTATCCCAGGCTTGGCAGGGAGGCATGTTATTTATTCATGTGTTTATCTAATGAAGCACCTATGACATCTTTTCACGGTTGGTCTTCTGTTTAATTGCCAGTCCTGGCTGCTAGCACTGCTTGCTGCATACCTCTCATTGAACATGTTGTTGTTAACATCTCATCTTAAATGAAACACCGTTGCTAACATCTTTAGATTAGATTAGAATCAAATGTCATTGTACAGTACAGCGAATATCTCGGTCTGTTCACTATGTGAAGCATCAACACCTTTGTGTGTCAATGAGTCAATAGGGTATGTTTTACTGCAATGAAATTGCTTTCTTGGCCATGTCTTTGTAGACAGCGCTTTGAGCTGTGCAGTATTGACAACCTTGTGGTAATGGCTTTTCGATGAACACAATTTAAACTTCCCGCCAATACTGTGAAAACAGAATGATTATTTTAGTGCCCATCTTCCTTTAGATGAAAGCAGACATTGTTTAAAATAAGCATCATGTTATTGTGCACTTATGTGTGTATATATATATGCAAAGCAGTCTGCTGAACACACTGAACATAGAGGGCAGAACAATCAGGTCCCAAAGAGAATGAACCAGGGCATCGCAGCGTGCAGTCTCTCATGGAGGATAGCCTCTATCGCGGATGGAAATCACGGCCAGATATCTGAGAGCATCATTTAAAAGAGAGAGGCTACATGCGTCCATTCAGTGTTCAACACACGTTCAGATTGTGCATGTGGATGTGGATGATCCCACCGCCTATTGCCACCAAATAAGGCGTCCATGTGACAACCTAGGGAATAGCAATATCAATCTAAATCTATGTTTTTACACATTTGCTTCTTTTTTTTTTTCAATCTATGTACACGTTTGCACATATAAGGAAATTGGACTCGGCGGATTAGGTTGATGCGGTTAGGTTACTGTCAACCGTTCTATCTGTGTAACGACTCGCTCCGTAGGCAGGGTATGAGCGCAGACAATAGTGTACATTTTTAGCTCGGCAGGAATACCAACAAAAATATAATTTGCGTAACAAAAGCGTGGGACAAAAGCTATCTGGAAGGCGGTGAACACAATGTCAAGTCAAGTCAAGTCAAGTTTTGCTGCCAAAGGGGAAGTGAAACCAAGGGGTTAGTTACACTGTTAGTATGGGCGGTAACTAGTGAACTAACGAGGGACAGGTGAGAGTGACCAGTGGATCTCGAGGGCCGTAGAGGCGGCGGGGACCATGTACCTGTGGTCGAACCCAATGCCTGGAGTGTGGAATGGAGGACCCAGGAGGACCCAGTCCTCGAGTGTGGAATTATATCCAGCCAGATTCCCCAAAAAGACGATAGGGGATGGCTTTCCAAATTGTATTTCATTTTAGGGGAAACAAAGCTGCTGCCATCGCCTTCACCAAAATAGATGTATAACAAATCAAACAAATATCCTTGAGAAAATGCCAGAGTACGAGACGTACAAAAAAGGCTTTGTTTATAAATACTGAAGTTTGGTGTTCCAATATCATGACACAAAACACAGTGCGATCCCCAGCCCAAAGCTCCCCTCCGGAGCCAACGGGGATGGAGCAGCACAGCCTCCACACTTCAGGGCTATATTTAGGTTCCTATTTGAATAACTTCCAGCCCACTCGCCATCGTGTCTGCCTCTCGCTCAGACTCCCTTCTCTCAGCAGCACGACTATCTAACTCAGTTTTACATTTCTTACATTGCACCTTGGTCCTAGCCTTTATGCGGGTGTAAAGTATACTCTTCCATGTTCAGCATATGGAAAAGGGTCCGGCGTTAGAGGTTATGTTTTATAACATGACACAAGATGGGTCACGGATGGGGGTCCAGAGCCTTTTACAGGCGTCGAAGCTTTTGGCGAGAGATGTTATATGTAGAGATGTTATGTGCTTTAAAGTGAATAGAAATGTCTGTTCATTTTCTGGACACGATGTGCTCATGACTCATTTTGAAGTTGCTTTGAATAAAGGGCTAAAAGTGGGCTAAATGGCGAGGCATATAGCGACGAGAGGTAAACATACGTTGTTTACCTTGATGTTGTATCAATGCTAATTGAGTAAATAGGCCTACTTCTTTGTTGTACTTGGACACTGATAAATAAGGTCAAGTAAAAGTATATTTGTACAGCACCTCTCACAGAAAACAGAGTGCTTTACATTCAAAATACACGGCCACAAGAAACGGCAAAGCGTGAACACATAAGAGCAAGGAGTCTTAATTAATTAATTAATTAATTAAAACACATGAAATGGATGAAATGAAGCGCACAACCAGAAATTAAAATTAAAACAGGTGCAATCCGAAGAGTAACAGAACATGGAAATAAACAGTTAAACACAGTTTATTTTTTTTAAACACAGTTTGAATATAAAGGTTTTTTAGCTCTCTCTTTTTCATGATTGGCCATGCAGAGCAGGCGAACTTTAAAATTGATCAAGACGTTAATTACAGAGACGATGACATTGGGCTGATATGTGATCTCTTGTGGTTTCTGGATAAAAACCAAGCGGCAGCGTTTTGAACATTTAGCAGAAAAGCAAAAGAAGATGTATTTATTTATTCAAACGGGTAAAAAAGGGTGTTTGCATAGTCTAAATGAGAAGAGATAAAAGCATGAATGGTCATTTCTGTTTCAACCTTGGACACGACAGACCTTAATTTAGCAATGTTCCTGAGTTGAAAAAAAGCACGATCGTGGGAGCTGGCTGACATGACAACGACAATGCTTAGTCCATAATAAGTAAGCTAAGTGTAATAAGCTTGGTGTAATAAGCTTAGTGTCAGGAGCAACTATTAGAGTTTCAGTTCTCTCTGAATTTAATTGAAGGAAGTAGTCATTGAAAAGGGACAATTTGGATACCTCCTCAGGTTTAAACAAACAGTCAAACTGGATATCATCCACATAAACATGATAAGAAATGCCTATTAAATGGCTATCTCATTTAGAGGCAACATATGCTACACAAACAGCACTGAACCCAGAACAGAGCCTTGCATCATAGGTGCCAGACATCAAAAGACACAGAAAGACTCCTATCCTTCCAGATAAGATGAGAACCAATCCAATGCAGACCCCGAAATACCAGCCTACAGTATTTAAAAGGATTCCATGATCCATGATCGTATCACACACTGAATTCAGGTCCAGCAAAACCAATACTGAACCCATTGCTCCCATCTTGCTCCTTTTCTGTGCTAATATATTGCATTTTATGTATGCACTTTTATATTTAACTTTATACAGTTTGTACTTTTTACATATTTTTTATTCTATTCTTTTTTCTTTTATAACTGCTGTCTGTCGTCGGGTATTGCACATAAGATTTTCACCTATTGCTTATACTTGTATAACTCGTGATAAACTTGACTTGACTTGATTGTCTGCAGGCATCATAATGTCGTCAGAGACCTTAACAAGTGTAGTGATTAGATTAGATTAGATTAGATTAGATTCAAATGTATTGTCATTGCACAGCACAAGTACAGTACAGCGAAAATAATTTAGCATCTAACCAGAGTGCAAATGTTGCAGTAAAGTGCATGGTAATACATAATGTACAGTTCAAATGTACAGGTTATGTTAGTCTAGGTATAAATGTGATATGAGCATAATAATAGCTGTATATATATATGTATATATATATATATATATATGTATATATATGTATATATATATATATATATATGTATATATATGTATATATATATATATATATATGTATATATATATATATATATATATATGTATATATATATATATATATGTATATATATATATATATATATATATATATATATATATATATACAGGTAAGTGAGTATTTAACAGGTAGTGATCAGGGGTATGCAGTTATTGAAAGCAGGATACAAATATATAGATGTAAATGTATATACAGGTGAGAATATATAAATGTATATGTATATACAGGCGTAGGAGCAGTTCTATCAGATTTAAATAGATATGGCAGGTACAGTAACCAGGTATCTTAGTAATAAATATGTAAACTATAGAGAGGTGGGTAGTTGCTTTTTTCGTTTTTTACAGTTAGTCAGAGATGATGGTGGTGATTGTTATAGGTGTTGAGCAGAGGTGTTGAGCAGAGGTGTGGGGCGGGGGGGGGAGCAGGGGGGGGGGGCAGCAGAGAGGGCGTCAGCAGGGGGGGGGTGCAGCAGGGGGGGGTGCAGCAGGGGGGGGCAGCCGGGGGGGGACAGCAGGGGGGTGCAGCAGCAGGGGGGACGACAGCAGGGGGGGCAGCAGGGGGTGGGGGCTGTCATCGTAGTACAGAGTTCAGGGAGATGACAGCTGAGGGGAAGAAGCGATTCCTAAGCCTGCTTGACTTGGAACAAAGGTCTCTATAGCGCCTCCCGGAGGGGAGGAGGGCAAACAGTCCATGGTTGGGGTGAGAGGGGTCATCCACTATTTTTTGTGCCTTCCTCAGACACCGTTTGTGGTGGGTAGTGTTTATTGCAGGGAGGGGTAGTCGTTGGGCGGTTTTCACCACCCTCTGCAGCGCTTTCCGGTCGGAAACAGTGCAGTTTCTGTACCACACTGTGATGCGGTTGGTGAGGATGCTTTCAATAGCACACCGGTAAAAGTTCACCAAAATCTGAGGTGACAGGTGGGCTTTCCTCAGTCTCCTCATGAACACGATGACTGCAGGATAACTACCCATGTTGGACAGAGGGCCGACTGGTTGCTGCCCTCATACAGTATAGCCCTATATCTAGGCTCTAATTAGCGGCAAATCTCTCACACACTCTCGCTTTTCTCACTCCATGGCTCCATTTTCAAACCTGACAACAGCCACTGCAGGTTTGGAATTGCTGTGCTTTATATGACACCGCCACATGCTAATGATGACCGCATTATTCATCGGAAGCCGTCCTCGGTTGTTAAATAGCAGCTCCGTAGATTAGTGGCCACCTCTGCAAACACATTTAACACACCACCGCACCCATGTGTGGTGCATGTGTTATGGACATAGGCGATGCTGAGAAATACCCCCGGCTTGTTGAACCTGCTCTTGTCTTCACAGCTTAGCTCCCGTTAAAACATAGAGCATGGTTAATAGGCCATGCGAAGGAGGGAGATGTTGGTGGTTGGTTGATTTTTATTAGTAGAGTTCGATCATTTGAAGTACACCCAATTAAGTGAACTTCAAGAGCGCTGAGTAATTATCGGACCGGTCCTATAGCCACGTGACAACGTGTTTGTCATGACTAAAGGAACCTCAGACTCTCCCTCGGCTCATAATAACACACACGCACGCACGCACGCACACACACACACACACACACACACACACACACACACACACACACACACATATATCGCAGACACACACACACACACACACACACACACACACACACACACACATACAGATCGCAGACACACGCACGCACACGCACACACACACACACACACACACACACACACACACACACACACACACACACACACACACACACACACACACACACACAGATCGCAGACACACACACACACACACATACACATACACATACACATACACATACACATACACATACACATACACATACACATACACATACACATACACATACACATACACATACACATACACATACACATAACATACACACACGCACACGGTTGAGCTGATTGAGTTATTATGAATACAAATGACTGAGAAGTAGACTTTGTGGAGGTGTTTCTGTATTGTTAAGGTTGGACTTCTTCATAGTCATTGTCGTATTAGTTTGAGTTTTGATGTGAAAACAGCATCATCTGCTGTCACTTTCCAATACATTGGCTTTTTTTTCATTTCAAGTGCATATGTGTAAGAATATGTGTATTGCTGAACATCTTGGCATGTTCGGAATGTATGTATAACTTCTATAGTTTAAGATAAACGAGGCGATGCAATTGCTTAAAAAACAACAACATTTTTTTATTAATTTCCATGTAGTTCATTCTATCACAAAAACATTACAGCATTGTCTTTTATTGTTTATTTTCAGAAATAAAAATCTTCTAATACATTCAAAAATATGTTAGAATAATATAAAACCAACCCGGTTGTGCATCAAAGGGGATTGGACGACAACTGAACTGGCAATCACTATGGATCACCACCGAACTTTATAACAATAAATATACCTAATACCATTTGGAATATTTTACTTACACACAGATGCACGCGCACACACACACACACACACACACACACACACACACACACACACACACACACACACACACACACACACACACACACACAGGTGCAGAAAGGAATCATCACCGCACATTATGATAAACCGACAAAAAGTCCACATTCTACTTCCAAAAATCAGGAGAGGGAACAAACAAACAAAGAGAAGATAGAAGATCAAACCATGACCTCATGCACCGACGGAGCACCAGAATGCACGGCTGGCATTTCAACTGGCTATAAATACACTGTGCAGACAGACCCCATTAACACACATAGCAGGACAATGTAGAAAACAGGACTACAAACAGACTGGCTCCGGGACAGGGTTTTTAAAAGAAACGGCCTTGTCATTTGCAATGGTTGCATTTGCTTCAGGTAAACAGAAATAAAACATCCATTTTATCGTGGTCACTCAACAACATGCAACTATACCAGTCCGGCACTCCATGCAAAAAGCTCTGTGAGCGGCAGAGCGGATGACGGCCTCTCAGTTTTGGTGTCATCTCCATCATTTCCTTGGCAGACCTCCAGTGAGGACCATAACCCACTAGACCCAAAGGACGGGCTGGACCTCCCGGGGTGGTTTCCTCCCTAGGCTACGGAGACGGGGGTGTCTTCAGGGAGTTGCAGGAACCCCCCTGGCTACTGGTCCCCTGGTACTGGAAAAAAAGATACCAAATCATCATCCCAACATATTTCAGTGCAGTCACGTGAATTAACAAATTAGTAACTATGAATTTAAAGTTCCCGTAAACATCAAATAAAAGGAAAATATTCAAGAAGAGATGCAAATGGTTGAACGCACAGAGTCAGATATACTGTACATTACTTAATGTTCTTCTCTTGTCCTATTCTGTTCAATTCAAATATCAATCTTTGTGATTGATACGGCAGGAAAACCCCACTCCACTAACAGTGAAATGGTTCCCTTTACTTTAACAGACAGGCACACTGTACACATGTCATAATAACTGTCTATAACAATGTGTTTGAAAAATATAACATAAATAATTCATGTGTTTTCTCTCTCTCTCTCTCTCTCTCTCTCTCTCTCTCTCTCTCTCTCTCTCTCTCTCTCTCTCTCTCTCTCTCTCTCTCTCTCTCTCTCTCTCTCTCTCTCTCTCTCTCTCTCTCTCTCTCTCTCTCTCTCTGTCTCTCTATCTCTCTCAACACTTAAACAGAATACTTCATTGCCGGTCTTAATAAATATTCCTTTACCGGTCTTGACCGTCACCTGGCACCCCCCCTCTCCACCTCCCTGCCTCTCTATTCTAGGTGCACACACTAAAGCCATTAATGCAGGCTGAGTGCACAGGGTCATGGCGACTTGACTCCTCTGCCCGCTCACCTCTCTCCCCTCAGCCTTTCTCCACTGCTTTTATCTCAGGTGCGTAGCAAGCACCTTCAAGATCCTTCCTCTACTCTACAAGCTCACACAGGCAGAAGGAAATACAGTCTGTGTGTGTGTGTGTGTGTGTGTGTGTGTGTGTGTGTGTGTGTGTGTGTGTGTGTAGATGTGTGTGTGTGTGTGTGCGTGCGTGCGTGCGTGCGTGCGTGCGTGCGTGCGTGCGTGCGTGCGTGCGTGCGTGCGTGCGTGCGTGCGTGCGTGCGTGCGTGCGTGCGTGTGTGTGTGTGTGTGTAGGGGGTGAGTGAGGGAGTGATTCTACATGAATATGGAGAAACAATCTCCAAGTGTTTTTTTCATTCTATTGAGATATTATAGTTGCCTTCACTGCTTTCAGTCGTCTATAACACACACACACACACACACACACACACACACACACACACACACACACACACACACACACACACACACACACACACACACACACACAATAGTAATAGGTTTCATTAAATTCCGGCTTAAAGGATAAGGCTACAGCTCTTTTCAGTGTCCCCCGAGGTCTAGTCATGCATCAAGCTACTCAACTTAATACTGTCAGATGTAAATGCACATCACAATCACACACACACACACACACACACACACACACACACATAACAACCACACACACACACACACACACACACACACAACCAGACACACACATTACAACCACACACACACACATAACAACTACACACACACACACACAACAACCACACACACCCATTACAACCACACACACACACACACACACATAACAACCACACACACACACACACACACACAACAACCAGACACACATAACAACCACACACACACACATAACAAGCACACACTCACACATAACAACCCCACACACATATTACACACACACACACACACACATAACAACCACACACACACACACACACACACACACACACACACATAACACAACCACACACGCACACACACATAACAACCACACACACACACACACACACACACACACACACACACATAACAACCACACACGCACACACACACACACACACACACACACATAACAACCACACACACACACACACCACACACACACACACACACACACACACACACACACACACACACACACACACACACACACACACCACACACACACACACTCGGCAGGTGTAAGTGCTCACCTCGACGAGAGGGTGCCAGTGGGCGACGGGCTTCCTGGGGTAAGTGAGCATTTCACTCCAGTGGTTTCGACCGAGGGTCTCCGCGTCGTTCCCCACCCGGCACACGCCGATCACCTCGTTGTGGCCCACCCTGTAAGACACACACACACACACACACACACACACACACACACACAGTAACATTAGCAGGGAGGACACGGCTAGCAGTTGGTTTAGCGACGGGCAGCGTGATGAGGACATAACTATGATACATGCTGTTCAGCGGATGCTTTTATATCCACCTCCCCAGGTGAGATTCAAACCCCACGCACCACCGGTTGAGCTTAACGGGTGGAACAGGGTTTTGAGTGGGGGATCTGACAGTGGGGTAGAGGGGCAGAACAGCAGAACACTTCCTCATCAAGTCATCCACATGCATCAGACACCGCAGGCCGGCTGTGAAGGATATTCAAACAACCCGCGGAACGGCCTGGAGTCGTGGGCTATTAAGAGAGGAACAGCCGAGAGGCGGTTGACGTGTAAGTATAACTGGGCTATCTCGGGGCTTACCGGTCGTAGTCCATCACAGCGATCAGCAGGCTGATCTGGTCTATGTTTTCAGGAGGAACGTCGAAGACGATGGCCTCGTTGTAGACGGGATTCAGCGTGTTCCTCTTGGTGGAGGTTTTCCGTTTCTTCAGGCGGCGCCCCTCACACATGAGGGACACCTTGACGTATGGATCTGAACGGAGAAGACGGGTCGATGAATCGGAATAGGGAATATATATACACAGGGGGAATCTGATAGACAAAGTATCCATCGTTACCTGATGCCCCAGTAATATCCATCGCTTTGAGATTGCGAGCCTTTATCATGGTGATGGTCAGTCGGCCCGCGGTAGGGAGGTAACACAGGGAGAACATCAGATCGCCAAGGTCCACGTTATCCTACGAGAAAACACAAGCATCGTTAATCAACATGCTGGCCTCATCCGGTTCTGGAGAACCGCATAAGTGATTGGGCTTTCATTCGGCTACACGCAGGCTTTCCACACAATCAAGCAATCTGTGAATATATTATAAGCTTTCATGGAACCTGCTTACTGACTTCTGTTGGCTGATGTTGTTCCATGGAAACTGGAATGCTGTTGTAATTTTAATATCCGTGATGGTGATTGTGTTTTGTGGGTGACTTGCATTATGTTTGCCCGTTTTTAAAAGCATTAGCCACAACATCTCCAAATTATGAATGCTGTGCTACTTTTGCATAATTATTTTTTAATTATTCATTCCCACATCTTCGACCACTGAAAACTCTTATGGTTACATTTTTTTAATGCGTTCTTTTGTTCCAAACAATTCGATCTCAGCCCTTCTGTTTGGAAACTTTTAAGAACAGCATGTATAATGATTCAGACTCCTCCAGCAAACATTTACTCGAAAAACAAGGTCCCTGAAGCACATGCTCTAAGCTAAAAACTGGTGTTTCACAAATTCTGCTGTTGAAATACTAAATCGCAATTATCGCCTGTGCTGAAAATACCTCCAGCGCATGCTTAACGCTGATATCCTCCTGCATTTAGAGACATTTAGAGGCATGGAAGCCTCATTCCTTATTCCATTGAAATGAACTTGGCCAATGCATAGCACCATGATACACGAGACGTCCCTCAAAGCATTCCATGAATGAAGAAGACTACCGTATGGATTAGACTCGGATCATCAGGTCCACGGTTTATCCTCAAATCCCCAGGTCTCTTTTTCCATTTGTATTGGAAATTAAAGCATTAGTGTGAGTATTAAAAATGTTGCATTCTCTGGTGCACCATAAGACTCCCCCCTGACCAACCTGGAGGATTTAAGCAACTCTATACATGTCCACACTAGAGAACAGAGAGAACACCCAAAATACACATAAAAACATCTAAAAAATATGTAATTTATATTTTTCCAAAAGAGGACCAAAGTACTACTACTCCAAAAAGGTGTAAGACAAATACTTTGGGGAATTTTAGGGGAATTGAGGAATTCATGCTTTGCTTGCAGATGTATATACCTGACCATTAACAATTGTCCAGAATGCATGTTGCCCCAGCACATAGTGAACAGGTGGGCGTGGGAGATACTTGTGAATGTGTTGCTGATGTATGTGTTGTGTTATGGTGGGTCTGTGAGCTGGAGAGTTCTGCAGGGATTCATGACTCAACAGAGACCTCTGGAGTTAGCTCATGACTCAACAGAGACCTCTGGAGTTAGCTCATGACTCAACAGAGACCTCTGGAGTTAGCTCATGGCCCTGAGCGCTTCCACCATAACCACTTTTGTCTTCCATAACCACTAACTTCTCATTTCTCCACCCTCCAGGGTCTTATCCGTCCCTCCGTCATGATATTGCCATAACTTTGCAATGGCCCTCACATCCATCATAGCTGTCATCTGTTTTGTTGTTGTCCATTTCTACAAAGTGTCAGAGGTCTTTTTCAATCCCGTCTTAATGGCGTATCTCATTGCAGCTCCCCCCCCCCCATCTGTGGGTTGTGCCGCACACAGTGGGATTAACAGCCCATTACGGTCACTGGCATTACTGTTAGTACGTCCATGCCCTCGTGACCATGTGATCAAATATCACAGAGCCCAGAAGAAATTACATCAGTCGGGGAAAGAGGGGAGAGAGGGGAGAGGGAGGAGGGGGGAGGGGCATCTGGGCTGGAGTCGGCCTCTGATTGTCGTGGATTGCGGGAGGTCTCAAGACACGCGATTTGCAGCCTCACCCGGAGAGTCGGGAGGGAAAACATTTTTTCAAATGGGTTTTATGTCAGACCATGGCACATCTCTTTCTACAGAAACCATTAGTGTGTACTTCAGCCGCGCTCCTGAGAGATTTGGCACGGATAATCAGATAGTCCCCCCCCCTCCCCACACACATGTTCCCAGTCGGCCTGGGGTTTGGACCACCGACCACACGGCAAGGCAAGACCCATCATTAAGACCAGTGGTGTAGTGTGTGCTGCCGAAGCCAGACTTTGAAAGTCACCAAGCGGGTAGGAGCCTTTAGAGCCGGCTGTAAAAGACAGATACAAATTTGGCAAATTTTAGCTGATCACCTAAAAAGGTTAAATATTCATGTTGAAAAAAGTTTTTTTCCATAAGACATCAACAAGAGCTCCTCAGACACATTTATCCTGGGATGAAAAAATAAAGGTTTGTTGGCTGAGACAGCGATCTGATATCAGGAATCTATTTCTGAGAGTGCATACCTCCGTCACACCAAAAGGTCTCGGAAAACCGCCACAACTGAACCTCTATAGTGCTTAATTTGCTCTGGCCTGAAGTCGTTTTTGAAGTTTATATCCGGATCTGCGCCACAATCTTATCAACTGTTCCTTGGCCCATAAGTAATCTAACCATCAAGTTTTGTCCAACGTTTTGAGTTATTTTGCAAACTGATGAACAATCAAACAAACAGACAAACAAACATAAAAACAGAGGCAAAACATTACCTCCTCCCATCTTCCATGGTGGAGGTCATTTGAAACTATCTTGTCAACTAATTCCTCCTTCCACCTTCCAGGTGTTCATTTTTGGAAATACTGCTTGCCGTATAGCTCATGCTAATGCAAATCCAAAAAAATGCCTGAAACCATCACCTTAATTCATCAATGAGAAGAAAGGTTCTGGGTTAGATTCTCAATGTCCGAAGCATTCCTGTAGGCAATCCTTTTGCAAAATGCCCCAACCCATATTTCCCGCTTTTTTATGAACTGTATTTGGACCCCCTTCATCGTTTGCTAATAGTGTCTCTGCTCAATGCTTCAATGACTAAATAGAGATGAATGACTCATCAACAAATCCATTTAGTTGTAAAAAAAAAAAAATCTGCTGACTCACCGTGGAGACGTACTGGATGTCTCGGCAGAGTCTTGTCTCTCGCGGGAAGTCCACCAGATCCAGGAAGTTGTCCACCACCACCTGACCAATGATGTCGTGGCGCGAGAAGCGGTCAAAGTCATAGACGCTAAAGTGCAGCTTGCGCGTGGGCAACTCTGAGTACGCCACGGGGAACAGGAAGACCTCGTCAAAGACGGGGTTTAGCGTCTTGCGGTGCACCTTGGTCTGATGCTTGGTCATGCGATCAGGAAGCAGGTAGATCTTCACGTAAGGGTCGGAGGTGCCCGAGAAATCCTTGGCAGGGAGACCCTCGGCTTTGTGGATCTTGACGATGAGCTGCTCCAGGTCGCAGTCGAACCTCAGGAGGAAGTGGAGGCGCCCGCAGCGCCCGGCCCGCCTGCTGCCCTCCTCCCCTTCCAGGGAGCGCTGCTTGTAGAGCTCCGGTTTGAGGCGACCCAGGCCCAGGCCCATCCCGGTCAGGGAGTCCTGCCTCTGGAACTGAGCCACGTTGAAGTCCGGGTTGGACAGGTTCATATGTCTGCGGATGGTGCCTTGTCTGTGAACAGGAAGAGAAAGGAAATGGCAACCAACGTGATACTCATATGTACAAATTTAACAGCCATAGAAAGATCACGTGAAGAAATATTTTATATCATCAAAACATAATAAACAGCAAAGGGCCTTGCCTCCCATTCACTGAATGAAGTAGATACAACTATGAAATTCAAGTCACCATAGGAAAGACCTCTGACTTCAACAGACCAATCGCACTCACCCAATCTCCGCCATGGAGGGACCAGAGGGCGGCGGTAACGTGGCCTGCCTCTGTACGCGGGGGTTGGTGTGGACGCCGTTCTCCCGGGTCTTACACTGGGCATCCAGGGGGATGTCCGGAGACGTGCGGCTGATTTTCATGGCCGCCTCCGGGGTTGGCAAAACCTCCAGCGGCGGTGACACGGGTGTCACCGGGACCTCCGCCACGGACACCACGGAGGCCACGGGGGTGGGCTCCCGGGCAGGGGGGTACGGCGGCGCCTGGGACTCACGGCGGACGTGGGCGGGCGGATCCACGGCCGTGTACATAGGCTGCCGCGGCTGGAAGTTGTGCGGGACCAAGGGGGCCATGGCGGGGTTGAGGTGCCCGTGAGCGTCCTTGATCCTGGGCGAGACGCCGCGCTCCCTCCATGGTATCCAGCAGAGCTTCCAGGAGACAAAGAGGGACACCCCGAACAGGGCCAGGCCACAGGCAGTCACCACCAGGGAGAGCAGGCTCACCGATATATCTGGAGGAAATCAACAGGATGCGTGTTCCATCAGCGTGAGAGGAGGAAGCAGAAGGATGGTCGCTGGCAACACAGGAAAATCATTTCCAACCAAGATTACAACTCCGGGAACTGTAATGTAATATTTCTCAGTCTGACATTAAACTGACATTTACAGCAGGCCGTCTTTCCGCCCCATCTCTGCTTTCCGTGCGGGAAAGTGCAAAGAATAAAATGATTAGATAGCGATGGAGAACGTTGTACTTTATGTTCTGTTGAACACGGCCGGTGAGAACATTCTCGGTGGACCATTTCCCATCAGTCTTGTGTACGGGTGTTAGCGCTTGTAAATTCACATGTAAAAGTGAAGTCTTGAGGGAAGAAAATAATTGAATGTTTCGTGAGAGAAAATGCACAGCTGCATTTACCACAGTGTTGAGTTGTAATATTATTATTTTTTAAAACACAGTAGGACAGAACAATGGAGACCTTGGAGGGCCTTGGTTCATGCAGATTTAGACCTTCCTTTTTAGCGTTTTACACAATCAACCTGTGTTAGCTGAGAAATAGCATTTAAATATTAATTTCTTCGTTGTTATTTTTCCTCTGTTAAACAGAAGAGACTATTGGTTTTCATCAGCAACATGCGTTCCCCTTCTTGCCTTGACTACAGATGTATGTCTGTTTTCGCAATTATTTTAAGTCTTGCTATGTTTCTAGCATACAAATAAAGGACAATGTGAGAGACTCAGACTTAGTCATTCAAATCAAAATTAAGCTATTATAAAACAAGCTATTCTCCACAAAATAGATGAATCACCTATTGATAAACTGGTAATTACAATAGTGATCATCTGAGATGTCATTAGGTTGGTGTGGGAAGACTCTTGAGACGTTGAGACGTTGAGATGGCCCAATAGAAGCACGGCGACTGTGTGGGCGCTGCTGTCAGTTGCTGCTGTGTAGATTCACAGGATTGAACATGAGGCCTGTACGTCTTACCTGTGTGCTCCTGAGGGATGTTTTCTAGGGTCGAAGGACCAGGAACATTGATCTGATAGCGCCCAGGGACCTCAGCAGACTGAACAAATCTATAGATGCCCACATAGATCCATTGGCAGAGGCTGCCTCTCTCCACCGAGGAGTGAACTCTCTCTCCGGTGTACTCAATGCAGCGCCCCGGCCACATCAAAGTTTCAGTAGGAAGGAGGCGGTGACCCGCTGCACGGAACACGCCATTTTTTGGAAACTTCATCTGTGAACGTGTGAAATGCTCACGTCTGATGGCTACTAAAATCAAAGTCTAAATCTGGAGGATAGAATCCTCTTCATTGGTCACATACATGTACACACACACAGAGTGAAATGTGTTTCTCTGCATTTAACCCATCCTAGTATAAGGAGCAGTGGGGCAGCTATTGTATATGCAGTGCCGCCCGAGGAGCAGTGTAAGGGGGTGTGGTGCCTTGCTCCTGGGCACCTCGGCAGTGCCCAGGAAGTGAACTGGCATCTTTTTTCCAAGGTACCAGTTGTTACTCCATACTTGGTCCTTTTTTTTACCAGGACTTGAACCTGCGACCTTCCGGTTCCCAAGCCAAGGCCCAACAGACTGAGATATCCTGCCATTGCGCTTCTGATAGTATAGCTCAGGAGATAGAGCGGTCACCGGAAGGTTGCTGGTTCGATCCCCGGCTCCTCCTAGCAAAAACACTGTAGAGGTGTCCTTGAGCAAGACACCCTAACTGCTCCCCTCTGTATGAATAGCTGACCGCTGCTCCTAATACTAGGACGGGTTAAATGCAGAGAAATTCCTTTCTCTGTACTGTACTTAATAAGTAATATTATTATTGTAAATGCTGGACACAACTGGAGACATTTTACTGGAGCAAAATGGTCATGCGTGTGGAGGCCCCTGGTGTTCAGTCATGGGGCGTAGGTCCGTACTACACCACTGAACAGGACGCCATGTAGTCACATGATGCGTCTAAAGATGAGAGGCATTGAGCAGGAGCAGTTTAACATGCTAGAATAGGCTCTATGGGTTTGGCATACCACCCCTATTTGTAATTACTCATATTATTCAGAGGGCCATTTAGACTATGATTGACGAGTTAACAAAATTGAAAAAAAAAAAGATTTAACACACACACACACACACACACACACACACACACACACACACACACACACACACACACACACACACCACACACACACACACACACACACACACACACACACACACACACACACACACACACACACACACACACACACACACACACACACAGTCACTGGTGTCACTCTGGCTCGCGTCTCTGGAATTGGATTCAGTCTCTCCCGCCCTCCTTCGGTTTCCCGGCCGTTGAATTAGTTGTTGTGTGTGCGGCTGCCTGCTGCCACGCAGCCGGCTGACACATTTCACCCCCGCTACCGACAGCCACTCACGGCGTGCTCTCCCAGTTACAGTTCAATAAGCCTCAGTCTTATTACACACTGTCTACATTAACTACACGGTTAACTACATGGACCGTGCTCGGGGAGGCGTTAGAGGGTTAACTATAATGTAACTGTTCTTCCTACAGCCGCTCTCTGTCGGTTTTCAGAAAACCGGTCAACTTACTTATGCGTGGCCGCATTTGGGGCCATATACTAATATCCACTCGGGACACATGAGGCCGCGATGCAGCCGTCAACAGTCAGTGTCAAGGTGGACATCGTGGACATGATTACGTCAAGTGATGCACATGTGAAGGAATGTGCAAGAACCAGTGGCATCTAAGACTCCACCCCCCCCCCCCCCCCACACACACACCGCTCCCCCCCCCACACACACACCCCTTTACACACACACACACACACACACACCACACACACACACACACACACCACACACACACACACACACCACACACACACACACACACACACACACACCACACACACACCACACCACACACACACACACACCACCTTTACGCACGCAGGCGCACACACAACACACACACACACACCACACCACACACACCACACACACACACCACACCACCACCTTTACACACGCCGCGCACGCAGGCGCACACACAACACACACACACCACACACACACACACACACACACACACACACACACACACACACACACACACACCACACCCTCCCCCAATCCGCTGCCTGACTATAGGCCTACACAAAGCACATGGTTTAATTGAAGGTGAATTCGAAAATGATTTAAATATCAAAATGTGTAGAAGTGCCAACTACAGTGTTACTTAAAATTGAATCCAACGCCAATACAAATTCAACTATAGTTGTCCGATAGGTCAATATGATGCACACATGTAAAGCTACTCCACATAAAGTAGCCGAGTGGACCAATTTACCAATTGCACTATAATGAAACAAACTAAAACCTATATGGCCAAAAGCAAGCACATCATTGAAACGCCATAAGAAAAGAAAACCCGTATACAGTGCAACAAGTGGCCTGTCTATCTGCGTGTCGGGTTTAAAGCGGTCTATTCGTTAAAGTGTCATGCGTGGTGAAAAGTGGACGGTCGCTCGGTCCTCACCGGCATCCGTGTGGCGCGGCCTGGCGCGGTCTCGGAAATAGTAGACGAAATCCAGGCAGTGGTCGTTCTGCACTTCTCCTCTTGAGCAAAGGTCGGACAGAAGTTCCAGTGCCGTTTGACAAATCTCATAATCTATGTCGCCAGGCATTGCCCACCACCAGCATGCTTAGAAACGCAGCCTGGGCTCGGAGGCACCGCACCGCACCGCACCGCACCGCACCGCACCGCACCGCACCGCACCGCACCGCACCGCACCGCACCGCACCGCACCGCACCGGTCCGATCCACACCGCACCGCACCGCACCGCACCGCACCGCACCGCACCGCACCGCACCGCACCGCACCGCACCGCACCGCACCGCACCGCACCGCTCCGTCCGCCACCACGCTTACTATGGTACCCAGACGCCGCTTTGCGAGAGAGAGAGAGAGAGAGAGGAGAGAGAGAGGAGAGAGAGAGAGAGGAGAGAGAGAGAGAGAGAGAGAGGAGAGAGGAGAGAGAGAGAGTAGAGTCGACCGCTCATTCACACAGCACGTATCCTACAGCAGCAGACCGGCGATACGAGGGAGGCATCGTGGGTGCACTGAGTCGGTGTGTCAAGAGTAAAAAGAAACGGATTGCTGGTGAAATTCCGGTGGCGAAGCAACAGTTCAGTTCCGATACATCGAGAAAAATTAGGACTTTTTGCTAAAAGAAGTCCAAAATGACCCCCTCGTTTGTTCAGTCACAGATGTGCCACCGGTTGAATCCGCGCATCCATCGCCTCTCTAGACCCTAGACTGCTGCTGCTGCTGCTGCTGCTGATGCTGCGCCTAGTGCTGAGCAGCAGGTGTGGGAGCGACGCGCGTCCTAACGCGTCCTAACGCGTCCTAACGCGTCCTAACACCGACTCGATTGGACGCCGGTGGGAATCTTGCCAATAGCAGCCCCTGTAGTAGCTTAGTCATTTGGTGTTGTATTCATATACCCATAGAGAACCACGCGTTCATTCCAGCCTATATACAAATAATAATAATAATAATAATAATAATATTCATAATAATAATAATAATAATAATTAATAGGCTTAAATTGGTGGTTTCATTTACTTCGCGTATACACACGCAAATCAGAATCTGTGTGTAAATGTACTTCAAGGTTGGGAGTTTGTTGAGTAGCCTACTCTACGGGAAACAGATGAGAGCGATACGCAAGTATGCAATAACTGTCACAGGAGGGTTAAATATGTGTTGAGTCGGGCGGATAATTGCTGATGGTTATCGATGGTGAGAGGGCTGTCCTCTCGGATAAAGAGAGAGAGAGAGAGAGAGAGAGAGAGAGAGAGAGAGAGAGAGAGAGAGAGAGAGAGAGAGAGGAGAGAGAGAGAGAGAGAGAGAGAGAGAGAGAGAGAGAGAGAGAGAGAGAGAGTTGGAGAAAGAAAGATACCGTAAAGGTGAATGGGAGGTATACGATAGTGTTTTTGTTTGTTTTTTTAATGTAAGCCTTGTCTCATAATCTCTTTGATCTGTTTTTCCAATCATCTTCGTATTTCAGGATGGGCATGATGCATTAATAATTAAGTATCATGTTTATTACTGTAGATAATCCGTTATATATTGCTCTAGGGACTAAATATCAATATGTTTGAGTAACAGGGGGTATTCTGTTCCTTTAACATCTCCAGTAATTGCAGCATCCAATGTGTGTGTGTGTGGTGTGTGTGTGTGTGTGTGTGTGTGTGTGTGTGTGTGTGTGTGTGTGTGTGTGTGTGTGTGTGTGTGTGTGTGTGTGTGTGTGTGTGTGTGTGTGTGTGTGTGTGTGTGTGTGTGCAGGAACATGTGCGTGATTTCCCTTGTCAATCAGAAGATCACTTGGGATTGCAGTGAGAGGGAAAGAAGCAACACAAATCAGTCGGCCACAAACTGTGTCACAAAATGTCACACATCCTGAAGATGAACGGGACGGCAGACAAATGATCATTTATGTTTTCATGTTTTGTTTTTGTGCTATGAAAACATTTGCATTGCATCACATCCATTTGAAAGTCAGGCAATTAATCTTGATGGCCTTCGCAAGCTAATACTCCGTCCGTTTGTATGGGGTATATATATATGGTGGCATACCCCATACAAACATATATATACGTTTAATTCCTGGCCGATAAGCGCATGTGTGTACATCAGTGTAGAGAAGAACACACGAGAAGCTCAACGATATCTATGTAATACGGTCCATGTTTTCTCATTGCATTGCAGTAAGTCACTCCCAGCGGTGCATGCTCGCAGCGTTGGTTTGAGCGGTGGTCGTCTGTCCGCACCACAGCCCACAGGACGACCGACGAGGAGCCGCACAGGAAGCTATTAGCTCAGAACCCGTCTGAACGGACACTCTCTGGCCGCGCCTCCTCTGCTCACACACCCGCCTGCAGGATCACACACACACAGATTATGCAGCCTAATGTCCCCGTGTTTTTCTCTTACACCTCCCTCATCATCCATTTTGCTTTATTCATTTCATGTTTGATTCATGTTTGCAGGCACCGCCATCCCCCACCATCCCCTCCCCCTTCATTTGAATCGATTTATCTATTTATATCCTCCATGCCTGTCCTAGCTCCATGGCTGTTCTATCTGCCTGTTTATATTATTGGTAAAGCACCTCACTGCCTGTACCAAAAGGGTGGCGTGTAAATTAAATCTCTGTTAGAACTCCATTGTACCGCCATGGAAGATATCCCCGGACGCAGGTGGTAGCCGGTAGATGGGGCCCGCCGGGTGCGTCGTGGTAATCAGAGACCACTCGCACGCACGCACGCACGCAGGCACGCAGGCACACACACACACACACACACACTCACACACACACACACACACACACACACACACACACACACACACACACACACACACACACACACACACACACATGGATTCCTCGGCACAAAGAGGCAGTTTGTGTGTGGTTATATATATATACACAGTATATATCATGACGGTAGCTACAACACTATACTCTCATGATACTACATCACACCAGGGCAACGGGTTCCTTCATAATACATGAGTCAGTGATGGAACACTCACACCTGGGTTTCTCTATAGTTGTTTTTATTATGAGAGTCACTCTGCCTCTACATAATGAATATCATATTGCGCATGGCAATATTCCATGCAATATAACCATGCATCGGATTTATGATATGTCCATTAGCGGCAATTCTGTATGCACATTTTAACTATACATACAACAGCAATGCATAACATTATTGGTCACATGAATCACTATTTAATGCTATGTTTTAGGCTATTATAATAACTATTCACTTATGTGAAAGTGATTCAGGACTTGCTAGACAGATGGAATACATTGAAATGATTGCCACTTGAGACGTGCAACATATCATTATTTTCATAGTATTGTGTGTTCTTATAGTATTGTGTTCTAGAATGTCTTACACAGGGAATGGGGAGTTAGTATTCCATTGTACTTGTTGCAATTGGCCAATACAATTCTTGAATCTTGAATATCATGAAATATAGCATGACAATATATTATGCAATGTATCATGCCAATATATCATGGCAATAAATCATTAAATATCATGAATATAATTAATATATCATGAATATAGCATGCCTATGTATCGCATACCAATATATCACGAGAATATATCATGAGAATATATCATGCCACAAAATCATGCCAATAGATTATTCAATATAGCATGCTAGCTGTGCAATAAAAGTGTGA
>CM051000.1:28445990-28458490 GCA_027704905.1 Muraenolepis orangiensis
TGGACTGCAGTCCCCACACAATCATACTGTTTCTAGTTCATATTTTTTCTTACACTTGGGTGTGTATATATCACTATACTGTATATTATAAGGGCATGATCTCCAAAGGGAGAATCAGAGGTTCTGTTGGTTCGGTAAGGGTTTCTGTTACAAGACCTGAAACACCGGATGTGCCCATGATACAACACTGAAGATGCGCATCACAAAATGTATTGTTCGTAGCTTCTTTCTAAATGAACCAGTGACTATATGTCTGGTTGATTACAAAGAACAAAGAACAAAAGCAAAAGCTGGAGAGACAGCGGACGGGCCAGAGAGACGCCAACCGGGGGCAGTGAGGTACACTCAAGCTCAGGAAGGAGCTGAAGAGCCTAGGGCAACAGTACATGGTAGCGAGTGAGGAGGAGAGGGGTGCCGCAACCTCACTACCCTGATGAGAGCCGAGTGGTATCGAAGAGGAAGGCGGGAGAGGAAGTGGACCACCAACATGCTGGTGAAGGCTGCTGAGGCCTAACCAAGTCCGGTGTCCAACAACCCCCATCAGGGCATCCATGGATGACCTGACCATGAGAACCACATCTGTCCCGGGCACCAGGTGAATCCCGAAGGTTCTGGAGGAACTGATCACTTGGGCTTGCATGAGCTTCAATCTAGATCCCTGGTGCTACATTCATCTGCGTGGTTGGCAGCTGTGGACAAATCATCTGGTCCCTCTTGGTCTATGAAATCCCAATCTCCACTATAGAGGGCTTTGGGAGGAGGGTCAGTTCACGCTATGTTCACTAATCACGCTATGACAAGGCAAAGGGGAAGGATAGGAGAGCCATGATCTAGGAAGAGGTGCTAGTGTCAGTCAAGGAGGAAGCTAGTCAGCTTGATAAATGCTGTTTAAATGCTGCAGAAAGGAGCCTGGACCAGATGGGCAGGGGCGTTTCTAGGGTTCCTGGGGGCCCTAGGCAAAATCAGCCTATTTTGGGGGGGGGGGGGGGGGCCTTCGAAATTAAAGAGCATTTATTACAGAGCCTCGAAATTACAGAGTGGCAATCAAACATCATGAAGCCCAAGGGAGGGGGGGGGGGGGGGGGGGGGGGGTCGCGAACATCATTAAGCGCGCGGGGGCGGGAATATAATCTGTCATCCTCGGGGGCCCCCCTTCCAGCTCGGGGCCCCAGGCAATTGCCTACTTTGCCTCCACTGTTGCGACGCCCCTGCAGATGGGAGCTCACATCAAGTTCATCATCCAGGCAGTGTATGACTTTGTATGATTCTACTGAGCCGTCCTTGCACATCTGGGAGAAGGTCAAGTCACCAGCATGCCCTCTGTACCAGAGGAGAGGGACTCTGGAGCATATTCTCAGCTGCTGCTTGAAAGCCCTGAGGCAGGGGCCATTGCATCAAGGTCATCGCCACTTCATCTGCCGTGGAATCAAACACTGCAGCTCCTCCTCTATCCTGCTCTCAACCACACAAGACTGGGAGCTGAAGGTTGACCTGCGGAAGCAACACAAATTCCCAGGAAATGTCGCTGTCACAACATTGAGGCCTGTCTTGGTGCTGCTCTCCGGAGCCTCAATGCAGGTCATCCCCTTGGAACTCACTGTCCCTTAAAAAAGACCACATTGGAGCAAGCAGAGGGCCACAGAGGCAGCTGAGGTGGCCTCAAGGTGGCTATGGATCAGGAAAGGTGAGTCGTGCGTTGTCGCACTTGATGAACCCAGGATATAACTTTGAAGATGTGTCCAGGTGTAAGATGTGGTTTGTCAAAACAAGTCATATACTACTAATACTTGACACATTGACAAATCACAATATAACAAATAGTATCCTGATCAACAGAGGGGTAACAGACCAGGGAGAGAGATACAGACAGCTTGTATGTTATACAGTCACAATAGTACAGTATGACTCATCTAGTGCTTGTGGGGGATGGGAATGTTCTTTATTAATCCCAGACAGGGAATATGTGGGAGTCACAGCAGAGTAGTCAGGACATCAATAGTAATAAGAAGAATAAACAGATAACAAGGTACAATAACATTGTGCAAAGAACTCCAAAAATACACACACAGAAATACACAGTCAGGTTGTAGGAAGTAACTGTTTAATTTTGTATTTGTTATCTAATTCAGCCCGTGCTGAAGCGCATCTGTGTACTGTATATCCAGAACAAGAAGTGGTTAAAAATCCACTCAGCCCTGATGCTGTCTGATCTGCTAACCCTGCCTAAATGGAATTAAATTAGCGTTCATCACCCATTCTGTGCAGTACCTTAGCCGGCACGGACCTCCCTCCTAGAGCTGCTGACTCTGCTCTGTGTTATGGGAATAGGGTCATTTTATACATCTGTTCTCGCTAAGGGGAAAAAAGAGTAATAATGTGGACCTCTTGATTGGTGGTTAAATATTATGAGTCAAATGTCAAACAGGTTAAACTCAAAGGAATATAATATAATATAATGTTATTGCCTATAAATTGTCTGACTTGGTGACAGAGAGTCCAAGTGTAGCACCAGATACTTAACAAAAGCTAATTAGTCTGGAGGTCTAACTGCTTAGCTGGTGGTCTAATCGAATAAACCGGATAAGCCAGAGATCTTTCCAGAAAATGTGTTCTCTTTAGATCATTTTCACAGAGCCGTTGCACAACACAGCAAGTTGTGTTGAATTTGAGGGGTCTGGAACATTCTGGAGAGGCCAGATGGATGCGTGGTGGTGGCATCTGATTCAGCATGACACCATATCTACAGTACCATTGTGCGTGTGTGTGTGTGTGTATGTGTGCGTGCATGTGTGTGTGTGCGTGTGTGCACGTGCATGTGCATGTGTTATGTGTGTGTGCGTGTGTGTGTGTGCACGTGCATGTGTTGTGTATGTGTGTGTGTGCATGTGTGTGTGTACATGAGTGTGTACGTGTGTATGTGTGTATGTGTGTGTGTGCGTGTGTGCACGTGCACGTGCATGCATTGTGTGTGTGTGTGCATGTGTGTGTGTATGTGTAAACGTGTGTGTGTGTGCGCGTGCATGTGTTGTGTATGTGTGTGTGTGCATGCGTGTGTGTACATGAGTGTGTCTCTGTTTGTGTTTGTCTGTGTACATGTGTGTGTGTGTGTGTACGCGTGTATGCATGTGTGTACATGTGACGTGTGTGTGTGTGTGTGTGTGTGTGTGTGTGTGTGTGTGTGTGTGTGTACACACATTGAATAAGGTCAGCTCTGTAAACACGTACAGACTCCAGGCCAGTTTCAAAGATACACACACACATTATTTGCTGTGCAATCAAAATCCCATGCCATCTGATCTCCATGTTCTCCTTCTGTGATGTAAATGTATGAATTCAACCCGATCCTCGTGGATGTGAATAATTAAAAATGTGGCTGGTTAGCCCGCTTCTCCATCGTACGTTTAACACAAGCAGCTGCTAGTGGAGAAGCTACTGTTTTGCTCCAGTGAAGCGGATTCTCCATCTCATAGCAAAGCAATGGCGAGGGTTGACTCCATCGCCAGGACGAGCAACCAGCAAGTAAATCTGTTCAACCGCCCTTTGAAATGGGTGAGAGGTGGCTAGCGCCCGGTGCAACTGGGAAAGCCACGTTGTCATGGTAACAATGAGGATCTAAAACTGAATTCCAACACCTCAAGCTCTCTTATTCAGTTAAGTCTCCCCCCCCCCCCCCCCTCTCTCTCTCTCTCTCCAACCCCCCATTCAAACACACATGCGCACACACACACACACACACACACACACACACACACACACACACACACACACACACACACACACACACACACACACACTCACGCATACACACACACCTCCTCTCTCTTTCTCTCCATCTCTCTTTTCTCTCTCTGTCCCCCCAAAACACACACACACACACACACACACACACACACACACACACACACACACACACACATACACACACACACACACACACACACACACACACACACACACACCTCTCTCTCTGGCGCTCTTTCTGGCTTTCCCTCTCTCTCTCTCTCTCTCTCTCTCTCTCTCTCTCTCTCTCCCTCTCTCTCTCTCTCTCTCTCTCTCTCTCTCTCTCTCTCTCTCTCTCTCTCTCTCTCTCTCTCTCTCTCTCTCTCTCTCTCTCTCTCTCCATTGACAGCTAGTAGAACATGTAGGAATGCATCAAAATCATAATTTTTCTCACTGCTTGTCTGCAAAACTTTAATAGGGCTATTGTTATATCCATGAAGTGATGGAAGACGGACTGGTGGGCAGCACCACATCCATTTCAGTGCATTGATTGTTTTTTGCATTCACTGTCTCAGCGTACTGCTTAACGTTCCTTGGGATAAATACACACACATTGTTCAATCAACCATAAACATTCATATACGTTCCTTTAATCACATCCACTTGCCCTTCCATCTCAATGCAACACAACCAATAAGGCAGCAGCAACACAATGATCCCAGCAGGCCTCTGGGTCAGCCCTGGAATGCCAGTCAATCTCAGATTACCAGTCAATCTCAGATGACCAGTCAATCTCAGATCACCAGTCAATCTCAGATCACCAGTCAATCTTAGATTACCAGTCAATCTCAGATTACCAGTCAATCTCAGATTACCAGTCAATCTCAGATCAGCTCTTAGCACGGTGCTGATTGGGGCTTTGGCTGTTGGTGTTCCCAGAGGATTGGACCTGAAGCCCATTGTGTGGCTCAGACACGGGGATGCTCCTCTGGAGGGTAGAACAGAGGGGGGAGTTCCCATGTCTCAGAGATAATTCGCTTTTGGAAAACCACTTCACGAGCCACTGAGTCACATGACACAGGTTCCGATACTAAAGGGTGACCATATTTAGGGTTTTGAAAAAAAAAGGCGTGACATGAGGATAAAAGGTCAAAGTGGTGTAGAGTAATGCCAAAAGCCCAATCCCGGACATTTTGGGCTTATTTTAGCTCCCAAATCGAGGACACGTCCGGGGAAAAGATCGATTTTAGGTTGCATTGTTTAAGAAAAAAAAGAAAGAAAGAGAAAAATAAGAAAGACACCAACCCCATAGAGATAAATAACAGCAAATGAACTGAAACAGACACACGTCGAGAGTAACAATGAGAGTACCTCCTGCATCTGTATTCTATGTAATGCACCGTGCAGCAGTCAGCTCTCAACTCCTCATATACGTATCTGTGGTGAGGAGTCCTTGCAGGTCTAGCCATCCTATTGATCCGGCTCAGCGTGGGTTATTAGGGGGCCCTCTCAGGCAGTCCATGCATCCATATCAGAGCTTTAAAGTGCTTTGTTATTATGATATGGGCTAACAGTTTGCATAGCCCTGCAGTCTGCGTTTTATTTATTTACTTACCATGCCTGTTAAAGTAATTTTTCTTAATAAACGCACAATTTAAATGCTGTCGTTTGCCCAACAATTAGTTAGGAACAGATGCTTAATAGCAGAGGGTCCAGTGTAAAGTTGTTGTTGTTTTTCCAAGACTCAAGTAAAACATATTCGCCAGCCATCACTTAGCCTGTCTGTTATGACATCATAATGATTAAATGTCAACTGAAACATATATCTTTTTTTCATTTTCTATAAAGATGTCAGAAAAAAACCAGCATAACCAGATGCGGTTCAACAGGTGTCCAGTTTGAAGAGCTTCATGTTGTCATACCTGAGGTGTCCATGTATGTAAGCCCCAGAAGCAACAGCTCCTTTTTTCAGCATAGCCCTGCTGATGGCTATCAGAGCCGGGTTCGGTTTTCATTGTTAAACATAGAAGGATAGTTTGTATCCACAGGCAGTGCGCCTACTGAACTGGAGTGCTGGAGTGCCGCCACGACCATAACACTCGATCATTAACATTACATTTGAATACTTTGCTGGACTTTCTGGACTCATCACAGTTACTGCACTGTATTCATGTTTCATGATGCTGCTGCACTACTGGCACTTTAAATGCTTTTAAATATTTTTGCACAAAAAGATATACGGTATATATATTCAACACATGCACATATCATCTATCAGTCACTTTGCTGTTCTTTTTTTTGTATTATTGTATATACAATTGTTATGGTATTGTTTTAGAGATTCATACTGCGGGAGGGAATGGGGAGTAAGCATTCCAATATACTTGTTATATATATATATAATATGTTATTGCTGTATTGCTCTCTCTCTCTTGGACTTGGCCCCCATGCGTCTCAATGTTCTCCATGTGGCACGGATTAGGAGGACAGGCTCCACAATCTGGTTCATAAGCCACGTTGTAATTCTGTGATCCAGCCTTCATCTCTGCTTGTCTTATCTGAGTTGTGAGCGTTCCCAGAGCTCCATCCATGAAGAGGGGCTGAGCACAGAGGAGGAGCCTCTGCTGAACCCCCCCACGCTTATACCAGTATAAGAGTGACATAGGAGGGAGAAATGCTGCTTTTCTTATGGCTCTGTGATGTTCACCTAAATCACCTTCTGGTGTAGGAGATAAATCAACATCGCTCCCCTGTCGGGATACGCCATTTCACCACCCTAAATCTTTTCCCGATTCACTTCGTGGCAGTCGGCAGGCGGCAGCAGCAGCTCAGGAGGTAGAGCGGTCGCCTCACAACCGGAAGGTCGCTGGTTCGATCCCCGGCTCCTCCTAGCAAAAACTGTGGTCCTTGAGCAAGACACCCTAACCCTAACTGCTCCTGACGTGCTGGCTGTCTCCTTGCATGGCTGACTCCGCCCTCGGTGGATGAATGTGTGTATGAATGGGTGAATGTGAGGCCATGACTTGTAAAGCTCTTTGGATAAAAGCGCTATATAAAAGCATCCATTACTTCAGTCTTAAGTTAAAAGACTATTACTACTAAAGACAAGAAAGCATAGGCAGCAAGTGGACAGTGTTATTACACCACTGACTGACCGGTGCTGGACCACCACCACTGGACAAGACTTTGATTCCCTCTCCAGCCCTGAGACCCAGAGAGAGCCTCCACCTGACCTAGCCTGCCCCCCCCCCCCCGCCCCCCCCCCCCCCGCCCCCCAGCTGTATCATTTGTGTTATTGGTCTGGAGGGAAATCCAGCGGTGGACTCTGAACACACATTGATAATATAGATCCCTGGAGTGGAGAAGTGCTCTTCCATGATGACTTCTGCCTTTCAAACAATCTGCGAGGAACTATTGATTCACACACAGTTGGATGTTTGCATAGCCAGTAGCTGTGTGGCGACCGACACACCAGGTCCTGACAGATCAGGTCCTGACAGATCAGGTCCTGACAGATCAGTCCTGGTGGCAGCAACGTTCCTCTCAGCTGAAAACCCTCACAGGAAACCTCCAAATCCTATGCGTGCGGCATGTTACACACCATAATAATAATAATAGTTCATTCATTTTCAGCGCTTTTCAAGAAAACCAAAGCGCTTCACATTGTGTGTGTGTGTGCGTGTGTGTATGCAATGGTAATGGATGCTTTTTGACACAGCGCTTTTATCCAAGGCGCTTTACAAGTCAAGCCTCAAATACACCAATTCATACATACACATTCAACCACAGAGTCAGCCATTTTAAGGAGACAGCCAGCAGGTCAGGAGCAGTTAGGGTTAGGGTGTCTTGCTCAAGGGCCACAGGTTTTGCTAGGAGGAGCTGGGGGATGGAACACAGGCGACCGCTCTACCTCCTGAGCTATACCGCCGCCCCAACACACAGTATGGGTTCCCTCTTCCCACCGACCCCTCCTTCATCCATCAGTGCCCCCGAGGCTTCCAATCCCGCCGGAATGCCAAACCACTTCCTGCTTGGCCCTTCACTGAGCAGGTGTGTCTCCAGACGAGGGTTGTCTCTTGCGGCGGTAAGCTTTGTATTCCCCACCCCAACTGCCAATCACCCTCTGCTTGCACCAAGAACTGGCAACAGCAGCAAGAATGTACAGGTTTCTTCTACGGGGGGGGGCTGCTCATCATTATTGTTGAGCCAGGCATGACCCCATGTGGTTCCATTATGTCTCTCTCTCCCCCCCCCCCATCCTCCAGGATACATGGCAAGCAGAATGCAATCACTCAAGCAACTCATCTATGCCCGCCGGCGTGCCGGGGCTCTCCATGCCGGCCCTTGAACCGTAGCCCTGCCAGCAGACTGCCGAGCGTTCGGCACGTTCCTGCGAGTGTTACATCCATAGACCACCTTTAAGAAGATGAATTCAGTACTGTTTCATTTCATTGCGAGGTGTCTGCAGTGCCTACACATCAGCCCCACTCTCCAGCCTTAAGCCATCTCGCTGTTGCCTCAGTCCACCGGCGCTCAACGTACCAATCACGTTTCCAGCCTGTGGATACCGTTCAATCATGGCGGTCCCAGGAGCCGCCCGCTGGGAAAAGCGTAGAACCCAGTAAAACTAATCCTGGGAAAAGCACAAAGTGGTTCAGGACTTTTGTATATGGAGCAATCGTATAACGCAGCCCTTCTCTGGGTTTATTTGACCCATTAGTTGCACCTGATATGAGCCACCCAATTAATCGTGTCTGTCTGGGGAACCTTAATTAGTAGTTAGCCATTGTTCAGCCATTGCTTTAGATTAAAGTACAAGCAAACCCATCGCCGTAGATAGCAAAGTGACCTTTTAATCGCGATTGTTGGGATAAAAATGTCATTACAGATGCAAGAGGAATTGTTGACTTCATTACATTTTCTTGGGAGACAATAACTCTTTCATGTACAGTATATTAGCTAATGCATCAGACCACAGCAATGCTTTGGATGCATTGAGAAAAGATGCGCTGAGATTGGTAGACGACTCTCCCCGCTGAGGGTTGCGTCATGTGCCACGCTAAGCAGTGCAGAGTTTGATTGCTCCATTAGTAAAAAAAAAAGAAGCTTTTTGCTGTGTCTGGAGTGTGTAGGCTTCCCTCGTGTGGTTGGCATGGAAACAATAGCATTGTGAGGGGTGTGTTTCACTTTCACCCCTATGGCCCACATCACCTGCTGGGTAACACAGTAGGACACAATCCCTCCCAATGTGCAATGCAAATAGCATTGTCTTATCCCTGTACTAGCTGTCTGTGAGTTAACACCGGAGATTACATTCCTCTCAATTCAAGCGGCACGAATGAATTGCAAACAAATTTGAATGTGAGAACAAATTATGTAATTCTGCGACGCATTTAAAAATAGAAAAAAAAAGTAGCCGCTATATAACATGAACAGGTCTCTACCGCCCCCTTGTGGTGGATCTGCAGACATCGTTGTGGAATACCTCATTAGTAATATATTTGCAAATGATATAGGATTCCTCTTGTACTTTACTTTTCTCTTTCAGACTCATGACAAAGGACTTATGTTTTAATTTGTTAAATAATAGGCCGAGTCATAACCTGAGCACGATGCAAAAATGATGCGCATCATTTTACGCATAAACCTGAACAACCTGTGTGATAGAAAATATATATATTCTTTTTTGGATTCTCTACCTCCATCTAGTGGCAGAAACTGTGCAGCACACGAACGCCTCACAAAACAGGACACATCCAAATGACAAGATGTCACATTTACTTTTATTGTAAAGGTGATAATATTCAAAAATATTAATATGTTACGGGGGTAAAGGGTAGCGATACGGGCAGGGGGAAACATCTAGAAAACATCTACACATGACTTTGGTAAGAATCCGAGGAGTCATTCTTATCAAAATATTCACACCAAAAATAACAAAACTCCTCTACGTATGCGTCCAACTCATAAGGTTCTAAACGGCGGAGCGTCTACAGGTACAGCGAGTAGGTATAAAGTCACTGGGGGCCATTCGGTCTCCTGGAGGGACGTTACTGTGAAAGCTTTTATAAAACACTGGAATGGACGGGCAGCTGTGCTTTCTGTTTTTGAACACACACGACGGAGAGATGATTACCACAGGGTATAACAGTTCTATCTGATTTAATTCACTTATATTTCATAATCAGCATTATTCAAGGTTTATTATACCACAACACGTTTACAGTAATTTTGTAAAGGAATCGTGTGTGTGTGTGTGTGTGTGTGTGTGTGTGTGTGTGTGTGTGTGTGTGTGTGTGTGTGTGTGTGTGTGTGTGTGTGCGCGTGTGTGCGTGCGTATGTGCATGTGTGTGTGTGTGCAACAGAGCATGTTTAAATGCACAACAAAATAATCAGTATGGTTTGAATCCTGGGTTGACTGGATAAGTAACTTTGCCTTTTCCTGTCATAATGGTTTTGAATTCAACTTTGTTAGCCATTTAGACAAGCTGCAACAAACACTGAGCCACTGTTTTCAAATATGCTTAGAAAACGTACCAGTTGCAGAATCCCCAATGACTCTAGATTCAAACCCAATACTGATTCATACACTGTGCCATTTCAGCCCTAACTCGAGTGCATTTGATCACTGGGTGACACTGTGTCACACTCTATTCCTTCCCCCGGGCCCCTTTAGTCAACCTCTATTGTTCCACCCTCCCTCTGTGCGCTCCTAACAGGGGTGCACGTTGCACGCTCTGATCTCCTTCCTGTCCTTGCAGCTGGGAAGCTGGGCGCTCCTGAACCTCCGCTTGGCTGTCATCAAGCGCTCCTGGATCCCCCCGCCGCACAGCTTGGTACAGTCCGTCCAACTGGACCACGGCCTCATTTTACACCCTGGGAACAGACATTAAACAGGGGGGGGGGGTTAATTAAGCAGCAGACAGGGTTTTTGTTGTTGTTATTTCTGGAAAAAAGCTCCGGGACCTGGGTGCTCGGCGGCGGCGGCGGCGGCGGCGGCGGGCTCCTCGGGGCCCTGCTGGCTCCTCCTCTTCTCCCGCTGCTCCTTGCGGCGCTTCTTCTCCTCGGGGCCGCCCTGGCCCCGGCTGCACTTCCTCACCTTGCACTTCCTCCTCTGGACGGTGTCGGGGCAGGGGTCCCCCCCGAACTGGGGCTCCAGCCTCACCGCCCGGGAGCGGATCATGTGACCTTTGCCGCAGGACTTGTTGCACTCGGACCACTCGGCCCACTCGGTCACCAGGCAGTCGGTGGCTGAGGGGTGGGGGTGGGGGGTGGAGGAGGGAGAGGGGGTGGAGGGTGGGGAGGGGGGTGGAGGAGGGAGAGGGGGGTGGGGGATGGAGGAGGGAGAGGGGGGTGGAGGAGGGTGGAGGAGGGAGAGGGGGGTGGAGGAGGGAGAGGGGGGTGGGGGTGGGGGGGGGTGGGGGGTGGAGGAGGGAGAGGGGGGTGGGGGGTGGAGGAGGGGGGTGGGGGGTGGAGGAGGGAGAGGGGGGTGGGGGTGGAGGAGGGAGGGGGTGGGGGTGGAGGAGGGAGAGGGGGTGGGGGTGGGGGATGGAGGAGGGAGAGGGGGGTGGGGGGTGGAGGAGGGAGAGGGGGGTGGAGGAGGGAGAGGGGGGTGGGGGATGGAGGAGGGAGAGGGGGGTGGGGGGTGGTGGAGGAGGGAGAGGGGGGTGGGGGGTGGAGGAGGGGGGTGGATGAGAGGTGGATCCCCCCGTTAGCTTTCGACGTACTTATAACATAGTTATTTGTGTGTTGTTATTTTGACATTGAACGAGGCTTTCGATGGCGTTGTTTACACGCTACGCCTCTTTGAATCCCTCACTTCAAATCCCGGGGTTTGAAAGCGGCTGCGAGATCACGAAGCGACGGAGACGTTTCCTTCATCTAAACCGGTGGGAGCGGTTATACAAGAGATGAATCTCTCGGAAACTGTCCCTATGTATAAAAATAAATAAATATATATATATATATATCAAGGCCACGTTTTACATTGAGCCCTTCAAAATGCTATTGCACACGCACGCAAAATTCCTACTCGCGTTTTTGATTAAACTGTTCCTACATTTTGATTCATGCGTTCCCACGTTTTGGTTCGGTGGGCAAAATTCAAATAGGGGAACTTCTCACACGCAGGGTTATTCAACACAGACCTTTGAGGTGGTTGCATTAAATAGCTACAGCGACGGGTTTCTGTCTTTCTAGACCTGAATGAAACCCTTGTGTTGCCTAAACCTCATCAAGTAGTTTTGTTGCCTAAACCTAACCAAACCTAATCCTGCGCTTGACACATTCATCCACCATGACCTTCTCCCTACTTTGTGGCTCTTTAAACGTGTCACCTGACTCCCTGAAGCCAGAGGGGCTTCTGGCAGAAAGCGCTGCAGGCAGACTTCTCCCCGTGTGCCTTAAATCACCACAGTGTGGTCTGTGCCTCCTTTGAGCCCAACGCCATGGGAATTGAAGCCGGATTTACGGAAAGTTCAATTATTTTCCCATTACTGTGTCGTCGGCGTTTACGTCAGCCTTAATACACACGCCTGCGCCTGCGCCCGCGTCAACAGATGTTCACATCGGGATGGGGGGGCAAATTGCCTCAGCACTTAGCGCACCGTGGTGACTGCCACGTTCAACACCGTGGACAACGGCCAACGGAAACGGCTGTTTTGTGTCCAAAAACGTTTCAGATTGCCTGCTGAGTGTGTACCGGTGCTACTTTCCTAGCTCGTAGCCTCCGCTTATGTTTAGCCGTCTTAATATGACCGCTTATGTTGCTATTTCCACCG
>CM051000.1:28463490-28470990 GCA_027704905.1 Muraenolepis orangiensis
CAACAACCACTCTAACAGAGAATAGAGAATCCTAGTAAAAAAACTGAAAATAGCAACGCATGCTCGTCAAACGTAGAGCATTGAGACTTAGGCCCTGTTTACAAAACATAAATATCTATAGATCATAGAAACCCTTTTTTAAATTTAGATTGTATGACTAGATATCGAAAAAAAAGAATATTTTTACACATTGGGGCACATACAGGTTTCAGGTTAGGAATCGTAAGGTTGTTAAACCAGCAGGAACAACGCATTGATGTCTCAGAACAACTCCCATTGCTTCATGGCGCACACCCATTGGCTAATGCCCGGCGACGTATGAGCTAAGCACGGAGATGGACAAGTCAATCCCAAGTCAATGCAGCCTACACCGCCGGAGGTTTTGACATCCTTGGCCTGCATCAATGGTGCTCAACTGGCCTTTGCCTCATTAGTCATTTAGTCACCACTAAAAAATAAAGAATGTATTTACCCATATTTCAGTAGTCATCAATGCTGTTAACAATACTGTCAAACACATTGAGCAAACAAAAAGCTGCAACAATTGGGGTTAAATGGAATGTACTAGTAAGCCACTGAAACACAATTAACATTAAAACAGTTAATTCACAGGCTTGTTTCTAAAGATTAAGAGTTAGGGTTTAAGGTCTGGCATATGATCTGCGTCCCACTTAAAATGCCCTCAATACACTCAGTGGTAAATCACTAGCTTCTCTTCTACAACCCTTCCCGCCTGTTTAGAGGGAAACAAAACATCTCTCTTTGCATTGTGATCGCACTACCCCTTCAAACTTGATTCAGAACGCCTGCGTAAACGGGGCTTCATAGCATCTTATAGCTATATAGCCACAGTGGAGCATTTTAAGCAAGTAAAACCAGAAGATGCTTGTAAAAAAAAATAAAGAAATTATAGAACAGTATCCTGATTATGAAATAATGCTATGCTGTCTGGCTTCAACAACATATACACTGTAGTACACAATATAAATAATGTACTGTTTTACTGTTTTACTGACCTGTTCAGATTAGATTAAATTATATTATAAAATTGTCTTTGAAATTGTGACAGTGAAAACTATCGTGACAATGATATATATGTATATATATCTATAAATAACAGCCATAACAGCCGTTTATGAACATGATTGACAACCGCCAGATCACCCTGGTCCTCACTCTCATCACTGCAGCCTGGCCCCATGCAGGGCTCAAAGTCCTGGGTGTGTGGACAGGGCACGCTGAGGTCCAGCTGGGCCTTCAGCATCCTCTGCCTCATCCGCTTGCCCTTCTCACAGGTGGCCGAGCTGCAGGCCGACCAGGGGGACCAGTTGGAGTAGATGCAGGTCTCCGGGGTGTCGTCTGCAGACGTTGGACGAGGTCGGAAGATATGAGAGAGAGAGCGAGAGAGAGAGCGAGAGAGAGAGCGAGTGAGAGTGAGAGAGAGAGAGAGAGAGAGCGAGAGAGAGAGAGAGAGAGAGAGAGAGAGAGAGAGAGAGAGAGAGAGAGAGAGAGAGAGAGAGAGAGAGAGAGAGAGAGAGAGAGAGAAAGAAAGAAAGGGAGAGAGAGAGAGATATTCATTGTTGTACCTTATTGTCTTGTCTATTGTCTTGAAATAAGATTTTTATAAAGTAAAAAAAGAGATGGAGAGAGAATACTGCATAATTGTACATTGCAGTTGTCAATAGCACTTCCGTGAAGCTTAGGACAAGGCAGCGTGAGAGAGATGAACTATAATACATTGCTGGTTTTTGTAAGATAATGGACGGAGAGAGGGAGGGAGGGGAGCTGATGAATAGAGAGTGAGTAGAAGAGGGGTGATGAATAGAGAGTGAGAGAGGAGGGGGGGGTGATAAATAGAGGGTGAGAGAGGAGTGGGGGGTGATAAATAGAGGGTGAGAGAGGAGTGGGGGGTGATAAATAGAGGGTGAGAGAGGAGTGGGGGGTGATAAATAGAGGGTGAGAGAGGAGTGGGGGGTGATAAATAGAGGGTGAGAGAGGAGGGGGGGGTGATAAATAGAGGGTGAGAGAGGAGTGGGGGGTGATAAATAGAGGGTGAGAGAGGAGTGGGGGGTGATAAATAGAGGGTGAGAGAGGAGTGGGGGGTGATAAATAGAGGGTGAGAGAGGAGTGGGGGGTGATAAATAGAGGGTGAGAGTGGAAGAGCGGCGAGGAAGGATATTCAGACCTTCTTCTTTCTCCTCCTGGGCAATATCTGCCACAATGTCGTCCACATTATCTGGCACAATGTTGCACTGCTCACCCTGCAGAAACACACGCACACACACACACACACACAGCCTCGTGTTGCATAGCTTTTAGAGAGAGAGAGAGAGAGAGAGAGAGAGGGGGGGGAGAGAGAGAGAGAGAGAGAGAGAGAGAGAGAGAGAGAGAGAGGGAGAGAGAGAGAGAGAGAGAGAGAGAGAGAGACAGAGAGAGAGAGAGAGAGAGAGAGAGAGAGAGAGAAGACAGAGAGAGAGAGAGAGAGAGAGAGATTATAGACTATAGAACTCTTTAAAATGAAAACATAATAAAAAATAGATATCAGAAAAATATCAAAAAGTTAAAATAATTCACAAATTTCAACAAACATAAGACAAAAGTCAGCCTTCAGAAGAGAGGTTGGGAGCCTCTTTTGACTGTGGCTGGCATCCAGACAACAGCAGAGCTTGTTAATGCTGCTAGTGCTAGGGCCACAGGGGGTGATTACAATTATTGCTGTAGTCATTTGGAGTCATTCAACTGCAAGACATCCAACTTTTCATTCCGACAAGGCAGGACACAATACAAGAAACATCGGTGGGTACTAGGATTTAACAGGAAGATTGGGTGTCATCTGCGTAGCAGTGAAAATCCATGTCATGTCTAAGCATGACTTGCCCCAGTGGTAGCATGTATATGGAGAATAAGAGGGGACCCAGAACAGACCCCTGGGGGACACCACCGAACAGAGAAGCACAAGGGGAGGATTCCAGTTCATTAGCCAGTTCAGACCCACATGTCTGATTCCAACATAGTCCTTTAGACAGCTGATTAAGACATGATGGTCCACTGTGTCAACGGCTGAGGTGGAGTCAAGGAGGCCTGTGTCAGCTGCAAGAGGAAGGTCATTGGTGACCTTGACTAGAGCAGTCTCAGTGCTGTGTAAGGAGTGGAAACCAGATTGACCTTTTTTTTTTAAAGCTGATTGTTGTTCAGAAATCAATTGAGTGAAGACAATTTTGCAGCTTGGAGATGGGTCTAAAATAACTTAAAACACAGGGGTCTAGAGAAGGCTTCTTTAAAAGGGGGTAACAGAGTGGTGTGGAAGGAGGGGAAGGAACCAATAGACAATGAGTAGAAAATAATGGCTTAAATATCTGAACCAACTGTCTGAAATACAGCTTTTAATAACCAAGTGGGAATGCCGTCTGAAAGGCAGGTGGTTGACTTTAGTTCCACGGGTTGACTGAGAGATTTCAAACGTTTGATCAGTAGCAAGCAAAAAGGAAGAAGGGATACAAACATGGATATTGAAAGATAGATAAAACTATCTTAGAAATAAAACCATAAGTACGTTTAGAGAGCCAGTCAATTAAAACACATCAAATTGGCTATTCATTCTTTAAGATAAAAAGGAAGACACTCAAAGGTGCAGAAACAACTCAAATAATGAGTGTGTATTACTGCAAGGCCAACCCTCGGCCCGTCACTCTTGGCTCGTGGACAGATAACTATTCTAGGGGGGGGGGGGGGGGGGTGACTCAACGAGGAGGGGCCATTGATCAGGATTAATCCAGGACTCAGTGGTGATAAAAAAAAAGTCAATACAGATAAAAGCACTTCCTACAGGCAACATTGAGGCCTGCTTAGGGTGCTATTTTTTATTTTTTTCCAGATGCAATTTTGGAAGGGACAAGTTCACCAGTGAGGATGAATGAAGATGGGGAAGAATTACTTGGTGAATGTAATGATTTTGAAAACAAAAACAAACCACCATACTCGTGTGTGGCATCTGCAAATACACACAATGCAAATTGCAGAAGTGGATTTAACTGTGATGAGATCGTTTCTGTGTAGACTGTAAGTAGATTTGGTCTTGATTCTAACAGGAATGAATTAATTAGTGAGGAGCCAGCACCAGCAGGACCCGCATTGTCTGGGACAGGGCTATGAAATACAGAGCCAGGATTCAGGCCAGGGTCCTGCTGGGGAATCAATTTAGGCTAAAAGCAATAAAGTTAATACAATTACAAATGCATGTTCCTGTTTCTTTCCTGTTAGGATGCAACCCATCATATTTAATAACCCTGTTCTACTTAAACAGGTCCCACTTGGTCCAAAAGGAATCAAAATGACTAATAAATACAAGTCCAGGGCAGAAGTGAAATGGAGCGTCCACAGATCAAAAAGACGGCTAAAGCTTAACTCTTGGTCCCAGCAGGACTGGGACCATACCTTCCCCCCACACTTTCAACTGTGGAGGCTAGAGACTCAAGTTTATATTGCAGCTTAATTGTCTGGACATGACATCATTAGCGCCAGCGTGTGCTATCACAGTGTGTATATGAGGGACGGATGTGGAGGAGAGCTGTGTTCTATTAAACTCAGCTGTGTTCACTCCTGAGAGACAGTATGTAATGGCACCCGGTAGCTTGACGAATATGGTGATAAGAGTCTCCAACAATTAAAATCTCAGGTCGCTCAGTTTCAGGGTTGTCTTAGTAAATTGAAAGCTTTGATCAGAGTTTATGGATGTTTATGGATCGTTAGCAAGCTACGGATGTGTGTATGTATGTATGTATACCTACATACACATATATACTAAAAATAAATGATAGCACTACAGTAAAACATATATAAGAAAAGCCTTTGTACCTAAATAGACATTCTCTGTTGGCTACAACAATTCTGGAGCAATTACTGTCCTGTAATGTAAAACATTGAAGCTCTGAATTCATAATTGGTACTATGTGTGCACATTATATTTCTACACAGTGGGGAATTGGAGATGTGTTCTCTGGTGGCTGAGAGAGAGGCAGAGGAGCTGGGGCCCAGCTGGAGCTATGCATCGACTCCCCATCTTAATGCAGCAGTGTTTCTGTAATCACTATCTTGTGTGGGCTTTTATTCAATCCATTGATTTTGTTTTGTAAGAGCAGCCATTACCAGAGTACGGGACACTCAGACTACTTTACCGTTGAGTCTCACATCCTGGGCTGTAGCCCGTGAAACGATCCAGTCCACCTCCTCTAGAGGGAGCACAGCTATCAGCAATCTATGTGTCCATCGATCCGACGGGACAAGAGTGATTACAACAAGCACCCCGAAATGAGGTCTATTTACGGCCGCTTTGAAGCTTTCCACGGCCAACCAGTGGACCAGTGGACCAGTGAACCAATGGAACGATTCCGGTTCACTGTGGATGTGAATCAGATTTTTGACCAAGCAGCGCACAAATAAGGAAGGAAGGAAGGACGAGGGTGGAGACAAGGTGGAGGGCGAAGGAGAGCCAATAGAGAGCAAAGATACAGAGTCAACCCGTTGACATGCAACATCAGGGGCTTCAAGGCTTGTAGAGAAAGTCCATGAAAATACACAAATATATAACAAAGCACACAGAAAAAGCAGCAGTGGGAGAGAGCAACATCTGAGACACGCTCTGCCATTACGCTGCTCTTCCATTTGAACCCTGCCAGACACACAAGCAGAAAGCAAGAGGGAGGTGGAGGATGTCCTGATTCTGAGGTGGGCCCAGCATCACAACAAACCAAAATATAGACAAAAGTGGCAAAAAGAGTTTTGCCGTGATTTTTTGAGTCACAAACTGAAATGGTTTGGAGCCCTGCTGGTTGACCTACACTTAAGGGGGGAGGGAGTGGAATGTTTGGACCTGCAGAGAGAGTAGGTCTGCAGGTCAGCACGGCTCCAAACCATGATATTGTCTGCTTGCGCACTCACCCCGTCCATCCTCACACCTTTCCCTCTTTGTGTGTTTCTTGTGTGTTTCTTACAGACATAACAGCTGGATACTTTCTTCACACGTCGTGTGTAATATAGCAAACCCCTCCCTTCACACATCGGCAGGGGAGTAACATAGCACTTAATACAATCTTATCAAAAACAATTCTTATTTTAAAACCTAGATAAACATGTTTAAAGCTGCAGCGTTAATGCCTTGATGGATAGAAAGGCCTTTTGTTGTAGTCTGATTAGCCTTTGAGTCACTTTACACCTTCGCTGAGGGCCCTAAGATGTCCCCTTCTTTGTCAAGCATTTAGCAAGCTGCTCACTTGTAGCGGACCACATGAACTGCTGGATGGTTCCAGAGTGGATGAGCTCCTTGACACTGCTGATTTCGGCTCATGCCTCGACGCCCTGGTGGAGGGTAGCTTTGCCGGGGGCTGTTCCGGACCCTCCAAGAAGCAAGCGCTGCGGCCTAGCCGTCGAGCCTCCCAGCCCATTCAGCACGACCAGTCCGGTGACACCTCTGCCCACAGCCCAGGCCTTCAGGCTCGAGGAGTGAGGGGTAGGGTGGGTTGACTGGGGAGGTGTGTGGACAATGAGGTTAGGGTTTGTTTCTTTTATTTGATGTATGGTAACCCTAAGAGTTTGGTTTATTATTGGATGGGGGGGGTTGCATGTCCTCAGCATGACTTTAGCATGAATGCTTAAATTCTCTGCAGAGATCTCCAGGGCACTGTCCTTCGCTCTTCCTGTTAACAGTAAGGCAACCAACCACCTAAGTTTGCTTCCTCTCCAGGGTGGTCTCCAAATTTCAACCAAATTCTTTTGTTTCGCTAAACAACAACTAGAATGAAAACTGGATATAATTAAGACTTTACTGAAACTGCTCCACAGCAAGAACAGCAACATCCATTTAACCTTGAACTATTTTCTTCACACATTAGCATTCAGTACCATAGCACTAATAGTAGCGTATCCCTGCTGTGTGGTTATTAAAATCTCAATAGCAGTTTATGCAGTTATAATGGTGTGTACCTGCCCAGGAGACGGTATGAGTCCCGTGTGTGTTTAGCGGTGTATACCTGCCCAGGAGACAGTATGAGTCCCTTGTGTCTCGTGGTGTAGACCTGCCCAGGAGACGGTATGAGTCCCTTGTGTCTCGTGGTGTAGACCTGCCCAGGAGACGGTATGAGTCCCTTGTGTCTCGTGGTGTAGACCTGCCCAGGAGACGGTATGAGTCCCTTGTGTCTCGTGGTGTAGACCTGCCCAGGAGACGGTATGAGTCCCTTGTGTCTCGTGGTGTAGACCTGCCCAGGAGACGGTATGAGTCCCTTGTGTCTCGTGGTGTATACCTGCCCAGGAGACGGGGCTTCAAAGGGAAACCGTTGGGTAGCAGCATCAACTCTATGCAGTTATCGTTCGGCAAATATTTCTACACAAACGGCTCAATTTGTCTAAATGACCGGCTCAGTACCCTGCCCTAAACAATAGCCTTACTAAAACGCAATTCAACTGTGAGACCATTTAAAAAAATACCTACAAAAAAGGTACTCGCAT
>CM051000.1:28478490-28498490 GCA_027704905.1 Muraenolepis orangiensis
CAGCTGGGTCCCACAATGAATACACGCAAGTGATCTGTGTGTGTGTGTGTGTGTGTGTGTGTGTGTGTGTGTGTGTGTGTGTGTGTGTGTGTGTGTGTGTGTGTGTGTGTGTGTGTGTGTGTGTGTGTGTGTGTGCGTGTTTATACATGTATAACTTGAAATACTTACACATTTAATGGTTGCCAAGCTGGCCACTGAGCCTTCATCTTGATGACAGTAAGGACATCGTCGCCCTGGTAGAGAGACACAGAAAGATAGATGGAGAGAGAGAGAGAGAGAGAGAGAGAGAGAGAGAGAGAGAGAGAGAGAGAGAGAGAGAGAGAGAGAGAGAGAGAGAGAGAGAGAGAGAGAGAGAGAGAGAGAGAGAGAGAGAGAGAGAGAGAGAGAGCATGAGAGATAGAGACACCGTCATCTGACATCATACTCTAGCATTTGTAAGAAGAACTAGTACTAATAGTACTAGTCACTATTCACCAATCACACACACACACACACCACACACACACACACACACACACACACACACATATTAACATTTATGTTCCCTAAATGCAACACGTTGTTCATATAAATAAAGTAAAAGCTGCTACTTTGCAACCATAAGCACTAAGAGACCAACAGAACACTGCAATTAACAGTCCACACACAGGACTGGTCCAGCCATTATTATTAGGAACAGAACACATAACATTTTAGGGTACATAGTTTGGCAATATGTTGGTTAAAAGCAGATGGGTATGATACAGATAATTGTATTATTATTTTACTTATTATTTTGTATGTATTTATATTGCATTTGTTTGGTTTCTTCAGGGTGAAGAAACCTAAAGAAGACAGTCTCCATCATAGACATTGGCTATCCCTGCTCTCTCTATTTTCTATTATTATCATCCACGAGAAGGGAAATGACATCACTTGGTGCTAATGAACAGTGATTGTTGTGTTTCAGGGAAACAATCATTAGGGTATGAACTCCTATTTTACAAGGCTTCTGGTGGCAATCATGCAGATACCTAAAAGAGCTTTGGCTCAGGAAGGGTAAAATGTAATAACATAACCTATGTATTGGCCTTGGCTTATTAGCACATTTGGATAAACAGGTATATGCTAGCCTCTTTAGGCATTCACAAATCAGGACCAGAACCATATCAGAAGCAGGTCCATGTCACAAATTAGCATAGGATGGAAACCTTGGATGCAAGACATCTGTTTCATGTTTTTAACTGGTATAATGTTACTTGCATTGTCCTTGACAAATATAAAAATAATGAAATACAATAAAGATCTAGAGAAAATTTAACCCTAAAACCAAAACTGAACCCTGAAACCAAACCCTAAAACCAAACCTTAAAACTACACCCTAACCCTAAAACTAAAACCACACCCTTAACCCTAAAACCATATCCTTAACCCTAAATCCAAAAACGAACCCTCAAACCAAACCCTTAACCCTAAAACCATATCCTTAACCCTAAAACCGCACCCATAACCGTAAAACCAAACCCTTAACCCTAAAACCGCACCCATAACTCTAAAACCAAACCCGGAGAGGAAGAAGGAAACAATTTGGACCACACTGCTATTGAATAGTTGATGTGTTTATTAAATGGATGTTTTTATGATACCGCTTTCTCTTTTGTTTCAACCTCATTTAATTATTTAGTTTGACAAATGAAAAGCATAAAGAGAAAGAGGGAGAGAGAAAGCAGAGACAGCTGTAGAGAGACAACTAATTGGGTGAAGTGCCATTTCATTTTTTATATAAAAGCTATTTATTGGCCTGGATCAGCCACAAAACAAAAGTGGCCTACAGATGATCCAGCAGATTGGAAGGATGGCACTTTAAATACCAATGACTTATTATTAAAATATGTCTTTTTTTTTTTTCTTAATTTCATTAAGCACATCTTCCAAGCTCATTAGATGGTCATCAAGAGAAAATAGTTTAGATTGTGTGCCAGTCTCCCCTGCCCTCGGTCATCTGGGGATGAATCTCAGCCAGGCACTGGAGCATCCTCAGAGCCATCCAACTAATGGTGTTTCAGACCCAAGGATGTCCCTGGAACATATGGTGGAGCTAAGCATTCAGGTGTTGTAGACACAAACCTCTGGAACACACATACACACTCACACACAGATATGTACACGCTTGTGTGTGTGCGTGTGCGTGTGTGTGTGTGTGTGTGTGTGTGTGCATGCTTGTGTGTTTGTAGTCAACACTGCAGGGAGACATAATAATATCCTTGTATACTGCACCAAATAAAAAAAACAGCAGACTTTACTGTAATGAAATACTAACATTCACAATTTGGGGGATTTATTGTCATCACATTCAGTAGGTGTAGCTGTGTGTGTGTGTGTGTGTGTGTGTGTGTGTGCGTGCGTGCGTGCGTGCATTCGTGTGTGCGTGTGTGTGCGTGTGTGTGTGTGTGTGTGTGCACACAAGTTCTCCATCTCCCTGAATAATCAGATGCCTAGTATCTGATTATTTACCTGTGACCAAACAATTTGCATACATACTGCAATCTTTGAAATACAATGAAGGCATCTTCTGCACGCACATAAAAACCGTGTCATAGGAATGACAGAAGTTCACACTGTTCTACACACTTTTCCAATCAGAGACAATGGACCTCTCCGCTTCTCCGTGGAACAGAGATAGATCAAAACCACGGGGCCGCCATGAATAAACTATACGTTGTTTTCAACATCATTAGGGTTAATGACCAGTGACTTGGAGATGAATTGGCTTAATGACAAACTTCACCACAGATCATTAGTTTAGCATGCAATCTGGACCCTTTTCTCAATCAACAAAACAAAAATACACAACAGCTCTACATCTGTTGTTTTGAACTTATGTTCTGAACCTGAGCATCTTAGCATCCAATCAAATCAAATAATAAATATCACCACCCCCTGTTTGTCTGTCTGTGTGTATTTCCTCTGAGATATTGGTGAATCATCACCGGTGAATCATCAGTGAGTGAGGACCCGAAGCAGTTTTCGATGACGGAGGTTGATATAACGAGCCAGGAACTGTTCTAACCCACACCACTGCATGTCCTTTACTGGCAGACACTAATTAGGTTATATAGGCAAAGAAAAAAGAAGAACAATTATGCATTATCGTTCAAAAATGAATACAAAAGACAAAGAAATATGACATTGTATTCCAAACAGTGCAGGATAAACATGCCTTAACGTTGTGGAGTTGTTTTAAAGCAGATGCCCCCGATGAGCAAGACAGGACGGACAAACTAGACACTTCCTTCTTGTCATTTATCCATTGGCTTTACCCGAGAAAACAGTTGTACACCTGTGATGCAATGCTTTCCACTAACAAGTGTGTCTTGAGTGTCTTTCGCAGTTTGTATGAATAAACACTAAATAATGGTAATACTATTTCCCCAAAAATGGAAAAATCATTTGTCACTGCTCGAGGTTTTGGATCATTTCAGTTTAGTTTTTTTCCAATGCAATCCATGAATTCACGTCCATTGCAAATTGCATTCAATTGCTCAAACCTGTTTTGACAGCTTGATGGATTCAAATGAACTTCTCCTGGATTGCCCGGATATTAGAATGGATGTAGAATGATTGAAGGCAGATGTATGACAAAGTGGCTGGCTATAAAAGCACGTTATGTTATCATACAATGGTTGGCTATGAGACAGTGTTCCACTCCCAGACGAAAGCTATTGGGTTCGATTCCCGATTTCCACATAAATTCAGGCCTAAATGGATACTATGGATAAAATCGTGTCCGCTAAGTGACCAAATTAGTTCTGCTATAATAGAATGGCTGGCTGTGTTATAATAACAGATTCGGTAAACCAAAAAAATACTAATTAAAATGCTATTAGGATTATGCACTATAAATGACAAAGATGTTTAGGGTTTAGAGAAAAGTTTTTTTGTTCAAAAAGTTCTGGAGGTTTATGTGCACCATTCTGGTAAGCACACACACACACAACAAACACACACACACACACACACACACACACACACACACACACACACACACACACACACACACACCACACACACACACACACACACACACACACACACACACACACACACACACAAAGGGGCACCTATGAATATTTATACAAGCTTTACAAGTGCATCGATGCACGATTACACCTCTTCTCCATAATGTGTATTTGATTGTGCACTTGACCCGTAACACAGCCACACCGGGGGTCGTAGAGGTTGTGGTGGCAGAGCTCCCCGCCCCCACCTCCCTGCGGGTCGGGAGTACGTCCGTGCCACCGAGGAGGAATCGGCCTGTCGCAGCCAGTCACACCGAACACACTCTCAGCCATGAAATTAGTTCAACACAAGCTTAAGAGTGTCGTTTGCCGGTATAAAAAGCGCTCCTCCGGTTGGTGGACACGGTTAGTGGACACACAATGAGCCTGCGACCATGTTCCTGTTTATGGGGAGGAGAAGAGAGGACGGATGAAAGAGGGAGGGGAGAGGGGGGGGGTGGGGAGAGACATTATGGTGTCTCACAGGAAAACCGTCTCACATCCTCGGCCGTGTGTGTGATGTTGTGAGGAAAAAAGCTGCCGCATAAACATAAACTTGTACTTTTTGTTTGTTTGTTTAAAAAAATATATATATATAGAAAATGTTAGAAAAACCTAAATGTGTAAACGATTGATTTATATCTCTCTCCCCGCGACTGAGGTTTCATGCTGCAGTTTTTATTTATTATTTTGAAGCCTTGCTCGCTGCCTTGCTTTCCCCCTTTGGGGTTTTTATTGGCAGTCGTCGCTACGGCTCATTCAGACGGAGCTGACTTGGATCTTGTTGAGATGCTAATGGTGGGAGTCTAAATGAGTTCTCTATGTTTGTTTGCCTAATCTCTCATTAGCATAGTCGGTGGACAGGACAACCTTTCATTCCGGTTGAAATGTTATTGGACGACACTGCAGGTGGGGAAAAAAAATAGACATTCTTGTCTTGTATGAACACACAGTGTACCATATCGCTTATTTATGGATGCATTTATTGTATTTATTTATGGTCTTTTATTACAGAGAGGAGTCTGTTCAATTATTTATTGATATTTTACTGCCATAACACCTTTTCCTCAACCCCTGCCACCGTTAATGTGCGTCTGACACCATGCAATAAAACCTCTTCTTCATACTTCATCTTCTTTCGTTATCATTTTGTTCTCTGTGCCATGAATGAATTAAATGCAGGGGGGGGTGTTTTTATGGCCAACCTGAGCCACGCTCTGCACTGCCTGGACATTAAGACTGCAGGTTTGTGACTGAAACCTCATTTTGAATTAACTATTAAGCATTTAAATTAGAAAATGATTAAACAAGGTGTTGATGGTTCAGTACGTGTCATTCCTGGTTCTCGTTAGCGTTAGTGTGTGTGTGTGTGTGTGTGTGTGTGTGTGTGTGTGTGTGTGTGTGTGTGTGTGTGTGTGTGTGTGTGTGTGTGTGTGTGTGTGTGTGTGTGTGTGTGTGTGTGTGTGTGTGTGTGTGTGTGTGTGAGTGTGTGTGAAAAAAGATGGAGAATTTTATTTGTTCCCATCCAGCGTTGAAAAGGGAGGAGGACGAGGAGGAGGAGGAGGAGGAGGAGGAGGAGGAGGAGGAGGAGGAGGAGGAGGAGGAGGAGGAGGAGGAGGAGGAGGAGGAGGAGGAGGAGGAGAGAGAACAATACAACACCAGACTGGGTGTGAAGCATCTATATTTACACTGGGCCAGAAGAAGCTGGTGGCTGGCGTCAATGAACCATATGCTAACCACCTCAGCCTTGTGAGTCAGCTGACGCCTATACATTTATCTTGTGCTAATCTGGGATCCAGCTGTCTTACTTTATCATGGCAGAACTTCTGGTGGGGGGGAAACAGCACAGAGCCAGGGTCAGAAACCAACAACTGAAGGGGCGGAGTCACGCCTTGTTTTCTGTTTGGTTTCAAACAGAGATATTTGACCAGAGAGAAACTGGGTGCCGCATGTAGACGAAGCTCTCAGAAGGGTGGTTTATATAATAATAAGGGTACATCTACAGTGGCCAGTGTACACGCTGTACATTTAAAAACATACTTTTTATGTTTCCTAGCGCTTGCCGAGTTTGTGTTTCCTGTTTATAGCTAATTCCACGCTTCCAGATCCCTGCTTCAAGCAACATGATTGGTGGAAAACTAATATGAAGAGAAAGAAAGTAGAAATGTCCCATTCACCCAGATGTGAACATGTCTAGCTTGTGCAGGTGTGTGTGTGTGTGTGTGTGTGTGTGTGTGTGTGTGTGTGTGTGTGTGTGTGTGTGTGTGTGTGTGTGTGTGTGTGTGTGTGTGTGTGTGTGTGTGTGTGTGTGTGTGTGTGTGTGTGTGTGTGTGTGTGAATTGTGAGCATGTGAGCATGCATATGTGGGACTGTAATGTGGAAATTGTGCAGGTATGTGTTTCAGTCTGACGATGACTTAATATAAACTGCATTACATTGCATTACAGTCATTTAGCAGACGCTTTTGTCCAAAGTGACTTACAATAGTGTGTTTTAACAAAGGCAGGTAAGAGAACAACTCTTCACCAGAAGTCAAAAGTCCATTTAATTCCTAACATCTCTGAACTGAGCCAGTGCTCAAGTAAAAGTACAATACGTTCAGGTAAAAGTACAATAAGGTAAAGCTACAATAAGTTGGCAAACAATAGAACAATATCTACCTAACAATCTACTTAGACAATCTACTTAGAAAGTCGCTAGTACGTTAGTAAAAAGTGATAAGAGGATGCGCTAGGAGGAAGGATCTGGGCAGTGTTTTAGTGTGCATGGATATTGTTTGTTTGTTGTGATAGAAACACAAATGTGAAAATGTATAACTGTAAATACAAAAAAACTAAAACATTTAACAGACATTTAAATAAATTGAAATTCAAATAGAATATTTTAATTTCTAACAAACTAAAGAACAAAATTCAGAAAGTAAAAGTTGTAAGTCTCCGTCTTGGTATCTAGCTAGTATGTTGAGTCAATGCTCTCAACCCAGAGACAGAACTGGATAATCTGCAAGACATGGTGCAGAAACATACATCTCAATGATCTGAGGCCTTGTCCACACATACTGTATGTGGCTATTTCGAAAAAACATTGTATTTTCTCTGTGTTTTGGCCTCCTGTTAACACCTAAACAGTGTTTCAGGTCACTGAAAACAAAATTCCTTCCAGGGTGGAGATCTTTCAAAACAGTTTTCTTGTGTTTTCGTATGGACCGGACATCATGACCTCAATCTGCACACGGTAACCTACAAGGAATGGCGGACTACCGGTGTGTTTACCTGTAGTGTATAAATGACATGTTTAGAAGTCAACCTAGCGCTACTTCATGGTCACACCACGGTGCGTTGCTGTTGTAGTTGTTCTTCTTGTTGTGTGTTTGACGCTCCAGCAGAAGCCCACCAATGCACATGCTCCTAATGTTCTTCTGTGGTGTTTGGCATTAGCTTTACCGCTACCTACTGGCCTGGCGTGCTTATGTGAGCGTTTATAGTTAGTAAGATAGATAGATCGATATTTTTTTATAACACCATTGGTGTGGACAGGATTTTTCTTTAATACGTTTTCCCTACTGAGAACTTTGAAAAAACAAAAAACAAACAAAAGAAAATCAATCCTCTGGTAAATAATCCCCACTAAATACTGCGTTAAAGCTGTAGGATTCAATGTCGTTAATCCTGTAACTCCCATTCCCTTGTGAATGCACCCCCAATCTAATCTCCCTTTCCCTGTTGCCTGTCTTTTTGTGCTTACATTGTCTTCAAAGGTCTTTATCAGATCCACATGATTCAGTTTCCTAGTGTGTCGTTTAATTCCACGTTTCTATTCTTTCTATGAGAGGAAAAATGATTACTGCAAGGAGGAAAATAGATGGATCATTTGACTTTCCCATTTTCCTTCAGAGAAACACTGAATGGTCCATCTCTTCTCTCTTTGCAAAACACACAGAGACCATTTTGGCCAAACAAATTGAGCTAGACTTCATCTGGAGCTCTGCACATAGAGGTTGTATACTTACTTATCCTACCAAGCAAGTAAAACCAAGAATCAGAATCAAAAAGTGGGGGCGTCAGTTTAGCTCAGGAGGTAGCGCGGTCGCCTCACACCCCGCCTCCTCCTAGCAAAAGCTGTCTAGGTGTCCTTGAGCAAGACACCCTAACCCTAACTGCTCCTGACCTGCTGGTTGTCTCCTTGCATGGCTGACTCCGCCGTCGGTGGTTGAATGTGTGTATGAATGTGTGAATGTGAGACTTGGTATATAAAGCGCTTTGAGTCTTTTGGTTAGAAAAGCGCTATATAAATGTCCATTTACCAAGTGGTTTTAGAGACATTGTATGATAACAATGTGTGGTAAGTAGACTGTATTAATACTGCCAGCTGTTCACATTGGTTTAAAATTACGAGGTAAAGGCCCTTCGGTGACCAATATGTACTCTTTCGATTGACTTGACTTGATTTGACTGATTTGTCAATATACTGTATGGGAACATACACAAATGACAAATCAAGATGTGTGATTCTGTCAGAATAACAGTGATTTTAGAATTGGCATGATGAGCATTGCATGTTTTGGCCCCAGAATACATGAGAACGTTTAAACACCCCCAGGAAAGCTCTATGACCTTCTAATTAAAGTAATGTACAAAACACAGTCTGTCACAGTGCCCTGCTTTCAAACCATCGGTGTGTTGTTTGAAAAGGCCCTACTTAACTGGATGAGTGTATGACTCCATTAAAAAACACTACTTAACTATATGACTCCATTAAAAGACACTACTTAACTGGATGAGTGTATGACTCCATTAAAAAACACTACTTAACTATATGACTCCATTAAAAGGCCCTACTTAACTGGATGAGTGTATGACTCCATTAAAAGACACTACTTAACTATATGACTCCATTAAAAGGCACTACTTAACTGGATGAGTGTATGACTCCATTAAAAGACACTACTTAACTATATGACTCCATTAAAAGGCCCTACTTAACTGGATGAGTGTATGACTCCATTAAAAGACACTACTTAACTATATGACTCCATTAAAAGACACTACTTAACTGGATGAGTGTATGACTCCATTAAAAGACACTACTTAACTGGATGAGTGTATGACTCCATTAAAAACACTACTTAACTATATGACTCCATTAAAAGGCCCTACTTAACTGGATGAGTGTATGACTCCATTAAAAGACACTACTTAACTATATGACTCCATTAAAAGGCACTACTTAACTGGATGAGTGTATGACTCCATTAAAAGACACTACTTAACTATATGACTCCATTAAAAGGCCCTACTTAACTGGATGAGTGTATGACTCCATTAAAAGACACTACTTAACTATATGACTCCATTAAAAGACACTACTTAACTGGATGAGTGTATGACTCCATTAAAAGACACTACTTAACTATATGACTCCATTAAAAGGCACTACTTAACTGGATGAGTGTATGACTCCATTAAAAGACACTACTTAAGTATATGACTCCATTAAAAGGCCCTACTTAAGTATATGACTCCATTAAAGGGCACTACTTAACTGGATGAGTGAATGACTCCATTAAAAAACACTACTTAACTGGATGAGCGTATGACTCCATTAAAAAACACTACTTAAGTATATGACTCCATTAAAGGGCACTACTTAACTGGATGAGCGTATGACTCCATTAAAAGACACTACTTAACTGGATGAGCGTATGACTCCATTAAAAGACACTACTTAACTATATGACTCCATTAAAAGACACTACTTAACTGGATGAGCGTATGACTCCATTAAAAGACACTACTTAACTGGATGAGGGTGTGAAAGTGGTATACAAATCAATTGTGTTATTTACAAATGAAGAAGTTGTTAAATGATTTCATAACTTTTTTAGTTGTTGAAATTCAAAATACTTCCCAAAACCAAACATGAATTTGATTAAAATGAGTGAACACATAATGAAGCGCAGATGACACATCCGTTAATTGCAGGAAGAAAGATAAATCAGACTGAGTAAATAATTTGCATCCAGTCCAAGCGCATTGAACTTTCATTTGCGACACTTGATTTAGCAATTCTAATTCCCCCGTAACGAAGAAATGACATTTAAATTGGCGTCATTACATATGGGAAATAGTTAGCAACAAAGTCACAGTGTTAATATGATTTAATAGTGCCTGTTTGCTCCAATGACTTCTGAAATGATTTAGCAGGGATATGGAGGCTCCGGAATATGTGTGCTGTCGACAATCTGCTGATGAATGAACAATTAACTCAAAGTCTGGAAAACTGACAAAACCTGTCGTCTGTGGCAAATCAGCAGCAGGCGCCGGAGACACGGCAATGTCAGCGACATCTTCCTGTGTTTGTTTGCGCGGTTTTGCTCGTAATGTTAAAGTTATCCACCTCGTCTGAGAGAGTCTTCACACATTGCGTCCGTGCCACGTCTCGACTAAAAACCTTTGCTCCGTGTTTCTATGTGAACACAAGGGTTTTTTTTAAGCGGTATGATTATGATGTCATTTGGGTTATTTTGAGAGTGACTCATTATGATGGCAGGTGTGCTGACTCCCAGGCTTTCAGCCCACCTGTCATCTGGTAATTGGCGTAGAAGCAGAACAGACAGAAGCTGCTCCCATAGCAGCTCTCTTGTTCTGGTTATCTGTGCTCCACCAAACCACACATCACTTCTTGGGTGATAATTGTATGTGCCGCAAAATAGGAATAGCCTGTTTAGGCATTCTGGTGTTGACTTAGTTAAATATTATGTCTTATATAAATCGATTCAACTTCAATTTGCAAAAGGAAAGAAAAAAATCCCTGTTGTCATGATTTCGTTTGAAGCAAAAGTTATCATGGCAGACATGGCAAGAGCAATTGACGAGATGAACAGTCGTGTAAATGATGTTCCGGAGTTGAGTTGACAGAACGCTGTGTGTTGCTTTTACCAAGAAACCGAGCACATATAACTGCTGTTTAAAGCCTTCTATTTTACAGCTGTTAAATGATTAAGTGATGTTACAGACACAGACATGTTCAATGTTGTCACCTTTTGACAACTGACAAACTGACACTAACAGACATTGATAAATAATCTATGATGTAGAAAAAACAATGCAGGAAAGACGTAAATCTTCATACATAATTAGTTGGGCAAATATGAAAGGTAGAAAAAAAGAGCCACACAATACTTTCTTTGCTACGATGTCATTAATTACTGCCAAGCAATACATTTATATGTTGCTATGTTGCTATGTTGCTGTGTTGCTATGTTGCTATGTTGCTATGTTGCTATGTTGCTATGTTGCTATGTTTTACCAGACCTCAGCTGAAATGCTGGTGCGTAAAACAAGCAAACACACAGATCTGACACATATCTGTGACCCTCTAGGAAATCTACGTCCCTTTCTCTCCTATTCAATATATATATATATACATATATATATACATATATATATACATATATATATATATATATACACACACACACATACATTTTGTCTGTCTTATAAGGTCATCAGTGATGCAACAGACTCTTGATTTCCATTTAAAGAAAAATGAATAATTCAATATTTCCCAGGTTGTGCCTTAACAAGAAACCCAGATGGAAGACGTGACATCAGTATAGCATGTTGCAACCAGGGCCCAGTTGACACATTAGACAGCTTATGGATATCGTATATAATAATGTGTGTTGTACAGTTCTGGTCAAAAAGTCCAAAACAAAATTATTAATGTCTCTTTGTAGCCTAAAGCTAGTTTGCAACATCCGTTCAAATTCAGATATGAGCAGCAAGCAAGAGCTTTGGCACATAGTATGCTAATTTTGTCATGCAAATGCTATCATTACCATGCTCACATTATTCACTTAGGGTGACACAGGGTCCTGACAAATATCTGTAAAACACTCAGATGTTCTGGTTTCAACAAATTCCTGGTTTTGTCGCGGGTTTTGATTCAACACAGTGAAAAAGGAGGCAAAAACATGTATAGTCTTGTAAACTACGTATCCTCCTTTACTCACATCTAGCTAATGTTGCCCTGTCTGTTTCACATCAGATTACAATAGGAACGCTGTGTTGTCTTAACATTCATATAAATACTGAGATAACTAGATGGGCCACTCCTTAAGAAGCCACTATCATGAGAAACAAGGAGTTGTTTTCTGCCTTTAGGGCAGAAGCCCATGTTGTACAGCTTGTCCACAGTCTGTTTACCTGGGAGATGGAGAAGCTACTCTAATTAGAGCACCACTCAGGAGTCTGAGAGGAGCCTCTCTCAGCATATGCCCAAACCATACATTTATCCCTTGGTTTTTATTCCAGAGTTACATGTAGAATCCCACCGGGACATAATCAAGCACTGGTAAGTACATAGGGGGGAAAAGCTAACGCACGTAGTTATTAAGTGCTGATAAGTATTTATCAGCACAGCTGAACAGCTCAGAGAACCGCCAGCATAAGATGATGCACTTCTTGTGTATCACAAATCTCCCACCAAACAGGACGTGCACATCAGGACAGGCCGGGGGTGACAAAAGAATCATCCATGCTTACAGCGGATGAGTCTGTAAGGGCACTTTATCTCTCTAGAGAGATGGAGAGAGAGAGAGAGAGAGAGAGAGAGAGAGAGAGAGAGAGAGAGAGGAGAGAGAGAGAGAGAGAGAGAGAGAGAGAGAGAGAGAGAGAGAGAGAGAGAGAGCGAGAGAGAGAGAGAGAGAGAGAGAGAGATATAGGGAGGGGGAGGCTGGGGTTGTGAATTGATTTGCTGACTCTCAAATGTCCTCAGTGGCTATCTCTGAAACCTTGTAGCACACACAGCCTGGCAGGCCCTATGCAATACTCAGGCACCCACATTCATCAAGCCGGCCCAAGTCATCCTATGGGCAGCTCTCTGGCAGACCAGGACCCAGGGTAGCAGGTATTATTAGAGATGAATTGAGGTAACTGCCTTTGATGACCTAGTTGAAGCTATCTAACCCTCTCTACCCTCTCTCTGTCTCTCCCTTTCTCTCCAGGCTGCTTTGTTCTTGTACTTTAAGGAGGTCAGTGTTCATTGAGGAGTGGGTATACTCCACTCGATAGGTCAGTGTGAAGAGCAGCTGGAAAAGCCTCTGACTGCAGGTAAATTGACCACTTTTCCACCAACTTAGACCGGGCATGGGAGCTATACGACTTCCATGCAAATAGATCTCTCTTTTAAGAAGGAAAATCAAATGGATCAAAAATAGGCCATTTCAAGTGCATCCATCAGAACATCTGAAGTAGATGTTAGTTTTTGTGTGTGAAAAACCCACACAAAATGAATCCATTGCAAAAGAAAAGCCAATGTGAAAGATGTTCTTTTTACATATTAAAACATAATTTAAACTGTTGTTGTACCACAGACTGAAGAAGCAGCAGGGTTACTCAATTAGCAATGTACCATCTGCTGTGACAATGAATGTTAGAATATGTCCAAATATATTCATAAATAAAGAATTTGCATAAGAGTGCAGTCAATGGTAAACAACATTACTATAAACCATAACTACAGGTGGGACGATCGATCGGCTTCCGATCATTATCGGCCGATTTTGAAGAAAAATGCGCAATCGGAGAATGCCGATCTTTCTTTAATGTTGCCGATTTCATAGCCGATCCTGCACGTGAGAAACACGTGAGCTAATTTCTTTACCAACAAGACAAATTTAATAAGACACCTGAAAACCCATCACCCAGCGCAGCATGGCGAGTTTGTTAAACTGACCGTGGAGAACGAGAACCCCAGGAATGCATGATGGATGAAACTGTTCTATAACACAGGGGTTCCCACCCTTTTTTGTGCCACGGACCGGCAGATACATGAAAAAAAATCTCGCGGACCAGTTGTCAATTTTCGCGGACCGGTTGTCAAAGTGTGTGTCAACACACACCCCTAACAAAACGGCAGGGCTCGATTTCAGTATAAACGCGCATGTACGCGCAGCGCCCGTAACACAAACCCCGGCTCGTTCGCGACCGACACGTCACTAGCGCGTAGTCTCTTTAGTAGCGCGTGCAACTGAAAGTCTCTCGTTATGCCGCCGATATATATTTAATCTATATATATAGATTATACCGCTATATAATCTATATATATAGATTGTACTATATATATCATCTCTATATATAGATTATACCGCCGGCGTTCACCTATACTCAAATGATTTGAGTCAAATATGATGATAAACACACAGCTGTTTCGCGGCCCGGCAGTAACACCTCCACGGCCCGGTACCGGTCCGCGGCCCGGCGTTTGGGAACCCCTGCTATAATAGACTGCTATAGCAGCAATACACTGTAGACCGCTATAGCTGCAAAAAAAATAAAAAATCGGTGATCGGTGATCGGTGGGGCAGATATTTCTCATTGTGATCGGTGATCGGTGATCGGTGGCAAAAAACGTGATCGTCCCATCCCTAACCATAACCGTAATATGAAAAAGCTATCGCATGAACAAAATCCTCCAAAACACTGCTTGAATCTCACAGGCTTTTCGAAGAAACACAAATAAACTAACAATAGTATTATGTACAATGTCAACATCTGTACAAAATCAATGTAGTCCGTACTGAGCAGATGCCTTTATCCAATGTGACTTACAGTGAATTCAGGCACACATCATCAAGGAGCAGGGTTTGGCCTCTTGCTCAAGGTTGCCAGATTGAATCCAGTACCTTTTGGCTAGGGAGTGAAATGCCCAATCGCCACTACACTATCGGGTCCCTAATACTGCATTCAGGAGAATCTCATCAGCCTATGAAAAGAATATGAAACGTAAGGGCGAAAAGTGTATGAGTATGCATATAGGGGGGGTTATAAGTGAGCCCTCAATCATCTCTCTCTCTCTCTCTCTCTCTCTCTCTCTCTCTCTCTCTCTCTCTCTCTCTCTCTCTCTCTCTCTCTCTCTCTCTCTCTCTCTCTCTCTCTCTCTCTCTCTCTCTCTCTCTCTCTCTCTCTCTCTCTCTCTCTCAGTCTAATGTTTAGTTAAGAGAGCCCAGTATTCAACATGTGCTCTATGCCAACACTATATCCTGGTTGGTACAACATGCTGCCTGTGTCTTGTGTGTTGGACCAGCCCACGTTGGTGGCATGGAGCAGAGTTCAGTCTTTAATCAATCGTGGACTCCCGTCTGTGTGCAATCACTGAGCCTGGTCATAAGAGTCCTCTAGCAGTCAAATGAAACCAAGATTACAGTGAATGGGAGGGAGACTCAGAGCCAAGGTCTCATTTACATAAGGAAAATATAGCAGGTAGAGCCATTACGGAGGACGGATTCAGTGAGCCCACCTCATGCATAAAACATTACAACGCTTTATAGTGCAGCTTATTATATTTAGTGGGCCTTGATCTTATGAAGACTGTAAAGAAAAGAAGCCATGGAGAGTGCACCCGGCCCTCTGCATTTTAATCCAGGAGAGTGCTTGGAATAGAACAGCTCGCCCAGCGCTTCCTCCTTTCATTTGAATCCAATCCCAGGGAAGAAAAGTAAACCCCTGGCTTACAGAGAAGATACGTTTGGAATGGATTCCATTCATCACCAACACATGGACACACATGTCCCTGCAACAACAATGGTCCCTATCTTCTTGGTTGACACGTCTTCATATTTGGACCAATATCCATATGGAAGCAGATTATGCTATGTTGAAATTGTTGTATGTTGAATAAATATTTGAGATGAGTTCGATGTTATGTTGATTTAGGCTTGGCGATGACAACATAAGTTGTATACTTCCAAAAATGTAACCACATGCATTTTTGAGAAATGTTTACAGTTAAGTGTGTATATTTCATAGTTATGGCAGACAGGACAATTTCAGGAGCAAGAGATTCAAATCCAAATGCAGATAAATGATTCAGATTACAGCACACCAGCGATGGAACAGGAAGGGACGCTGAGGACAGCCACACAGTAGATTATCTGCATAACAAAATGTCTAAAATGTCTACAATGGCAATATAACGATATTATATGGATATTGTGACGTGAGAGTAGATTTCATCTTAGATTGTGGATATCATAATATGATACGTCAGTGTTGTCTTGTCCGGGTTTCAAAGGCTGCATTACGGTAAAGTGTTGTCCTTTTCTGAACTGACCAGACTGCTCTAGCTTTTCTTTTATTTACCTGTGAAGGCTGTTATTGCAGCAGTGAAACCTGCCACACGATACCTAAGTGGCTTTTCAGGGCTCCTCCGACTATGACGACCAGCATGAAGGTTGTCCTAAATCAGTTTATTGGAGGGTTGGCAAGACAGCAAGAGAGTCAGAGCAAGAGTTCCATGTTGACATGTCAGAGTTCTCTCCCGAGTGTGGGATGTTTGTCCATATTGCCCAGACTTAATTGCTGCTAAACTTGAAAATGTTGTGTAGGTTTACCTTGATATTTTACATTTTCATATTGTATGCTAGGCCTATATTTATTCCCATTTAGATAATACATGACTTATATCAGGATAAAAGCCCTCATAGCTATGTCTTAATGTACCCAACATCCCAGTCTGTGTTTGGTATGGGAGGCACATAGGCATTTAGCAGCAGGCAGCAGGCACTATTCTGCACAAAATTTGCCTGAAGCACTAATCAAATGTTTAGCAGAGAAGTTTCTGCGGCATCTTGGTGAATATCCTGAGCTACAGCTTCAGCGTGCATAAAGAGTCCACTTGGACCCTGTCAGCTCCTTTGCCTGCCAACTTTAGTGAGGTCTATTTATACATCTATTTATAACTATTTTTAACTTGAAGTCCTTAGGTCTTAAGTTGTCTGTGACTCTAGGAAAGTAAAAATATAAGATAACCACCACCACCACCTCCAAGCACATAACGTCATAACAAGTCATAACAAACATATAGTGATATCTAGAGCATGTACAACTACACACACACACACACACACACACACACACACACACACACACACACACACACACACAATACAGCATTAGAACTCTCTGGCAGTACTGTCAATATATTCCTTTCATAATAACAGAAAATTCCAGCGTAGGACAGGGCTGGGGCAAAATCCGCAAAATCTCTCCATCTCTGGCACAAAAAACCGGCAATACACGGCAGGAGGTCATCACTTAACAAACAAAACAATTATCTCTTCAGTTTTCCAACAGCACTGGTGTGAGTCTACTTATTCTGCATTTTATTATTTATTTTTACCAGAGCCAGGTGACACGTGTCTGGCTCTTGGACTGTGGTGAAAATTCCCCTGAGCGCTTGCTGAGCACACCCGCTAATCTATGGTTTGGCGGGAGCTGCCGTTGCTCGGCAAGGTTGACTGGAGCCCTGGGGTCAGAGCCACGCCCTCTGGGTGGCCCCTCTGTACTCAATTGCTAGCCCAGTGTGGTCAAACCAACCGCACCCTCCAGTACGCACCAGCAGTCCCGACCGACAACAGGTCTGAGGCAGCAGCGGAGAAAGTAGAGGACAGGGGGAAAAGGACATTTCAACCCATTGCAAATCTAAAATGATACTCAAACAAAACAATTGGAAACCCAGTCGAAAGTAGCAGTAGCAGTATCAGTATTCCAGTTGGATAGCTCTTTGATGCTATCCAACTGGAATATGATTGATATAGAAGAATTTCCGTTAACGATGCTCCTGGTGAATCGTAAAACTGTGTGCCTCAGGTATATGCCAAGCATTTCAGAGAAACACAAATCCAATGTGTGCATCTCTTACTCATTGTAGAATAATCAATTCACTTGTGTCATGGCCTCTTGAAATGTAAATGAATCGTTCCTCAACATGATCAACGTGATTAGGAAATAATCGGTGAGAGATATCCGTGTGCATTTCTTTCCTTTTCGCTTTCCAGACACAGTGCACTTCACCTCTCCACATCCATTATTTTATTGTCGTGCGAAAGCACGTACTCACCATGGGCTCGTTTAGCGTTTAGTGGCGGAGGAGGAGCAGAGAGTCCACTCTCATTGTTAGCACAGCTATGAGAGGGTTTAACTGTCAGACACTCAAATGAGTCCATTTGAACTATCATTTGAACTACAACCCCTATGTAACAAGCCTCTCATCAACAGCCACTCATTTACTTCACTGTCTACACTGCAACCACAATAGACTCGCTTAAGGAAAAATATACATTGTCCATCACCTCTTCAATGAGGTCAGCAGAACATTTATCGAACAAATTATTCTGTGTGCGTTTGACGCACACATTCTGTCGAGAGGGATGGACTTGTTGATTGTTTTCCAATACTTTGGCAGGTTGACTCATCAAAGGCCATGTAGTTCCAAAACCCTGCCACTTTAACCTGAGGTCCTCTATGAATTAATGTATTAAAAATGATGTAGGGTTCATGGAAGCCAATAAAGAAGGAGAATTGGTGTGCTCTCTCTGGTTCTCACCCGTGGCTTGTAGTCAGTGCTCTGTATCCCAGCTGTGGAGCCCACCCTAATGATGTGTTTCTGTATGCATCCGCCCAGTAATGGAAAATACCCCACGCTGGGGGAGGAAATAGGATATTTCATAATCCATCTGAGGCATTGGTCTCAGGTCTCTGGTCTATGGAGAGCCTCATTAAGTTTCTCATTAGGGACACACCGAGTGGCGGTAAGGGTCGACCGCGTACACCAATCACCTCAGACAAAACGTACCACAGTGGACCTAAAGCCTGCATCACTGTCTTGCGAGAGGCAGAGTTGGTGAGACCATAGCTCTAATAGACATTTATAGCAACCCGGTGACCTGTTTAATACCAGGTTGGACTGGCAGGGTACCTATCATTTTAGTTTGGCCTGACCAACCGTCTCCCACAAAGAACAACACAGCACCAGCTGGGGAGGTGGAAAGGGCTGAAAACTGCACCAAGTGGTTCCTGTATACATATTCGTCCTAAACGGTGGTTTGTGCAGCAGAGAGCTAGAGAAAAATGTCTCATGGCCAGGACAGGTGCTGGTCGAGAGAGGATAGCATTGAGCCAGTAAGGAGGAAATCTTGGATCCGCAGTCCAACAATGTTATAGCAGAACTTCCGGTGAGGGGGGGAGACAGCACAGAGTCTGGGCTACAAACTAGGACAGGCAAGGGGAGGAGTTGCACATTGTTAGTAGTTTCACTACCACCATGTGTCACACTGAAGACAGGGCCATGGTCCTATTCTCTGGAAGGGTGCTAGGAGGAGGACATGAAGAGACACATGGTTTGACATGAGGCACCCTATCTGAGCACCCTGCAGAGGACCAGTCAATGTGAAGTGCTGGCTGAATAACTCCCAAAACAATGTGTGACTAGATTCAGCACAAGGTTCCCAAGCACTCAGAAGTAAGGGGCCGTTGAACTGTTGAACCTTGCCGGAATTGAGGGGTGGACCAGCTACGACAGTAATGGTAAGAGTTTGAGGCAATATCCTCCCGAATTCTCTCTCTCCGGCCGAGGAAAGGATTAGATGATGTTCGCTCACTTGACAGTTTTCTCCTCAACTCCTGCTAAGAGTATATTTCCAGAAGTTTGGGACAGCACAAAAGTGTCCAGGTTGACAACACTAAACTCCACATTTTTCCCTGGCTCTGCGCTGTCGTCTCAGAGGGTGAGGCGGGTTCCATCCAACAGCGGGGGCCCTTCCTGTGTCAGAGTGAGCGCGCTGGAGAGGACTGGTGGATCGCAAGGTTCAGATCATAATAATGCATAGCAGTGGGAGAACCCAGCAGTGCTCAAGGGGTTCTCCGGTGTCAGGGAGTAGAATCTAGAAGGGCTGAAGGCACCTCATGGAGTGGATTCATCTCGTATTCTCTCACAAAGAGGATCGAAACCGGGGCATTGCTTTAAATAAACGCACCGAGGAAACTCATAACAAACTTGGATTTTGTGTTTTTCCCTCCGCCCCCCAAAACTAGTTTCTCTGCTCAAATCAGAACTTTCCAAGCTTGCGGACCTATAAACATTGATTGACGTGTCGAATGTGTTTAGAAATGATAAATATTA
>CM051000.1:28505990-28520990 GCA_027704905.1 Muraenolepis orangiensis
TGAAGAACACACATTAAAACACAGAGCTCGGAAAGATAGGAGACTAGTGTTCCAACTTTCTGTGAAAACACATCGATGTATCAGAGCAGGGTTACGGGGTGGACAGGCATCAAGGTGGTGCACTGGTGCGGTAGATAAGACTGAGTGACAGCACCTAGTGCCCCCGGCCACACTGGACGCACCGGGTGGAAGGAAGCATATGCAGGAGATGGGGAGATGGGCACTCGCTCTAGTGCAGGTGGTGCCACACCGCTAAAGGAAATCAGCCTCAAATAAAGAGCCGTGAGAAGACTAAATAAGTTCAAATAAATACAGATAAGATGTTACTATGAGGAGACGTAAAGTTGCTATGAGGATACAATATGGAAAGTGAGAAAGAGTGTGAGCGGCGTTGAAGAGGGCTGCCGGGGCAGTGGACGGACGCAGTGTTAGGATTCCATTAGGTTTGAATGGAGGAGCTGAGCTAGGCCGGGCAGAGCTATAGATGTACCCATTACCACTCATTTGGAGTAACAGAAAGGAGAGAGGCAGGAGGAAAGAAACCTCGAGAGCAGGCAGGGCGGGTTTTTTTTCTTTCCCATTTAACGTAGAAGACATAATGGCAAACCTCATTTTCCCTCACTGTATCTGATGTGTAGCTTCCCGTCAGGTGGAGCATGGGGATAATAATAAGTGAAAAACCTAATTTGAAATGAGAGATTTCATTTCTCCGCCAGCCATTCTTCACCCTGTGTGTCTCTCTCCCTGCACTCAGAGCTTACTGCACAGTTCTTTTATTTTTGTCAGATAATCATACAAATACTAGACAGGGGGGGGGGGGTATTTTCAGGGATAATCGTGCCCATTGCGTGTGTCCATAGCGACAGCTTGAGACAACCTGCTTTCTATTAGCATGACACATCCCTTTATCTTAGCTTATTCATGTGCTAATGTTATTTGAAGTGGCACGAGAGAGACGGAGAGCTCCAAATGCCCGGTCGGTGATTTAACTGCGACATGAAAGGAGGTTAAGGTGGCGTCTTGCAGGAGGGGAACGAAGAGATGGAAGAGCAGGTGATTGTTTGAAACGTTCAGTGTAACGGAGGAGATGAGACGGACACGGGCGGAGGATCAGGCATGGATACATGGGCGGTTCAGGGGGAACACTGCCTCACGCCTAATTGTTCATGCTTTTTAATTCAATCGCACATATCTGCCTGAACGAGAAGAGAACACACACACACATGCACACACACACACACATTCCCGCACACACCAGACACACACCAGACACACACACACACTCCCGCAGACACACACACACACACACACACACAGCTTCACCGGCTGCCTGATCTCCTGGACTACGCAGACAATCAGGCAGAGTAATGCTTATTTAACATCCAATTTAAATTCTATCAATGAGACGCTATTAAGGGCCGACTCGCTTTGCTGGCTGCACACCACCGGTCTCAATCATGCCAAATGCTCTAGTGTGCATGGGTGGGGGAGTGTGTGTGTGTGTGTGTGTGTGTGTGTGTGTGTGTGTGTGTGTGTGTGTGTGTGTGTGTGTGTGTGTGTGTGTGTGTGTGTGTGTGTGTGTGTGTGTGTGTGGGTGTGTGGGTGTGTGCATGGCATTTCTGGAGAAGACATTTAAAAGAAAGAGATTTAGGGATTTGACTTCTCTGGGTCTGGGGATAGCTGTTTGCATTCTCAACGGTCTCGTCAGAGAAGAAAATGGTATCTTTGATATGTCGGTGTTATCAAACCAGAGATCAAATGACTTATGTTCTTGGGCTGTTTTACCGCCGGGGGCTTAGCAGTCTGGCCACAGACGCTGTAGGTGTTCACACCGACTCATTGTGTAAGCCGGCTTTTGGTTTTCACATTCTTTCTCATCTCCGACATGCCGTCTCACTCGCTCATCGCTTCCGAAACACATTGGGATTACCCACTACGATGAATCACATTACAAAGCAATTGCTTTCCTCGCTGCAAATGGACTGCTTGCGTCGCATTTAATGGCGCCTGTCGTCTATCTGGGTAAGCAATGTCAATAGTGGGAGAAGAGTCGTAACCTTAAGACTTGTTTGGCATCCAAGCATCCTTTTACATGCAAGCCAAAACAGAAGCACGGCCATCAGTTATTATTGAACTAAACAGCTAGTATACTATGTAAGCTAGATAGTTGATAGCTTGTTCGTTAGTTCCCTATTTAGTTAGTTGGTCGGTTGGTTGGATGGTTCGTTAGTTAGTTAATGGACTAGTGTTTTCCATGCAAAAATTGATTCACGGAGGTTAGAAGTTTAAATTACAACCCCTCAATTTCTAATTAGTAGAAAATCATCAGTGCTAAGATGTAAAGGAGATTAATGTGCGATGATGAGTCAGGGCTCTGAGTTCAAAACCAAAACGTTGCATCCTGGTCTGACCCCGTGATCAGCAACCTAACCAAGCCAGAAATAAACCACTAAACTCAGTTCAGTCCTTCCATTTAAAGAGCAGGGCTACTCCTCAATTCCATGGGCTTAAACTACGGAGCCGGATAACCATCGAGTCAGATTAATAGACGGACGGTCTGCATCCGATCATTTTCGAGTCTGTCAGGGTCTGTTTTTAGCAGCAGGGCAGCGTATGGCCCATCATGAGTAGAGAATGTAAAGTATATATTTTCTTTGGTTTGGTTCTTGTATGACCTCTGCAAACATTAATGATGGGGCAATAGGCAATATACATTTGCAGATGGCATATGCTTAACAAGGCCCAGAAATCTCTACAGTTCTCTACAGATACACCTAAAGTCTTTACATCTTCCTAATCTAGGCGGTTACAGAGAAAAGGATGAACTATATATACTGTGTTACAGCTATATACTGCTAATAAAATGTGTCTCAATTGAGCCCATGTATAACAACTATAGATTGCATGTGTTTGTAAATGGCTGTGATTGAGGCTGGTCTTTTCTTTCTTCATTTGCTTATGTGTTACTACTGTCTGGCTGTATCTTTATATACATATGTGTGTATATATTTAAAAACTGTAGGACTCCCAATCAATGTTATTGACAGTAGTTCCATCTACATTTAACTGTACACATTTTACCTCAGCATATCTGAGAGCATGTCTGGCAAAATTCACAAGAAAAATTGGTTTTGACACCTCGAGTTTGATAGGAATTTCCTAAGATCTGTTTAGTGTCGTATCCAGCTAATGTTTAGCTTTATTGTTGTCCCGCCTCACATTTGAAAACTGAAACATTTAAAACACAAATGCTTAAAAGCTAAAAAGCAAGCCGAGTGCTCATATTTCAAAAGATATAGAATACAAGCTTAGTGTTTTAATTCCAATGTAGCAGGTAGCGGATGTAGTACACGTACTTGAGAGTAACACAGCCGGAGCCACTAGGGGGCGCCGTCCAGAACACGTGGATGCTCGTCCGCCTCCGGGGGGTGCTTTCGGTCACCGCGGGGGGGCAGTTGGTCATGAACTGGGTGTCCTCCTCGTCAATGATCTGCACCAATGACACAAACACACACAGATGTACTACACACACACACACACACACACACACACACATGCTAATGTAACGGACATGAAGTAAACCTCACTCAACGCCCAACACCGCACTAAAAGCCGCTCTAGCGATGAAGCTACAGAACCTGTGCGTGGCTTTAGCTTCTCATGATAGATTGTCACCTCTGGCGCCGTGAGTTGTGAGTTCAAGTTCAAGTCCAGGGCGGGACACTAGCGGGTCCGTTGGTGCCATGACCCGGGTGAGAGTGAGGTTACGGGGGGGGGGGAGAGTGTAACGGAAGGCAGCTGCTGGTGGTGGTGTGCAGTGAAGTAAACCTCGCTCACCGACAACTAACAAAAATACGTTCTTGCGTTGAAGCTGTAGAGCCCGTGGGTTTTAGCTTCTCGCGTGAGAGCGTCACCTCTCCACGCCGGGAACAGTCGTGAGTTCGAGCCCCAGTGCGGGGAACTCCCGGTTACACTTACATACACACACGTTTGTTTTACAACACAACTGATATGAACTCAACGTACAGGAACGACTGATCTGTTGTTGTTATTGAAAGCGATCTGAAATGAATTGCAGCAAAGTCTAAATCAAGTCAAATATTGGTGTGACTGCACAAACCAAAAAAAAACATACCAAAATGAGCATCATGGTTTCACTTCAAACTGATTAGATTATTATCTGTCAAACAAGTTGTACAATGCCACAAAGACATATTAAAACCCGCTTTCTAAGTTTAAATTCACTGCTGCAATTACCAGGCCAGCAGTGTGTGTGTGTGTGTGTGTGTGTGGTGTGTTTCACCTTTTGAGATTCCTGTAAAAAAATGTCAGGCCCATTGTATTCAAAACACAAACCACGAGCTTTCCAGACAAGTACAATGGAGCTAGTTTAATGGTTTGACCCCATTGAAATAAAGTCATCAATCCAGCCCATTGTTGAAACATGTGTGGCTCGTTCCTTCTTGCATTCCATCCTGTTCTCGATTCCCTGCTTTACTCAGACGTCGCAGGCCTAGAAACCATTTCACTTGTACTGTGGTGAAATTGCATCTTTTCTGGAGAAAAGGGAGGTTTTGCGACTGATATAATTGATTGAGAATCATGCCGTAAAGGCCGTACGGGCCTCATCAGCACATCAAGCAGCCCTAAAATGTGTCCATATTTCCTGGCAGCCTGAGCACCACCACTGAGCTGCAACAAAGGCTGGGCAGAACCAGGCTTGTACTCACTCATAGGGGAACCAGAGCATAAACCACAGCTCTCTGTCCAGAGACCATGGCTCTGTTTGACAGGAAGTGACATCAGTGCAATAAAAAGTTGGAACGTTCTCACTCTATAAAGCTGTCAACCGAGATTTTCCTTTGTCATACTGAGATATATATTGCTTGAATCGAGATGGTGTGTGTGTGTGTGTGTATGTGTGTGTATGCATGTGTGTGTATGTGTGTGTATGCATGTGTGTGTATGTGCGTGCAAGGCATGTGTGTGCAAGTAAAAAGTGAGAAAAGGAGGAGGGATGGGTAGTAGGTGAAGGCAAACCAAGCAAGAGAAGAAAGAGAGGGTGAGGTGTGTGTGTGTGTGTGTGTGTGTGTGTGTGTGTGTGTGTGTGTGTGTGTGTGTGTGTGTGTGTGTGTGTGTGTGTGTGTGTGTGTGTGTGTGTGTGTGTGTGTGTGTGTGTGTGTGTGTGTGTGTGTGTGTGTGTGTGTGTGTGTGTGTGTGTGTGTGTGTGTGTGTGTGTGTGTGTGTCTCCCCAGCCCTAGAGATTAGAAGTCATGCCTTCCACCCACCCCTCACCAGAGTGTTCCCATGGTTTCCGGGAGGCATCCCTAGCTCAGAACACATGTTAAAGCCAGTGACACCTCGTTAGAATGGGAACTGACCCATTCTCCCTCCGTCTGGGAGTCAGCACGGCTGTAACTTCTAGACAATCGACTTGGTCACAGAATGTGTGGAAGGGTAAGTCAGAGAGAGAGTGTGCAAGAGAGAGAGAGAGTTGCACACAGAGAGTGTGCAAGAGAGAGAGAGAGAATGTGAGAGTGAGTGTGCAAGAGAGTGAAAGTGAGAGTGAGTGAAAGTGCGCAAGAGGTAGAGTGCATGGTAGAGTGCATGAGTGAGTAAGAATGGATGACCGAGTGAGTGACTGAGATAAAGAAAGAGAGTGAGAGAATGAGAGAGAGTGAGTGAGGGTAACTATCAGGGGGAAACAGCAACAACAGCCCTTAATGTTAATGTCAGTCAATCCAAGCCATACTTCTGATACAAAACACATACCTGGACACTGTCAGGTTTTTGACTGCTGTCTACATCCTGCCATAGGCATTCTGACATTCTGCACAGCAAATCATTGGACAAGATGAACAAATGATTCAAAGCCTTTCCACCAGCTTGCCTGTCAACACTAGGCTGGACTTTCAGAGCTGATTTCCCACGGAGCACACGCACACACTTAGACACACACACATACAGGCTAATACAACCCCACACACACACAAACACACACACAGGCTAACACAACCACACACACACACACACACACACACACACACACACACACGCGCATACACACACGCATACACTTAAATACATTCTGGCTTGCTGTCTCTTGTTCTGACATCTTCCCCTGCTGGGGGTTGGTGCCTACTCAAACACTGCTGGTATTTCCAGCCCGCAAACACACACTGTGTCACACAAACCAAATCACACACACAAACACCAACACAAAAACACACACACACATGCACAAACACAAATATGTGTGCACACCTACACAAAAACACATACACACACACACACAAACACACACAGTGGCGACTGACCTCCCCCAGAGAGCTCAATAGGAGGGCTGGTGTCTGTCCAGAGGCCACTTAGATAGGACACACCAGCAGATTCCAAATGAGCTGTATGTTAACTACAGCCTGACGTCTCTGCTGCCACTTCTTTTCACGGTCTTTCAGCCCACCCAGAACTCTTTCACATAGCAGGACGGGAGTGTGTGTGTGTGTGTGTGTGTGTGTGTGTGTGTGTGTGCGTGTGTGCGTGCTGTGCGTGCGTGCGTGCGTGCGTGCGTGCGTGCGTGCGTGCGTGCGTGAGTGCGTGCGTGTGTATGTCACTGTGGCCCTGAAACAGATTTTAATCCCCTATCAACCAAAATGCCAAGACATTTTGCTGATTTTACTGCCATGGTAGATGGGAGGGTGGTGGGGGGGGGGGGGGTTGTCTGAAGATATCTCTTTTGGTTATATTCAGTGTATTTATACACTGGGTATTTATATCTGGCATAAGGAATCTCGGCGGTGGCATCGGGAGCCTAAAACTTTCTCTTCTCGGCATCCTCTCCTTTTCCTTCACCTCGTACGTCTTGGAATGCCGATATCGCAATTTTCGGGGCGGGCGTCTTTGCCTCGGGAACGCTTATGACATCGCTCCGCTAAGTGGCATCAGCGCTCAGCACCCTCGTCGCTGAGCGTCCTGCTTTATGCGTCCTACAGCGTCCTGCTTTATGCTTCTGATACCTCAGGTATTGAGCACACACTTTAGTCTGAGACACGCACTCAAGGCTGCCACCAAAATAACAGCGGCGCTGAATCAATTGCGAGGATAAACGATATACAGGAACAACACCATAAAGGCGGAACAGACGCAGCTTCCGGCGGGGGGGTAATGAGGAGTGAGGTGCATGCTCTTTTATGGGAAGCCTTGTATGAGATAGTCGTAGGTTTCCTGCACACTCACAGACACAGCACTAACGATGATCAATGTAGCCAGAGGGCAGGGTCGACCTCTCCTTGGGAGTATGAAACGAGTGGTTAGAGTAAGCAGGTTCACGTCTACACGGAAACATTGCTTAGGTCAGTTCACCACCGCCTCACTAATGACCGATCACCCACCGCCAACTCCCACCATCACCCCACCCCCATCACCCCAACACTACCACCACCACCCCTACCACCACCACCACCACCACCACCCATCACCATCACCCCCATCACCCCCAACACCACCAACACCACCCCTACCACCACCAACACCACCCCTACCACCACCATCACCCCCACCACCCCCACCCCCATCACCCCCAACACCACCAACACCACCCCTACCACCACCATCACCCCCACCACCATCACCACCACCACCACCACCATCACCCCCATACCACCAACACCACCCCTACCACCACCACCACCACCACCATCACCATCACCCCCAACACCACCCCTACCACCACCATCACCCCCACCACCCCCACCCCATCACCCCCAACACCACCAACACCACCCCTACCACCACCACCATCACCCCCACCACCATCACCACCACCACCACCACCATCACCCCCAATACCACCAACACCACCCCTACCACCACCACCATCACCATCACCATCACCATCACCCCCATCACCCCCACCCCCATCACCCCCAACACCACCAACACCACCCCTAACACCACCATCACCACCACCACCACCATCACCATCACCCCATCACCCACCCCCATCACCCCCAACACCACCACCACCACACCCCCACCACCCCCACCCCACCCACCACCCCATCCCTACCACCACCATCACCCCCACCACCATCACCCCCATCACCCCCAACACCACCAACACCATCCCTACCACCACCATCACCCCCACCACCATCACCACCAACACCACCCCTACCACCACCATCACCCCCACCACCATCATCCCCAACACCATCACCCCCACCCCCATCACCCCTAACACCATCACCTCCACCACCATCACCCCCACCACCATCATCCCCAATACCATCACCCCCAACACTACCAACACCACCCCTACCACAACCATCACCCCCAACACCACCAACACCATCACCCCCACCACCATCACCCCCAATACCACCAACACCACCACCCCCACCCCTACCACCACCATCACCACCACCCCCATCACCCCCAACACTACCAACATCACCATTACCCCCACCCCATCACCCCCAACACTACCAACACCATCACCCCCACCCACACACCATCACCCCCACCACCCACCCCATCACCCCCCACCACCCACCACATGCCACCTGCAGTCTTTTTACGTTCACAATTGTGGAGGCTAATTGTGCAGTGTGTTACAACCAGACATCTGCTTAGTGATATGAGAGGAAATCAAAACACAATGGGGGACGGGTTACGGGGGGGACGGGGGGGGACTCTCCGAATGGACCGATCCAACAAAATCCAAGTCTTTATCCATTCTTTGTAGTCTAAGTTATCTCTCTCTCTCTCTCTCTCCCTCATCTTTCCGTGTGCTTATCTCTCTTTCTTTCCCCGTCTGATGTAGCCCTGCGACGTTATGTGCATGGAGCAAACACTCCCACTAAATATAGCCCGGCTTTATAGTCTGGGCGCCGTAAGCCGGCAAATTTTTTCATTTTATTATTTTTTCCAGAAAATCTTATGGAAAGGAAAGTTAGCAGGAAACCTTCCTTTTGAATGTAACACCCCTGGACTTTGATACGAGAGAGACAGCCAATCAGCACTGCGCTGCGGCCCTTTAAGCCCCGCCCATAACATCAGGCCTGCAATTTCTCTCACTCACACAAGACATCGTATTGCAGCTGCCCTGAGATGTCTTTGGCTTTCGGGGGAGCTGAACTGAGAATTACTGCACTTTCTTAACAAAGAGAGGCTGAAATCAGGCCTATTTACTAGCATGGGAGCATTGTTCCCTCTCGCTCTAATCTCCTTCGCCTGGTATCCACTCGCTCACTTAGTTTTTCTTCTCTGCTTTTATGCTTTAATAGGGAGGGAGAAAGTGACGGTGGGGAGGGGGGGGGGGGGGGGGAGAGAGAGAGAGAGAGAGAGGAGAGAGAGAGAGAGAGAGAGAGAGAGAGAGAGAGCGAGAGAGAGAGAGAGAGAGAGAGGGAGAGAGAGAGAGAGAGGGACGACAAAATGGGCTGGCGTGTGTGTATTTGAGTCCAGAAGCGGCATATGGCTTTCATATCAATCGCCAGGTGCATTTAAAGTGAGCTGGCTTGGTTTGAGCGAGGAGAAGGAGGGATGTGTGCACACCTGCCAAAACACAACTTCTTGGCAATGGGACGACGTAATTGTGATGACGACGACAGAGAGAGAGAGAGAGAGAGAGAGAGAGAGAGAGAGAGAGAGAGAGAGAGAGAGGAGAGAGAGAGAGAGGAGAGAGAGAGAGGAGAGAGAGAGAGAGAGAGAGAGAGAGAGAGAGAGAGAGATGATTGAGAGGATTTGTGAAAATGGCATTGATTGAAATATTGAAAATATATACACAACGGCAGCATACATATCATCAGCATCGAACTGGACCACAAACTCCAGCTCCATCCGAGTCAAATATAATTACATTTTCCGACCGTATGGAGTGTCCTTTAGTGGATTTTAGTGGTGTTTGTTGTTTTATTTTTTATTTTGATTACCTGAAAATGTCCGGCAAAGTCTTCCTCCTGGTCTCCCTGCCGGCCCTCCTTGAGGGCGATGAGGGTGAAGCCTCTGAAGTACGCCGGGCTGGAGGCCACCAGGGTGACTGGAGACAGAGAGACAACACAGCACCCGCAACTTAACCCACCAGACAAGGTGGTGAACGTGTGATAGGATAACATCATGGATATGAACAGATATGAACGGATGAACAGATATGAACGGATAGGACAGATGACTAGATGCTTGAAAGGGCATTTTATGTCGAACTATGTTCAACGCAGATTTTTAATTGTGTAGCCTAAAATTCCCACCCGGGGACTGTCTGTCTGTCTGAATATATTGAATATATACATTATTATTTTTAAATGCATATATAGAGTAAATATATGTAAATAAATATCTATATATATATAAATATATATAAATCTGGCTATTTCTACAAAATGATTTTAAATGTGTAACCTCGTAGACCTAATGTCCAACACTCAAACATATAGTATAGTGTATGGATTATTCAAATGTGTAGAATAATTTAGGACAACATTGGATTGCAAATAGCCAGATAAACACCCACTTACACTAATACAATCTGAATAATAAGCACTTTAAGCGTTCAAAAACAGCTCCTACTATAATAAATAAAGTAATATGATATATTAATGTATAATAACTGTATAACTGTATATAATAATATGATAAATAAAGGTTAACTAGTGTGCGAATAATGCAGCTATAATACAGGCAGACAAGTCACCATGACTAATAATAATAATAATAATAATAATAATAATAATAGAATAATAGGGTAATAGTAGAATAACTAGGTAATAACAGAAACACATATATACGCTTGGAAGTAAAAACTTTTTGGAAGTTTAAAAAAAATGAGCCTAAGATATAGAAGACACAGACGAACAACAACGTTTAGTTATATTATATGATGAGGCGCTCATCCAAAGTGCGCGTCTCCATGTAAGCCGGAGCGTCTCCATCCCTCCATCCCCTCCATCCCCCCCTCAGACCTCGGTAAGTGCTCCCCGGGTGGTAGCTCTCCGGGTCGCCCTCCACTCGGAGGCGAAAGTCGTTGTGGTAGCCCTCCTTCCGCGGCCCCTGAGCCCGTAGGATCCGAGCGCAATGACCTGCGAAGTCTCCCCTGCCGGCGGCGGCTCGTTCGGACGGTTCCTCCGTGAACGCGAACGTATTGCAGCTCCCCGCAGAGACGGAGCACCACAGCAGGACCACGGCGCGTAACACGGACCCCGTCATCACGGGGGGGGGAAAGGGTGGAGGAGTGGGTGGTGGGGGGGGTGGGGGTATTTACGCAAAAAAAATACGATGAAAACTGAATAAAATCTATAGAGGTGGTGGAGGAGGAGGGGGTGGTGGTGGGGGGGGGGACAACTAAACTACTGTCTCTCAACCCTCAACCCGTGGATTCCACATAGTCCGAACTTGCCCCCAAACTCCTCGCCAGGCTTATCGGAAAAAAAGGTCTGCTTCTCGCTACAAGGGTAGATCCATTGTGGGGGAATGGAGAGCGAGGAGGAAAAGTGGCGTTCGCTCGCTCGCGCGCACCCTGAGAGAGAGAGAGAGAGAGAGAGAGAGAGAGAGAGAGAGAGAGAGAGAGAGAGAGAGAGAGAGAGAGAGAGAGAGAGAGAGAGAGAGAGAGAGAGAGAGAGAGAGGAGAGGAGGGGAGGGAGAGAGAGGAGAGAGAGAGAGAGACGCGCACTGCTGGCGCGAGGCGAGCTGGGATTGAGCAGCAGCAGCAGCAGCACGAACACGCACACACACGCACGCACACGCATGCACACACGCACAGTGACAACAACCTATTAGTTGTATGTCCAGAACCAACAAACCAACCCAGAACAACAAAAGCTAAAAATGTATATTCCTAATGGTCATTTGATTATTGGACCTTAGCATGTCCACTCAGCACCCTCCACTGATGTAGAAAAGGAAAAAAAAAGTCATTAGAAATGGATTTGCAGAATATAACTAGAATCAGGCGTATATTATTATAGTATGCACTCACCATCACATGTATACCTATTGTTATGACAAGCGTGGTGTCTGTCTTTCACCGAGCTAATTATAACTCCCTAATCGAAAAAATGTTATACCTTTGATACCACTTTTATAATTTGTAGGATATTTTTTCCTATATTGCATGAATTGTCTGAGCCGGTTCTCCAGGGAGGGTGGGGAGGAGAGAGGGAGTCCCATTTTCACATGGATCACAAGGTTTATGTGCAGTGGAGTGTGAATGTTAATTTTTAGTTCTGCATCCTGCATTCGGCATTTGCTCTTGTCTAGAGGATCTGCTTTACACCACCGTGATAGATATACAGTAGCAGAACCAAACCCATTATTGTGTATTCCATAACGTGCGCCACCATATGGCCCAAAATAACTTTAATGTGCTTGTAGATAATACTTTTCTTCAAGGAAAGTGGAACGTAATGCTCTCACGGAGGAAAGGGCCATGGAACACTCTTGCGTACCCATGCTCTGCCCCACTGTCTGAACCAACGGAGGATCCCTCACAACTTGAACTCAGAGAAACCAGGTGAGAGGGACTCAGAGAAACCAGGTGGGAGGGACTCAGAGAAACCAGGTGTGAGGGACTCAGAGAAACCAGGTGGGAGGGACTCAGAGAAACCAGGTGGGAGGGACTCAGAGAAACCAGGTGAGAGGGACTCAGAGAAACCAGGTGAGAGGGACTCAGAGAAACCAGGTGAGAGGGACTCAGAGAAACCAGGTGTGAGGGACTCAGAGAAACCAGGTGGGAGGGACTCAGAGAAACCAGGTGAGAGGGACTCAGAGAAACCAGGTGGGAGGGACCCAGAGAAACCAGGTGGGAGGGACTCAGAGAAACCAGGTGGGAGGGACTCAGAGAAACCAGGTGGGAGGGACCCAGAGAAACCAGGTGGGAGGGACTCAGAGAAACCAGGTGGGAGGGACTCAGAGAAACCAGGTGGGAGGGACTCAGAGAAACCAGGTGGGAGGGACTCAGAGAAACCAGGTGTGAGGGACTCAGAGAAACCAGGTGGGAGGGACTCAGAGAAACCAGGTGGGAGGGACCCAGAGAAACCAGGTGGGAGGGACTGGTATTCAATTCAACTAATTGAATAAAAAATTTCAAAAACAGTTGGTGCAGTCCTAACTTTGTTTAGCTTGTCCCCTGCAGCCTGAAGGCATCATGCTATGCCACGCGAGGCGTTTCCTCATCTCTCCCACACCGATCTCCTACAGCTTTTGCACACTGCATCTGTTATGTGGTCTTTCGGTGGTCTACTGCTGCACTAATTAGATGAGATTAGATTAGATTCTAATTTATTGTCATTGCACTACAGCACAAGTACAGTACAGCGGAAATAATTTGGCATCCAAACAGAGTGCAAATGTTGCAGTAAAGTGCACGGTAATATATCATTTACAGTGGTTAAATAAGATAGAGAGTCTAAAGACAGTCTAGGTATAACACTATAGGTATAAAAACAGGTATAAAATAACTTGTAGAGTAGGTATGAAATATGTGCAGAATTATAGGTATATATATATATATACAGTGCTGCTCGAAAGTATGTGAACCCCTTGAACAGTTAAGAGTTTTCTGTTGTTTTACCATGATTTTCCTATTTTATCATCACAAGTTTTACATATATGAAATGTCAGGTTTATGTTTAACAGTTCCATGTACTTTTTTAGAGGGAATTGTGTGAGTAGCCAAAAAAATACATGAAACATGGAATTAGTGGATGTGCAAAAGTAAGTGAACCCCCAGCTGTATTGGTAAAGTCAAGGAGGTAACAGATTCAGGTGAAACACTTTTGGGTGCTTAATTAGTCAATTAAGCAAACCAATCAAATGAGACATCATTAGGAAAAGGGTTGGACAACACAGATTAAAAGAGAGAGAAAAACAACCAAACGACTGCAGTGCCAGGGTGTACCCATACGAATCAACCATGCCAAGAGGAAAGGAGATACCCGAGGAAATCAAGAAAATGGTACTGACAGCCCATCAGTCTAGAGAAGGCTACAAGACAATCTCCAAACGATTCCAGCTCCATCCATCCACGGTGAGGCAAATCATTTACAAATGGAGGGCGTCCAAGATGACCGCATCTTTGCCTAGAAGTGGACGCCCATTAAAACTAACATCAAGAAGCACCCGTAGAATAATAAATCAGGTAAAGGACAACCCACACATCACCTCTAAAGAGTTGCAGAGCTCTCTGGCAGCGTCAGGTGTAAATGTACATGCGTCTACAATTAGACGAAAATTGAACCAACACGACATTCATGGGAGGGTTGCTAGAAGGAAGCCTCTGCTCTCCAAAAAGAACAAAGCTGCCCGTTTAAACTTTGCCAGAGAGAACTTGGACAAACCAGAGGCCTTCTGGAAGTCCATTCTCTGGACAGATGAGTCCAAAATATAATTATTTGGTCATAATCGTAAGCGCTTTGTTTGGAGAAAAACCAACACAGCACATGAAGAAAAGAACCTCATCCCAACAGTGAAGCATGGTGGTGGAAATGTTAAGGTATGGGGCTGCTTCTCTGCTTCTGGACCTGGACAACTCCATATCATCCAGGGAAACATGAATTCTGAAGTGTATCAGCAAATTCTTGATAAGAATCTCCAGCCATCAGTCAGGAAGTTGAAACTGGGCCGTAAATGGGTTTTTCAACAAGACAACGACCCAAAACATACCAGCAAATCTACCAAGGAATGGTTCAGAAAAAAGAGGATTCGTACTCTGGATTGGCCAAGTCAAAGTCCGGACCTCAATCCAATTGAAATGTTGTGGCTAGACCTGAAGCGGGGGGTACATGCCAGATGTCCCTCCAACCTTTCTCAACTGGCTGAGTTCTGCAAGGAAGAGTGGGCAAAAATCCCCCACAGCAGATGCGAGAGACTGGTCAGTGGCTATAGAAAACGTTTGATTGCAGTAATGGCTGCAAAAGGAGGTGCCACACGCTATTAACCAAAAGGGTTCACATACTTTTGCACAAGTCATATTTTCAGTTTTTGTGGGAGAAACCACTTTTTTTGAATAAA
>CM051000.1:28525990-28555990 GCA_027704905.1 Muraenolepis orangiensis
TCCCTAAGGGAGATGAGCTTCTCACCCTATCCCTAAGGGAGATGAGCTTCTCACCCTATCCCTAAGGGAGATGCCAGCCACCCTCCTGAGGAAACTCATTCGATTTGAATGTAGTATGTAAATGTCAACATGTAGTATGCTCCCATGTCAACGCCTTGCCTTGTATATTGCATGATCCAACTAGTTCAACCAACCCTGGGTTGTGTTGTTAAACACAATGTGCATACATTTTCCAAAAATGACATATAATGGCATATAGATTAACCCTTTGTCTACACTATATTAATCATGTTTAATATCACATGTATGGAAAGATCGACCATGCTATGGCAAAACTTCTGGGGGGAGACTCCTCCTGCGCCAGAAACCAGCAAGTTCGAGGGGTGGAGTCACGCGTGGAGGCAAGATGGAGGTTTCAGAAGACGATGTTATAAAATGTATGTCTACAATGGCCAGTCTCCTCCATGGTTTGATTTTAAACCTTTTCAGACACTTTGTCTCAGGACGTTAAGGCTACCGCCTTATCAGTGTTGTTATCAGTGTTGGCCGAGTTTGTGTTCACTGGGTTTCCCACAATGGGAGGACGATGTTATAGTTTTGGTTATCACTGCTTTGTTAGCAATAATGGAAGAGCAAGTACAAATCCTTAATGGCAAGGGCATACAAGCTGAGATCGCTAATGGGAAGGGTTTGGTTCTCTTGAAACCTTAGTGTGTGCTTCGGATGCCATATTGGTAATTAGACCTCCAATACGATCAGCTGGCGCTGTAGAACAGTCTTGCAATGGGTGCACACTTGTCCCCGCCCACCACGAACATGATTGGTCGAAACAAATCTGAAGAGAAAGAAAGTGAAGGGCCCCACTAACACAGATTTGAGCTTGTCCGCCATCAGACTGTGGTCGATAATCTACAGTCTGATATTTGAGACAAGGGTTCATATACAGCAAAAATAAATCAACGGATTGAACAGCTCAGACTCGCAGACATCCCCTACATGTTCAACTATGCGGTGCTCTCTCTGGTTGCGTGTCGGACAGGATGGGTTCATCCTAAGAAGCCCCCCCGAGCTTGAAGCAGTCTGCTGTCAAAGCGAGGGTCACAGCCTCTTCATCAATAGGCTCCACCGCGGAAGAGGAGCTAAATCCCCGTGTCCGTCCTTTGGCCTTAGCGCCGGCGCCAGCAAAGCTCTAGTCGCCGGGCCGGTCAAGTAGAACCATGCGTCAGGGGGGATGGAGGGGGAGACTTAGCGGACCGCGAAGTCCATTTCCTTTCATTCCTCCCTCGCGGTTTAAATAATCTTGCATGTGGGTGAGCAGTGAAACCGTGCCCTGACCACATCTCATGTCCTTTTCCAATAGGATTATATGGTTTTGTTTATAGAGAGTGACCATGGGGATTGCGAGACCATTTAGTTACATAGATTCTATACATATATTCCATACATTCTGATTTAATAACCTATGTTGCCTATGTTGTCAACCTTAGTGGTGGACATTCAGAGAATTCAGAATTCAAAGAATTGTGTGTCCTAATAAACATTTGCTGCAACAGATGCTAAATGTGTTTGCCTTGATTTGAGTAATAGCACTCATATAATAGTTGAATCATTTAGCAGGTGGTTTTTATCAAAAGCGATCAACAGTGATTTCAGATACAGGCCATTAAAGAGCAGGTATATGGGGGGTTAGGTATCTTGGATAGGCTGCAGACATTGGGGATCGATCCACATGCCTTTCGGGTGGTGAGTCACACCCCCTCCCCCCCCCCTTTACCCCATCCCACCACATCAGATCACTAAATGGGGAAAATGAATATACAGTATATCTGAAATTATTTTTTGTCAAAGGGTTGGATCACCCTCTGATACAACCGGAAATGCATACAGTACAGTACACACAGTACAGTAGATACAGTACACGCAGAGAATGGATGTGAACCTTCCCAGAGAACATCGTTCGAGTGTATCTCACACCATGCATCTCATACGATGCATTAGATCCATGTAATTCACGCGATGAACTGAACATCATCTCTGGAAAGCTTCTTCTTCTTCTTCTTCTCCTCCGCCACCGCACACGCACGTAGCACTCCCCCCGACCCTGGAACTCATTTCAGCCTCAATAGAGAGAGAGAGAGAGAGAGAGAGAGAGAGAGAGAGAGAGAGAGAGAGAGAGAGAGAGAGAGAGAGAGAGAGAGAGAGAGAGAGAGGAGAGAGAGAGAGAGAGAGAGAGAGAGAGAGAGAGAGAGAGAGAGAGGCACAACAGAGGAGCCGAATTTGGTGGCTACTGATGAGGCTTCAGATAAACACTCACACAGAGGAGACTTGACACATGCTGTTCCCGTCAAGATTTCCTTTGGCGCGGGAAAAAAAAAAAAAAAAAGCAAGAAAAATAAAAGCTAGCGGGATACATCTCTCTCAACTCCGTGATGTTTACCATCGCGCCAGGTGAGAAGACGACGAGGTCGATCATTCATCGCGGATAAAAACGAAGCTCGATAGCCGTGTCAAGGCGATAAAGAAGACCTCCGGACGTGGTGACGGTTTTAAAACTGGCAGGGCCGCCCGCACACTCACACTTAGCTCACCATCACTCCAAACTGGTCCTGAGGGGGCACCTTTGAAATAAAGGCTTTTGGGTGTGAGAGCGAATACTGACGGGATGATTAAAAAACGGAAATGGGGAAGACTAGAATAGATCACAGGGAATTGTTTATTTCAAGTGGTACGGTGTCAAATACTTCAGTCTGTGTACTTCATAAACCCAGCAGAAAAACGAAGAGAATCGCACAATGTGAAGACTGCCACATTTCATAAGAAATCAAATGAAAAAGAACCTTGAAAAACATTTGAATTGTAACGTTTAGGGTGTGTGTGGGGGGGGGGGGGATCCATCTATAAACACGCCGGGATGATCGGATGGGGGTTGGCTGCAACATCAGCACAACCGCCCCCCGCCCCCCTTAATGTAGCAAAACCCAATAGTGCAAACTAAGCCCGCAAGTGCCGTCCAACACTCAATAATGGAGAGGAATACGTTCTGCTTCTTTGTGTGTTCGCTTTGATTCATATCGCCTCTCCGTCGGTTGGGAGTGAATAACTTCTTGCAACTCATTATGCAGGACATGAGATATACAATGATGCACACATACACATGCACACACACATGCACACACACACATGCACACACACACACAAACACACACACACACACACACACACACACACAAGTCGATATCCGCTCATCCCGACGCCTCAGCTGTTGTCAGTGAATGAAAGAGATGTATTCCTCTCATCCTGGGGAACAGCGTGCCGTATCTGAGATCTATCGAGAGCCGCTGGAGCCAAAAGCGCCACACTGTCACCACATGTATTAATCATTCATGCACGACTATGTTTGAAGGCGTGTTTAGCAGGCGGGTTGTGTCCACCCTTTCGCCTGAAGTGCGACAGCACATGGGGCATAATGAACTACTGTGATGGCTGCTCACACGTATATGGTAATACAAGTTCAGGTTGTGTTTCCAACGGGGTTATAGTCTATGTTATTGATGTTTATGCTTCATCACAAAGCAAATGGCAAATGGCATTCCCATTTTAAGAACGTACAATTGACAACATTCTTGCATGAATGCGACAGACCCGTCTTGCCTTTTTGTATGTACTACGCAATGCATGAGTAGAAAGACAGACATACAGAAAGATTGAATATATATCAGTGGTGAAGCGTCTGGGCCTTCAAGGTATTCAGAGAAGACCCTGGAACTCTCAGATGAAACAAACAAAAAAATAGATTTGTTTTTTTGGATTTGTTTGTCTTTCTCGGTCCATGCACTTGAGTGGTTTTGTGTTAGAAAAAAAATGCAACCAATCAGATATTTTTCTGGGATGCTGGGAAGAATATCCTTCAACCAAAGTACTCCTGAATGCTTTGGCCCTTAGATTGAAGAGAGCATACGTTTGGATTGACAATTTAATCAACCAATCATATAGTGATTTGTAGCCAATGGGCATATTCTTTCAGATTTCCCCACATGTCCATAGTGCGCTAGAAGGTCTAGTTCACAGGCTCGAGACAGAGGATCTAGCGTAGTGCTACGTTGTTTTTTTTCTACGTAGGTTTTTACATCGAAATGGCAACAGGGGAAGATGATGTTGTTGCAGAATTGTTGTTAGTACCCTTTTCAAGACGACCATTCAGTGAAAAGATGAAGACATTAGAAGAAGACATTATAAACGATCCCTGTCACCACTGCATCTGTGGAAAGGACATTTTCCGCCCTCAAACTGATAAAAACATATGGAGGAACAGAACAGGACAATCCCGACTCACTGCATTAGCTTCCATAGCTATTGAAAGGCAACTTCTTTCTGATCTGAAAAGCAGTGATCAGCTTTATGACCGGGTTATCGAAATATTCATCCAGAAGGACAGGAGAATGGATTTGGTCTTTAAGTGAACATAATGAAGTTCACTTAAAGACCAAATCCATTCTCCTGTCCTTCTGGATGATGAGTGAGATGATGGGTGAGTGAGACTAATTAGTCTTTGCTGGTTTTGGCGCAGTGTTGCGTCTCGTTGAGCTGGTTGTTGCATTTTGTTTCCACACACTTGTTGACTGATTAGTTAATGGCTGTCTTGAGTTTGTTAAGCATTGTTGTGCATTTAAATTGAAAGTTTTGACTTGATCTTTCTTTGCATCGCTTAACATGAAAAGACTTAACGTAACTAAGAGTTACAAAACCGCAATCAATAATCACCAAATTTCTCTGGCATATGTCTTGTCATTAGCACTCATCTGTCAAAATATCTCAACTTAAATCCTACCATTATGGACGTTATGTGACATTGAGTGTTTTCCTCTCTATTGAGCCAGTAAGGAAAAGTCTTAACGCAGCTTTATGAGAGGAAAACACTTAATGTTACATAACTTCCGTAGGATTTAGGTTTTGATATTTTGAAGACATATGCCAGATCAATTTGGTGATTATTGATCGCTGTTTTGGAACTTTAAGTTACGTTAAGCTTTTTCACGTTAAGCGTGTTAGACTGTCCCTTTCATCGATAGCCTGTGTGGTGGTGCTGTGTTGGGCTGTTACTTCACTACATGGACAGTGCTTTGCAAACTATGGTCAACTTGGCTGCGACAATCTCATCTGCCTAAATGAGATAACGCATAAAGTGACTGCCTCCGTCTGACGTCACGGAGTATGAGTTGGTGATACATGGCGGTTACTCAAGAAGGGGGCCGGCCACCAAATTTCAGGCAGCTGGCAGCAGATGTCGGACGCTAAGCATCTGTTCTGTAGATGAATGTGCTAATGTAGTGTGGTTTCCCCGGGCTTCTTTATTACCACACCCTTTAGTACCACACCACTACTCTACTAATATTTAGGACACAGAGACCAGAGGTAGAGGCAGGTCGAGGGTGGCTCCTCCCTATTGTCCATCCAACGCTGCAGTTCCAGATATGACTATGGACGAAGGGGTCTGCTGAAGTGTGAAGTATGTGCTATGAAAACTGGTCATATTTCTGCCTTGAATTGGAGCCAAGATACTGGCCAGATTTCAGCCACATGTCTTGAAAAGAACAGTTGACACACTTGAGTGTGTAGTAGGAATAGCATGTTGAGTCTCGCTTTACCACTATGGTTGAGAGTCAATTTTGAAAAGAAAAAAAAAGCTATATTTTATTTCATCCTTGGAAAACATTCAAATGGTGTTCCACTTGAAAGAAAGACATAATGAAACAAAGAAAGAGACAGAAAGAGAAGTGATGGCACACATCCTCTGTTGTTCCTTGTTTCACTTTTTGAAAATGCTAAAATTATATTCCACTCGCCATTATGCATGTTTGTTTGTGTATCTGCCAAAGTGTGTCTCTGCAAGTGTGTGCGTGCGTGCATGTGTGTGTGTGCAAGTGTATGCGTCCATGTATGTGCGTGCGTGCGTGCATGCATGCATGCGTGTGCGTGCGTGCGTGCGTTGGAATGCCTGGCTCCATCCAACACTGTTTTCTGGGTGACCTTCTCGTGGAGCTGGGCAAGGACCAGATACGGCGGTGGGCACACGGCCCACCAGAGAGCCATTCCACCACTGAATGCCAATCCGGGACGTGATGTTTGCACCTGACGTTGACTCCAACAGGGGGCTGAGTTGAAGACTCTGAGGGCCTTTCAGAGAGAGAGAGAGAGAGAGAGAGAGAGAGAGAGAGAGAGAGAGAGAGAGAGAGAGAGAGAGAGAGAGAGGAGAGAGAGAGAGAGAGAGAGAGAGAGAGAGAGAGAGAGAGAGGGGGGTCAAGGAACTGTCTGGGATGAGCAGACATAACTAAAATAATTCATAATGGAAGCCAGAGGTAACTAAAGGTGTGTGTTATGAAAACCTTCTTCTATTCAACATAACTTGTAATCTATTCCTTCTTCGGTCTAATTGCCGCTGTCTCCTCTCCTTACATTTGCCCTTTCCTTTGTTCTCGTTGTTTGAAAGCACTCATTCATAATGTACTTCATAATGCGTTTCCCAGCATCGGTTTAACGGCGTGTTTTTTATGCGCTGGATGAAATACTAAAAGTGTGTGGGGGAGACGGGAGCTGCAGAGGAGCTGGGCGAGGAGACGTGTGGGGGTTTACGCTATTCCTCTGGGGCTGGAGGCGGAGAGCTCTGTGGGGAGCGGCAGATATAGTCCGTATGAGGAGAGAAAATATAAAGATGGAGGACTATCAGGGATCACAGCGAGCTGAAGTGCACCAAGAGCCTCCCCTACTTACCCAGAGAACTATGTGTGTGTGTGTGTGTGTGTGTGTGTGTGTGTGTGTGTGTGTGTGTGTGTGTGTGTGTGTGTGTGTGTACATACATACGTGTGAATGTGTCATGCATCTACACATTCACACGTACGTATGTGCACACACACACACACACACACACACACACACACACACACACACACACACACACACACACACACACGTGTGCTTGCTTGCCTACGCGCGTACGTATGTGCATATGTGCGTGTTGCTTAGGAACCGGTGTGTTGTAGCGCCGGGGGCTTTGATGTTAATGTGGATTGTTAAAGACCCCACTCCCACTCGGTATCATCTCACTCAGAGCAACACCAAAGCCAGCCGGGCTGCCACGTCCGGCCCGCTTTGGGTGAGGATGCACCAACCCGAGCAGCATCATCTGAGCGTATCTTCATGTTCCCACCACGGGAACAAAGAGACGAGGCGCCGCTCTACCTCGGAGCGGAAAGGCATCATCAAACACAGGCTGAGCCCACCTACAAGCCAACATTTCACCACCGACCCAAAAGCACTATAATCGGGCCTTGAGGGGGGGAAAGTACATTTAGACTTAGCACGGCGTACGGAGAAACACAGTTAGGTCGGACAATTCCCAGTGCCGTCGTTTACTTTCCAATATGTGAGTTGTTGTTTTTTTATTGTACTTTTTATTTAGTTAGAATTTATAGTGGGGCTTCAGAAAGAGAGAGGTAAAGGGAACATCCACATAATAACTAACAATATAACAGCTGAAAATATAAATGAATTTAGTAACAGCCTAGTCCTCATTTATCAGACACGTGCTGTCATCTCTCCGACAGCGTGACACACACACACACAAAGAGAGACAGGCACAAGTTAATTACTAAAATAACTGACTTCATCCTAGGATCCTCAATAAAGAGGTGGGTAATTCGAGAGCACTGGGATTTTAATTAAACCCACAAATGGGGCAGCATGGCATTTTAATCACAGTCCTATTTCAGCTCATGGTTTTCTTTACATTTGTGATTGAAGTGTGTTTTATGTTTCAGTGTTTATCCAGCCATTGCCTGGAAGTGATACCAATGTCCTGTATCTACAGTGAGATCAAGTTAGGTATTTATCTTCACCTCCCTTCATCCCAGATCCTCAATATTGCAGGTGCTAGAGAGCGTTTTTTATTTATATATATATATATATATATATATATATATTATTTTTTTTTCAAAGCCATCCATTTACGTTGTATTGCTGTGTGTGCGTGCGTGTGTGTGTGTGTGTGTGTGTGTGTATAATACATACATACTGTATATACAGTATATATATACACACATATATATATATTTATTTATATATATACATTTATTTTATATATTATAATATATATATATATTATTATTTTATCATTATTATTATCATAATTGTATTATTATAATTTTATTTTTTATTTATATATATGTTTTTCAGGATGGAATTATAGCAGCAAACATGTGTCAATAAGTGTGTTACTACTGTAAAATAATAGTGTAAATAGTACGATAATGGCGTATCTCGTTCGCGTATTCCTTTGGGTCCAGGCACCATGAAGAGAGGGAGCCGATGTAGTTGAAACAGCTGCTGGTAGCCATCAAAGTGCACAACTAGAGGTAGAGTGGTCGCCTCACAACCGGAAGGTCGCTGGTTCGATCCCCCGGCTCCTCCTAGCAAAAAACTCTCGAGGTGTCCTTGAGCAAGACACCCTAACCCTAACTGCTCCTGACGTGCTGGCTGTCTCCTTGCATGACTGACTCCGCCGTCGGTGGTTGAATGTATGTATGAATGTGTGTATGAATGGGTAAATGTGAGGCATGACTTGTAAAGCGCTTTGGATAAAAGCGCTATATAAAAGGCAGTCCATTTACCATTACCATTACAACTCAAATCGGCAGTGAGCAAAACAACACAACACGTCAACAAAAACCAAACACAGCAAAACTATTCAGCAGCAAAGTCCACAACGTAACAGACGGGCCACACAACAGAAGTATAATCTCACCCGTAATACAGCCCCTCGGGGGCGGAGTCCCCCCCCCCTGTGGTGTCTCACTTGATTCATCTTTATGACCAAATCTACCCCCCCCCCCCCCGGGGAGGACCAGTGAGGACAGGCATCACAGTGCAGCCACACCTTGAGATAGGTCCTGGGGATATGTCCAGGCTCAGCGCATATTCCTGTGTGTATTATCGTCATCCCACCTTGTAATATTGGAGAAAAAAAAACACCTCTTATGCCTTAAGTACGTCATACTTAAGTACTTAAAGTATAAGGGGTGTTTGTGTTTCTGTTCCAATTTTGCAATTTATTCCAAATGTATTATTATATTAAATTGTACTTCTGTAGGGAGACCGGGGGCTATTACAACATTTCAAATTGCATCAATCAGAAACACGACCAAACCACGAACAAAACCCACCTTGGTTGGTTAGAAGTATTTCATTTTCTTCTCCTCTATCCTGTAGTAAAACACAAGCCACCCCCTCAGTGTGAGCCGTGGCGTTCTGTTTTAAATACTATACTCGGCCATCCATATGCCAGCCTGGTCTAATTGGTATGCAGTGGGAGTGCTGGAAGAAGGAGGGGGAAACCAAGTAAAGAATGTCATTGCCGGAGGCCTTTGAACTTGTCCTGAACCAGGATCCATTTATAAGTACTTAGTCCAGTCACTGCTCTAATGCAGAATGAGCCCAAAAACTAAAAGAAGAGGAGATATAGACAGCATAGCAACCGCCCACACACACACACACACACACACACACACACACACACACACACACACACACACACACATGTTTGCTAAAATGTTTTAGTAATTAGGTAAAAAAAGAAAGAAAGAAAGAAAAAGGTCCACTCCAGTCTGAAAACACTGACAGCTTGGATCAATATTTAGTTTTGCAGATTCCTATTGAATGTTGCTGTCGGTTCCCGCAGCATCCGTACAAGGACTACCAGGTTCAAGGATCGTTTTTATCCACAGGCGGTGCGCCTACTGAACTGCTAGGAGTGCTGCCACTATCATAACATCGTCATTAACATTACACTATCATACTTTTGCTGGACTTTCTGGACTCATTACCGCTACTGACTGCAGTGTTCTGCACTGAACTGCGCTGTATTCACGATGCTGCTGCACTACTGGCACTTTAAAATGCTTTAAAATCTTTTTGCACAATTCAACACATTATCATCCATCACTTCATTGTTCTTTTTATGTTCATTTTTATTGTGTATTGTATTTTTATCGTATTGTTTTAGAAATCCATACTGCGGGAGGGAATGGGGTGTAAGCATTTCATTGTACTTGCTTCAAATGGCCATTACAAATCTTGTATCTTGTCTCTTGTGTTGTTGTGTGCCGATGGCGCGACGTGGAGGCAAACAGCAAACAGAATAACAACTGAAGATATGCTGCATAGGAAGAGCATGCTTTAATCGGTTAAAGACATTGTGTCTTTTGAATGGATAGCTCTGTGCATGGATACACGGTGTGTATCCTTCTATCGATTCAGGGGAGATTCTTCAAAATGGACAATAAAGATACACTTTGTCCTGTTGAAAACAGGCTCATGAGCCCATTAATACCCCCGTCACACCAAACTAGTTCTCAATAGGTTGGTGAACATGTTGTTGAACGGCTCCAACTGTGTATGAAGGTAGTGGACGTAGAAGAACCTACTGACAGTCTTTTTACGACCTTCATGGACGGGCTCGGACGGGGAGGGTGCTCTAGAACTTTGAGCCTGCTCAACATGTTATCCCGTCCATCTCGTTCTGCAATCAGACGGATTGACAACAGACCTAAAACGAGATAGACGTACTACGAACGGAATTGCCTTGTACTTCGAACCTACTAGGGACGTGTTCCGACGTGGTGCAGTCGGAGATACATTTCACGGCTGTTTCAGGTTCATCAGTTGGGCTTGAGATTTCAGGCAGTGCACATCGTTTCCTGATGTGAAGATTTGCAAGAGTTGTGCCCAGAACCACGGATCACTTTACATACATTAACATGTTGAAGGTCGGTTTCATCCAATTGATGTTGGAAGCAGAGGAAGAGTAGAATGAGATGGTAGAGGTAGAAAGAAAGAAGGAGACAAGTAAGAAGCTGTTGGGTGAGGAAGTGGCTGAAACCTGAGAGGAGAATAGCTGTTGGGCATTATCATCAGCTGATGGAGGAGCTCCGTCTGGATGATCAAGAGTCCTTCTACAACTTCTTCAGAAAATACCCCACCTCGGAGCCCTGAACCTGAATGAGGACTGGCTACAACGCGCTCGGTATTCACAGCAGTCGGGCCAGGACGCGAGTACACACACACACTAGGGACGAGATGAGGACGGAGTGCGAACAAGTTGGTCGGGTTAAGAATTAGTTAGAACTGGCTTGGTCGTATTGTGAACGAGGTAGAACGAGGTAGAACGAGGTTGAACTGGATACAAACGGACTGCAGACTGGCTAAGAACGAGATAAGAACGAGATCGACGTATTGAGGACTGCTTATGAACGAACTAGCATCGTATTTTACGCCAAACTACGCATTCTACCGCGATCACAGCCCGATCTAGTATTTCTTTTTTGAATGGGGTAGAACTACTTTGGTGTGATGGGGGCATAAGGAAAATAGCCAAACCACAACACGCAAGCCTACACACTCTACACCTACTCACACTGAATTACACATGGGCGACATACAGACAGATAGATCTTCATCTCTCTCTCTCTCACACACACACACACGCACGCATGCACACACACACACACACACGCACACACTCAGATCTCCATAACAGTTGGTTGCTGCGGTGCTTTTAGATCAAGGTCATAATGTCGGAACCAGTGGGAATTATGGGCTCCTTCGATCAGAAAACTCCTTTTCTCCTTCGCACTTTGCGCCCCGGATGGGTCCGTTATATGAATAATTTAAGGAAGGATAATTACATTAAACAAACTCACTGGGTTAAATATTCCAGTAATATAAGGTTACTAATGAGTTGTCTGGGGTATATTTACCAGCCTTAAGACAGGACAACTGGATAGGCAACCCATGGTTTCTTTCCCAAAACAGACTGCATTGGGGATGAGGGGGGGATGAATTCTCTGCTGACTTTTCCCTGTTCAGAAACAGACGTTAACCCAAACTAACCCTGACAACCACATGTCACCAGCAGATGATTGGTGATTAACGCTGTCAATTATTCTCTGAATATTCAAATTTCATGAAAGCTACATGGTGCATATGGTGTAAATTGTAATGGTCTAAAGAGTCACCCCCCTGACACACACACACAGCTTAAGTATTAAGTATTAAGTATTAAGTATTAAGTATTTTACCCCAGCATTTTTGTATTCTGCAATAATAGAACGCAGAATTATATTACAATTCCCCCTGGCCCTCCCAGCTCTATTGAAAACAGGGTTTACCCCACCAAACACCATGGGCATTGCACACCAAAGGACCGTGTAGGAACTAGAGGAAGATATCGGCAACATTACACATCTTCATACATCTCCAGACATGGCCCTGAAAACTGACCCCGCTGGCGTCTTCATCCCCAAAACTCATTGATAATGCATAGGAATCAGGAGATTAAAGATCGGGTCAAGACAAGTCGCAGCTAAAGCTCTCTGAAAATCCCACACACAAAACGCTGGGCATGTTTCATGCATAATCATGGGAGGCTGAGCCTGAATTCACAACCAGCGGGCATCTGAGCGCACGCACGCTCCGACCAGAGACAATACTGCAGGAGTCCTTCCTGCTTCCATTCCATGACCTAATGCATGTGTGGAAAAAGACCCACAAAGTAATACGCCTATACTGTACATGACTTGTATTAGACTTGTATTTACTGTATGTTTGTAAAACATAAAGGTTACAAAAAGGTTGCAGAGTGCTTTTAAAGAGCACCGATTGGCTATACACCAGTAGTAACTTTAACTGTGATTGTATTGTCCATATGCAACAATGGAATGATTACTCCCCATTCCCTCCTGCAGTATGAATTTCTTACAATTTAACACTATATACTATACTATGTACTATACCTATACTGTATAACACTATACTATGACAATACTGTACACTATAAAAAGAAGAATAAAATGAACAATATAGTGACTGATGGATGTATGTATATGTGTATATATGTGTTATATGTGAATTGTACAAAAAGCCTTTAAAAGCATCTTTAAGTGCCAGTAGTGCAGCAGCATCACGAATACACTGCACAACAGTGCAGAACACTGCAGTAACTGCAATGAGTCCAGAAAGTCCAGTATGATAGTGTAATGTATTATGGATGACAATGTTATGATAGTGGCAGCACTCCTAGTAGCTCAGTAGGCGTACTGCATGGAGGAACTAAAACAAGCCTTTCCAGCCCTTTTCTCCCAATTCCCTTTCTCCCAATTCCTGATTATGATGGAATTGGGATCAATTAGGGCACAACAAAAGCCGTACCTTTTTGTATGTGGATGAACATGCGTGTACGTCCCCAGACCCTGACCTGCTCTGACCTGCCCTTACTGCCCCTTGAGCAGAGCAGTACAGAGGGGAACTGCATTGATTCACAACACTGCCCATAGCTCTCCAGCAGATAAAGGTGTTCTTTTATGCGTGGAATAATGAGAGCCCAAGAGAAAAACAAATATATGTAAATTGTACTATATTTATATTTAATGTGAAGTACAAGAGGTAGTAGTATAAGAGGTGTTTTTCTGTTCCAATATCTATATTCCAAATGTATTGTTATACTAAATTGTACTACTATAAGGAGACCCGGGGTAATTACAACATTTCAAATTGCACCAATCAGAAACACGAGCGAACCATGAAGCTCATTTTGCACATGGTCTGTGATGATGCCTGCCTGCCAAAAGACTGATCTGTCTAATATGTTTTTTCATCTAGAGACAGACTTAACCTTTAATGTGTATAAATTTCAATCTTTCTAGTTTTGATGACCATTCTGTTGTCCAACATTTTAATCGATTCTTCAGACAAAGCATATTTTTTGTTTTAGAACTATTTTTGTAGCAAATCATTAGCTATCATGCCATGTAAAGGAGTTAAGAGTTACTCTGCAACCTAATACAATGCAATACATCAACTTTTGTTCTGATTTCACACTATTCTGATAAGTAAAAAATAAATTCCTTTATATTTGACCTTTGTTTTTAATGTTACAACTTTAAAAAAAAAATGACCTTCTAATCACTTGCTGCTTTAATAGATCAACTGAACAAAGAGTAAACAATGTTTTTGAAAACAAACAAAAAATGGATATTTGACGGTGTTGACAATCCCTGACGATGTTAACAAAGAACTGATGGCGTGACCACTGATTAAGTATACTAACAAATATTCTTATTTACAACAACTGATGGGGGGGGAAAACACATTAAGGATTCTAACAAGCTGCTGAATTATATTGAACACAATCACATAATAATGAAACATAATCTAGGACAGGATTGTCCTTGCAGGTATGTGTCCACCTGTGATATTCAATATTGGCGTCAGAGGTTCTCTTACATACACATACACCGTGTCCTGCTGTTGGGGAGGCGTGTGGCATGGATAACACAACATGGAGACACACACACACACACACACACACACACACACACACACACACACACACACACACACACACACACACACTCACACACACACACACACACACACACACACACACACACACACACACACACAGACCAACGGACACACATGCACATGCATGAACCCACATACATTGGGCCACTGGTGACGAACATGCGTCCCCTGGTTCTATTCCTGGTTCTATTCCTGGTTCTATTCCTGGTTCTATTCTGCTCCTCCACTAGCACTTTATGTCTAGCCTTGCTTTCCTACAATCCTGATCGAAGTTATAACAATATATTACAATTCAAACTAGACCCTGGGATTACATGATGCAAATGTATTTATGGTTTAAAATAATAAGTAAATATGTAATCACGTAAACTAATAAAGTACAATCATAAGCACCGCACAGCTAAAATTGTCAAAAGTGTAGTGTTTACAAGGTTTAATCATACATATTGTACCGTACACAAACAATACACACAAATAATATATAACCACATTAATAGTGTTGACATCTGACAGTGTTGACAAAGAGGCCTTTTTGATCCATCTCAAACATGTATTGTACTGCAGCCAATTGGTTTTATCCTTAGTTCACCGCTGCCAAAATAAGCTCACTAAAATGCCTGAATTCAATCCACAATTCTTAACTAAGATCCTCATAATGAAGGGGGGACGTGTCAAAGTCATAACTGAAGTGATATCAACAGATATCAACTTACCAGAGCATATGTGGTACTGTTGCTTTCCCCATTCACAGGAAGTGGAAAAGGGGTCCTTTGGGATATAGCTGACCATACTATTTAGATTAGATTAGATTAGATTCAAATGTATTGTCATTGCACAGCACAAGTACAGTACAGCGAAAATAATTTAGCATCTAACCAGAGTGCAAATGTTGCAGTAAAGTGCATGGTAATATAATATCATTTACAGTTTAAATGTACAGGTTAAAAGACAGTGAAATGTGATGAGCATAATAATAGGTATATATATATATATATATATATACAGGTAAGTGAGTATTTAACAGGTAGTGATCAGGGGTATGCAGTTATTGAAAGCAGGATACAAATATATAGATGTAAATGTATATACATGCAGTGAGAATATATAAATGTATGGCAAATATAAATGTATATGTATATACAGGAGTAGGAGCAGTTCTATCAACAGATTTAAATATATATTGCAGGTACAGTAAAAAGGTATCTTAGTAATAAATATGTAAACTATAGAGAGGTAGGTAGTTGTGATACAGTTTGTTTTTACACTTAGTTTTTTAGTTTTTTCTTTTTTTCCAGTTAGTCAGAGACATTGGTGGTGATTGTTATAGGTGTTGAGCAGAGGGGGGGGCGTCAGCAGGAGAGGGGGGGGGCAGCAGGGGGGGCAGCAGAGGTGCAGCAGCAGGGGGGGTGCAGCAGCAGGGGGGGGCAGCAGAGGTGCAGCAGCAGGGGGGGGCAGCAGAGGTGCAGCAGCAGGGGGGGGGCAGCAGAGGTGCAGCAGCAGGGGGGGGGCAGCAGAGGTGCAGCAGCAGGGGGGGGGCAGCAGAGCCGTGGCAGCAGGGGGGGGGGCAGCAGAGCCGTGGCAGCAGGGGTTGGGCAGCAGGGGGGGTGCAGCGGGGGCGGGTGGGGGCTGTCTTCATGGTGCAGAGTTCAGGGAGATGACAGCTGAGGGGAAGAAGCGATTCCTAAGCCTGCTTGACTTAGAAGAGAGGTTTCTATAGCGCCTCCCGGAGGGGAGGAGGGCAAACAGTCCATGGTTGGGGTGAGAGGAGTCTTTCACTATTTTTTGTGCCTTCCTCAGACACCGTTTGTGGTGGGTAGTGTTTATTGCAGGGAGGGGTAGTCGTTGGGCGGTTTTTACCACCCTCTGCAGCGCTTTCCGGTCGGAAACAGTGCAGTTGCCGTACCACACTGTGATGCAGTTGGTGAGGATGCTTTCAATAGCACACCGGTCAAAGTTCACCAGAATCTGAGGTGACAGGTGGCCTTTCCTCAGTCTCCTCAGGAAGAAGAGACGCTGGTGAGCCTTCTTTACCAGTGAGGCCGTGTTGAGGGACCAGGAGAGGTCCTCAGAGATGTGGACCCCCAGGAATTTGGAATTCTTATTAATTTGGAATTTCTCTTGGAATTTTGTAGAGTTTTGTAGAGGTTCATATTCAGGTTGATATTGGGACCTCTTGCTGAGGTACAAGAACATGCACGTTGTAACTGCAGAGCATGCATTTAAATATATTTAGTTGAAACTCTTCAAATCTTCAATTTAAATTTAATAATAACATGGGTATACGCAGTTCCTTCAGATATTCATTTCTTGATTTATATATATACACATACATAATATATTCACACATATATCACATATACTGTACATTAAATCAACTTTACTTTTTTACAGTGAGAAACATGTCTCAGGTTGAGTACAATGAAAGTATATTAAATATAGATTTTAATCAGCATGTCACTTTATATAATATACTCTATAAATATATATGTATATACTATAAATAAAAATTGCAATCTCACCAAAAAAATGATGAATAATGTGGAATTATCTTTGGGCTTGTAAAAAACCATGTACATGAACTGTACTGTCACATTCAAGTGGGTCTACCAGCACCACCACATCACCACAGGAGGACCACCAGTGTGAACACACGCACCCGGGTCTTGTTCAGCCTATGGTCTCTTAAGAGTGTCACCTAAAAGGTATGGATGTCAGGAATACTTAATACTTAAATAGAAATTAGGAAAGCAAGGTGGCATCTGGAACTGTGTGGTAGGTTTTGCCACATGTCAAGCTGACGGCCATTTTTTATAGTTTATTTAAGGCCGATAGTTGACTAATTGTCACACTTTTCTGGGGCATCAGAAAAAATATCCAATGCTAGACACGGGTCATACCGTCTCCTGGGCAGGTCTACACCACTAGACACACAGAGGACTCATACCGTCTCCTGGGCAGGTAAACACCACTAGACACACAGGACTCATACCGTCTCCTGGGCAGGTCTACACCACTAGACACACAGGACTCATACCGTCTCCTGGGCAGGTAAACACCACTAGACACACAGGACTCATACCGTCTCCTGGGCAGGTCTACACCGCTAGACACACAGGACTCATACCGTCTCCTGGGCAGGTCTACACCGCTAGACACACAGGACTCATGCCGTCTCCTGGGCAGGTCTACACCACTAGACACACAGGACTCATACCGTCTCCTGGGCAGGTCTACACCACTAGACACACAGGACTCATACCGTCTCCTGGGCAGGTCTACACCACTAGACACACAGGACTCATACCGTCTCCTGGGCAGGTCTACACCACTAGACACACAGGACTCATACCGTCTCCTGGGCAGGTCTACACCACTAGACATACAGGACTCATGCCGTCTCCTGGGCAGGTCTACACCACTAGACACAGGACTCATACCGTCTCCTGGGCAGGTCTACACCACTAGACACACAGGACTCATACCGTCTCCTGGGCAGGTCTACACCACTAGACACACAGGACTCATACCGTCTCCTGGGCAGGTCTACACCACTAGACACAGGACTCATACCGTCTCCTGGGCAGGTCTACACCACTAGACACACAGGACTCATAGGTATGGATGTCAGGAATGCTTAATACTTAAATAGAAATTAGGAAAGCAAGGTGGCATCTGGAACTGTGTGGTAGGTTTTGCCACATGCCAAGCTGACGGCCATTTTTTATAGTTTATTTAAGGCCGATAGTTGACTAATTGTCACACTTTTCTGGGGCATCAGAAAAAATATCCACTGCTAGACACGGGTCATACCGTCTCCTGGGCAGGTCTACACCACTAGACACACAGAGGACTCATACCGTCTCCTGGGCAGGTCTACACCACTAGACACACAGGACTCATACCGTCTCCTGGGCAGGTAAACACCACTAGACACACAGGACTCATACCGTCTCCTGGGCAGGTCTACACCACTAGACACACAGGACTCATACCGTCTCCTGGGCAGGTAAACACCACTAGACACACAGGACTCATACCGTCTCCTAGGCAGGTCTACACCTCTAGACACACAGGACTCATACCGTCTCCTGGGCAGGTCTACACCGCTAGACACACAGGACTCATACCGTCTCCTGGGCAGGTCTACACCGCTAGACACACAGGACTCATACCGTCTCCTGGGCAGGTCTACACCACTAGAAACACAGGACTCATACCGTCTCCTGGGCAGGTCTACACCACTAGACACACAGGACTCATACCGTCTCCTGGGCAGGTCTACACCACTAGACACACAGGACTCATACCGTCTCCTGGGCAGGTATACACCACTAGACACACAGGACTCATACCGTCTCCTGGGCAGGTCTACACCACTAGACACACAGGACTCATACCGTCTCCTGGGCAGGTCTACACCACTAGACACAGGACTCATACCGTCTCCTGGGCAGGTCTACACCACTAGACACAGGACTCAGACCGTCTCCTGGGCAGGTCTACACCACTAGACACACAGGACTCAGACCGTCTCCTGGGCAGGTCTACACCACTAGACACAGGACTCATACCGTCTCCTGGGCAGGTCTACACCACTAGACACAGGACTCATACCGTCTCCTGGGCAGGTCTACACCACTAGACACACAGGACTCAGACAGTCTCCTGGGCAGGTCTACACCACTAGACACACAGGACTCATACCGTCTCCTGGGCAGGTCTACACCACTAAACACACAGGACTCATACCGTCTCCTGGGCAGGTCTACACCACTAGACACACAGGACTCATACCGTCTCCTGGGCAGGTCTACACCACTAGACACACAGGACTCATACCGTCTCCTGGGCAGGTCTACACCGCTAGACACACAGGACTCATACCGTCTCCTGGGCAGGTCTACACCACTAGACACAGGACTCATACCGTCTCCTGGGCAGGTCTACACCACTAGGCACACAGGACTCATACCGTCTCCTGGGCAGGTATACACCGCATACTCTTATCTCTTTCTAACTTTCTAACGTCCTTGGAACTACATAAACTGCTATTCAAGATATATATCCTAATAGTCGACTAGCCATTAGTCGACTATTAGTGGGCCTAATTGGTTGTGATTAAAAGTACTTTTATCCCACAAGAACTGCACAACAATGACATAAGATACATATTAGTAAATACAATGTACAAATAGATAAAACATATGTGTTTTAAATAGAATAGTATGAATTAATGAAGACAGGTAGACATGCATTGCAGGGAAGCCATTACTTGAAATGAAAGTAGTAGGGTGGACTGTTAATTAATATAATAGTATTTGTACTGTGCATCGACGATGAACATTGCGGACAAAGGGAAGCAATCCACGCGTTCCTTCATCATCAGTGGCTCATTTTCACTGGCACTTTGCTAATCATGGCTGATAGCCTGAATAAATATATGCAAAATAGATGAAACCTTTATTATGTCCCCATTTTCTTGGGTCTTTTTTCCCCCCCTCCCTTTGTTCCTGAAGCAACCGGAGTGTCCCTCTCAGATCACTGATCACTGCACCTGCTTCCAACGCTGTTGTCTTTAAAAAGCACTGGCACAAAACACTGGAGGTGGCCAGCAGTGGGAGAAATGATAGGAGTCTCCATTAGTTTCTCCCCATCTTCTCCGCGAACCGTGACACCCCGATAGAATGGATGGCGATGGAGGTGAGCACACTACTGAGATTCTCTCTCTCTCTCTCTCTCTCTCTCTCTCTCTCTCTCTCTCTCTCTCTCTCTCTCTCTCTCTCTCTCTCTCTCTCTCTCTCTCTCTCTCTCTCTCTCTCTCTCTCTCTCTCTCTCTCTCTCTCTCTCTCTGCATGCAATCTACATGCAGACATTTTATAATAAGATGGATTTCGATCTTCGATCCTAACATGTTTCCCAACAATGCTTAGCTTTAACAAAAGCTAAATCTCAAATAACAAATTTTAGCTTATCAATATTTATCCCCACACATTATTTTAAATAAAGCTGAATTTAACATAACATTAGCCATTAGCAGTAACGTGGAAACCATTAGAGGGAAAGATCCGCCGTCTCGCCTTTTACAAAGATTAATTATAATAATCCCAATATTCAGATGAATGCAGATTGAAAACGATGGTATGAATTATGCAACAGCCTTTTCTAAACACACACACACACACACACACACACACAGTGCTGCATGTGACTTGGCATTGTTCCTTTGCTATGACAGTTATCCGTGTCCTCCCAGAGAGAAGCATGCCACTATCTCACACCAGACTGGGCCTGCTGTCCTAATCTTCTCTTATTTAACTCATATTGAGCCGGCTCCTCGGCTGATAAATTATTAATTTACATAATTTTCTTAAGTGTATGCCCATATGAGTTGAGGCCAAGTATAGGGGGGGGGGGTGGGATATTAAATGTATTTTTGGTAAATGTTAAAAGACATTATGAGACATTATGAGCTTTGGTCAAGCCGTTTCTGTGTCTCTCGTCCATCCCACAGCCATAGTTGGAGTACATTTCACAACAAAAGCAATATTATTAACAGCAATCACGCAGATATTTCCCAATAACATTGAAAGATGCAGAGGAGGGGGGCCTTATTCAGTTATCTGGAATAGTGGGCATGTATAAAAAGCAAAACTCTGGTTGCTGTTGGTATGAGGTGGCGGTCTGTGTGCTTCTCCTTCTCCTGCTGGGCTAATTTTTATAAACAAATTGACCCATCAGGAGGGCCTCCGCTGGAGAGAGAGGCGTTTTGCTTTGCATTAGATCATTATGAACAAGTTGCCCGAAAGTTTGGTTGTTTTACGCTTATGCCGCATAGCCAAGAGCCAGTGTAACACAGGGTTCGCTGTTGATATTATGTTTCCCTGTGGATTTGAAAAATATGCCACTTTGAATAATTTCCATTATGGCATCACACGTATTAGTTCTTCTTTTGTTCGGATTTGCTGAATTACAGCAAGAAAAGAGGTTACATTGAAACACCACAGAGTTCTGATACAATAAGGCAGCTTTGCATTGTACACAAGGCCCTGCCATGTCTGTGACTCATATGTCATCCACGTTGTTCTACAAATCATATTTGATTTTATCTAATTGTTCCCAGTATCAATTCTCCCCATAAAGGGTTCACCACCTTGCTGTTTATTCCACTGGTAATCTAATCAGAAAGTCATCACTCAAGACATGACAGGCGGCCATTGTTCTGTCCATTAGCCAGCAGCGGAACAAGCTAGGTGAGATAAGGAAGTGGACGGAGACAGACTGGCATTTCCAAAACGAGGACGTAATCAAGGTCCCATTATTGGATGTTAGGGGCGATATGTCGTCAGGCCAAAGTGGGAGTGATGCGACGGGAGCAGAAGACGGCTTAATCTGATTAAATACTGACACAATTATGGAGGCAGAAAACCATGGTCGTTGGAGTGGAATTAACTGTTTGGAGCAAAACTTGGAAGCTATTTCTACAGAGTAATTGCACACAGCCCATTCTCTGATTGCCTTCTGGTTAGTAACGAGGTAACTAGAAGGAGTCTTATTTTAATGTCTCCTGGGATAATGGGTTATATTATAGCATACTCATCACAGATTGGGGGAAGGGGGTACAAATGGGAATGGGAATTATCCATCCTGAAGCAAATATATGTTGTAAATTAACACTTAACCTTAAAGTGTAGGAAACAGGTGGATGCCAACACCCCCCCCCCCCCCTATCACATCCTTCTATCACACCCTTCTATTCTTCTGTCCTCACCCACACACACTTTGGCTTTATGAATTGCTTACTATCCTAAAAAACAACATGTATGCCAGTAAGGCTGAATACGTTTCATATTTGTTGTATGTGTCGACTTCATAATAAAATACACACATTGGGCCAATATGTCTGTAGAGTTTGTGGAAAATAAGTATTTCATATGCAGAGGTAAAACAGTAAAATGAACATATGATCAACAGCTACTTGTTTTGCTTATTTTGTGCAACTTGGTGTTGATATGCTGGGATTCACTGTGGTTGCTTTGCAGCAAGATAAACAACCAAAGACGTTTGTTAAATGGGTCAATAAGTGTCATATTAATTGTATTAATTAATGTGTTAATAAAATGTGCCTCAAATATTCCATCCAAATATTGATTTGTATCTTCATGAAAACATAGATCAGTTTAACTTAATATAAGTTAATTTACATATAAATTCACATTATATTCAAAACTGTGACTAAATGCTAGCTTGCAATGCTCTGGCTTGTGGCTTGGACCCATTGGGGTAGTAGTAGTAGCTGTCATGGTCAGGAGGTAGAGCGGGTTGTCTGGCAACGAGGTGCTGTTCAATCCCCTACTCCTCCTAGTCAACACACCGAACACACCTCCAAGTGTCGAGGTGTCCCTGAGCAAGACCCCTAACCCTAACTGCTCCTGAACATCTGGCTAGCTGGCTAGAGCAGTGTAGGGTTCTGGTGCCTTGCTCAAGGGCACCTCGGCAGTGCCCAGGTGTTTCGGGGACTTGAAGCTGGAGTCCCAACAGACTGAGCTACTGCCACTCCCAATAATAATTTTGGAAAGCAAAATGATTAGATACTGCAATACTACCATTTACAAATATATTTGCCGCATATATATTTGTCATTTGACATTCGATGTAGAGAATTTGCATGTTTTGTCAATCAATGTAAACACGTCAAAATAGACATTGCGCACACCAAGCCTAGACATACTAATACAAAAGACGGCTAGCATCAGACACTTTTAAATCTTCTCCAACACAAACTGCCAGCCTTATATGCATTTTCATAGAGTGGAGTTTGGGTGGGTTTGACAATCTGAGTGTGTGAGTGATGATCATGTGAGGGTATATGTTGACAATTTGGCCACACGTGTCAAACAGCTTCAAAAGATGTTTCTGGGATTGGATGACATACACACACTTGTATTGTATCAGACAAACAAATAAATAGTTAAACAAATAGTGAAGCTGCTGAAGCTACCAATCAGGTGGTGGATTGTTAACTGACTAATAAAGTGCCAATATAGCCTACAGTCCTTCAGCAGGGCTCATCAATCAGTCAATGTACTCCAATTCCCTCGACGTTCGTCCACTTCCATCATTCCACCCTCATTCCTTCATTGTAGTCTCGTTCCTTTCACATGATGGGACGTCTTCAAGTCTCCTACTTCAACCATGGCGAAGTAGCGTGGCGTAAGCCTTGCTTCCGCTATCCACTGGTTTGGGGCTGTGTGGTGTGTGTGTGTGTGTGTGTGTGTGTGTGTGTGTGTGTGTGTGTGTGTGTGTGTGTGTGTGTGTGTGTGTGGTGTGGTGTGTGTGTGTGTGTGTGTGTGTGTGTGTGTGTGCGTGCGTGTGTGTGTTAGAGCTGTGCTCTGTTTCCCTCGGCTATCTCCAGCGTGAACAATGGAACGCCTTCCTCGCCTTGAGCGAGCTGGCTAGCTGTGCTATGAAGAGGACGTGTCTGGGAGCCCGGGGACGGTCGTCCAGACCCCGTTTGTCAGCGTCAGAGGAAGAATCTACTGCTGCTGCTCCCGAGGACACAACACCAGGGCTGTGTGAAAGGCAGGTATTATCAGGTATTATCCTGTACGCCACCAGAGACAACAGATGGCGAGCGGCATGAGAGAATGATTCAGTAGCAATGACTCTGACATATACACAGACAATACGATACCGACACAAATGCGAGCCTTGGACAAAAGGCGGACATAGACCCCGTTATCAAATGAAGCGGAGGTCTGTAGTTGGGAAAGAGGTCTCCTGAAGCTGTACAAATAACTGAGTGTTTCGGTTAAACTCCACATCAGAACAGACTTTGATTTTCACAGAGACTGGTTCCCACATCCTGACACACACACCAGCACAGAGCTGTTTGATGATCTCTGCATTGTTAGGAGGGTAAACACTTTGCTCTGTGCCCTGAGGAATGAGGCGGCGTGATTATTCGCAGCCTGCGTTCATAATGAGACTTTAGACGTTTTCTCAACAACAATTTTGACAAAAATCACCCTCTCCACCTTGTGCCCCTTTGAGAGAGGCATACCATATTGTGTATGCCAACGCTGTAAATGCTGACTTTGTGCTTTCAGGACTACATGGTTCACATTCAGAACTAGCTAGTCTTGGCACACGTTTAAAGTTTTTTATCTTAATTCAGGCAGCGGTATGCATAAGATTGAGAACTGTCAGGGGATGTAGGTTCGATCACCCCCCCTGAATATTAAGAAGATGGTTCAGCGAGAGAAGCTACTGGACCATCAGTGTAGAGTAGCTAGTCCCAACCCCTGCGATTAATTAGTTGTTATCGCCACGGTGGTGCGCTGCATCCAGCTCTGTATTGAACCCACTGACGGATAGGAAATGGAACAAAGAAATGACATGAGCCAAAGGACAGCCTCCGTGGTCATGGTCCATATCCACCAATTTTCTGATTCAGTGGAGTTGGAACGCGATCAATGAAAGTGATCAATGCGACAAAGAAAATCAAACATTAACTGGACAAAGAAGACGCATTATGTCACACAAAAATCCAATTTCCTATTTTATTTCCGACAAGAAAACGTATAAATAAACTGACTGTCCATGTTTTTCCCATCGCGGTTAGCCTACAGACTTGGTCGGAGATGGATGCTTTGCTGTCAATAACCTCCGATGGCAAAATAGGCTGCATTTCCAACAAATGACTCCACCCATGCATTGAGTGCTCAATCTCTGCTGATGTATATGTGATGGAATGGCGATCAAAACTTAAATTAGTTTGGGGAGAGTCCTGAGTTAGCGGCCTCGTTTTAAGGGACTCCAGAGCTTTGTGATAATGAGATGTCACCCTTCTACTCTACAGAGGGAAGGGAAAAAAAAGCATTAAGGGCTAAAGAGATTTCCAATTTATACAGCGCTCAAGGGCAGCCAGCAGGGTCATGTCCATGTGCATTTTATGTGCACTAAACTTCAGACCAAAGCTTCAAACTTCATACATAGGACAAAAAGTGCATCGGCCCCATGTATTAAGAGTGGACATTATGCAGCGCTAACGTTTTCCTCTGTGTCGGCACAGATCTACTGCAAAACAAAATTGCCAGCTTCTTACTCTCACAGACATGGGATCAAGATGTACACACTCACACTCACAAGAGCTGCATGATTTAACACAAACAGAACCACCAAATACACACCATTACTCTTCCCCAAATTAGAACTTTTATCCTCAAGTGGTTTCATTTGTTTCTGAAAAAGATTAGAAAACGCAGACGTCTTTTCAAGGTGAAATTGCACCTAGAGGAATATTGTTCTCCTTTGTGAACTAAGAAAAGTAAACTATTAGGGTAAGATATATGGAATATCAGGAGATTGGAGTTTGCATTTCCTTTGGGACCATAGATTAGAGACTACAATGTTTTGACATTCTGGCAAAATACACAATATCACAAAAGTTACTCTGAAAAGAGAAGTGGGTATAAATTAAGAGCAAGAAGGGTAGATAATCGTATTGTGCACACCTCCTCTGCAAACATCGAATTACTGGCATGACTAAAGGATCTTTCAACAACAAACAAAGAGAGAGCAATGGCCTTTTGTGTACAATGTTCACTATTTAATTAAGGTGCAGATTGTGGGGCCAGATGAAGGAAGAAGTAGGATTAGTTTTCTTTTCATGTTGTTTTCCAGCTACAACAATGAGGTTAATACCTTATTTGTGATAGCATTGTTGGAGGGATAAGAGTAGGCAATATTGCTATCATCACACAGCATTGTGCAAAACATCCAAGAATAATATTGAAGGAGTTACCAAGAAAACATTCTGAGATCTGAAATTGTGAATAGATTTATTTGATACAGATACCATTGAGCATCTGAAGACATACTGTACGGCAGGGCTCACCAACCACCGGGCCACGGACTGGCAATGGGCCGGAAAGCACTTGCTACCGGACAGCCGCGAGGAAACGGACCTGACCAGACTACATGTGTGTGTTCAGCAGATAGCTATCCATCAAAGATAAGTAAAAAACAAACACCGCTGGATAGTTTCTTTGGAGGCGGTATACAGGGGAGATAAAAGACCAATGATGACAACGACACAGAGACAGCATTGCAACCAGTGATTCAAATGCTCCAAGCCCCCTGTTTGTGATATATGGAGACAAGCTGTCTAATGAGGCAATGAAGCCCTCAAATCTCCTTCGGTCCATCTTGAGTCCAAGAACCCCGCACTTCAAGACAAAGCCGGTGACTTTTTGGAGCGGAAAAAGGCGTGAGCTCTGAGGCTTATCGTATTGCTAAGGCTAGCCTTAAGCCTAAGAAGTTCGTCTTCCAGCCACCCCAGTTTCAAGGAGAATTGATGACATTGCAGGAGGCGTGTTCAATATGAAATATGCGCTGTGAGTTTAATATCCATTTCGACATTAAAAGCCACAGGCGCTCCAACTTCTCAATACCACCAAAAAAAAAAGAAATACTATTTAACAAACTTCACAACACCTCTAAATTCACTTACTTTTTTGGGTTCTGACCATTCAGCGTCCTATGAGGAACTACTGGCAGCTACAGGCGTGGTTTAGGTGTGACCGTTGCGAGAAAACAACAATGGCAGCCCCTAAATAGTGATGGGTGAAAAATGAACAAGCAAATATTTTTGAATGACTCTTTTTTTTGTGTCCAGTATGTACCAGATCAGTCTATCGTCGAACGTCTGAGTGCTTTTCCCACTGCTCACACAACGCCCACTCGCTGACTGACTATCGTACCTGTTGACACTGCCTGGCTGGCTGCTCGTCCTACGTCTGGTGCAGTCGCTCGAAACGAGCGGGACAACCAATGAAAGGGAGCAGGGAATCATTGTCTCGAGGACATCATGAGTGACTAATCAAACAGCCGTCCAGCTACTCGCTCGCTGCACTGAGATCAAATGAATCATTCCCTCAAACAGGGATGTGAGGGAAATTCTCACTCATTGACCAAGAAGAAAAAGAAAATCGAAAGCCAAAACACAAAATGTTTGATTCACTTACATGTATCTGATCGTATCATTATATATATATTTTATATTGTTGATATAACTGCATACCCCTGCTCACTACCTGTTGATACTTGTATACTTACCTGTATATATATATATATATATATATATACCTTTAATTCTGCACATATCTCATACCTACTAACAGGTATTTTATACCTATTTTTATACCTAGTAGACTGTTTTTACATCTTATTTAACCACTGTACAATTATATATTACCATGCACTTTACTGTAACATGTGCACTCTGGTTAGATGCCAAATAATACGAACGGCACTGAAGGCTATTCTTGATGGAAGAGATGTTCTACTACACTGTACTACGTCATAATGTTTGCTGATCTGATTGGTTGAAGTATGCCCGCGATAGACGTTAATAGACTCATCCAATTTTCAAAGTGCCAGCCCTTTTCCAAACAGTTTGAAAGGATGACGATCCCAGATCGTTCTGTGTAACAAACCTTCTGGCACACTAAGTTAACAAAAGGTCTTTGACCTAAAACATCTACCAGACACACACCGGCTGGTACGGGAGGTCATGATGTATGTGGCAGCTGAAAACGCTTGCCAATGCTAATTACAGCCGCCGCCACACAGGATGTGAAGCTGGTAAAAATCAAAGATCAATAGAGGCCAAATGGAGTCCAGAGATCAGCACTTTCCTCCACTGCCCCCCGGGTCGCCATTTCTTTCCAAGATAATTACATTGCTGGGTCTCAGATTTGAGCAGCTTTGGGGTCAGGGCATGAGTGGCCAGGAGGGGGTCTTGTCCTGAAGGGAGGGGGGGGAGGCGGGGGCAGAGACAGGAGACAGAAAATTGCTAGATATGGGAGATGCTCTGGGATCCTGTGGAGAGGAATACAGGAATAATGGCTTCATGTCGTGTGAATAGAGGGGCCAGAGTTCAATAGGTATCTTCCACCCCCCCCCACACACACACACACACACACACACACACACACCTTTAATGAACCAATTCCAGTTGAGGGGCTTTGGCATGGCTTCAGCAGAACTAGCGCCCGTGGCGAGGTCAGGGGAAGACAGATAGGGTCGGTGCAAATGTGAAGCCTATAAGAAACAAAACAAAGAAGCGGGTGGAACTGTATCGTCATTACTCTTTAACGTCCACCCGGCAGAGATGGCAATCAGGGCGGCTAATTAGATGACTCTGCTGACCTTCGAAATCTACTGGTGACGTGTGTGTGTGTGTGTGTGTGTGGTTGGTGGCTGGTTTTAAGCAGCCTTACCTGGCCCCCGTCAGACTGATAAGACTCTGGGTCTGGGTGAGGCTGCACACCTGTGGGTCCTTGTTAATCAAGGCCCACAGGTTAAACCAGCCACCAGCACACACTGGAGGAGCAGCATGTACCATCTGCTCTGTTCATCATATAACTTCAAACTCAATAAACCCCTTTCCTCATCATCACCCTGTGTCTTGTGTCCTCGGGAGGCCATCTCAATGGCTAGTGGCAGCGTTGTCTGCTACACTACTATTATTACATTTACCGAATTTGTCATAGAGAACGATAAAAAAAATACAAAAGTGTGCAAGGGATGTAAACGTAAACCACCAGGTCCGGCCGGCATAGAACATTTCCATTCTTCCAGCGTAGTAGAGGATTTTTCCCCAACCCCGGGGTGGTAGCCCCGTCCACTCAGAGAGGCCGGACGTAGCACAGAGAGGAGGGCAGCAAGTCAAAACAAGAGGTGCTGAACTCCAACCGGGAGCCTCCTACTACTGAGGAATTCACATGCCAGACATCTCCTTCCACCTTCTCTCCCTGCCGGTGAAGCAGAGTTGCCTCCACCGTGGGACAGCATTTGTGTGGAGCACGTCTCCCCTTTGATTTACCGAATAGTGGCAGGGGGGGAGAAGTCCATTAGGGGTGAAACAACATGGCCTCCAACCACGGATGTGATTTATGTATTCAATAAGCATCCATGGCTTTCATTCCTTCTCTCTCTGTCTCTGTCTCTCTCACTCCCCTCGTGTTTCACTTTCTTATTTTCCCGACAGCAGGTGGGAGAAAAGCCAGAGCATCACAAGCCATGTGTCTCCCCGCAAGCTGTCCCAGGTAAGTGAGTGTTACGACGCTATCGCTAGCCCCCCCCCCCCCCCCCCCGCCCCCCAGGCTGTCTTGTGTGGCTGGAGCCGGATGCGCCACTTCCTTCCTCCCGTCTCGTTCACCATCTTACCTGCGCAAAGCATGAAAACCAATAAAAACAGCGGCTGTCAAGTGGCAGCGGTGCGGGGGACCGCAGTACGGGAACGCTGCCATACTGAAGCGCAGTAGGCATGCTAAAGAAGCCACCTAATGACCTCGCGCACACGTCTGAGGACGAGTGAAAAGAGTCAGCTAATTGAGGGCACAATTAGCCAAGCAGGGGGGTGTCTTCAGGGAGAACGGCGTGAAGGGGGAATACGAGGCTAAAAGCCGGTGAAGCCTGCTATATCTTGCTGACTACTCTTGCTTCCTCGCGGCTGCGGAGGGGCGCTCACAGCGCTCTTTTACATATCAGCGATTCATCTCCACGGGGAACGTGTGGGATGGA
>CM051000.1:28560990-28570990 GCA_027704905.1 Muraenolepis orangiensis
GTTGATTCTACAACTGCAGTTATTTATACAATAATGCACACTATATAAAACATTAACTATCTTATTGCTTACACTGATAGTGTTATAATGGACTTCATATTCTGCGATTACTTCACCCTCGTTCAAACCTAAAGGGTTATAATTATGTAAGCTTGTATTCATTCATTAGTTTAATGGAGTACTGCAATGGTTGCATGCTACTTCAGTGTGGAAATGATGAAAAGCTAATTGCATATTGTTTAATTTGCACTAAAGAATATATTAAGTGTTAAAGCATGAAATGTCAAGTGTTGTAACAGAGTGCTCAGCCTTGTCGTCATAGAAGCTTGTTGAAAGAACGTAGAACAGGACACCACACACACACACACACACACACACACACACACACACACACACACACACACACACACACACACACACACACACACACACACACACACACACACACACACACACACACACACACACACACACACACACACATTATCACTCGTGTACCTGTGTCGTGGCCTTTGGTAAGGAACAAAACATTGCATTGCCGGTGGGAAAGTTAATTGACTAGACCGGGACAGCGACGGTTATACCATCATAATACATAGCAAACATATGTCATCATATGTCCATCAATTTCACCAACTGTTGAGGAAATCCCACACGGAGATCAACCGCAGTAGATTTCCCAGACGAACAAGAGAAACTAAGAGTTGAATGACAAAGGGAGCGTGAAACAATTGCAGTGCCCTGTTCCATTAATCACTGTGCTTATTAAAGCTGCTCTAATATGGATGACTGACACTGATCCAAACAAGGTGTGTGTGTGTGTGTGTGTGTGTGTGTGTGTGTGTGTGTGTGTGTGTGTGTGTGTGTGTGTGTGTTTAGAACGCCCACTGGTGCTGTAGTACCACCTTGTACTCTGTTCAATGTCACATCATTGTACCAACTAGTCCGCTGTGGAGACATTTTTTTCCTCATCTCAAAATATATCAAATTAAATGTCATATTCATTTTGTCACTTTTGTTCACTGCATAACCACATGTTGGAATGGTTATGAATAATGGGAGTTCTCCTGCTTTGTATGGAGTTACATTTAAAAAAAAAGATATATCTTAACCACCACTGTATGACGTGGAAGCAAGTCAAATGTCTATTTGGCGAAAAAAGGAAAACGTTCTGTGCTCATTAGGATATGAGCCATTATCATTCAAAGTGCATTAGCGGTCAAGAGTTTAATGCAAGCTTCTTCTGCGAGTGAAGGAGGAACATTGGAGACGTGGAGAGATGATGAGTGAGTATTTAAATCACCAAAATGAGCCACTCAACGTCTCCTCAAGGAGGCTGTGATCAGTGAGAGGATGTGAATGCAGAGGACACGTGTGACTCACCTCTTAAAGCTCCACTTCAGGTCCATTTAACAGCTGGACAGCGAGGCTGGCTGGCAGGTAACAAAGGGAACGACATGGGGGAGAAACTACTCGAACAGAGAGAACCTTTCGCTTCTTTTCCTTCTTTCTAACTGGGCCTACCTGCTTTTCTTGACACAGAGAATGTATGTGATACAAGTCTAACTAAACGATGGATTAAAAAAATACATCGACAAAGGGTGCCCTGGTAAACAACGCCACCTGCCGGTGGAATACAATAACACGTGTTATTTTTCTCAAACGTAAACACAACACATGTTCCCGTAACGAATACAAACGCCACCAATGCAGACATGTACTTCCCCTCCACGACGTGCTCGATCCAAGACGACGACGACGACATGTGGCCTTCACTCCGTCCGATCGCCTACTAGTGGTCGGACCAGGAAAGGTCAGCCGTATTCCTCCGGGATTTAGCGCCTACCATGAGTTAGATTAGATTAGATTAGATTAGATTACATTAGATTAGATTAGATTAAAATGTATTGTCAGTGTACAGCACAAGTACAGTACAGCGAGAAAATTATTTAGCATCTAACCAGAGTGCAAATGTTGCAGTAAAGTGCATAGTAATATAATTTACAGTTTAAATGTACAAGTTAAAAGACAATCTAGGTATTAAATGGGATATGAGCATAATAATATATCTATATATACAGGTAAGTGAGTATTTAACAGGTAGTGATCAGGTTATTGAAAACAGGATAAATATATATAAATCTAAATGTACATACAAGTGAGGATATATAAATGTATGGCATATATAAATGTATATACAGCAGTAGGAGCAGTTCTATCAACAGTTTGATAGATTTAAATATGAGAAGCACCGCACTAGGCCTGTCGCTCCAAACGACACAACCTCCCGAAGGCAGGAGGAGGATAGCGGCGCAACTCAGCCGTCCTGGTCGAACATGGAACATGGGTCGGTACTCGGGCCCTACCAACCGTCGGCCCTACCAACCGTCGGCCCTACCAACCGTCGGCCCTACCAACCGTCTGCCCTACCAACCGTTGGTAGGCCAACCGTCCCAGATCACTCACACACACACACACACACACACACACACACACACACACACACACACACACACACACACACACACACACACACACACACACACACACACACACACACACACAGTGCTATCTGGCTATGGCTGAGCTGACCGTTGTTAGGGCCAACCGTTGGTAGGGCCCGAGTACCGACCTCTCGGGGTCTTCAGTCCCCCCCGGTGATGGCAGGTGATAGTGATACTACTGGGACCCCGCGGGGCGAACACGCCGACGTCTGTGAGCTGTCCATCTGCCTCAAAGATACGCAACATGATGATCGGAGATTCAGTTGTCGTCCCGCCTCCACGAGGTACGATGACGTCACCTTGAACTACATATGACTCTAAGCTCATCCTGCGTGTTGCCACTGGTTGGTGACCCTGAACGAACCCTGGGTGCTCGGAGAAGCCTGTATTTCAACACAGCATGTTTACTTAAGTCTCTGATGACCTATCCTGGTCATTTTATGATTTAGTATGTTTTAACATAGCATCTCCATAGCCATTGATTTTAACAGTATAGGCAAGCTATTAACTGTTGATTAAGGGAGGGGAGGGGGAGTAACAGAGACAGGATTTAGGCTATCGTGTGTTCCAGCAGCCTGACAACAAGTTTTTGAATTAATTTAGTATCCTCTTTTTCAGATTCATTGATGACAATTATCAAACACAAGCATATGACAACAAGGAGACGAAGACCTAACGGCCAACAAACACCACCAGAACACAGTAGACCACATTAGAGATTGAGATGAGACTTTATATTTCACGTCATAGAATATATATAGGCCAGTCAAATAACACCAAATTATTTTTTTCTTTTAATTCTGTCAAATCTTTATTCTTGATGCATTGTTTTTCCTCCACCGTGTCCACCGATAAAATGTGGACATGTCAGAAGAAGTATTCCGTTACATGAGTAAAAATGTTTGTGTTGAACCCGGTTCCTGGTGAGACTGCATATAAGTCCTAGATGTGTTTTCCCCTTTGAGTGGTTCAGCTGTAAAAGGACCAGGGCAACACAGCTCTTGTTCGGGACAATGGCACTATATACACATAAGGGACAAATCAACAAGCAAGGGGGGGGGGAACAGAACAGCTCTATTAGGCCGGGAAGAAGAAGAGAGAGGACTAAACAGTTAAATACGAAGAGGTGGTTCCGTTCTTATAGTATTATAGCTATTATATAGCTATAGCTATTGTCTTATACAGTAATCGGCCCACACTTTCAAACCTCGCATCGTACCGATGTTTGGACGGAACCGTATGAAGGTGTCACCAACAGGGTCAGTCATCCAGTCAACCTCTAAGCAAGCAGTCACAGTCGCAACGTGTTTAATGTATAACCTCTCGCTGCACGGAAAATATAATAATATTAACTTGAGTGAGTAACACCTAAAGGCAGATATATATATATAGTATATATAATAAGAATTACATGAACATCAAACAATTAAAATAAAATAAAAACATAACTGAGGCTAAAAAGGTCGCACCAACAAAGCATTTGGTCATGATGGAAACCACGGAGGATAAAGTGCGTTTTTTAAAACAGCTCTTGGAAAATAAAAGTACAATCAGCAGGAATTTCAAGTAGACATTTGTTGTGTACGACGTGCTTCGCCCAGCGGGGTCAGCGGCGACACACACACACACACACACACACACAGGCCTGTACCGTGTCTGATCAGGTCTAATGATCAGTCGGCCTACAGCCCTCCTCTAACTGTAGGGTCGAGTTCACATCTCCACAGTGTCTACAAGGCCATCTGTGACGGTGATAAAGGTCTCTATTATTTAATATCATATTTTCTGTAACCAGGAAAATAATGGAAAAAAAGATGTGCTCATTTGACTTAGAGTCTGACTAATTATTTTGGTTGTTTTTTTTTGGGGGGGGGGGGGATAATAATACTAATTGTACTAATTTGCCCAATAAAGAACAGAGGGTTAGGATTTTCCTAAATTGCACATGGAGTCGTGTCATCCCTGTTTGTCTTGGCATCTCATGGATGAGTTAAATATAAAAACGGGGGCTGAACAAAGGAACATGGCACTCCCATTCGATGTTTGTGTAACATAATAATAATAATAATAATAATAATAATAATAATTTGGTCCTCTCAGTAGTACAAATAATAAAATCAATTGCTATCTCATTGTATCTCATTATGATCATTTGAGAATGGTGAAATGTCCAAAGTAAGATAGAAACATCATTGTCAGAAGAGGATTAACAAATGAATCCGGACAATCTCATCATTCCACTGTGCCCTTAAAATAAAACAGTTTGGTAAAGAATAACGTTGGTAAGTTATAACAATTATACATAATACAAATATCAAAACAACCCAGTTTGTCTGAGTGGAGTTCCACCTTTTCGTCTGCTACTGTTGAGAGCCCCGCGGTGCGATCCACCTCCCGGTCCCTAGGGGGCAGTATCACACCTGGAACTCAAACATATCACTCTGCTTTTTGGCCAGCTTTGCCACTTCCAGGCGAATGGCCTGCACCAGGGCTGAAGTGGAGAGGCTGGTGAGGGGCAGGCTGCCGATGTTCTTCACCGCAAGGGGAGAGCTTTGCTTGGCCGCCGGGGTGGGGGCGGAGGGAAGCAGCTCCATGGCCTGGATGTAGGGCAGCGGGAGCAGGGGGGGGCTGGACTGCGGATAGCGGGGGAGGGGGAACGCCTCCACGTACCCCGGCAAGGGAACCTGCAACGGAACAGCCCAAGGCATCGGTCAAATGTGAACATCTACTTTAAAGCTTGACTATATACACAACACAATGCCACACCAACAAAGGTCCTTAGGAAATCGGTCAACAGACACCAGCAACCTCACTCCCGGCGCCTTAATAGACGCTCTAGCGATGAAGCTAGGGCCCACGGGTTTCAGCTCTCACATTAGAACTTCGCCTCCCATGCCGGAGGTCGTCAGTTCAAGCCCAGTGACTGTAAGTGACACTGACTGTTACACATAAACCAAGGAAGCCAGGCTTGTACTGATGAATGACTGGCGTGCAAATCCAAGAGGTGACTAACTAATCACAAAACACCTTATTTTTGAGAAGGTACAATTGTGGGTGAGCATGCAAACCGTGGAGAAGAGGATGGCGAGGAAGCTACACCCTGCGCTACGCTGTGAAAGTCCTCCTCTCCATAATATTATGTTGTACTTGTATTGTCAAAGTGTGTTCAGCGGACGAGTGCTGATGCTCCACTGAGAGGCTGCGGAGGTCTTTAGTACCCGCTGCTACGAGGTACTTTGGTGACGTACGGTAACCCACTGTGCTGTTTTAATGTGCTATGTGTGTGGTTTGTGTGTTTATTATTATTTCTGTTGTGTGGTGGCAAATTAAGTTCCCACTAGGGATCAATACATCTGATTCAATGTAAAACACAGCAAATGTGGATTTAGTACTTGCAAAACTAATACTTTGCAAAAAGGATTTGCAAAAGTAAATGCTGGTTATTGTTCATTTACATTTGCACTCTGGTAAGATTATTTTTCGCTGTAATGTACTTGTGCTGTGCAATGACCATACATTTAAATCTAATCTAATGTAATATACTGCCACCATTGTAGTTGTACAAACCGGGTTGAAAACCAGGTAACTATTCCTTTAAGAAAGCAGGGGGCACCAAGAGACCAATAGGAAGGGCCTTTCTGAAATGTCAAATTAATTGAGCTTTTGGCTCGGGCAGAACCTACATAGCACGGCTTTAGTGTAGCTCAACTTAGTCTAAGTTATCTTTGGAATGGAAAGGCGCATCATTGGGGCGGCAGTATAGCTCAGGAGGTAGAGCGGGTCGCCTCACACTGTTGGTTCGATCCCCAGCTGTGTCCTTGAGCAAGACACCCTAACCCTAACTGCTCCTGACCTGCTGGCAGTCTCCTTGCATGACTGACTTCACCGTCGGTGGTTGAATGTGTGTATGAATGGGTGAGGCATGACTTGTAAAGCGCTTTGGATAAAAGCACTATATTATTATAATATATCTATATATTAGAGTTATTATTATCTGCTAGATAGTCGATGCAGGTCCCAAGGCAGCTTATGGGAGTCTCCTAGAGAGAGAGAGGCTCCAGGGGGTGGGGGGTGGGTGCCTTACAGACTCTGCCCACTGCGGGGGGATGTCCTCAGGCTCCGGGGGGTAGGACATCCAGGAGGGACTGTGGTAGGATGTGGGCGGTGTGGAGGCCATGTATTCTGAGTATCCAGTTCTGCTCGCTGGGATGGCATAGACGGATGTGATTGGATTTCCTGTTGTGAGAGAACATCACGGTTACACTATGCTTCACACTGTGGTGACGGGACCACTACACTCCAATAGCGACCGAGATGGGAGTGATTTGGGAGAACATATATTCTCAAAATATTGCTCCAATTAACAAAATAATAATAATTCTAACACAATTAATGAACATTATTTGAAAGAAGTTCAAAATAATCTAGTCAATCAAAAATCGATGAAAATATAAGCATTTTATATGCAGTTGTACCAATGATAAAATGTACATCGCACACACACACACACACACACACACACACACACACACACACACACACACACACACACACACACACACACACACACACACACACACACACACACACACACACACACACACACACACACACACACACACATACACGCACATTGTGTGGGGCTTTTGTCTGGGGGTCAAACACTAATAATAATAAAATGTTAAAAAAAAAAGATATATAATAATAATAATGATATTAATAATAGTTATAACCTCAAGTAAATAAATAAATAAAAGCAAAAAGGAAACAAAAGTTAATTGTAACACAATTAAAATACGTTATTTGGGTGAGAAAAAGGTTAACGTTTAAAAGAACCGAGTCAGTCAAAACTCTATGAAAATATTAGCATTGTAAATGCAGTTGTCCCAATGATGAACTGTACATCTCGCACACAGACACACACACACACACACACGCACACAAGCACGCACACACACACGCACACGCACACACACACACACACACACACACACACACACACACACACACACACACACACAGCCAGGCATACCTGAGTAGTTGGGGCGCTGTGCAGGGTTGGAGGGGGGTAGAGCTGGGGTGGTGGTGGTGGTGGTGGTTGTGGGGGGATGATAGGGGTTGGTGTCTAGCTGGGTTTGCATATCAGCGGCTGATGCCCCTGAACCCCGCCCCTTGGGCTCCAGATCAGATGAAGAGCTGAGGTGGGCAGAGATGGAGGAGAGAGAATGTGAGGATACGATGCACTGTCAGCTCTTGGCCACTAGGGGGCGCATATATTCCACGTTAGAATAGAATAGGCAATGCGGCTCATTCATATTCTTGGTGTTTTTCAATGTGCAGGCTTAACATAGTAATTTATACAGGAGCAAAAGTGAGGCTAGCCACAGTATGTTATATCATGGCTATATAGTCCCTGTGTGAATTTGGATGCATGTGTGTGAGTGTGAGTGTGTGTCTATCTGTGTGTGAGTGTGTGCATGTATGTCTGTATGTGTGTGTGTGTGTGTGTGTGTGTGTGTGTGTGTGTGTGTGTGTGTGTGTGTGTGTGTGTGTGTGTGTGTGTGTGTGTGTGTGTGTGTGTGTGTGTGTGCGTCTATGGATGTAAAGTATGTTTATAAAGTATATGTGTGTGCCTGTTCATGTGCATGTGCATGTGTGTTTGTGTGTGTGTGTGTCTATGGATGTACAGTATGTGTATGTATGTATGTATGTATGTATGTATGTATGTATGTATGTATGTATGTATGTATGTATGTATGTATGTATGTGTGTGTGAGTGTCTGTCTGTGTGCGTGTGCATGCATTTGTGTGTGCGTGTGCATGTTTGTGTGTGTGTGAGTGTGCGTGCATGTTCGTGTGCATGTACTGTATACTGTACTGCATACTGTACATCTATGGATGTACAGTATGTGTATGTATGTATGTATGTATGTATGTGTGTGTGTGTGTGTGTGTGTGTGTGACTATGTGTGTGTGTGTGTGTGTGTGTGTTTGTGTGTGTGTGTGTGTGTGTGTGTGTGTATGTGTGTGAGTGTGTTTGTGTATGTGTGTGTGTGTGTGTGAGAGTGTGTGCGTCTATGGATGTACAGTATGTTTATGTATGTATGTGTGAGTGTCTGTGTGTGTGCATGTATGTGTTTGTGTGTGTGCCTGTTCGTGTGCATGTGCATGTGTGTGTTTGTGTGTATGTGGGTCTATGGATGTACAGTATGTGTATGTATGTATGTATGTATGTATGTATGTATGTATGTATGTATGTATGTATGTATGTATGTATGTATGTATGTATGTATGTATGTATGTGTGTGTGAGTGTCTGTGAGTGTGTGCGTGTGTATGTATTTGTGTGCGTGTGTGTGTGTGTGCGTGCGTGTTTGTGTGCGTGTGTGTGTGTCTATGGATGTACAGTATATGAATGTATGTATGTATGTGTGAGTGTCTGTGTGTGTGTAGCTCATTCTGCCGGCTGTACCGCCTTAAGGAGGTCCATGGAGGGGGTCCAGGGTGAGGGGTTCCAGGGTGAGGGGGTCCAGGGTGAGGGGGTCCAGGGTGAGGGGTTCCAGGGTGAGGGGGTCCAGGGTGAGGGGGTCCAGGGTGAGGGGGCCGGTGGGACGGAGGAGAGCCCAGGGCCATGTCAGGGAGCTGGGTGAAGCGGAAGGCCTTTTCAACAGGAAGATAAAGGTCAGTCTATGCACTCATTTAGCAAACACTTCCATCCTAAATGACTTACATTGCGGTCATGAGCACAACAAGCAGCTAGAGGGTTTGACTCAGGGACGCCTCCATGGACATTGGGGTGCAAACCCAGTAACTTAATAATAATAATAATAATAATAATAATCTCCCATCTTGGATGGTGGAGGTAAAAATATTTATATTATTAACAATAAAAATATTATTATTATTAATATTATTATTAAGTATTAATAGTATTAATAATAATAATTATATTATTATTAATAATAATCAAAAAAATAATACTAATAATACATTCAACTTCTAGTGTTCCTTTCATTGAGGCTAATGGCCCACTGCATCAGGCCCACTGTCCTTTTCTGCTAAGGCCGTATATCCTGTATCGTTGATAAGGAGATGGTCACTCACTGGTTTGGGGATGCTGCACTGGTACGGGTCGACCCCGTACGACGGCGCCCACTGCAGGCCCCCCCGTCCGTAGCCCATGGTTCCCGGGGCGCTGGTGATGACATCGGAGAAGGGTAAGGGAGGCGGCGCGGGGCCATAGTGGCCAGGGTTGGGGTGGTGGTGGTGGGAGTGGCGCCCGGACGTGGAGTGGCCCCCCCCACCGGAGGCCAGGCTGAAGGCCTCCTCCAGCAGCAGGTGCATCTGCTGGCGCACCTCGTCGATGGAGGGCTGCGAGCTGAGGGTGGAGGTCTCCGAGTGACCTTTGACCCCGTGGCCGTACAGGTAGCCCCGCGGGCCCATCAGCCGGTCCACGTTTGTCTCCTCGATGAGCTCCGGCTCAGTCTGAAGCGTGCA
>CM051000.1:28575990-28590990 GCA_027704905.1 Muraenolepis orangiensis
GCCCGGGTCGGGCCAATCACAACGGATTATCTAACACAGGGCGGGTTTGATACGCGGCATTTTCCTAAACAACCAAGAGGGCTGATGGTGATATGGAACGATCAACTGCACCTAAAGCTTTTTGTTGATAAGAAAGATGTGTTTGCCGTACTGCCGACATGATTTGGTTACATTAGTTTTACAAAACATACTACATCACACATTTGGTGGTTCTGATTGGTTGAAGGTCAACAACAACACATTCTAACCTCCTTTCGTATTACTAAACCTAATCTGGCCAGAGTGCAGTACAAATATAATATAATACAATATTATAATATAATATCTGTGGAGTGTGTGTGGTTGGTGGCTGTTTAAGCAGCCTCACCTGGCACACCTGTGGGTCATTGTTAATCAAGGCCCACAGGTTAAAACAGCCTCCACCACACACACTTGAGGAAGAGCTCTAGCATGTTCCATCTGCTCTGTTCACAACGATTTAAACGCTTGCAATAAACTGGATTCCTCATCACCTCCTTGTCTGCCGGAGGAGCCAGTAGCCAGTAGCCAGTTCAATGGCTGGTGGCTGTGTTGTCTGCTACAATACATTTTTAGTTTGATTGTTGTTTGTTGTTTTATGTATGCTTAGTGTATACTTTCAAATCGCTTTTCTTTAGCATCTGCTAAATGTCAAACATAAAAGGCTGCGCTGTCCACCGATCAGCGGTCGATGTCTCTACCCTTCCGGCCTGTCACACCCTCGGCCGACCCCCAGAACCACTCCTGGCACCTCACCTCCGGCCAGACTTGAGGAACGTGGAGCCCCGCTCCTCGTCGGGCTCCGGTGGTCTTCCCGGTTCCCCGGGGGTCCGCCGGTGGCCTGTCTCCTCCCGGGGCCTCGGGTCCAGCGCCTTGTGGCTGCCGCTGCGGCTGCCGGCGTCGGTCGAGGGGAAGTCGTAGTAGCCCTTCCTCTTGGCCTTCAGACGCAGCTTGTTCCGGTAGTGCTCGATGTCCGACTTCTGCTTCAACGCCAGACTCACCTTCCGGCAGAGAGAGGAGGAGATGAGGAGAAGAGGAGACAAGGGGACATTCATGGGTCTTCGTGAATGAGAGTGACTTGTGGGTAGAATACAACGGATATCACCTAAATCTAAATCTGGAGGATTGTATCCTCTTTATTGGTACACATACATGTACACACACAGTGAAATGTGTTTCTCTGCATTAACCCATCGTAGTATTAGGAGCAGTGGGCAGCTATTGTATATATAGTTATAGTAGTACAGTGCCCGGGCAGTGTAGGGGTCTGGTGCCTTGCTCAAGGGCACCTCCGCAGTGCCTAGGTGTTTCGGGGACTTTAACCGGCCACCTTCAGGTTCCCAAGCCAAGTCCTTACAGACTGAGCCACTTCCGCACCCTCAGTTGTATCCGTTGTTACTATCAATACAATCTATAGAAACAACAATAGATCACTCAGATTTCCAAATTGATTTGAAAAAAATAACGTTTTGAAATGTGTAAACGTCACTCAAATCCATTGAAAAAGTAGAAGTTCAAAACTCTGCATGTTTTCTGTTGTTGTAGTAGAACCTTGTGTAGAGCCTTTTTGGTTAACCTGAATAAACAATTTAAATTCCCTCCATAAATGAGTCCTTCCCGACAGCTGACAGTGAGACAGTTCACGCCAAGTTTACGAGCTGTCATTACATCACACCCCAGCAGGCCACGCCCCCTCCCTCCCGCTGCTGCCAAATAGCATTGGAGGATAACGATGATTCTGCGGCTCATTGTTCTCACATGAATGCGGGGCTGAACCTTATATAACCCCAGCATGTTATATGTTCACTTCGCCTCCTCTCTGAACACGGCAGTGATAAAATGAAGGCCTTGGTGTTGGTGTTGTGGTTGTTGTTGTTATTAGTATTCATTAAAAACACCATCCGAGTGTATCCAGGTTCAAATCCTTGCCAGGAGGAGCCATAAATCCAGTACACTGGATAGAGGAGAGGAAACAGGGGAGGAGGGGGGAGAGGGGGAGGAGGGTGGGGGTGGGGGGGAGAGCAGGGGGAATGCTGCAGAACAGATTACTTTGAATCCATTTCTTCCTATAGTGTCTAGTTTGCTTGAGTGCAATGGAGATGCTACCTATACATGGTAAACAAGCATTTATTGTGTGTGTGTGTGTGTGTGTGTGTGTGTGTGTGTGTGTGTTTATGCATGTGTGTGTGCGAGATGTGTGTGTGTGTGTAGACCTGGTTTCCCATACGTCAGCACATGTACAGGTGTGAGTCCCTATATATCAATGAATGTGTGTGTGTGTGCGCGTGTGTGTGTATGTGTGTGTGTTTGTGTGTGTGTGTGTGTGTGTGTGTGTCTGTGCATGTGTGTGTGTATGTGTGCAGACCTGGGTGCCTATATGTCAGTGCATGTGCACGTGTGTGCGCACACGTGTGTGTGCGTGTGTACATGTGTGTGTGTGCATGCGTGTGTGTGTGTGTGTGTCAGTGTTTGTGTCCAGGTGTGAGTGCTCATAGATCAATATGTCCGTGTGTGTGTGTGTGTGTGTGTGTGTGTGTGTGTGTGTGTGTGTGCGCGTGTGTGTGCAGGTGGGCCACCTCTCCGTTGACGATGGCTGAGTCCTGGCTGCGGTCCGAGGAGACCGGTTGGGAGTAGGAGGCCTGGGCCGCAGTGGGCTTTATGCAGATCAGCTGGAGGGAGCCTGACGAGCTGTCATATGGATCTAAACACACACGTGCGCACGCACGCACACACACACACACACACACACACACACACACACACACACACACACACACACACACACACACACACACACACACACACACACACACACACACACACACACACACACACACACACACACACACACACTGTTAATACACTGTAGGCCTTGCCCTGTGTCTTATCATGTCCAACATCTAATCATCATCATCATCATCATCTTCATCATAGAGAAACCCATATTTTTTTTTTTTAAAGCATTTTTTTAACTGCTCTTTTATTCACAGTTAAAAGTATAGGTGACACGACACAGTTCACACACTCTCCTCACGCTCTGTGACACCTGCTGTCCAGCTCAGGAACCACACATGCAAATGAGCTATCAAGCTAACTCTGGCCCGACTACCGATTATACAATTTAGATTATATATATACAGTACATATATACAGTATATGCAGTATATACGTATATATATATATATATATATATATATCAAATCTAAATCGGGAGGATTGAATCCTCTTTATTGGTCACATACATGTACACACAGTGAAATTTGGGGGTAGCAGGGAACCGGCTTGGGAACCGGAAGGTCGCCGGTTCAAGTCCCCAAAACATCCTGGGCACTGTCGAGGTGCCCCTTGAGCAAGGCACCAGACCCCCACACTGCTCCCTGTATATACAACAGCTGCCCACTGCTCCTAATACTAGGATGGGTTAAATGCAGAGAAACACATTTCACTGTGTGTGTGCACAACCCATCCTAGTATAAGGAGCAGTGGGCAGCTATTGTACATACAGCCGCCTGGGGTAGTAGGGGTCTGCTGCCTTGCTCAAGGGGCACCTCGACAGTGCTCATGGGAGGAGAACTGGGACCTTTTTCCAAGTACCAGTTCTCACTCCGTACTTGGTCTGTTTCGGGGACTTGAACCGGCCTGACCCTCCGGTACCCAAGCCAAGTCCCAATAGACTGAGCTACTGCTGCCCATTATATTTATATATATATATATTATATAAATAATTATATAATTAGATATAACAGCAAAAATAAAAATAAATAGTAATATAACATAATAAATATAATATACACACATATATATATATATATACATATACACCGGTATATATACAAATTAACTAATTATATATTATTTAATATAATATAATCAGTAGAAATATTATACAATAAATATTATATATCCATCCATCCATTGTCTCCCGCTTATCCGTGGTCGGGTCGCAGAGGAGGCAGCTTTGTCTCTACAATTGATCTACCTCGGGTCGTTTTGGTCAACGCACTGTAAATCCTTTCACCCTGAGATACTTCTTCACTTGGGATAAGGACTCCCTCCCTACTTGGAGTAGACAATCCACCGGTAGAGGTGCTGATCCTCATCCCAGCCGCTTCAAACTCCGCTGCAAACCGACCCACTGAGAACAGGCCCGACTTACTACAGAGAATCCGGACACAGCTTTTGCTTTGGGAGTACAGGGATTGGATGGCCCTCAGTAGTGACCCCCACACCCCATACTCCCACACCCCCCCCCCCACAGAATTTCCCGAGGGACCCATCAAATGCCTTCTCCAAATCCACAAAACACATGTAGACTGGCTGGGCATACTCCCAAGCCCCCTCCAGGATCCTTGCAAGAGTGAAAAGCTGGTCCGTTGTTCCACGACCAGGGCGGAATCCGCATTGTCAATCTTCAATCTACCTTTCCAGCACCTTGGAGTAGACTTTCCCAGGGGGGCTGAGTAATGTGATACCCCTGTAATTGGCACACACCCTCTGGTGACCCTTTTTGAACAGGGGTACCACCACCCTCGTTTGCCACTCCTCAGGCACTGTCCCCGACTTCCACGCAATGTTGAATCCATGACAGCCGCTCAACACCCAGAGCCTTTAGCATTTCTGGATTCTCATCAACCCCTGGGGCTTTGCCACTGTGGAGATGTTTGACTACCGCAGTGACTTCCTCCAGGGAGATTGATGTTTGCCATCCTTCATCCTCCTCCATTAATATTATTATTATTACGCAGCTTGGATGGGTCCACGCTTCCTCCTCCTGAGACGCCGGATTGTTTGCCAGAAACGCTTTGGTGCCGACTGAAAGTCCTTCTCCATGGCTTCCCCGAATTCCTCCTACACCCGCTGATTTGCCTCCGCTACAGCTGAGGCTGCCATCCTCTTGGTCTGTCGATACCTCGCAACTTGAGGCCACAGGCTAACATAGCCTGTGGCCTCCTTCTTCAGCCGGACGGCTTCCCTGACCACCTGTGTCCACCACAAAGTCAGAGGGTTGCCGCCCCTTGAGGCACCAATGACCTTGAGGCCACAGCTCTCAACCGCAGCTTCAGCAATAGAAGCTTTGAACAATGACCATATATATATATATATATATATATATACTGTATATATTATTTTATAATTATATATTTTATATATAATAATCAGTAGTAATATAATATTATATATACATTATATATATATATATATATATATATATATAATATATATGTACAGTATATAAATAAAAGTAGATCATTATTATGTTCTAATATATATATGTATAACACATATTTCATGCACGCCGTTAAACGCACACAGACAGATTTCAGCGTGGCGGTGGGGTGGCGCTGCTGTGAGATCCTCTCCTCCCATGTAGCGATAGTGGTCTCTCCATCACGGTACGGATCAGAGGACCGCAGGCCATAACTCACACAGACATCCCTGACCCCAGATGCTCGGGCTACTACATGTCGGCCAGCCGTGAACCCATCTGTCTTCTCACCTCCATTACCTTAACCCCCGCATTACGACACACCAGGGGAGCCCCCAGCACGGCCTTACCTCACGCCCTGTGCATTATTAAAGCCAATAAACACACATGCACATTAAATGCTAATTAAAGGCACTTGTACGAGTCACTTTGCTGCTCTTTTTTTGTTCATTTTTATTGTATATATTATATATATTATTTATATTTGTATGGTGTTGTTTTGGATATTTATACCACGGGAGGGAATGAGGAGTAGGGGAGCATTCCAATGTACTTGTTACAAATGGCCAATAAAAATCTTGTATCTTGTGTACAATCAACGCCGCTTTAAAGTTCCCGCCGTGTTGTGTTGTGTGTGTGTGTGTGTGTGTGTGTGTGTGTGTGTGTGTGTGTGTGTGTGTGTGTGTGTGTGTGTGTGTGTGTGTGTGAGTGTGTGTGTGTGTGTGTGTGTGTGTGTGTGTGTGTGTGTGAGTGTGTATTTAACTCATAGAATGCTTTGTTCAGGACAGGCACGTTTCCAATGGAAGGGTGTGCCTCATAAATAACAGAGGGAATAATAGACGAGGGTATAGAAGATTCTCATAATGCTAATATGTGTGCTTTTATTCCTGAGACTTCCCCCCCCCCCACCCCCTTAGGCCACGATGTCTTTACACCGTGTACAATAAAGAGGCTGGGGTCAATTGGATGGATCAGGTCCCGCCGTTCACTGCATTGAAGTATTGTATGGCGTATACATCAGTGTGTACCTCATGCATATTCATGAGGTCCAACCCTGCTCACCGCTGGTTGGCTGCCCTTTCGGGAGGGTGAGAAGGCTGCAGTGGTCATGATTTCCACGGTGTGTGTGTGTGTGTGTGTGTGTGTGTGTGTGTGTGTGTGTGTGTGTGTGTGTGTGTGTGTGTGTGTGTGTGTGTGTGTGTGTGTGTGTGTGCATGTGTGTGTGTGTGTCTGTGCGTGTGTGTGTGTGTGTGTGTGTGTGTGTGTTCAAGGTAGCTGACCAGAGAAGCATCTTAAAAAAGAGAACACGAAAATGCTCTCTGAGCGCAGAGTGTAGGTGAACATGTTTTTGGCGCCAGAGAGCATTGTGGGTATGGAGTTATGTGTGTGTGTGTGTGTGTGTGTGTGTGTGTGTGTGTGTGTGTGTGTGTGTGTGTGTGTGTGTGTGTGTGTGTGTGTGTGTGTGTGTGTGTGTGTGTGTGTGTGTGTGTGTGTGTGTGTGTGTGTGTGTTTGCTCTCTCTCTCACCATCCCTCCTGCGCTGCTCCTCCTTTGTCACTTTCTGCTGCGCTGGGACTTTCTGCACCGTCAAGCCCCGGCTGGGATTACGCTTCTCTGATTCGTTGCCAATGACGGAACCATCCTCCGTCGGCATCCTAGTGCAAGTAACCATAGCAACAGAGGAGGCTGTGAGCGGTCCTGTGATCAAGCGTTGGCCCACAGCCTCTGGTTATGTCAGTACACGGCGTCTCAAACACTTCTGATAATAATTTGAATCATGACAATGCTAATAAAAAACAATAAACAATAAAAAAATATATAGAATACAGAACTTTACAAAAAGTGTCGCACGCATAGTGTCAAGATATCCTGTCACACCACAGGAGTTTCCTTCCATCTAATCAGAAATGAACCCATTTCTGGGAAGACAAAGTGCTCTAAACTGTCCATTAGTATATGAGGCAGGGCTCCAGCCCTCATAAGAGGGACATGGCCATCGCCCAGCGGAGACCATGTCCCTCATGAGAGGGACATGGCCATCGCCCAGCGGAGACCATGTCCCTCATGAGAGGGACATGGCCATCGCCCAGCGGAGACCATGTCCCTCATGAGAGGGACATGGCCATCGCCCAGCGGAGACCATGTCCCTCATGAGAGGGACATGGCCATCGCCCAGCGGAGACCATGTCCCTCATGAGAGGGACATGGCCATCGCCCAGCGGAGACCACACTAATGACTTTCTTTTAATCATGAGGCCGTGATAGCTTCAGTCAGACAGGAGAGCAATTCAAAAGGTCATTGGAGAAACATGCACAAGCACACACACACACACACACACACACACACACACACACACACGGACACACATGCACATGCATGAACCCACATACACACACACACACACACACACACACACACACACACACACACACACACACACACACACACACACACACACACACACACACACACACACACACACACACACACACACACACACACACACACACATGCATGGTGTCATATTCTATACATAAACTGCCAGGCTGACCTCTATACAATGTTTTCTTTAATTATGGAATAAATTATGCCCCCCAGCCCCGAAAACCTCCAAAAAACCTCCTGAAAATCGGTATCCTGGAAATAATAACTGCAACCACAGTTATAATTATAATGACATACATTTCCTGTCCACGTCCCGTTTGCTGTGCTAGCTATAGCAGTATTATGTTAAGAGTGCACGTGCGCTAACCTTTTGCCTGTATAATTAACCGACATACTGTAGTTAAAGAACATTTCCCGGTCCGGTCCACCTGTGTGGAGCTAGCCAGCTAGCACGTTATTGTGAGCGTACGCGTGCCAACCTTTTGCCTGTGTTGGTGCCAGCGTGGCTCTTCTTGCTAGCCATGCTTTCCTGCCGCGGGGGCTTCTCCAGGGCCAGGGACAGAGGGGCGTCCCGAAGGGGCAGAGACATCATCAGGGTGTCCTGGGAGACCGGCTGGACGTCCTCGTCCCCCCCCTGCTGCCCCAGGTGCTGCTTGGCGTAGTCGAACCCCTGCACCGGCTGGGGGTGGAGAGAGTTGGTCAGGGGTCGGGAGTAGGAAGAAGAGTCAGAACTAAGGGGATATTTAATTAGCATAACTTTATATATAGTGAGATACATTTATTGCAAGAGGGCACTCAGTCCTCAAGTGCCCAAGTCCCCTTGATCCCGATTTGGATCAATCAAATGTTCCTTGGTCCCAAACTTAATCTAACCCCCGAGTTTAGTCCAATTCGGTACATATCTTTTTGAGTTATCATTCGAACAGACAAAACAAACAAAGCCGGTAAAAAACATACTAAACATAATCGCCGGTCAATCTTCGACGGCGGAGGTAAATATGCACTTAGCTTACCTACATCCCAATAGCGAAATACACTCATAGTAATCTGTGTTTCAGCAGTCCTACTGTGTTATAGCAGAACTCCTTGGGGGGGTTATACCGAGATATATTAGAGAATATAGAAAGAAATCCATCGCCCATCCGCGCTAGGATGAAGCATTGAGAAGGGCATTTAAAACGAGCGTATTTCTAACAGTGGCCGGTCTACACGGTGTTGATCTGAAACGTTTACAGACACTTTATTTCTTTTTACAGTTTACTACTACTACTACAACCGCTGCTGGCCAAGTTTGTGTTCGCCAATTACACGCTTACGGATCCCAGCCTCCAGCAACACGACCGGTCACAACAAGCACCCACACACACACACATACACACACACACCCACAGACACACACCCACACACACACACACACACACACACACACACACACAAACGCACCCAGGACACCAGGACTTTAAACATGAAACATTGAACTGGGGAGGGGGGGGGGGGGGGGGTGACTGCAGCAGGATGCAGGGGCACATGGCCGGGAGGGAGAGAGAGAGAGAGAGAGAGAGAGAGAGAGAGAGAGAGAGAGAGAGAGAGAGAGAGAGAGAGAGAGAGAGAGAGAGAGAGAGAGAGAGAGAGGGAGGGAGGGAGGGCAGTGGTTGGGGTGGGGTTGGGCGGTACACGACGAGAGAAAGAGAGAGAGAGAGAGAGAGAGAGAGAGAGAGAGAGAGAGAGAGAGAGAGAGAGAGAGAGAGAGAGAGAGAGAGAGAGAGAGAGAGAGAGAGAGAGAGAGAGATAAGCACGGCTTTAATCGAAGCTCTTTTCATCCTCCCTTGCAATTCATGTCAAATAAATGAGTCACTCTGGGCAGTGACGTGACCAGATTTAGAGCAGCCCCGTAATGAAGCTAGATATTACCAAGCGAGAGGGCCCAAGGAGAGGGCGTGGTGGGGGGAGGGAGGAATGGAGGGAGGGAGAGAGAGAGAGAGAGAGGGAGGGAGGGAGGGAGGGAGGGAGGGAGGGAGGGAGGGAGAGGAGGGAGAGAGGGAGAGAGGGAGAGAGGGAGGGAGGAGGGAGGGAGGGAGGGTGGAGGGAGGGAGGGCGATGGTGGGGTGGGGTTGGGCGGTGCACGACTCACAGCGGGATTCCCTTGTCTTACTTCACCGTCCGTGTGACTAAAAAGAGCCATACGGATTTCAAAAATAGGTACATGGACGGGCATGCGCGTGCACACACAGCCACACACACACACACACACACACACACATACCGCCAAATCTCCACCACACACTCGGTGAAAGATTCAGCAGTGCTGTCATAAATTGTCAGTCACACACCATTGACTTACTGTACCCAAGCGCTGGTAAAATCAATATGTCATACTACCTTCAAGTGCCTACACTCCCACACACTCACGCACATACACAGCCACACACACACACACATTCACTGCCACACACACACACACACACACACACACACACACACACACACACACACACAGCACAGCACAGCAAACACACACACACGCACGCACACACACACACACACACACACACACACACACCACACACACGCACACACACACACACACACACACACACACACACACACACACACACACACACACACCACACACACACACACACACACTAGCAAGGTGTGCTTGGTGATATATTCTTCTAAAGTTCTAAAGTTCCTGGCTGGTTTGCACGGCTGATATCCTCCCGAGGTGGGTGGGTGTTTTGAGAGCGGGATGGGGGCCGTAGAGATGCCAGGGCAGCTTATCTTGTCATTGATTTGTTTTAACCCGTTTTTACAGTAAGTTCAATAAAAAAAATTGTTATAAAACACTGAAAAAGAAAGACACATTTTTTGGTATTTAATCAATACAAAAAAAGGAAATTAAACACATTTTTGGTTGATAAACAGAATCGGGAGCAGGCGGTCGGTAAATCCGTCGTTAGATTTCCATTTTGCAAAGCCGCAAATGAACCGTGAGGAACCGTGTTCATCATCTTTTTGGAGGTGGTAATTAATCACGTGCCGGTAATTATGTTCTGTATTAACATGCTGAATAGCGACATCAGATACGGCTTTCATGTCGGATCCAACCGAAACAACGGCGGATCCCCGTCTCCCTCTGGTGTCATACGATGTGGCCCGTGAAGCCCCGTGAAGACGGGCTGTACAAATCAAATCAGCTCCACTTCAACTGCCGAGGCTGCTCCCCGTGTCTCAACCCCCTCGGTGAAACTTTGCTGATTAAAATGTGCCATTTTAGAAAGAAGAAGTGCAACTACCCGCTATCTATTGGTAAAATGCTATTATACAAAGTACTGGGCTTTTTTTTCTTTGTTTAGAAAGCAATAGGCGTCCTATTGCAGTGTTAGGGTATGGTAATACATGGATCTGTGCTGCAGGGGTCCAAGGACACGGTACCAGATAGACTTTCCTAAGTGTGTCTTTATGGAGTGGCAGGACAGCTCAGTCTGTTGGGACTTGACTTGGGAACCGGAAGGTCGCCCAGTTCAAGTCCCCAAAACACCCGGGCAGCACCGAGGTGCCCTTGAGCAAGGCACCAGACCCCTACACACTGCTCCCGGGCACTGTATTCATGCTGCCCTGCTCCTAATACTAGGATGGGTTAAATGCAGAGAAACACATTTCACTGTGTGTGTGTATGTGACCAATAAAGAGGATTCAATCCTCCAGACTTACATTTATTGTTCCTACACACTTCACAACTGGCACAAGCTTTAATGATGTGCACACATTCAGACGCGGGTGGGATCACAGGCACACACACACACATTTCGTAGGACATAGCAAAAACCGTAATCCACCTGAAATCGTAAAATAAGCACATAACAGTTACAGCCGGTGGGGGTGTAGTGAGGGGGGTCTCAGATAAAGCATGTGTGTAGGCAGTCGATCCAGTCTGTCCTATTGATCTCATAGGAGAGCTCAGTGTGACCATCACTTTATAGACCTGCATATAGACACACACCCGCGGACGTGAGGGACGGTGTTTCAGCAAGAAACCACAGCTTGTGTTTGTGTCTTTTACAGCGTCTACAGACGTATGGCCAGGTGTGCGTGACCTTACCTCTCCGATCTATATGTCTCTATCATAGAACGGGACTAACAGCAGTGTGCTTCATAGATAATCCAAAATCATTTCTGTCCTCAGACTATGTCTAAAGAACAATAATGCAATTATCTAAAACAAAATATACAGATAAAAACCAAAAACAATTTAAAAAATCTTTAAGAATCTGTTATATTCAAATAAATCCACTTTTAAAGAAATATGAAGTCAATTGTTTATAGTTAAAGGTAAGATACCTGGTGGAAGTATCCCACATCTCTTCGATACGCCATCTGAAAACAAAAGAATCCAAGTCAGACTCATCTCTCTGTTCCGCTGAATCAGACCATAAGAGTAATATTATTATTATATATTGTTTTTCAATGTTTTGCAGACAAAGCATAACGCACTGAAATAATAGCACAGACGTTCAGCCAGTCCATAAATCTTCCAACACACGCACCCACACATACACACATGCACACATACAAACACACACACACACACACGCACACACACACACACGCATGCATGCACACACACGCATACACACAGACACACACACACACACATGCATGCATGCACACACATGCACACACACACACACACACACACACACACACATGCATGCATGCACACACACGCACACACACAGACACACACACACACACACACACACAAGTATGCCTACCTTAGCTCGAGGGTTGAGGTTGCCGATGGAATCGGCTTTAAAGTCATTTTTATTCTTCCTGCACAGCACAGCTGTGATAATGATGATGATGAGTGTTACCACGGCGATAGGAGCCAGTACCGCCGCAAGGATCCAGAGGTTGTTAGGTGGGTTCTTGACCACAGCTGGAAAAAAAATCCCCATCATACACACTATATTTATTATTGTCATTTAAACACATTTAAATGCATTACATTCACAACAGTTGTAAAAAAATGTATTATTGTTATTATTAAGTACAACGGAATACCTAAAATGCCCTTCGACAAACAACCAGGAGCACATCTCGTGATTCAGCTACTGTGGGTGAAGCTACGTCTGTAACACAATGCAGCTCCCACTTCCCTCGTCTTCTCTCACTTGACCAGCTCTCCTCTTTGCCCCTCTCTCCTCCTATTCCCTCTCTCTCTCTCTCTCTCTCTCTCTCTCTCTCTCTCTCTCTCTCTCTCTCTCTCTCTCTCTCTCTCTCTCTCTCTCTCTCTCTCTCTCTCTCTCTCTCTCTCTCTCTCTCTCTCTCTCTCTCTCTCTCTCTCTCTCTCTCTCTCTCTCTCTCTCTCTCTCTCTCTCTCTCTCTCGGGGGGGGGGGTGTGGTCAGCTGTGCTTACGTTCAGCCTGCAGTTGGACGAAGTAGCCCAGGGTGAGCGCCATGGTCTGGGAGTCCACGGTGTTCAGCACCTTGGCGGCGGACGCCCCCGCCAGCGGGACGCCGTGGTGTTGGGCGTAGTAGGTCATCTCCGCCCGGCTCTTCAGCCCCTCCAGCCTGCGGATGCTCACCATCTGGTGGAGAGAGGTGACAGGGGGTTAGAGAGGGTTAGACGTAGAGGACTCCGGTACGGGCCGCCCGTTGTGCGTGCTTTGCTACATTCAGCGCCAGTGCTTAACTTCTTAGGGTTTCGACGGCTCTCAAACAGACTAAAATGGGAATAAAGCGCACACGCCAGTGATGTGAACATTTTATGTGCAATACCCGACGACAGACAGCAGTTATAAAATAAGATAAGAAATAGATAAAAATAGAACAAAAATAGAATAAAGTTAAAAATAAAAATAAAAATAAAAATGCAATTATAAATGCAAAATATCCGCACAGAAAAGAGCAATATGTATATATAAATCAATGTAATAAAATATACATTGTTATATGCTATACGCCCTTGTTCAGCAGCCTGATGGCCTGACTGTGGAAGCTGTCTCTAAGCCTATTTGTACGGAACTTACAGTTCGTGGTTGGGGTGGGCATTGTCTTTTATGATTCGTAACTCAGGCCCCCTGAGGAGCACTGATGACCACCGGCATGTTTCAAGCCTTAACTGTTGGTTTTTTGCTGAGTAATTAACAGACGATGAAGTGCAAATGGCTGCAATTATCCAGGACCGAGTATAAAAACACACCACAACGGACCAACCTCAGCATGCAGTTACTGTCCATACGTACGGTAAAGAGTAAACCCTATATACCGTCAATAGTGTCTACGATTAGATTCAGCGTTTACATTTCCACTGCTCTACATCCATGTTTTGTACATCAGTTGTAAGTGTATGCATATTTATTTTCTTAATTTTCGTATTCTAATTCTAATTGCCATATGTCTCCTGTGTGGGATTTCCCAGATGATGAATGAAGTGCATATTTAGCTTCTCTTCTCTGGGCCAGAATACATAAACACAGCATAACAGGACCCCATCGGCTGCCCTGAGTCTAGCGGGTTAAGAGCGGGTTGTCTGGCAACAGGAAGGTTGCTGGTTCGATCCCCCCCCCCCCGGCTCATCCTCCTAGCCGAGTGGCGTGGTGTCCCTGGGCGAGAAGACACCCTAACCCTAACTGCTTGTGACCGCCGTCCAAGTGTGAACGGGTGAATATGAGCGATATATGAGTGCTAAAAGTACTTTGGGTAAAAGCGCAATATAAATGCAGGCAATCTTACCATGGTAAATGGTATTTCCCATCAAGTGACAACATTCAAAAACGGGTTGTCTAGCTTGCCGCTATGCACCCCCCCCCCCACCCCTCCCCACAATTACCCCCCCCCCCGGCCCTACCCCACCCCCGTCCGTCCGTCCGTGCCCCCCCCCCCACCTGAACGGTGTAGCTGCCGACGGTAGTGGCCCTCTTGAAGCGAGGCCCCTGCTGGCCGGCCGCCACGAAGAGCTCTGCCAGGCGGCGCTCCATCAGGCTGGCGAAGCTCTGGTAGTGCCCGTCCAGACTCACGTCGTCCACGTCATGGATCACTGGAGACGGAGAGACGGAGCGAGACAGAAACACACACACACACACACACACACACACACGGTGGTGTTTAGGGAGGTCGAAAAGAGAGGAGAGGATTTAGGGTGGGGGGTGGGGGGGGTAGGAGAGTCTAGTGGTTGTCAGAAACCAGTTGTCTTGCAGTCTTCCTGCAGTCTTCAGTGCACTAGCACGTCCGCTAATCACTGTTTACCAGCGTCTTACTAAGTGGATTGTTTTGCTTGATAGTTAGGTAGATATTGTTCTGTTGTTTGTACTGTACCTTTACCCAAACTTTATTGTAATTTGACCTTTTACACTGGTTCAGTTCTTGGTTCTTGGAGACGTGTTGAT
>CM051000.1:28595990-28600990 GCA_027704905.1 Muraenolepis orangiensis
AATGGACTGCCTTTTATATAACGCTTTGATTTAAAGCGCTTGACAAGTCTTCCCTCACATTCACCCCTTCATACACACGTTCATTCGTCATTCAGTCAGCCATGGTAGGAGACAGCCAGCAAGTCAGGAGCAGTTAGGGTTGGGGTGTCTTAGGGACACCTCGACACCTGGCTAGAAGGAGCCGGGGAATCGAACCAGCAGCCTTCCGGTTGTCAGACGACCGCTCTACCTCCTGAGCTACTGTATATATTGCCATTATACAAGCATATACGATATTGTTGGAGCCGTATCTCAGTTCAACTGGTTATATATCATGCACTTTTGGAATAAGTTGCAATTCCTTTCAAGTTATATTTGTCATCCTTCTTTGCAAATTCCTTGAAAATCTAACCATTCATTGTACGCTTAAATTTTCAACTGCTCATATTCTGTGTATATATATATATATATATATATAATGGTACCGTATTCCCAGGGTTTAAAAACGCCACACTTACGCTCTGCGATGACGAGCGGGGGGTAGAACAGGTAGTAGCCCACCAGCTCGGCGGTGAGGCGACCCAGCAGGTTGGAGGCGGTGGTTCCGTTGAGGAAAGCGGAGCCGTTCCTCACGCTGTAGACCAGGGACACGGCGGGGGACCGGGACACCTGGGCCACGCTCAGCATCTGGGAGGGAGGGAGGGAGGGAGGGAGGGAGGGAGGGAGGGAGGGAGGGAGGGAGGGAGGGAGACCCAGGGGGTGAAGAACCACGTTGGACGCGCATCCAGAGGGAAACACTGGGTTACATGGGATTCAAGATTTGTAGAGATTTGTATTTGCCAAATGCAATGGAATGCTTACTCCCCTTACCCCTTACTCCCCTTACCCCTTACTCCCCTTACCCCTTACTCCCCTTACCCCTTACTCCCCTTACTCCCCTTACTCCCCTTACCCCTTACCCCTTACTCCCCTTACCCCCCTTACCCCTTACTCCCCTTACTCCCCTTACTCCCCTTACCCCCCTTACTCCCCTTACCCCCCTTACCCCCCTTACTCCCCTTACTCCCCTTACCCCTTACTCCCCTTACTCCCCTTACCCCTTACCCCTTACTCCCCTTACTCCCCTTACTCCCCTTACCCCTTACTCCCCTTACTCCCCTTACTCCCCTTACTCCCCTTACCCCTTACCCCCCTTACTCCCCTTACTCCCCTTACTCCCCTTACCCCTTACTCCCCTTACTCCCCTTACTCCCCTTACCCCTTACTCCCCTTACTCCCCTTCCCTAACGCAGTAGGAATTATTTGAAAACACTATACTATAAAAAAATACTGTACACAATAAAAAGAACAATAAAAAGAACAATACATTGACTGATGGATGATATGTGGGTTGGGTTGTGCAAAAATAATCATAAAGATATCTTAAAAGAAGGAAAGTGGGGAAAACCACATGATTTCACATCTCGACGGAGATCTGGGACAAGCACATGATTTCATATCTAGGAGGAGATCTGGGACAAGCACATGATTTCATATCTAGGAGGAGATCTGGGACAAGCACATGATTTCATATCTAGGAGGAGATCTGGGACAAGCACATGATTTCATATCTAGGAGGAGATCTGGGACAAGCACATGATTTCATATCTAGGAGGAGATATGGGACAAGCACATGATTTCATATCTAGGAGGAGATATGGGACAAGCACATGATTTCACATTTATAAGGAGATATGGGAGAACCAAAGCAATATATCTAGTCACTGTCTGTGAGTATCATTGTTTTACCAGGGTAGCGATGATTAGACGAAAATAAACCGGCTATAAGATAAGATAAGAAATTATAGGGAATAGAGGGATAGGATAACACTTAGGACGACAATTACATCGGGGGGAATTCTGAAATAGACTACACCGTATTATAACAAATGTAAACCTCAAGATCTTAACGCTCTGGCACACTTATGTGCCTGGGTCTCTAATCACCATTGCACTCTCAAAGGCAAGTCAGAGGCAACGTGTTCAGTTCAATTACATGCTGTCCCCTGAGCTGAAAGGCCTGCGGTCGGTGAGGAGAAGCTCCCACGGGGAGTGGGGCTCCCGGGGGAGCGTAACAGCGTTGGGAGCCGGTGAACGTGGACAGACACAATGTACACGCAAATGAACACTTAGTTTTAGCGTGAATGGATGCCAAAAGACAAAAAAACAACACTATTAAAACGCAATCAAAGTTCTTTGAAAATGTACAGCTATGCACCGGATGAATAATGAGATTACTAACTTTGGAATAAAGCAATAAACCGCACAATAAGGAGTTACCGGGGGTGGGTGAAGGAATATCAATAAGTCAGTGAGATACAAAATTGATGATCATCAATCATGTTTTAATAGTTCACTAGTTTTGACCGTTTGATATTCATTTGTTTTAATGTCAAACTATCAAATTAGACAGAAGGGTGCACACGGGAGATCATTAACGCCCGCTTCACACCACATATGGGCACGGATTAATAATTCATAAATGATATCAAGTAGAAGTGAACGGGTGAAGGGGGTAATTACAGAGTGGCCCAAAAAAACACACACACACATTTACACACATTTACACTCAAGAAAGGCTTGAGAACAAGTTGACCGCGCGCTCGCGCTCTCTCTCTCTCTCTCTCTCTCTCTCTCTCTCTCTCTCTCTCTCTCTCTCTCTCTCTCCTCGCTCGCTCGCGCTCTCTCTCTCTCTCTCTCACTGTCTCAAGGTGCTTGAGGGGGGGTACCTGGACAGAGAGCTTGTGGTGACTCCCCAGGAGCTTGGCCTGTGCCTCGGAGAAGGCGTTCTCCAGCCTCTGTTCCATCATCTGGGAGAACCGACAGGAACGAGGATTATCCCCCACGCCCACGAACCGCAGCACTGGAACGCAACCAACAGCACTGTTCACCGAGGGGTTTCTGACAGGGGGGGGGGGGGGGGGGGGTTGCTGTTGTTGTTTCTGTGTTTTGTTTTGTCTTTGTGGCTGTGAAGGATGCTGAGTATGTTGGCTCTATGACGATGCTCCTCAGAGGATAGACACACATGGCTTCCAGCCAGGTAGAGAGAGCCTCTGTGTGTGTGTGTGTGTGTGTGTGTTTGTTTGCGTGTGTATTGTGCAAAGGGTTTTTTGTAATGGTGATATGCTCGAAACGTGTGTACCTGTGAGTACTAAGACAATATCTTCTCAGGACAATTAGGGAAATTGAGTGCAGGTTCAACAAAACACATTTCATTTCAAGTGTATGTTTAGATTTTAAAATGGTAGACAAAAATAATAGTTTGACATCTGACAATATGACATTTATGTAAAATGTACCATGATAACATTATACCCAAGTCATAGTACATAGTACACACTGAAGTTTAAGTCTCCAGCGTCTTTCAGAAAATGTGATATTACACAGATTCTGTCTTCATACATACCTCATATATCTCAATGAAAGACGTGCCAGCACAATATACACTAACTAACCAGAACCACAAAAAAGGCAATAAATGTCCTTTTATATCAGGCGTGATGTGAAAGCGGCGATAACAAAATGGAGATCAAAAATGTTTAGACGTTTTAAACACAACAAAAAGCCTTGACGTCCATCTGGACTGCGTGGCTCTGCTGGTCTGCTCACTGACCCGTTTGGAGCTGGAAGCCGGTGGCTGAAGTAGGCCTCCACAGGGCTGTGGGGACGGGCAGGGCGGTCACCATGGGGAGGTACTGACGCAGGTCGGCGATCAGCCGGTCACGGCCGTAGGAGCCCAGGCCCTGCAGCACGGCGGACGGCGTGTACACCATGCCTTCCCCGGTGACGTGGTAGGCCACCGTCATGTTGGGGGAACCAAACACGGTCTCCACCTTGATCCGTAGAGAGGTCAGCAGAGAGCGAGTGAGATAGAGCGAGAGAGAGAGAGAGAGAGAGAGAGAGAGAGAGAGAGATAAAGAGAGAGAGAGAGAGAGAGAGAGAGAGAGAGAGAGAGAGAGAGAGAGAGAGAGAGAGAGAGAGAGAGAGAGAGAGAGAGAGAGAGAGAGAGAGAGAGAGAGAGAGAGAGAGAGAGAGGGCGCAAGAGATAGAGAGAGAGATAAAGAGAGAGAGAGAGGGGAGCGCAAGAGATAGAGAGAGCAAGAGAGAGATTTATTCTAGCAGGATCGATAGACATAGGCCATCAGTCATATATGGTAATGATCTGCCTGTCGACACAATGACACCTGGGCTGGATGCACAGGGCAGATAAGGATGGAGGATGGTCAGCAGTGTGCACATGGTATGGATGAATTGTACAAGGCACACACTTTAATGGGCAGTATGGAGCTGGACAGTTCTGGGTCAACAAACAGACACACAGCCTTTGATTCTGTTCAGTATATTTGTTTTTTCCGCTTCGTTGAATTGAGTAAGTGATTAAAATAATGAATACGATTACGGCTTGCGTCTGTGGAAACCGATTAAGACAGTCAGACCACAGCACACTGTACTGGCTGCACATGTTAGATGAGAGAGAGTATATATAAAGAGAGAGAGAGAGAGAGAGAGAGAGAGAGAGAGAGAGAGAGAGAGAGAGAGAGAGAGAGAGAGAGAGAGAGAGAGAGAGAGAGAGAGAGAGAGAGAGAGAGAAATAGAGAGAGAGAGAGAGAGATGGAGTTGGATCAATTGTGGTGTATTAATTACGAAGACATTCTCATTCTCAAAGACACACATTGTTTCATTCTGCACTTTCCACTATGTATTTTCCGAATGACCTCTGCCATATGTTTATAAGGTATGTGTTTGGGTTTGTATGCAAGTGTGCCTGTATGTGCGTGCGTGCATGTGCGCGTGCGTGCGTGTGCGCGCGTGTGTGTGTGAGAGAGGGAAATGTGAGAGAGAGAGAGAGAGAGAGAGAGAGAGAGAGAGAGAGAGAGAGAGAGAGAGAGAGAGAGAGAGAGAGAGAGAGAGAGAGAGCGAGAGCAAGGCAGAGAGCTACAGAATGGAGAGTTGCTTTCGAATCCTTTCCTAAACAGTGACTG
>CM051000.1:28610990-28735990 GCA_027704905.1 Muraenolepis orangiensis
AGGCACTCAGCCCTGACTCCTTAAGAGCCATGACCAGCTTCCACCTTCTGAAAAAGAGAAAGACGTAAGAGCATGTGTGAGATGAAAGACAAGTGAAAACAAGAGGGTGAAAACTGCGGCCTCAATTCTGTGAATTTCCCCAGCATGTCCCCCTCTCACCGCATCCGAGGGGGGAGGGGGGGGGGGGTGTGATGGATCCGGTGAGACCCTGTACCAACACCCCCACCACCGCCTCCTCCTCCATCCTCCATGCTGTTCGACGTTTCCCATGAAGTGCCGTGACCTGCTTTTCATCCCACGGCTCCAGAGTGACAGCACACAGCAATAAGGGTGAGGTGTAGAAGAGAGTCGAAGAGCGAACCGAATGATAAGCGGTGTTTTCAGGGCGTCGTGTTCCCCCCTGGTCGGCATCTGGGTTTGTTTATGTCGTGAGACCCCGCTGACTGGATGGTTTAGTCACAACCGCAACCCAGACTCCTTTTCTACTACGCCGTTGTGCAAATGTGTACGGCGTGCGGAACTCCCGTAGACACTGTTCAGTCTGACATTTCAGTCTTAGAGGATTGAGACGTCATACAGGATATAGCCGATAAGTGTTCCATCTATGGATTACTTGACGACCATTTAATAGAACTGAGACCACATGAAATACAAACGATCCATGTTCAGTCTGATGGCTGCATTCTAACAGCATGCTTTATGGTCACTAATGAATGTCAGTTTCAAAGTTGTTCATAAAAAAAACCCCTTAATCCCCCCATTATAAAAAACTAGATGAATGACACATTTATCCAGTGTGCATACACGTAGGTGGAGCATGGACCATATGTAGCTCACTCCACAAAGTCACATAGCGAACATGGAGGTGGCGATTGGGACTGAAAGGTGTGCCGTCTACCTGTGGTTCACCACCTGCTCCCGTATACAGCTCAACATACGAGAGGCAAACTCAAAGACACAAAAAAATGGTTTAAAAACACGCACACAGAGGGAAGAAGACCAGACGTGAGAGTTTATGAAGAAAACAAAAAATATAAATTGTTTAAACGCGAACAATGGCCTCGTCCTCTCCCGAACAACGCAGAGACAGGGAGAACCTTCAAGATGTCTTGAAATGTCCCGTCTTCAGAACTGGTCCGGGAGACGGAAGCCGCGGGAGACGGACGTTTGCGAGAGCCGCACTCTTTCAAACAAGCCTCCGCATTCGGCCTGGTGCAAACCACAGAGCTGGTTCCCCCCCTCGGCGGTGTCGTCCTTTGTAGGCATGCTACTATCTCTGAGCCAGCAGGGCACATCCACCAGCCACGGCACTCTTCTGAGGCTCCAGATGCTCCTATCCTATTATTCACTGCTCTCTCTATTGCTCGGAGCTGTTTTTGGAAGCGCCGTTATTGTGGGAAATGAATAAAGAAAGCGTTTTAACGCAACGGCAGACAGAGAATGGAGGGGAATGCAAGGGGAGCAAGACGTGGTGAATTGGAAGACATTTGGATAACTATATCCAAATGTACCCGGTCTCTATCTATATGTGTTGGGTTGGTTCCCTGTGGTTGGTGTGTATTAGACACAAAGTGAATACATTTTCTCATTGCTATTCCATATATTTGAGCAAAGGGGTCTTTGAGACACAGACATAACGCTGTGAAGTACACAAAAAGATCAGCGAGTGACCGTTCCGACGACACTTTGACGACGCTTCGATGAGGACGCCTCATCGAGTCAAGTTCCGCTGGTTGTTCACAGAGGTCACTCGGAGAAAGGCTTGACTTCCAGGTTGGACTAAGAGAGAGAGAGAGAGGTGTGACGAGGGGGTCAGCTGGGCCCCGAGGGGATGCCCGAACACGCTCGGCTTCCTGTCCGTCCGGAGGTGCAAAGTCACCTCAGTGGGACTTAACAGGCCACGGCTGTGATCTGCATCAACACCACTAATGGAAAACCGCGGTGCGCAGATGCACTGACTCAACAGCAGGGGGCGGGGGTTTGGGGGGGGTTTGTGTTTACACAGTTGTCGTGTCTTTGTGGAGGCAAGGGGGGGAATCAACCACAGTGCTGGCTGCCCCCGGTTGTATCTTCCAACGGATCAGAATGTGATTGGAGTTTAGATTGGTTAGTTTCTGTGGCGGGGCAGACGCTGAGGAGCTAGCTGAGCTGTGAGAGGCTTTGTTGTTGTTTTTGTGGTTGTTTTTTGTGGGAAGCGATGGGAGTCGCGATGTCCTCTGTTCTAAAAACCAAGGATCAAGGCCAAGTTCAACTTCACAGGGCCGCCTGACGACGATTGACTTGACAGCATCACACGCGCACATGAGACAATCTCAGCTAACTCCCTAAACGTCCGGGAGAAGAGAGAGGAACAGCTGCAGCCCAAACACATTGATTTGTCACATCATATTTTTTGGTAAACGTTACCATGTCAAAAATGCATTCGGGTGTAGGTCTACCTTCAAATATATTTTAGGAATTTGTTTTCAGCTCTTTTAAACATAGTTGTTTTGTCTGGCCGAGATTAAAATGTTCTGCCTTTCGTTGTGAAGGAAGATTGTGCTATATCTGAAGGACAACTGTACCAGTGACTTTAACAATATATAAAATGTAAGGAGGTAAACCAACAGATTTAAATAACCATGAAATGATATCACTACTTGTTTTGGCAGTCCATACAGTGATGACAGAACGGAAGAACAAAGACAATGCCAAATAGATTAAACTCCCTCCAACGTTGAATATTCTATGCCAAATTTAGCAGTGGTTATTTAAGATATGAATGTCTCTGCATTGGCAGTAAAGACCTCGGCAATCTCTTTAAAATGCTCACTTTGAGACGGCTCAAAATAGGTTTCTACTCATTGCCAGAAAAGCTAAATAAGGTCAAAAAGAGCTTTTCCAAAACTTCTTCAAAGTGACACATAGCCTAGTACCTTACTTAAACTATAGCAAGCACAACGTAGAACAAGCATGAAGTTAGACCCACTGAAAAATGTACATATTTATCATGATATACAAGGGATATGACCAACAAAACAATGACGAATAAATTAAATGTATGCTCAAATCCTCTATTAGCCTATATCAAATGTTATCCTATATTAGACTCAACAGCAACATTTAGTCAAGCAATCATTGTTTTGTAGTTGTGTTACATTCAAAGTGTGGCTCAATGGCACTGCCGAGGTGCCATTGAGCAAGGCACCGGACCACCTACAGACACTGCTCCGCGGGCAGCTGTAGATAGTATTAGGGGCACACTGTTCCTAATACTAGGATGGGTTCAATGCAGACAGACTCATATCACTGAAATTAAAACAGGTAAAAAGGTTTATTATTAATTATTAACATTCCCACTGTGAGACTTCAAGATAAAGACCCACCAACACACATTTGTGTGATTACGTCTAATTTATGTCATAATAATAATACTCTAATAATAGACTCGAAATGTCCTAATGAAAAACACACCCATTTATGTGGGGCACGGTGTAGCCCACTCAGCTAAGGGGAGTCGGGGGATGGGCGCCATAGACGCCGCACATCTCCTGGAGATGGGGCAGGGCCGTCCCGTGGCTAGGGCCTTCGACTCGGACATGAGATAAGATAACATAAAACTTTATTGATCCCCAGGCGGGGGACAGTTGCGGGGTGTGCTGTGCGTGCACAACAGCAGAAAGACGAGGCGAGAAAGAATGCCTAAAGTATGTCTAAAAATACATGTACAGGTCCCATTGAATGAGAGCGTGTACGGTGTCCATGGTACGATGTATATGATAGTGGAAGATACTACGTTTGTTTAATTTAGTCCCAACAGGGAAGCGTCAAATGCAGACGGATCTAGCTGCTGCATGTTTGTTTGTTTGTTCGTTTGTTTGTTTGTTTACTTTGCAACTGTGTCGTCTGGGATCCCCAGAGGAGGGACAAGCTGATCCTTTGAGTTTGTGCCGGAAGCCAGAGCTTCCAACGGGGACTGTTGAGATTGTAAGCCCCGCCCCTTTTCCTGTCTCCCGCATCACACTGAGAAAAAGGGGAGGAATTGGGAAAGCTACCGCCCCAAAACTAAATATGTATTTATTGTTCTTTGCTGGAAGTTGATTAACAGGCATGTCAGAAAACCTTAAGATTGTCATGTGACTGACACACAGGTCACAGGTCACAGGTCACAGGTTTGTTTACAGTGAAGACTCTCCGTGGACCATCAGACGCATGGGGATGCATTCAAAAAGGTGTGATTTGTGACACTTGTTCAATTCGAGTCTATGTGAAATTAATTTGGTTTGTGGAGGAAATTGAGTGGACTAGCTCTTACTACAGAGAAAGAATCTGAGAGACAGACAAAAAGAAGAGCATCGCCACTTGAGTTTGTGCCCCTACACAGACCTCCCCCTGTGGCCTACTTCCAAACACCATTTGGTCTTTTAATGCCGACTGGTAGCCCACAATTCAGAAGAAACAGTTTAAACTTTTAAAATGTGCTTTGCTCTGCCAAAAAAAAGCATGCAGCAGATTTTCTAAAGCAACCAATTTCAATTCAATTTGTGCCAAGTCCAAGTTATCATGAACGGTGCAATGGGGGGAAAAATGTCTTTATACAGTTTGGCATACACTGACGTACACTGTTATGGTGAAAGAAAACAAACACCATAGTGAAACAGTATCAGACCGAGGAGAGAGAGAGAGAGAGAGAGAGAGAGAGAGAGAGAGAGAGAGAGAGAGAGAGAGAGAGAGAGAGAGAGAGAGAGAGAGAGAGAGAGAGAGAGATGATGGAGATGATGGAGACAGAGGATAGAGTGTGGCAGAGAGAGAGAGATAGGCAGATGAGAGAGAGAGGCAGATGAAAGAGAGAGAGAGAGAGAGAGAGAGAGAGAGAGACACACAGACAGACAGACAGACAGACAGACAGACAGACAGACAGACAGACAGACAGACAGACAGACAGACAGACAGTGAGAGACAGAGGAGAGAGCAAAAGACAGACACAGAGCGTGATGGTGAAATGTACAGGCGGGGGGGGCGTATACAGTGACAGAGACGGAGTGAAGGCCTGAGTGAAACTGGAGCACTCTCTCACTACACCCCATGGGACGGTGCATGAGAGGACAAGCAGAGGACAAGCGCAGAAGTTGTGGGTGCATGTCGGTGCCTCCGCCTCGTTCACAGGACGACACGCCAGTCACACGCCTCACACACACAATCAGTCACTACGGGCCAAGAGCGGAACATGCATGGTGTGTGTGTGTGTGTGTGTGTGTGTATGTGTGTAGGTGTGTGTGTGTGGCTGTGGGTATATGTGTGTGTGTGTGTGTGTGTATGTGTGTGTGTGCGTGTGTGTGTGTGTGGGGGGGGGGGTATGTGTGTGTGTGTGTGTGTGTGTGTGTGTGTGTGTGTGTGTGTGTGTGTGTGTGTGTGTGTGTGTGTGTGTGTGTGTGTGTGTGTGTGCGCGCACGCTTTTCTGGGGGAAAATATCTTGTGACTTCCCTGTAGTTCTTGAGTTTAATTGGTTGATTTAATGTGACTCAAAAGTACGAAAATATTAAGAATGAAAAATAATTCCAGCACATCAGGAACCAGCAAATGGGCGATTCATTTTCGTCTTCCTTCCTAAAATGCACCTGGAGTAAACATATCAGTCATTATATGTGTGCACATTATAGTTGGGCTGTGTATAGTATAACTGCATGGAATCTGGCAATGGTGTTGAACTTGATTTCACTTGATTTAGTCAGGTTAATTATACAGAACAGACTCAACTGCTCAGACCACATGGACACAACAAGAGTTGCCTTTGTATGAGACTGCTCTAAGACTACAATGGAAACCCAGCCTCCTCTAAAATGTTGTGGGAAAAAAGTCAATTGTCAATTAAATATGTAATATTGCATAAAGTCTCTTATTCCAAATCAATATTTTGGGCTATAAAGTGTTCAACGTTACAGCTAGTTCGTTCAGCGATCATTTCTCGCAGGTCGTCATAGTTTAACGTGATTTGACCCATTCGAATGCATTGAAGCTCAGCGTCTCTGGGGTTCAAAGGCACTTCAGAAAACACTTTGTTTCAGTACAGCAAAGCGAGACATTTAATTGGACAAAAGGCATTTAAAACGTCATGTCCGGACGCCCGGTTCACTGGGAGTCAACGGTCAGGGAGGTTGGACTGGACGCTGTATGATGATTGGAGGAACTCTCAAAAAGGCGGGACATCTTTCTTTCTTGTTTTAAAATATGTATATATATATATATATATATATATATATATATATATATATATATGTATGAATGATACTCGGCGTCGGAGGAATTTAATACTGTTTATATTTGTACATCTGTAAATACAATTGTAAATATAGAGTTCTCGAGTTTGTCACTTGCTTTGGTTTCAGTTTAATAAAAGTGGTTTATTTGAAGCTCGGTTCAGGGCAACAAGGGGAAGTTGTGTGACTTCTTGGTGTTTTTCTTTAAAGACATGGAGTTATATATAGTTAGATATAGCAATGTCTCAGATATACTAGCTGAAGTCTTAAGCTGCAACTACTGGAGCTCCATCAGCAGGTGTAGAGAGAAGCTTCTCCTGCCTTACTGCCTTGCTGTACACTGACAATAAATTTGAATCTAATCTAATCTAAACAAGTGAAGTCTTACACTAGCAACTCAATGGGCCAAAACCCTTTGAGCAACCTTGCTCTGCTGGAGGCCATTGGGAGGAAACTGGTCAAGTCTCTGGAAAATAATCCCAGTTGCTATGACAGATTATAGGAAATAGACCATTTCCTAGAAAAAGAAAGGAGGGCAGAATTCACACATTTTATGGTGTAGGCCTAAACTGAGCGTCCCCCATTCCAATTGGCACTGTGTGTGTGTGTGTGTGTGTGTGTGTGTGTGTGTGTGTGTGTGTGTGTGTGTGTGTGTGTGTGTGTGTGTGTGTGTGTGTGTGTGTGTGTGTGTGTGTGTGTGTGTGTGTGTGTGTGTACTGCTGGACTTAATGGACTCATTACTGTTACTGCACTGTACTGTAGTTTTATAATTGTCTGATGCTGCACTCACCATGGAGCTGCACTACAGTCACTTTAAAATGCTTCTTGCATCATCCACAATATGTAAATATCATCCATCCATTTATTGTGTAAAGTATTGGCAAAGTGTTGTTTATAGTATATAGTAAATAGTGTATAGTGTTGTTTGTAGTATAGTATTGTTAATATAGTATAGTGTTGTTGTAGGAATTCAGAATGCAGTGATTCAGGTATTGTTACACCTTATTCATTGTTACACATGGCAACACAAATAAGGAATCTTGAATCTTAATTATGTGTGTGCCTGCTCATGTTTGTCTCAAGTTCCATTAAAAAAATATTATAATAATCTAATAAACGGGATTAGTAGATAATAAAACAAAGGGCTTTATAGCGCAGATTCGAGGGCATCACAGATTAATATATATCTTGTGTCTATAAACATCCAATCTAATAAGATAACCTGTGTCTCTCCACTAACAAATTGAATAGTCTCTTAAGAAGCACCTCCCGTGATCGTAGCTGTGATACGGAAAAGGTGTCATCTGGTAATAGCCTGTATGCCCCCCACCGCGGCGCGTTGCATGTGCTAGCGCTGCAGTCGATGGTGCAGCAGAACCGGACGGTATGCCTGGAGTCAGCCAGGCTGTGCACTCTGTCCCAGTAGGTTAGGTAAGCTCCCCTGCACCCCGAGCTCTGTGACAGGCCAGCTTCTCTGCCTGCACCCAGCCTCCACTTAACAGCTCATAGGGAGACAGAGACAGGGAGAGAGAGAGAGAGAGAGAGAGAGAGAGAGAGAGAGAGAGAGAGAGAGAGAGAGAGAGAGAGAGAGAGAGAGAGAGAGAGAGAGAGAGAGAGAGAGAGAGAGAGAGAGAGAGAGAGAGAGAGAGAGGGGGGCCGAGGGACAGAGAGAGAGAGATAGAGAGAGAGAGGGAGAGAGATAGACACACACACACACACATATACACACACACATGCATGTGGACACAAATAAACACACACAAACACACACAGCAGAAGTCCCAGAATGGGTAAGGAAGCCATCAGACTGGGCAGATGGTACATGATGCTAATTAGACGCCCTGTTTGCTTATCTCTATCCAAAAATCTTTCAATTTCCTTCCCTTAAAGTTACATCAAAAAGACAGCAGTACCTGTCCAATACAGCCCCTCGCTCACGCACGGCATTTAGACTAGAACCAAAGCAAGCGCATATTTTCCGTGCCGTTTTTCCTCATGGATGATTGCGTAACGCTGTTCACTGGAGCAGCGGCGGTCTGCCTCTGACCGACGTGCTCTCAGGTGGGATCAGGATTCACGCCACGTCGCCCTCCCTCGCACGCATAGGAACAGACCATTAGTGAACCAAAACAAGGACCGGTAACTCACAACATAGAAATCATTTCGGTGTACATTTTTTTAGAAAAGGCTTCATCCCTTGTCTAGCTAGGCACGTTCATCGTGACAAACACTTCATATTTTAGGAGTAAAATGCATTTATTGGGTCACCTGCAAATTTGGATAAATACCATTACAAAATGTTAGCAAGTTGAACCCAAATAGCGACCAGTTACGATATTCATGAATATGAAGGCCGTTGTAACTCAGGTGTGCACACATAAATGCACTGCATAAATAATGCATGTTCACCAACACACACACACACACACACACACACACGCACAAACACACACACGCACACACACACACACATACATGCGCATAAACACACACACAAACACACACACACGCACACGCGCACAAACACACACACACACGCACACACACGCACACACACACACCGAGCCCCAAACACAGCCATCATCTTAGTCCACAGGATAATTAATGGGCGTAAGTACACTGTGGATTCTTGCGTAAAGTGATTATTTCAAGTATGTGTTTAAGACCTAACAAGATCAACCCCAGGGCCTCATAAGTGCTCCTAAGGGTTTCAAAAGCCAGTGATTTGCTTACTTTATAATTCATGACCACGTTTATATGGTTGAGCGGGAACACAATAACTGCAAATCCCCTAAGCAACTCATAAGATCAAATTGTTTGTACGATACCCCTCTGGGCGATGCCCCTCGTCCTCCATCGTTCTCTCTCCATCTCTAGGAGCAGTGCAGCGTGCCCAGGGACCAACTCTATCTCTCTCTCTCTAGCGCCAGAGAAATATCTTGGATGATCGAACATGTCTGTTTATTGACACGCGTGTCTTTTGACATCAGCGATATGATCCGTCCATCACCAGTAGTGGCAGTCGCACGGTAGAACAACCATAAACAATAGAATAGAATAACAAAACTTTGGAAAGCGTTACTGCTGCTGCAGCAGTAGAATCTTCTCCATGAGAACGAGATGTTAGCGCCTTCTATAAGTGGTTCATCAATAATAATAATAATAATAACAATAATAATCAGGAACATCATAAACGGGCAGAGGGTTCCACAGGGCAGAGACGGAGAGGTGTGTGCGTGGTGCGGAGAGGTTCACCTTGATAGAAACCCTGCCGTCAGCACCGGTGGGCGTATGGGGGGGGGGGAAAGGGTTGCAGTACGAGGGGGGAAAATATAAGCTGATGTGGAATGATCTTCATTACATTGTGGAGTCAGGCTCGCAAGCAGAAAACCACCAGCCCACTGGGGGTGGACCGACTGGCCTGCTGTACTCAGGATTTATAATGCGCCATGGGGTGGGAGACGTTGACCCATCGTTGATTTGGCTTCCATTACCAACTGTCTGACCCGGGGTGGAGAGGAAGCGCTCTACGTGGGAATAAAACTGAGATTGTGAACGCCATCTTTGGGTGGAGAAATTACAGCAGGGTAGCTCAGTCTGTTGGGACCTGGCTTGGGAACCGGAAGGTCACTTCCGAGGTGTCCTTGAGCAAGGCACCAGACCCCTACACTGCTCCCCGGGTGCTGTAGATACAATAGCTGCCCACTGCTCCTAATACTAGGATGGGTTAAATGCAGAGAAACACATTTGTGTGTGTGTGTGTGTGTGTGTGTGTGTGTGTGTGTGTGTGTGTGTACATGTATGTGATCAATAAAGAGGAGTCAATCCTCCAGACTTAGATTTAGAGGATCCACTTTGAGAACAATGAAAACATATGTATGTCGATTCGTTCATTGACGCCGCTTTCACCCAATGGCAGTCTACCGCTGTACCGTAGCTGCGCAGATTTAAGAATGGACATTCTTACTGTAACTATGGAGCAGAGTGTGAACACAAAGAAACAGACTGAGCAGAGACCCACGATGAACAGAAGTCCTCCATACTGTTTGTGCATGAGCGACACAGCATGAAACATAGCGTCGTTCAGGACACGTTGGTGTTCTCCTTCCAGCCTTACTTCTGGGCTGTATGGTCTCTCCCAGCATGTTGAAATGCTGTGGTTACAACTATTTGCAAACCTAGAGGCTGCTTGCTTATGTGTACTTGCCTACACTGCTTTGCCCTGCCTTTGGAACAGTGTAGTGGCCTCAAAGACCGGGACTTGACAGAGTAGGTTACCTGCCACCCAAATGGAGAGAGGACCAACTTAAGTACAGAAGGTTTCACCCGTTAGTCGACACTGCTGGTGCAGGTGCTGCAGCTGTCATGTAGCCACACACACACACACACACACACACACACACACACACACACACACACACACACACACACACACACACACACACACACACACACACACACACACACACACACACACACACACACACACACACACACACACACACACACACACACACACACACACACACACACACACACAGTGCTGTGTTGGCTTAAAGAGAATAACTGCGATTACACATGTCAGCAGTTAACCACTTGGTCTGCGTAAATATACCACATGTTTATGTATGTCGTGTAGCCCTAGCCCTAAACGCAGTTACCATGCAAACAATGCTTTGCAGGTTTCCCCACGAAACCTGGGGGTGGGGGGGATTCATTCATGTATGTTATCGTTTTCTCGTGGGGGACCTGCGCAGTGTCCCCCCTCCTAAATCCCCGACACACACGACCCATGATGTTCATAGCTCATAGCTTTACGAGATGCGGTCCGGTCCAAGCACTTCGAGAGAGGGGAGACCCGTTTGGACCACCAAAAAAACACTGTGTGTGGCGTGTTGTTGTAATCAAGAGACACACATCATCATCATGCCATACAAACAAACAGCAGCATAGTAACGCAGGACGACATGTAGCGGACCGCAGGTAACTTCTTCGTCTCTGTCTGGAGAACCCCGAACACCAAAGCGTTCACCGTCGCATCGCATGGGAAGCATGTGTGCACACACAAAGTGTTGGGTTTATGGTGCATCGGTGACACGTAACACACGGGCTATTGCATTCGGATAGCGTGGACATCTTCTAACGGCAATGCATATATATATATAGAGAGAGAGAGAGAGAGAGAGGGCTGACACAATAAGCCACGCTGCAGCATATTAGAGCATGCATGCATGGTTGTTAAAATCCGGTATGCTTACCCTCATTGGCCAAGGCGCATTGTACCAGAAGAAAAACCATTCCCATAGACAGCATACCATGTGCGAACATGCCCACTGCTCCCACCGGTCGCCACTTCTCCAGGGTCTTCTTCAGACAACACAGCACCTCTTTAGCAGCATCAGCATCATCGGTCCTTAGCGGCGAGCGGCGCCCATCCGCGCAGTCCGACCTGCCGGGGTGAGCCGTGCACCTGCACACACTCCTCACACCGAGAGCCATTCGTGTATCCATCGGATAAGTTGCTGAAGTTTTGATCGTGTACAATACATCCGATCAGTCGTGGCACAGGCGGGCGGCGGGGCGGCGGCGGGGCATGGCTGTCCGAGGCTGCTCGCAGAGCGACATGGTCGGGGAATTAGAAGATGTGCCCTATCGCTCTGGTGAGCTCGGTCCACCCCATCGCTGTGTGGCGCAGGGCTGCATGCACACTACAGCTGAGTGGATGACTTAAAGCGAAGCGTTCACATCAGGGCAGCTGTTCGGTAGAAGAACAGAAGTCACTCACTTAGCGGTCAGATTACAATATTCAAGCAGTCCGGTCATCCTTTAATCCAATAAGAATGGGCCAGTGTACACGTAACACGTCAAACGCTCGTCGAGAGCAATTGAACTATCAGTCATTTTGGAGTGGTCTGTTCATCATTTATGGAAACCCCCGTTATTCGTTGCACCCTGGCGACCTCTGGTGGCTCCGAGTGAAATCGACCGAAAATGACTGTGCGCTCCGCAGTGTCATTCAGCGGCGCGCCACAAGATGTCGCTGAAAGCTTTACATATCTGTGGAATATCTGCGACGGTGACGTGCATTAACCATCAGATTGTGCAGGCAATTGGCCTACCGCCAAATGCATCTCAATATTCAAAACATGTTTACTGAACCTGTATCAGTGTCTTCGTAGTAACTTCCCAACAGTAAACATTGAAAAAAGACAAATTCAAAAAGAGATTGCAGCAATAGATTTTGTTTAATTCAAAGTGAATCTTAACAATAATACACCATGAAGTCTTATTTTGACACTCACCAAGAGTCACCTGGAAAACCCGCTTAATGTGACAAAGTAGAGAAGGCTTGGTCACACCTAAATCACTGAGAACTAGAGGAAACACTATCGCAAACGGTAAATAGACATCACATCCAGAGTTAGTTTTCCCAGTCCTCATATTGTAAATATTGCACAGTGCAATTGCTACGTGGCAAACTATTGTAGCACAAAATGAAACACAAAGCTAAATGAATTTAAAAAGGAAAACAAGCCACATACATCTACAAGTATTAAAAGAGTAACAGTTCAGATTTCACAATCAAGCCTATTTGATGAGCAATCTAAAACAAGATAAAATCCATAACTTGCAGTGTGAATCAACTTTGAAATGGATACGATGACCAGAAAAAGTTCAGAACAGTAGCATGTTGGATGAATACAAACCCTGAATTGTCTCTAAAGTATAATACCGCAGTAGAGGATGTATACCCAAAACTCATTACTGTGTTGTGTGTTTTATCTGTTAAATGAAAATGGTTTCAGTAAAAGCCAGTTGCCAATAGTGTGGGAAATAAATGAACAGTTTTAAGATTTCTCTCGTCTTGCATCCATCTTTAAAACCTCTTCAGGTGTGGGAGAGTTTGTGCAGGCTAATTGCTGGTGAACACCTTTGCAGGAATCCTACATCGTTTTACATTACACATGCGTATCTGTGAGAAACTACTTCAAGCGCTAATCTGCAAGGTTCATGCCCCGTTATATGCGTTCTTTCCAAATTTAACAAATGGATGACATAGCTAAAAGCATATAGGACATTTAAATTTTAAATATTTAAATAAATCGGTGATGAAGCGTTTGGATAACATACGACTGATTTTGGAGTGACGTCACTATAACCTCATTGAGAAAGCCGTATCCTTCCATAATACATATTCCACATCCACCAAGCCCCCTGGGAGTCCGGATTTAACCAAGGCATCTGCATCCGTTTTCAATTGGTTACAACCTTTGTGATATTTGCATGGGACTAGTTTTACCGATGGATCCGCTTCCGGAACAATTTTGTGGACCACGGTAGTAAAATATAACAATGGTTTGATTCGCAGAGATTGGGATGACCGATAACTTTGCAATACGACGAGCATTACAAACGTACCAGACGTCCCAAGTAAAACAAATCCAGTCCAAAGTACTACTTTGGCAAGGCCTGAAACCTATCCCGCCAGACTCCAAGGCAGACGAGTAGAAGCAACTTAGGTGTTGACATGCACCAGGATGAAATGCATGGAACCATCTAAGAACACTTGGCGGTGCAGTGACCAGACAATGGTAAGAATTGCGTTTGCCTTTTTTCTATTTTTTTAAAACAGTGTGACTATCAAAGTGTCCACATGTAAAGTGAGTGTGTGAGTGTGCAGTTGTGTGTCATCAAAAAGGTTTTGTGGGAAATTCTTCTGTCGATATTTCTTCTGTCGAGGGGGGGTATAACGGTAGCTTCTTGGGAAGTCATGACCGTGTATGTGTGACCCTGTGTGTGTGTGTGTGTGTGTGTGTGTGTGTGTGTACGCACGCGCGCGCGCGTGTGTGTGTGTGTGTGTGTGTGTGTGTGTGTGTGTGTGTGTGTGTGTGAGAACTAACCCTCCCGTGAGGGCGCGTGAGGTTTTGCGTGACTCTCCGTTAAAAGATCTGGATTTGACATCGCCGTGGCGACTCAAACATGATCTCCAAGACCTCCATTTATCCGGATCTCAAGGCACGAGCGCAGTGCGGCTCACACTGTCTTCTGATTCATACGTAACGACCAAAGCCACAGCTCCAGCACGGACCAAACCCACTTGGACATGACACACTTTGTAAAGGGGAGAGCGATTCAAACAGGGGGCCATTACAAAAAGTGTGGAAACGGATACTGTCTTCAGATATAACATTGAACACAAGGGGTTGCAATAAATATTGGTTCAGAATGGATATATATCTATATATCTATATAGATATAGATAGATAATTCATTTTTTTTAACTACCCAGGTGAGAGTTAAAACAATCCTGCAAGCTACAGCTTTAAATGTCTACAAAACAGCAATATGAAAACGTACAAAAAAAGTAAGTCACACCAATACATCATTTGTATGCAGTGATGAGCCTGAAAAGGTTAATAGGGATAAAATACTGATGCAAAAAAAAAAACAACAAACTAAAATTTAAAAAAATACCCACAACAAACGCAACGCATGTCCACCATCAGCAGTACAGTGGTTACTACGACGACACTCCAGAAACAAGAGAAGCTCAAATACACAAACAAAACACTTAAAATCAAAACCACTTCTAGTTCAGGTAATTAGGGAGCTATATGAAAACGGGAACGCTAGGTTTACACTCAAGAGATATCACCTAATTTCACAGCTATCGAAGTGGCAATCATCATGTAGCAGCTTATCTAGGATACATTCAAGGAAAAGAAAATATACATAAACATAGACGACTTATTAATTGCCCAAAAAAAGCCAGACCAAAACCTCAGCCACTTTTAAATACCATTTAGCTTCTTTTTTTTTTTTTGTGTGTGTGTCAAATACGACCCCATTTTCTATGACTACAGTATACTTGCGGTCTATGCGAACAGAATAGCTACCTTGCTCGAAAATAAAAACAATTATTACAGTCTTTGGTGCGGCACAAGCGTTCTCATAAAAGCAAAGATCAAAATGTACTAGTAAAATAAACCGAAAAACACACATCATATATATATATATATATATATATATATATATATACACATATATATATATACATATATATATATATATATATATATATATATATAATCTCCCTGACGGAATGTATAACATACGCAGTCAACACACCAGTAAGCCTCTAAATCACAAACGGTACAATGTAAAGGGTAAAAGTTAACTTTGTCACACATGCATAAATGAGAATCGCACACACAATTAACTCACACCTAATTAAGCCTCGGCACTCAATAATCTAGCGCTATAATATATGTCCATATATATGTGTGTATATATATATATATACATATATATATATATCTACATATATATCTATATATATATGTGTTTATATCAAATACTGCATGGTTTGCTCGGGTGTAGAACATTTCATACTGAATTCATGTGGCATTGTCGCCCATCACCTGATGATCAAAGCCATGCCCCACACACACATCTAGAGAAATAAGTGAAAAACACTTAAAAATTAAATTACAAAGACACAACAAAACCCCAAAAAAAAAAGACCTATGATTAATTAGATTGTATTGCAGTTTCAAACAGTACAAATACTGTTAGTAGTAGTAGTAGTAGTAGTAGTAATATGAGTTTCACTAAATAGAAAGTGATTATCAAATATTATGCAATAACTCAATACTTGCACATTATACACCAATTCATTCGGGTGGGGGTGTGTGGGGGAGGGGGGGGGGGTGTGAGAGAGAACGTAAAAATCAAACCTTGAAATCAAACGGCAGGCATTCGCCACAGCAAAGCATGCTGTTCTATATAGAGAGAACAGAAAGGGAACTCACACCGAACACACCAAAGTACACACAGAACCAAAACAAACAAAAAGCACCGCTATTCGCCGTACATCACGTCCATGCATGCTATGCATGGACGTATACTCACACATGTGCATGTGCGCATATATATACATATATACACACACACACACACACACACACATATATATATACTGTATATGTATATATACACCCACACATAGGATGCATCGAACTGATTTGAATTTCAAGTGCTGCAGTCCAGTACATTAATATCCATGTATATAGTCATATATAAGTAGTAACATTAACAACCTCAAATATGTAAGGCACTATGGCTGGGGAGGGGAGGGAGGGGGGGTACGACGACGACTATAAGATGCAGCGGGTCTTGTGTGACACAAACATTAAGAGCATCTTTCCATTTTACTTTTTTTTTTTCCTGCTCATGCAAGACCACATGCAGTGTGAGGGACGAACTTATCTAAAATCAGTTACTTGACTCAACATCGCAAACACCGAAAGACACTGAAAAGTACAAATACTTGAAACGGAGTACAACGCGCACGCACGCACGCACACACAGACAGACACACACCACACACACACACACTAGTCTGGGATGGCTTTACAAAGATGAATGTGTCTTGCACATGTAAGAAGGCAATATATAAAAATAGCTGGGATCAAGGGGTGCAAAGTTTTACTATTCAACACCACCCCAATTATTTACCTGTTTTGAGGAGTATTCATAGAAGATCCAATGCAAAGGTATATCAAATGTGCAAAACACATTGAGTGTGAATTTCTTACCTACAGATTTGTTCAGTCATTCATTCAGTCAGTCACTCATACATCACTTCCATTTTAGTTTTCCTTCTTCTCTTCTCCCCCCCCCCCCACACAACCTCCTCTACCACCAGAACCATCTCCCTCTTAAAGCTTAAAAGTTCAAAAACACCCAAGTATGATGATTCAAAAAATAACTTGCTGTCTCTGTGGTTGTGCCAACACGGCTTTGGGAACCAGCGCCGTGCTGTCAGTGTTCCTGGGGAGGGCGGGGGGGGGCCCCACTCGCTGGGCCCCCGGCCAGACGTGGCGCAGGGGGGCCAGGCGGCGGAGCGGCCGGCGGGCCCTCAGATATAGGGGTACTGGTTGATTTTGGTGGGGCTGAGCGGGAAACTGGCGTAGGCGGGCGAGGCGATGTAGGAGTGCGGCGGGAAGGGGAGGGCCTTGAACTGGCCCTGGGGGTGCAGGGTGGGCGAGGGCAAGAGGCGGGGGTTGATGCCCACCGTGACCTGGTGCACGATGCCCCCCGGGTGGGTGATGCTGTAGGTGGGCTGGAGCACCGGGCGGGGCCCCCCGCCGGGGGAAGCCAGGAGGTGGGCCACGGGCGCGGCCGTGACCAGCGACGGGCAGGACGGCGGATAAGAGAGCAGGGCGGGCTGGGGGTGGGGGTGGCCACCCAGGTGGGGGTGGGCGTGGGGGCCCGTGGTGTGGTTTGGGCTGCTGTGGGACAGCGTGAATGTATGCCCATGCATGGTAGGGGGGATGTAGGCCTGCGGCCGGCGGTGGGAGTAGTTTCCGTTCCATTCCTGGTGGCAGTGTCCGTAATGCTGCACCTGGAGGGGAGGAGAGGGAGGAGGAGGGAGGATCAATGTGGCATCCTTGTTATCACACTAATAGTGTGTGAGAACATTCAGTGTTCACCGTTGGTGACACAATGGTCCATTAGAAAACCAACCCAAAACCATATTCACAACATATCCTGTTCAACACACACACACACACATAATCCTCCGGTGTGTGTGTCGTGTTTAGCAGTGTGCGTGTGTGTTGACTGACCTGCCCAAAGCCCATGGCTTGCTGGGGCTGGAATGCGGGGCCCATCTTTTGGGGCCTGTTGAGGAGGAGGTTGGAGTGGCGAGGGTGTCGGCCAGTAAAGGCCCGCCCTCTGGACTGACACCACGGGTCCAAGACTTCCAGAGTACCGTGGAAGGAAAGAGAAGAGACACACACACAGTGTTATCCTTGATGCACGTGGCGGGTTGGACCAGCGGCTCTTGTATTTAGAGCAGAGCTAGAGGAAAATAAACAGATGGGGCCAATTTGGAAGGATAGAAATGCTCTGGTCTTTATGTGTATCACTGACCACATCACTGCCTGTGAAACCCACTGGCATCTGCCCCCCTGAATATGATCTGCTCGTTTATGAATAGAAATGTAGAGGCACAGGGGGGTTGGCTGGAGGCGAGGAGGCGTTCACAGTGTCTGAAGCGCCGATAGTGGGACGAGACCAGTGGCTACAAGTACCAACATCAGAACCAGAATAGAACAGCGGTGGCCTTTCATTCGCCGAGATGGTTTAAAGGCTGGTGAAGATAAAGCGGATGTGCTTTTGATGGGAAAGGTGAAACCGAACCGTGCTCTATGATAATTTACTGCCAACAGGCATCTATGCTCGTTCACAGCCAACAACGTCAAGGAGTCAAAGGAACATCTGGGAGACAGAAGCCAAGAGTTCCTGCTGGCCACAGCTGTTAAAAGTATAAAGCATATTGCATGCATCAACCCAGATTAGAAAGTAAATAAGAGTCAAGTACAATAAACTACACAAATCATTTGTTAGCACAAAGCATTTGTGTATTTAGATTTTTTTTATTGACCTGTGCACATGTGTGTGTGTGAGTGTGACCCAGAAATGGTCACGGCCTACGCAGCGTTAAAAAGTTTCACATCCACACCAATCCAAAGGCATAAGGAAGAACGTTGGGGCACGTAGACAGCAAACCAAAAAACAAAGATCCACTTCAAACTTCATTCAAGTGGACAGGTGAGGGCAGGTGGCTCATAGTCACCTGTGGGGACCACGGAACCTTACTAGGGTGACGTAATCCCACACTATAAGACCTGTGGAGCAGACGGCAGCGCTGGTGACCACGTCTCCGGCTGGATCACATGACTTCCTCAGAGTGCGTGCACCCCCCACCCCTAACGCAGCATTGAATACATTAAATGGCTAGATGACTCACCATAAGTATAGCGCTCTACATTCTGCATTGACATTTATGCTACTGTGTAAATATGTGGATGTTAAGGGGTGAAACGGTTCACAAAACTCGGTTGTATTTTTTAATGACTAAATAAATGCCTCAGTTTTTTCATTGGTATTTGTATTTTCCATGTATTATAACGGTAAACAACCACTTGGCTTCCAGCAGCACGTGGAAACTAAACGAAACAGAAGTGCCTGCGTTATAATATAGAATATAAAATAGTGATTAAACAATTTCCAACAGGGAATGCAGCTCAGCAGCATATGGCATAACTTAAGTCACACAGCAGCGCCCTTTAAAGAAATTGGACCACTTGAAACGATGGCTCCATCAACGTGAAATCAAAGTGTGAGTTTTTGTCTCCCAGACTGCCATGATGAAATGAGCAGTAAGGATACTCTGTAGCTCTAGACATCCAACTGTCAGGAGTTGGCAAAGGCTCCTGTGGCGTTACGTCATGGTGTTGGTGTGTGTTGTTTTGTTGTGTAAGGCAGGTTTAACGGGCTAAATGTGTGCGGGAAATAAGGGTGTGTGTCAAACACTTTAAACGTGTGGTTGAACCTCGTATTCTCTAGCCCAGGAGAATCTCACATCTGCTGCTATCGCATATCTGAGTGTCACATAACTTCATGTGGATATTTTACCCGTGTTAACTCCTGTGTATAGTATATATATGCCATTGGTTTTAGTCTATGCATTTATTTTTCAATTAGATCATTTACTATATATTTTTTAATTTTTAACAATAACTGGTGATGGTTCTGTTAATTGCACAGTGCATCGTACATCTCGCACCCTGCGGTTCAATACAAAAACACATACGGTTTCAGCCCTTTCTATCCCTCTTTAGTTAGCATTACATTTGCGGTGACACCCAAATCCCCCATCGGGGCGTAAAACAAGTACACCTTACAATGTTGGAGGCGTGGCTTATAAAGTGCAAGGTCCGCCTCTGGCGGTCTGTGTGCCTGCCCGGTTTGTGTACCTGTGTGCGGGTTGTTGTTGTTGTTGTGCACCACCATCGGGGGCACCACCATGGTGCGCACGGCTGGCTTGCCCGGCTCCGTCTCCGGGGCGATGCATGCCACGCGGGGCTGGCGGTTCTGATTGGCGCCGGCGACGTACGGCGGCCCCTCTGGGAACGGGCTGCTGCTGCTGTGGGCGGAGCAGTCGGAGGCTGGCGAGCCGTCCACCGCGTCACAGCCGCTCTCCTGGTCGTCATCAGACATACTGAGAGAGAAACATTATGACATCACGATCGGACATACTGAGAGAAACATTATGACATCACGATCGGACATACTGAGAGAAACATTATGACATCACCATCAGACATACTGAGAGAGAAACATTATGACATCACGATCGGACATACTGAGAGAGAAACATTATGACATCACGATCAGACATACTGAGAGAGAAACATTATGACATCACAATCAGACATACTGAGAGAGAAACATTATGACATCACGATCGGACATACTGAGAGAGAAACATTATGACATCACGATCGGACATACTGAGAGAGAAACATTATGACATCACGATCGGACATACTGAGAGAGAAACATTATGACATCACGATCAGACATACTGAGAGAGAAACATTATGACATCACAATCAGACATACTGAGAGAAACATTATGACATCACGATCAGACATACTGAGAGAAACATTATGACATCACGATCAGACATACCGTAACTGAGAAAGATTATGACATTATGATCAGACATACTGAGAGAAACACTATGACATCATGATCAGACATACTGCAAGAGAGAAACATTATGACATCACGATCAGACATACTGCAAGAGAGAAACATTATGACATTGTTGACGTTGACGAATTGCGGCAGCCTTCTTATAAGCACGCGACTGTGTGGACGGACAGAAAGGCTGGGGGCACCGTGTGGCAGGCAACAGGTGTGTGTGTGTGTGTGTGTGTGTGTGTGTGTGTGTGTGTGTGTGTGTGTGTGTGTGTGTGTGTGAGAAGGAGCACCTGTTGGAGCGTTTGCGCGGCGAGGTGCTGGACTGGGCCGAGGCGGAGGAGCTGGTGCTGAGCGTGCTGTCGGGGCTGCTGAGGGAGCACGCCCGCTCCATGTTCACGGTGCTCTGGCACGCCGCACACGCCGCACACGCCGCGCCGCTCTTGCACCTACCAGGACACACACACACACCCGCACACCGGTGAGCCACGCGGGGATGTGCGACGGAGTGGACGAGACGGGCGTCTGTGGAGGGGGGGGGGGGGGGGGAGAGAGAGAGAGCGAGCGAGAGTGAGAGAGAGAGAGCTCGGGTTCACTCACTCTGCGTGCGTGTGTGGCTGCGTGGCCTCCTCTTCGTCGCTGCTGATGGTGATGACGCTGGCAGGGCTGGCCAGGTCTGAGATCACCATGGCCTGCCGCCGCTCCTGGGAGACCTCCTCGCACTCCGCCGGCTGCTCCTTGCAGCAGCTCTCCTCCACCTCCTCTTGGCGGGGCTCCGCGGCCACGCTCCTTCCACGCACCTCCTCTGGGCATCTGGCCTCCACCTCTACATTCTTGGCTGTGTCGGCCATCTTTGGGGACTGGCATGCTGAGTTTTGGACGTCTATGTTGTGGGAGAAGTTCGTGCCCCTACAGGAGAACACACAGGGTTTGTGAGTCATGAGTGTGTGTGTGCGTGTGTGTGTGTCATGTGTTTGAGAGTGAGTAAAAGGGTGTGTGCGCGTGCGTGGGAGAGGAGTGAATGCATGGGCGCGTCTGTGTGTGTGTGTGTGTGTGTGTGCGTGCATGAATGTGTGTGTGTGTGTGTGTGTGCATGAGTGTGTGTGTGTGTGTGTGTGTGTGTGTGTGTGTGTGTGTGTGTGTGTGTGTGTGTGTGTGTGTGTGTGTGTGTGTGTGTGTGTGTGTGTGTGTGTGTGTGTGTGTGTATGCGTGCGTGTGTGTGTGCGTGAACCAGTGGACCATACCTGTTGACACAGGGCTTGTTTCTCTTGTTAGCAGCCGGCTGTGGCCACACCACATGGGCAATGCCAATGCTGATCGGCTGCTGGGCAGACAGGGTCATTTGGTTGGACAGGAGGGGCTGAGGGTGGGCAATCATCGAGCTGTAATGGTTACCATGGGAACGCACTTTCCTGCAACGAGGAGACGGTGTGAATTGAGCAGGTGAATTAGCACCATTAGCAATAGGATGGTGTGATCGCACTGAGCCGAAAGGGTGAGTATGACTCATCCGTCATTAATATTCAGCACACTGTATCGGGTTTAGCCATCCCCAGTGGAGTGCTTAGCAACAAAAAAACAACAATGCCCACTACAGAAACAAACTGAGACTCAAATTTCTCTGCCAACAACCACAATGCAAGAGTAACTTGGATGTCCCTAAACATGCCACGCAAAACATTAAAATACATCCAAAATATACAATCCACAACAACAACAAAAAAACGTGTATTTAAAATGAATCGAACACGTCAATATCGTCAAGGGCAACAGATGCTATGCCGTCACGCTGTCGCCACAGCAACGGAGCAGACTCACCCCCACTCTGCTAGTCTCTGTGGGCCCGCCACAGTGTCGGACGCCAGGGTGGTCGGTGGAGGGGCCACCGAGGTCACATGGTTCCAGGCAGGAACCAGGATCTGCTGAGCACGGTTGGACCAGGCCTGCTGTGGGGTGTGAGGAGGAGGAGAGGAGGAGGAGGAGGAGGAGGAGGAGGAGGAGGAGAGGAGGAGGAGCACAAGCACGAAGACACTGTGACTCAATATTCAACTCACATCTCTGCGGAGTTAGACTAGACTAGTTTCCCTGCACACAGACTCAAGAGAAAGAAGGCGACCGCTATGCTGCCTTACAGTGAAATTACAGCTCTGCTCCCAAATGACGCTGCTGAGTCCCAGCGTGGATCTTGCCATTTCGGTCATAATAATAATAATTATAATAATATTAATAAAAATAACAACAACTACCGTCATCTCTTACCTGTGTTATAACGCCAGGTCTGATCTGTAGGGGTTGGATGGGGGGGACCTGAGTGACCAGGGGAACAGCAGTGTCCATTCTAACAGAGTAGCCTGCAGGCTTGGCTCCATTGGTGGGGATTCCTGTGGACCGGGGGCTGGGATTAGACCTCACGACCAGTGAAATACAAAAGACATCTGACACTGTATCTGCATAACGCAGGTGAAGCGTTAAGGTGCACACTGGAAAGTAGGGCACGCTTACCTTGGATGGTGGGGGGGCACAGAATAAGGGCTGGCTGAAATGAATCACTGCAGCCAAACTGCATGGTTCCCGATGCCATCGGTATCCCAGGATGCATCACCGAGGGGGCTGTCTGGGCTAACCCCTGCAAAAGAAGAGAAACTCATGGTTCAAATCAGAAGTCTGTCAAAAGTAAAAAGTCTGGGGGAGGGGGTGGGGTTGAGGGGTTCGGGGAGTACAGCAAATAGCCAGCAGAGGGCGGTTAAAAGCCAACTATGCCTCAGCCAAACAAAGAAAAGAGAAGCATGGGTCTTTCCCTGCGGATAATAGTTAACTGCTCACACTGCTCTCGTGTGGGGTTATAATCACATTAAGTGAATGAGGACAGCCAGGCCTATAGGGTGATAGCCTGCTCCAGACCCCATAGTACTCCACACACCCGCATGATAGGCAGCATAAAGCCTTCATTCAGAGCCGGATACTGACCGAGACTGTTAGCTACTGTAAGAGAAGGCCAGCTGTGCAATACATGAAAGTCTTGTGACTGTGAATATTCAATACAGCTCAAGAAGAATGGATGAGTTTCATTAAAAAAAAGACATTCCATATAATAGTCTAACACAAATAAGAATATTGAGTTAAACACACCCTGGGGATCACTGAACCCTTCATCACACTCGCTCGATTTTTGTTGACGTCATTCAATTCAATTGCATAACAATGGTAACCAAAAAAAGCCAGTGGATCGATCGGCATGGTTACCATGACCTCACAAGCATACACAAAAACACAGGCAAGCTAATTGCCTGTTTGGTCTGAAGCAGAAAAGCTGCTCATAAACTGAATTTTTCCCATGTGACAAATGAACATGTTTCTGTATTGCAGGAAACACACCAAAACATTATCTAAATGATAATATTAATTTTAAAGAAATTAAAAGGTCTGTGGTTTCTAGGGGTCAATCATGCAGATAACATATCCAACCAGAGCCACTTACTTGTGTATGGACAGCGGACATCTTGCTGAAAGGGTGGTTGACCTGGGCGTTGGTGGCGGGCATGGGTCGGACAAACTGCCCCTTGTTTCTGTTCATGGCATCGTACGGCCCGGGCCGCGGCCGACACACGTCCATGATGTGGAAACATGACTTGACACTAAAGAGCACGTGTGACGGAGAGACAGAGACCAAAACAGAAACACAGACAGACAGACAGAGACAGAGAGAGACACAAACAGACAAAGACAGAGAGAGAGAGACAGAGACAGAGAGCCAGAGGACAGAGAGGGCCACAGAGAGAGACGCAGAGACCGAAACAGAAACATGGGCAGAAACAGACAGAGACAGACCAAAACAGAGACAGAGAGAAGGGTTAATGAGCCGTTAATGAACAGGATATGGCATAGGGGACGCAGAGATGGACACGGGGGGGGGGGGGGTCCGGACTCACTGGTTGCTGTGGGGGAAGTCGGGCAGGTGTTGCATGGTGACGAAGGAGTGGTTGAGGGCCTCGGCAGGGGCTATCCTCTTCTCTGCGTCGATCCACAACATCTTCTTCAGCAGGCTGACAAACTCCCGGCGGTCCGCCTTCTCGGCTAACAAGTCGCTACCTTCCAGATTCATCACCAAGTTCACCTGCAACCAGGATAGTGGTTGAGGACTGCTGCATTTGCACATTAATTAACTTTTTGATTAGGCTAGGTTCAAATCTGCCACATAAATTGGCAGAATACACAAAAATACTGCTCATTAGATGTGTGAAAGTGTAAATGTACAAGTAAGAATATGTGCCTATATATATATATATATGCCTGATAAACGCTTTCATAGGTATATGTGCAGAATAGCAAATATAAAAAATGCTGCACTAGGTTATTCTGCATAGTGAACATTTTGAAGATGAACAACACTCATTTTGAATAACACATTCTTGAATTTAGAGATTGTTTTTTGAGGTGAGGTGACCGAGATGTAGATAACATTGGGTGTTTCCAGTGTGTAGGGTGTAGAGTACAGCTTCCTGTGGTGTCAACGTACGTGCACTATGTCATCCAAACTGCTGAAAATGTACTTTCTGGCTTCCTTTGATTTCATCATCGTCTCTTTCTCATGCTCATCCGTCGACTGCAAGGAGAAGAAAAAACAAACGGAAAACAAAAAAATAAGTAGTTTTACTCAATCTTCAGGTCAAGTATGTGCTTAATACTATTATTATTGTTATTATTATTATTATTCACCATTTTAATATGAACAAGCAACACAAATCCTATTGGATGACCAAAACAAGTCTGGGCATTTGAGCATTTATCCAGTGTACGCTCCTTAAATACCTTTCTTGTTGCCAGTTCTTTTCACAACGTTGGAACATGTGCACTCACTCGAAAAACTCCTACAAAGCGGTGACCTACCCAGCTTGTCAGTTGAATGCTGTGTGCATTTCTGCCCTTCTCCGCCAAAAGCTTAAGGAGGTCATAATTCTTAAGGCAGGCGGCCATTTTATCGCGCTCTTCCATTCTCATTGGTGGCCCATACCCAGGGCGGTGACGGCCACATTTCCCGTGTAGGACTAATAAAGTGCCTCTCGAACCTTTGGGAGCCTCACCTTTAGCCTCCACGACGCGTAGGGAGAGTCGGACTCTCTGCAGAAGAACCTCGCCGTCTTTGTGCCCACGTTCAGCAGATGCTCCCCCGGAGATCCTTGTGTCTGAGAGATGTAGCGGATCTAGAGGAGCCAGCACAGACACAAAGCTTTGGTTAGACTATGAAGGGTTAAAAAAAAAAAAAAAGATTACAGGCACTCAATGTGTACTAGTTTGTATGGTGGTTTATGGGGACCCCAACCTCTAGCGAGGGAGTTATGGCATCCAATCATTCATTTTCCTTCACCCGATTGCTCTGATGGCCTCTGTGTACCATTACAACATCATAACCCCATCCAGGCCCCTGCCTTAATGGATGCCGACAGCAACCGTCTTTGCCCTGGTAATATGCTACAAGGACATCCAGGTTAGAGTGCAAGGCCCTGTACGTCCACATCACTCATAGCCATAGACAAGCCATGAGAAGGGGGTGGGGGGATGCGTGGCATGGTGCGGAGACCTTGAGGTTAGCATGTTGCAGAGAAATGCCAATGTCAGACCCTTCCCGTGCACTGACGTGATGCGTGTGTGTGTGCATTTCCAGGGTCAGGGTGTCCACCGGTGTCCTTCAGAAGCACACCGGCGTCTGAGGACGAGGGCCAATGAGTGGCGAGGTTGACGTCAATCTCACAGGTGTGCGAGGGGAAAACCTCCATTAGAAATGAAGTGTTGCTCAGAGGCAAGGGGCAGAAGGGGACCGGCCATGTACAGGAGGCAAGGACCAGGGAGAGGGAGTGAGTGAGGCAAGGCCAAATGTAGGATAGTAGCATTGTTGTTGTTCTAGAACACCCCATACAGCAGACATAACAACCTTTGGGTGTCAAAGCCTCTTGTCTCTCACACACACACACACACACACCTCTTTAAAAACACAAAGGCCCATATCTAGGCAAACACCAAGCACTGTTTCGCTAAAACCCAGCTATGACAAACAGTGCATTTTGCAAATGCAGTTAAGCGGGCATTTAGGTTTGACAGGCCCTGCATAGCGGGGCTGCATATGCATGCATTGATTTACACAAGCCAAAATGAAACTTTACACGTCAGACAAAAGGTTTCTGAAGCAACTTTAGTACTACATTAACAGATCTACATAGAACCTTCCACACATTTACTCGAGATCATAGGCGAGCTCATCTCAACATATAGGCTAATTTGTTAACGCCTGCGTGTCATGTTGAATGACTAATGCGATACGTCTACCATGAGACGATGCATCCCCCGGGACTGTGATGGCCTGCCACGTGGACATTGTCCCTCCTCTTCTGTTTGATATTTGGGCTCGACAAGATTGATAGAGATCCTCTCCAAAGGCACACCTAAAACATTTTTCTTTCACGTCTTTAGTCTTTATTTTTTCATTGTTGCAAAATGAAGGCTACCATTTTGCTGCGAATGTCTCCACAAATAAACTAGTAAAATAGTACTCAATTGACAGCCCCACATGTCTTGCCTACTAGCCTACCCACCTCAAACTAATATTCAAACAACAACATCAATGAATGCCCCATGTACGTACTTGTAGTTATTGATACAACTCACTGTTACTTATAGACATGTAGGTGTAATTGATACTGTGATACATAAAAAATGTCACTTCCCTTGCGGTGACATGATTTCCCTGTACTAGCCAGTACACTGACATTTTTAAATATATTCATCTCCTCCAGTCTTATGTCCCGAAAATAATATTTACTTATGTCAATGCATAACCATATAGCAAAAGAAAGCAAATATTTAACTATAAAAGACTTATCTCATCCAGCTTTAAAATGCAGATGCGATGACGCATTTCAGGAACGGCAGTTGCCACACAAACAGAGACTAAAAACATAGCGTGGGCAGGGAAAAAACCCCAACCTTACTTTTGGTGAAAGGCATGCCTTAGCAGCACTTGGACACAAACCCACTGACGCAAACCTCTGGGTTTAAAGAGAGCTTAGTAGTGAGCCCAAGCCTGTAGTTATAGAGAGTCTGTAGCTCAGAGAGCTGGGAAAGCAGAACAAACGTCCATTCAAAGAGACATTGATTATGACAATGCAAACAGCAGTTGGTTACTTCTACTTCCAACAACGCGTTACTTCTCTTTCACACATAGTTCCCGCTAAATTACTGGGATAACCTTTTAGGCACAGCTAGCGATTTTCATTATTTACACAAGCACCTACGTTCTGGAACATTTCTGTCTTGTGCCAGTTTACACATGGCATAGCAATGCAAGAATAGAAGGAACAGTCCAGCAGATGGCGGTAATGCAACACTCATGGATGCCCGCCGCTACCAAGCCCAACAGAAGAAGAATGGAGAGGACAGACTCAGAAGAGCTCCCATATTTCAGAATCTGTCCAGTATCCAGCCATTCTTGAATAAAGGAGCTTGTTTGCAAACAGAAGAAGTCGTATTGATATCGTCATCGAATCACCGGCTGTGGTCCGGAAATGTCACCGTCTTGAAGAGGGATTTTCCACGATTTCACACACTCTATAGTCGATGACAACTTGGTGCCAAAATTCCACCATATCCCCAACATAAACGACTGTCCATCACCCACCCCCACAATGGAGTTGGGGTCTCGGGTGTAGTGAGTTAAACACCGTGCATAGCTTTGCTCCAGCCGAGGTCTGGTAATGTTGTTAAACATGAATCACCCTGTTCCTCAAACAAAGCCCAGTGTTCCTCCTGAAAGCAGTCATCAGTGGAAGAAGACATCACTTTAGGCTGTTTAAATGGGGATGTCCACAAGGCAAAACAATACTTAGGCCATCCTAGGCCTGTACATGCACTAGCCATTTATCGTCTTCTCAAAAGTCATCGTTTGAGAAGACGCGCGCTGCGCGCGCACACACACACACACACACACACACACACACACACACACACACACACACACACACACACACACACACACACACACACACACACACACACACACACACACACACACACACACACACACACACACACACAGTTATCTTTTCTCACTCCAGTCCGCCAGCCAAAGACAAACACAACAGGATAGTCTGTCTCTCAAGGGTGAGAGACGGAGAGATACAGACACAATTGGAGAACCAGACAAGACGATAAACATGCAGGGAGAGGGAGATAAGGTAGGGGGAAGGGGGAGGAATTCCCAGGTATCAAGAGTGGCAGGGCTCACTATCCCGGTGCCACTGAAATGCCGCCTAAGTGCTGAGGAGGCCAGTCACGAGACGACGAGCCAGGAAGTTGCAGCGCTCCTTAGGTAGGTACACTCCAGGCTACTGCTAAAATGGTTATATGGGTGAGGTGAGGCAATGGGAGTAGGGGGGTTGAAAGTCGGGAGTTAAAAATACATTGTGCTGCGTGGGACAGAACCAGACCCCATGCAGAAAGATAAGAGGAAGGGGTGTGGGGCGTGGGGTGGCAGCAGCAGCCCCTGGGGCTCCGGCAGCCTAGCCTTGTAGGATGACTCGGTGACATCCCACACCAGCGGCATGCTGGGGAGCCTGGGCCACAATTAGCCCGCCGCCACGGCTCTATGTGCGGAAGTACGCATGACGATTTCCTCCATCGGCAACATTGTGTTGCCATTAGTATTGAGTATTGAGTATATGGCCTTAGCGGGGCCGCAAAGACACCATCGACGTAACAAGAGACCCTTTGGGTGGGAGTGTCTGTGTACTACTTTGATACAAGACCCACAAATAACCACGAATACATCAAATCAAAACATTAAACAGGCGATCACGATGGGACTGTAAAACATTTTGGGATCCATTAATATTAAACGTTATATATATAACCTTTAAATTTATATATATAAAGGCGGATCACTGTCTAGTCGACCAACGCAACTATTTGGCTGAAAACTCCCAGGAATGTTCCAGATAAATTACTTTCAGCAGCAATGTACCAGCCAGTTGTCCCAGGAGTGCCAAGAATAGCACAAGCCACAATAAGATAGCTTCTTTATTTCTTCTTTCTGAAAAGATAGCTACTCAGGAACACTGGAACCATAACATTGCCTTGTTAAAATACCGGGAAACCGAGCATTCAGTTGTGCTGCTGCTATAGCTGCTGCATTACTGATTCAGATACAACCAAACAGCATGGTACTTTAGATAAAAGTACCATGCTGGCTGGGAGTCTGGGGTTCTGCTTGTTCAAAAGGTCAGTGCCTTAACCAACACCCTACTAAACTAACCAACATCTACTAAAAAAATAAAGACGTTGGTTTCTACTCCATTTGATCAGTTCCCACTTCCTTTTCTTGGCTTTTTACTCTTCACCTGGGTCTAAATTATATTTTTTGTTTCCAGAACGTGGCGGTCCCTCCCTCCCTCCCTCCCTCCCTCCCCTCAGGCTTCCCTGTCCATCTTTCGGTCTGGGGTTTTCTCACACCTCCCAGTGGGTATCCTGCTGAAGAACCCCCCATCCGTCTGAAGAAGCTTTGAGACACTCTAATCTTCTCATGCAAAAAACAGATTCATATATTTAGCCCAACGTCACGAAACTGCGGCCGGGTCTCTTTTGGAGGTGTAGAGTTTGCCCTTCTGCCATAGGCCTGGGCAGAGTGTGACAAACCATGCCAAGAATAAAAATAAGTTGGCAGGGGTTGTGGTCTGCAGTAGGGCAGCCTTGAGATCAGCACAGTTGGGGAGCATCTGTTGGAGAGCTAGATGGACTCCTTGGGTGAAAGCCGCTCTGCATTAAGCCTGGATCCGTCTCATCCCAAGAACACATCCTGCGTAGGGGATACACTTTTCAAGTCTCTCCTCAGACAGTGGTTCTGCAAACCAAGAAAAACGACAACTCTCTGGGCCTTTACAGCCTCTCACCAGAGTCTGGGGCCTCCCTCTTGTCTCACATAATCCACGCTTCTAACCCTTTGTTTCCCTCCTGCAACCTCTCAGAAGGCTAGTGTTCTCTCCAAATGTGTTTCCATCTTACAGACACACATACAAGCTAGGAGCCAAATGTGCGTCACTCTGCAGACTGGTGACCATCCCTTTATACGACTCCTGCTTTAAGACAATGGGCCAACGATGCTCCAACCGCCACAGCCTGACCGTCATGTGACCAAACCATCTGTCTTCACAACTGACACATCCACATTGAAGAGGACAAGAGGGAAGGATTATTATATGGCTAATGCAGTTGAGAGAATTAAGAACCACGGGGAAACAGAGGGTAAGTATTGTGTTACTGGAGATAAACAGCTGTATAGGGGGGGGGGATGTCACAAAAGTGACAGGAGAGTTAGGTGAAGGAATGAAGACAAACATGTTCCAGCAAATTAACTGTTTCTCCATCAACACCGTTATCCACACGCCAATCAAGAAGCCAGGCCGTCTGAACTGAAAACAGCCGAATGACAGATGACGTGTCAGGGAAAGAAACCAGCCATGCGTGCTCGTACAAAGCATCCGTTTATGATCACTGAGACCGGATGTGGGTGGGTGCATAGAGGACAATGACGTGCATAAGAGGGGGGGGGGGGGGGGGGGGAGAGAACCACAATTAAATAGAGCGAGGCACAGCTAATAAGTGAGGATTGATATGATGTTTACCTGGTCGTACTCCAGGGACCCGGGGTACAGGGGCCATCCCAGGAAAAGCTCCGCGATCACACAGCCCAATGACCACATATCTATGGCTTCACAAAACGGCAATCCCAGGATAATCTCTGGAGCCCTGCAAAAAGGGGAAGCAGAATACACAATGGTCAAAGAACTGTCAAAAAAAAGTTTATTCATGGCATTATAGACCTCATAAGTGACCTTAGATGGCCACAGACGGCAGTGGCACCAGTAGCAACAAGCTAACGGGACCATTAACTTACAGTTACCCAATTTAGAATTAGACTTGTAACCGGTTACAGGAAAACAGAAATCCATTAGCGCAAAACAAAATACTGAAAACATCATCCATTTTGGAAAGCCAGCAATAAAGGGAGACTGACTTGAATTACTTGAAACCCCCTAGAAGTGGTGGCAATGTAAGCAGCGCAATGACGATAAACAGATGATAATCACCAAGATCTATAGAGAGATCCATGAGAAGGAACAACAAATATGCAATAAGTGAATGGAACCGTCACAAATACGAAAACACTTAGAGATGTGCACCATTTTCTCATGGTCTAATAATGGGCAGGTGGTATGAGCGAATAATTGATTATTCCGATTCGCAGACAGGGCCAGAAGTCAACACCTTGCAGCTGCCGAATGTGGTAGAAATGTTGCCATTGGCAACGCAACATCTTTGTGGCTCCAGGCGTAGGTGTCATTTTACACTGGGGACACTGGCCACATGTCCCCACCACATTTTAAAATGGCACATTTTTAAATGTGCTACATCACTTTTCTCAAACCAAAATGTGTTAAACATGTTCTGAAAAATGACAGAAAATAACATACAATGCAATGTGAATATAGAAGAAACAAAAGTGCATTGTCCAAAACAAGCACAAAATAAATCCCCCCCTAGCAAAAAAATCCTAATATGACCCAAAAACATCCACTTTTGTTCACGCCATTTATTTCTCACTAAAATGATTATCAAAACCCACCCCCCACCCCCACCATTAAACATAACATATTTTGAAGATAGTTTTCATCGGAGCTGTTAAGTCCCCACCACTTTTCAACATAAAGTGACCCCCTTGGCAACACGTCAATAGTGAGCCAACTATCCCTATATACGGGTCCACACCAGCTGGAAGTCAAGGGGATAAGCCGGTAGGTTAGCGGGTCAGTGCGGCTGGGGTAAGAACACGGAGAAGCCCAGTCGTCTGCTTCAGAGTCATGGACAATTAGGAGCCCAGTCACTACCCTGTCCTGCAGCTAAGTGCTACTTCACTGTAACCGCAAGTCACACTGTAATAGCACTGTAACAGTGTGTCCACCGTGAAGGTGCTGCTGACGGCACCCGTATGGGTACGACCGCCTGACAATTATCCCCGGTCCAATGTTTTGAAAACAACAGCTTTCCTACAAGTCCTGGTACATGGTTCATCCAATATGACACGTGACAATACAGTAATCAACTTATTTAATCTAGACTAATTTAACATACAGAAAAACGAATTAAATGATTATATTATATTAAATTATTTAGCAGTGTATTGAAGGATTTTAGCAACACAGCTTTAGTTTCTATGTTTATACCCATTCCTGGTTAAACTAGTGCCAAATGGTGTCAGGTATCATGTTCTGCATGGTAGCCAACTGCCATCCCCTAGGCACCAGTTTTAGACAGACATGCATGCTTTACCAGAGAGGTTATTGTGGTTGGATTCTTGTTTATGTTTATTTAAATCCATGCCATATTGCCGCAGTACATATAGAAGAGTATGAGCTTGTTCATTCACATCACTATAAAAAACTAAGCAAATAAAACACGGCACCAGAACTCTTGCAGCACCTTAATAGTTAGAAATACAGGAGAGGCAGGACAGGTGCGTTAAACACTGGGCCTATCTTAAGAGAGGTAGACAGCCTGGCTGGGAGATCCTTTAGTCTCTCAGTGGTGAGCGATGGAACCTGCATATGGCTGGCAACCACCAAACTAGGCACTACCAAAATAAGCTCCAGACACTCAATCTCATGGTAAAAGCACATGCATGGTGCAGCTGGTACAGTATGCAGCATAGCTGCAAAACCCCACAAGGCAGGCATGCCAACCATTTGAGCTTCAAAGACTGTGTCATATTTAAGATCAGAAGGCATTTGGGACCAGGGTTAGGCTCGGCAAGTGATTCCACCGCCTGCTTATTCTTACCCACATCCTTCACGATTTGCAACACTGATGCACACAAAGCTCAAAAAAGATGGCTTCAACATTTACTGAGCCTGCAGTTACACCCCCAGCTCCAAGAGCTGTCATAAGTTATGTTCATTCACATCAATAGCCAAAGTATAGTCTGCATAAGGCAGGTAGTGTGTGTAGTGTAGTGCTTGTTGTGTTCAGTGGACAAGATTCAAGATTCAAGATGTTTATTTGCCTTTTGCAACAAGTACAATGTAGGTGCTTAAGTGAGCATAGATATATCCCTGTACATGTAAAACATTTGATATTGTGTGTTTCCAAAAATGTATACAAGCTATATCCTGACATCTAACAAGCTAAATGTGGTGTATATGTTAAAAAACACTGGCCATTGATTTCAACTGTCCTAAAACTAGAATAATCTGTACACACTGTCATTTTGAGACAATAAGAACATGTGTACATAACATTGCACTACAGTACAGGCAACGCATTACTCAATTTATTGAACCAATTATTTACATTAACCAGGTCTATGTTGTCCATGTAGATAAGGCAATTAGTAATGAAGCAAGGGACACAAACACAAAAGCATGGGAATAAAGCCTATTGGCCAGCTCAATGCCAAGAATACAAACTCATAAGTATTCATACTTTGTACAAGCGATCAAGAAAATGCGATGCATTGATAATATTTGATACACTGCAATTGATTATCAGTGGCGAGTATGCACATTTCAGAGAACAGATTCACTAAAGCAGAATAAACGGAACTGGCCAAGGACATGATAGAACAAATGTCTCTGAAGATATAGCTGGGGACTGGACAGTGGGGTGGTGGGATGTGATTGTTCACCAGAGGAAGCAGTAGCAGTCACAATGCACCGTTTAATGTCCCACATCATTAGATCTATTAGTTTTATGTTTACCTTGGACTTTCACACAAAGTACACTTGACAACTTGCCCCACAGGTCGTCTTAAGCATTCACTGAATTAAAACAAGCGTATTATAGGATGGAGTCATTTACATAAGGATGCCAAATACATGGAATCTAAACGTATATTACAGGCCATGTTATGCAAGTCTAAATCAAAATCTGGTCTTTATTTGTCACATCCATGTACACACACAGTGAAATTTGGGTCTCTGCATTTAACCCATCCTAGTATTAGGAGCAGTGGGCAGCTGTTGTATATACAGGGAGCAGTGTGGGGGTCTGGTGCCTTGCTCAAGGGCACCACAACAAGAAAATATATAGTAATTGATACACCTCCCCCTCGATAACTGCCGAATAACTCGCTGATTCAGATAAACTGCGGTTGTTCAGATGGCTCCCGATTTAGCAATACATTACGTGTGCCGTGATGTTGTTCAATAAGTCACACACCTTGTAAACTCACGCCCTTTTTCATAGACCTCAACAGCAGCGAGTAATCAATAACCATACCTTACAGGAGAACGTTGACCATACCTTACAGGAGAACGTTGACCATACCTTACAGGAGAACGTTGACCATACCTTACAGGAGAACGTTGACCATACCTTACAGGAGAACGTTGACAGCGTGCGCACATTGTGCACACCTGCGTCATTTCCGTTAGACTGCACCAGAGCCCTACTGGGAGGAGAATATCTCTCTCTCTCTCTCTCTCTCTCTCTCTCTCTCTCTCTCTCTCTCTCTCTCTCTCTCTCTCTCTCTCTCTCTCTCTCTCTCTCTCTCTCTCTCTCTCTCTCTCTCTCTCTCTCTCTCTCTCTCTCTCTCTCTCTCTCTCTCTCTCTCTCTCTCTCTCTCTCTCTCTCTCTCTCACCACCAACCAACATGACAGCCTTGCGCTTAAAGAAAACTACCATGCACATCACAAGGGACTTAAAGCAGCTTGTTGGGACACGAGGCAAGGGAAGCTTGTCAAGTGTGTTGTTTTTTATCACTAGAAAAGATACCACTTCCAAAACGACCGGTACTTGTAAAAGATTCATAATTATGAATCAACTACAATTTATGTGGCAGAAGGAAAACATTTAGCAGGAGCCAAAGGAGGCAAAGGATCGCCATGGTTACATGACTCCATAGTCAATCAAGCTTGTCGGCCCTCTCTGGTTTTCCTAGTAAACAAAACGTCATTTATATTCTTAGGGTCTGCAGACCAGAGGGAGGTACAAGAAGAGAGAAAGGAGCCGCAAGAGGCCTCTCTGATCCTTCAGCCTCGTGTGTATTGATCCTTCAGTGAGATGGATACTCGCACAAACACACTTGTACTGAGAACCACAAAGACCATCAGTAATTCTATATTGCCATTACGTCACCCTAATGGATTTAGGTTTTCCACAGATCTAAATTCTGAATAAAAAAAAAAAGAATACAATAAAACCAAGCTCGGATCGCTGTATATAGATTTACAACACCTATATGTTGCCCACTACAGAACCACTGTCAGTGCAGAAAACGATGGAGGACCAAGAGCCAATTGAATGATAATCCTTTAAATCCATGAATAGATTGAAATAAAGTATTTTCATGATGGGTGGGTAGAGGGATGTCGTGCGATAACATCACTCCCATTCAGACTTCCTGGTGATCGGGCCAAGGAGGAATCAATCTTCACCAATAGAAGGGCGTTACATAATGATCATAAACGGATCCGATTCCCAGTCAAAACGGTTTGAAAGCCAACAATAACTGCTCCAAACAATAGCTCACCAAAAACATCTATGGCTGTCCAGCATTCCCAACAATCAAGATTACTTAAATAAAGAATGTATAAGAGATAAGGACATAATGTATTAGCCACCAGTCTAGCAAATGTCTATTCCGTCTGCAGTGGGACATAATTATGTGGTTAGAATTGAATGTGCACATGTTATGTAGAATGTAGTATGTTATGTATAACATGAGGATGGCTTCATCTTGATAGGGGAAGTCCAACCATGGTTTAACGGAATAACTAGCTCCAAAAACCCCACACCACCGGTGTGATCAGGAAACCACCTTCAGAGATTCCGAAATTGAGAAAGCAAAAAAAAAAAGCTGAATTAGCTTTCTAGCAGACTTACATTTTAACTACGGTATACATCGACTTCTTTATACCATTGTACATCTAGATATAGATGTAAATAGCACAGCACTGCCCCAGGTTCAGTGTGAGACCATTGTATTGCACCAGGCATAGTGACCAGTGCAAACAGCACTGAGAAGACGTTGAGATGTTGCCATTCCATTTTAACCTTCCAGATACACATTCCACTACATGAACTTGCAAATTGGCCGATACCAACCTGCTACCAATGATTCTATATTTTTTATTAATAAGCTGGATAGCTAAAATATAAATACATTAAGTAACATAATAACATGGCAATATATAACTAATATCTGGTCGGCTCCCGGGGAGGTTTTCCAGGCACGTCCAGCTCGGAGAAGACCACGGGGCAGACCAAGGTACAGGTGTGGTGATTACATCTCCAGGTTGGTCCATGTTGCCAGGGAGAGGGACGTTTGGAGTTCCCTGCTGAAGCCGCTACCTCCGCGACCCGATCCGGATAAGCGGTAGACTATGAATATAACAAATATCTTAATACTATGTTTCTTAAAAATATACACTAAACAATACAAACTGTAGGAGCCAAATAAAGGTTTCAATATACATTGTGGATGTTTTTAATTTGTATTTGTTTCCTATAGTAATATGACCTTTATGATAAACAGTGTGCCGATTATATAATGGTTCCGTGTTGTTTGAAAGTCACAATGCACAGTTTGTCTCACATCATTAGATCTATTAGTTTTATGTTTACCTTGGACTTTCACACAAAGTACACTTGACAACTTGCCCCACAGGACGTCTTAAGCATTCACTGAATTGAAAGAAGCGTATTATAGGATGGAGTCATTTACATAAGGATGCCAAATACATGGAATCTAAAGTATATTACAGGCCATGTTATGCAAGTCTAAATCGAAATCTGGAGGATTGAATCCTCTTTATTTGTCACATCCATGTACACACACAGTGAAATGTGTTCCTCTGCATTTAACCCATCCTAGTATTAGAAGCAGTGGGCAGCTATTGTATATACAGGGAGCAGTGTGGGGGTCTGGTGCCTTGCTCAATGGCACCTCGGCAGTGCCCACAACATGAAAATATATAGTAAATGATACACCTCCCCCTCGTTAACTCGCTGATTTGGATAATCTGCGGTTGTTCAGATGGCTCCCAATTTAGCAATACATTACGTGTGCCGTGATGTTGTTCAATAAGTCGCGCGCCTTGTTAACTCACGCCCCTTTTCATAGACCTCAACTGCTGCGAGTAATCAATAACCATACCTTACCGTCGAGTTAAATACGTTGACACAACGTGCGCACATTGTGCACACGTGTCATTTCCCCCAGTCAGAGCTGGTCCATGTTGCCAGGGAGAGGGACGTTTGGAGTTCCCTGCTGAAGCTGCTACCCGATCCGGATAAGCGGTAGACGATGAATATAACGAATATCTTAATACTTTATTATGTTTCTTGAAAATATACACTATAACAATACAAACTGTACGAGCCAAATAAACATTTTAATATACATTGTGTATGTTTTATTTGTATTTCTTTCCTATAGCAATATGACCTTTATGATAATCATCGTGTGCCGATGATATAAGGGTGAAAGTTATTGTTAATTTGTTGACCCAACAGAGTGTTGGGTTGCGTGTGCCTTTAAGAAAAGACTGAATAGCATGATACACACAGAGCCCTACAGAGTTCAGTTTGGACTGGTTAAGACTGTTTCTAGCCATGTCAATAAGTTCAGATGTAAAAGGAAGACGTGAAAGGAATGTGGAATAAAAAAAACATCCCTTTAACAAAAAAGGAGAAGGAGGTTATTAGAAGGAGTCAGGCCATCACCCCGAGAAAAGGAGCTATAAACGGTTAATGCCATAGACGACATGGATTATACACACCCGACACCATATCATCTAAGCGTTTTGTGATACGCTCTGCACATAACCATATGCGCAGGCAGAAAAATGGACAGCTACACCGTTCGGCTCGCTGTTCTACCGAGAAGCAGCGGCTGTGTTAACAGCTTTGGATAACAAACAATGAATGTGACAGTTCCACGGTCAATATTGTATTGTGTGTGTGTGTGTGTGTGTGTGTGTATATATAGAAACAATGGTTAAGCTGTTGTCTGTCTGGATCGTTTATAGAAAATGGTGCGATTACCAACGTGCAAGTGTCCATGCCGGTTATTACACAGCTTGTGACTGGTGAGAAATGATATGCGTGTATTGTATTGAACCACACATGCAAAAGTCGTCTTTGACGAGACAATTACCTGTCAAATCTCTCTTTCAGCTAAATGGCAGCTGTGATTTCACTATATTAAGATCCGAGTATCGGATCGGTGCAGATTTGCGGATACCCGATCTAGCGTTTTTGGCTGTATCTGAGGAATTTCGGATACTGGTATCGGTACAACTCTAATTAAATGCCAAATGAAGCCGAGACTAAGCAGCAACTCTAGATGAATTTGCCGTTCCCTTGAAATTCCAAGAGAAAGCCTCATTGCTTTTGCCTCAGAGCCTCAGGACTCCAGCACATTTCTGCGACTCCCTTGTGGGTTGCCGTTACCCAACAGCATCAAGACTTTCCCCGGTCACAGAGTTCAGCAGCCTGTTCCTTCAGTCCTCAACAGCTGGTTCCTCCCTGCTCTGCTCATCCGTCTCTCATCCCGACAGAGGCCAAGATGGAAGGCTGGGTCATGGTCACAGAACAAACACAAACATAATGCATGGCTGGATACCAAAACAGGCAGGGGATGTAGGGGCCACTAAAGAAGCCTTCAGACTAAAAAAGGAACTTAACTGGCTTGTCCCTGTGCTGACATCACACCGAAGGCTGGGTCAGGGATATCCCTTATCTTCAACATGATCAAATGTCTTCTAATAGGGATCTCACTGCCCATATTCACAGCTGTGACCAAGCAAAACATTTGAAATGATGTGCATGATTGGAAATACACAGCTTTTTAAGATGTGAAAAAAATAATTACACAATTAATTGGAGTTTTAGAAATTATATTTTGATTTACTTTTTAAAAATCGAATTGTACGATAATAGTCTATTAATATGTCTAATATGTCTCCATAACATGCACATTGCGGCTTTCATTTAAATGTAAAAATAAAAAAGATAGAATTGAAAAAGCCCATCAATGATAATATAGGTTTATCCAAGATGTCCTGAAACCAAACACTCAACAAGAATCCTACTAGTGGAGACAAAAAGCTATGTAAACATTAAGTTGCATTGCAATTTTATCTTTAGTATGCCTACATGATTCATCCCAACAGGCACAGCAAGACCGAGAAGAGTCTACGTCACAGTATGTTGTTAGGTACAGTACACCAAAAAGGGTGCATGTTTAAATTAAAGTCTTGAGGTAGTAAAGAAGCCCTACTTTGTATTCATGGCCGAGTGCCTTTCATGGATCAATGCTATGTTATACAAATATAAGTCGGCATGACAAGAGTTAAGGTGACCCATGGGAACACCGAAGGCTTAAATAATATGGCATCACGTGTCATAAATCTCAATTGTGTCCCAACCACTTGCACTGCTGGGATAAATGGTGATGTCAACTGGGTACACATCAGGACATCCACCAATATTATATTAGACCCCATGGCCAAAACAGATAAGGAATACTACAGACAAAGAAATGATCTCATCATACCCATTCAATGCTGTGATCTCAGTCTAGAAAGTGTGCGTTGTGTTGTTGACGGGTGATATTACAAAAACCGCAGGCTCCAGAATGACAGAACGGAGCCTTTCTGCAAGTCTTTGAGGGACTGTAATTCCATGCACCCTCATTAAATTCTGAATTAGTCATTGGAGCATAGAGATGGTTTATTTATTTTCTTTAAACAGTGACGTAGCTTTATGTGCACTTCAGTGCAATGATACACATGTCAAGAATCCATGGGCTGACACAGGCCACTGAGGTCAGACGGTCATCAAGTTTACTTTCTACTTCTAAATTGAACCCTCCAGAAATATCTGCGATATTGGCAGTAGCACCAGTTGAAGCCGATGGCCCTTCAGAGGAATCAACATTCTGGCAAGGCAAGAAGAAAACAAAGAACTCCAGGCCCCATCCGTCTACAGTTATTATAAATCATACATGTGAAAAACACACAAGGTTGTTGTAAAAATTAACTCTGCGGGACATTTCGTTTCTTGAAGCGAATGCAAAGGGATGTAAAGGTTGCCTTTTCTATGACATTATGTTGGGAAATTATAGTAAGTCGGGATATTCAGCACACAAACAAAGCATCAATTAATTCAATGGCTATCACTACATTCAAGTGCATCTTCATCAGGGTTGTTAGCAAAATTGTGGGAGCCAGTCAACACAAAACTGGCATACATATTATTTTCAAGAAAACACACACACACAATTCCCTGCCATGTCGCCTTGAATAAAAGTGTCAAATGTGTGTTAAATTAGTAAATGGTAGGCCTAAATGGTAAGTGTGAACAGAAACCACCATTCACACCCAGTGTTGGTGTGAATGACACACTTCCTGGATTTTTTGACACAAAATAAATGTGTCACAATTAACCCCAAATCAATCTCATCTGAATTGAACCAAGACAGACGGCCGAGTGTGCTACAATAAATGTCATCCAGACATTTCCCGGACATCAGTGGCGGTCAGGGGAACAACTGGGAGAGAAGGTCTAAAGGCCCTGTCACACCTTGACGATTTAGCCAGCGTATGCCAACGTATCAAAATGTCTCTAAAAAGCTGGCATACGCTGAACTACTACTTTATATTTCGGGCACATACATAGCGTATTCATAATGTATTAGTAACTTATATGGAACGTTTCGATAACTTATACTAACGAATGCTTCGCGTGTTGCCGGCGTTCACAACTTATGCCCAACGATAGTCTAACTTATGCATAGCGCGTGGCAGCTTATCGCCGACGATCACGTGTCGTAGCCTATAAAAAGGCTGCCGCTTGACGATTCAAATCCTAACCGCACTAGACATCGCAGTATCAACATCACCGTATCAACATCACCGTCATGCGGAAGAAAACTTAGAAGAACGCTGCCAATATGCCATTATACGGTGGCTGAAAGTTAGAAACACGTTCAGTAACTTCTGTGGTCGTCCGGAACACGTCAACATATGTCAATATGTGTTGGAGATAAGTTTGACACAAGTTACACATAGGTTCAAAGCACGTTACGGATGGGTTTGAAATAAGTTTTGGGTACGCTAGACAACGATCGCATAACTTTCCTACAACTTATGGCCCACGTGTGAGCCATACACAATATTTCTCTACGACATATACCAGTGTGCTTCAGCATGCTCTTAACTTACACTAAACTTATTCAACGTATGCCAGCGTTTTAGAGAAATTTTGATAAGTCGGCATACGCTGGCTAAATTGTCAAGGTGTGACAGGGCCATAAGTTGGTGTGGTGGGTACACAGCACACAGTATCCACCCCCCAAACACACACACACACAATATAACAAGCAAAACAGCTGACACTAGAACCCGTTGACCTTGAATCAGTAAGTGAGAGCTCTCTAGCATTTCACTCATTTAATTCTGGCCGCCCGTTGGCTTCACCATCTATAGAAGTCAAACCACGTTGGCTCCGTTCCCATTAGCTATTTTAAGCTCCCCCATCAGCCACTGTGCATGCCCCCCTTGCCGTTTGTTTGGGTGCATCTCTGTGAACCGGTATACATAGTATTGCTAGTAGTACAAAAACAAAAAGAGAGATTCAATTTAAGATTATAAATATATATATATATATATAGTATATATATATATATAATATATAGTTTATACTAGTTTTGTTTGTTAGTTTGTCGTTATTTAGTTTTTAGCTTTAGGTATTAGTATATTTGTGTGTGCATTTATTCCCCCTGTGTCAACTGTTTCCCCTCGGGATAAATAAAGTTATCTGAATCTGAATATACATTAGTTTAGAGGGGATATATATGCCCTTCTCCCGTTTTGCTACATTGTTGTACAAACCAATAATATATAACATTTTGTTCACATTTTGTGTGACATTGTGCTGCTTGCTTCCCTGACGATTTACACTTGATTGTGTTAAATGGGCCGAATAGAAATCTAGACCGCTATGAGGATCCCTTTTAAATTAAAACCAGCGCAGAATCTGAATGAAATGTAATTTCACCTTAAACATCTGGGAGGTCCTTTGCTTAGAAGGAGAAAACAGTGCTGTCAATTTGAGAACGAATTTCTCCCCACGGCAGTAGTAGACGGGGGCTGAGAGTCAAGGCAGCTACAGTGCTCACTTCCTATACAGCAAACTAGCAATGGACTACAGAGCTATTTTGAGCCACTTCCTGAAATATAGTACATTTACCAGAAGTGAGGGGAATGCAGACTGTGGTGTGTGTGTGTGTCATGCACGAGAGAGTGTGCATGTTATTCAGAAGAGCGATAGTCTGTTTAACAATTCTCTTCGAGTCTGACCTCAGGTTTCAGTAAAAATGTTATCAGCCGAAAAGTACTTGGAATGCACATAAAACACATTTTTCTTTGCGTTTATTTTTATAATGCTAACCTCATCTGTCCAACAGGAAGTCAGTGAACAGAGACCGACATCCAACCTGCCTTTGTGATTTTTGTTTCCATCACAGCAAAGGGCTTCACTAGTCTACTATGAAAAGTAAATCAAATGTAGGCAAATTAAACCGATGAACTGTGCTTCGACAGTCAGGTGCTTGGCACCAACTGCATATGTATTCAAATCAGTAAACCCAAACAAAGAAAAAAATAATCTCACACTGTGTGCGTGTGTAAACACTATTGGAATTAGACAACGCTCATGAAATGATACCTTCAGTATGACCAACGCAAACCTTTTCCACTGCAGGCTGCAGGGTGAGGCCTGGGGTCCAGAAGACATTCAGCCACTGCTGTGTACATTCTGGTTCCAATTACTTTTTGAACAATTGAGCTAGCATCTTAAAATACTTAAACACCATACATTGCCATTTGGTATGAATTACAAACTGTATTCGTCCAAACTGTAACAATGCAACAGTCCAGGTCCACAAGGACTTTCAGCCTCAGGTTATTCTTGTGTGATGCACTGATGATCCAGGGTTCAAAATTAAGTCATTTTACCTGGCAGAGTGGAAATCTATCGATTTAATTTGCAACCCAGATTATTTTTTGTTGTTGTACAAAAGGTTATGCTAAATAATTTAACCACTGTAAGTAAATGCAGTGGTACTGGTTTACTGTAGCCAGTAACAGACGAATTGCACTAGACGTCAATAGAATTTCACCCTTTCATGTGGTATGCTGCAAGACTAAAATACACATGACCCCTCTGTGTCTAGAGAGCTGGACCTTCTTGAAGCCATTTACTTCTTAATGAGGATGGCTACAGAGAAAACAGAAAAGGCTCCAAGTCATCTAAGGAGACCAGTTGAGCACGAGACCGTAAAGACAGGCTTTCACAGTCATCCTGCTCACCTCACACACAGCCCTCAAACCAGAGACTGAACTGGGTCGCGTGTGCGCCTCTTACATAACAGTTTAGACTTCTGCAGGCCTATTTTGTTGTAAACTAGAACAGTTTCTCCATATTATAAAACTAGACTTTCCATACTCCCATCCAAAAAGTTCGCCCACATAAAAATAGGATTGGGTTGTTCTGCATTTCTGCTGGTAATTGCATTTGGTTATTCAAACTAAAATCATACATATTTGATAGTACATCAGTAACAGTATAATGTAATTTGAGTGCAGATGAGGATAGCTACAGGACTAATCATAGACCTTTCTCAATACTGTGCTTAGTATGATTCATTGCCAGCAGTCATGGACTTTAGTCATTGTGTCAAAGTATGTTTTTGAACATTGGTTTCCTTTCCCAAGTAGCAGGAACACAAACAGTGTATTCCCTGTCAGCAAACACTGCAGGGGTCAATGTGTTAGGAGCCACAGATGGTAGGTGGCTCCGAGGCGGGCAGGATGTTGTGCAGTGTGGGACTTCCTTTGCTTTGCGGACAATTCTAACTTTATTCAGCACTCACAACAACAACTACAGAGAGAAGAACCTTAAATTAACTACACGTTATTCCCCCGACACGTGTCCCCAGACTCACCTATAGTACCGGGACTGGAGGTACGTGGAGCACACCGCTTTGGACACATGGCTGGCCGAGCCGAAGTCGATCACCTTGACCCTGTAGGGCTGCCTCACGGGGTCCACCAGCATTATGTTCTCCGGCTTGAGGTCCGCATGGATCAGGCCCATGCTCTTCAGCTTTCTCAGGGCCGTTGCGACCTGCTGAAGCACGGGCCGGATCACTTTCAGGGGAAGAGGGCTGAACTTGTTTTGCTTCAGGAAGTCGTACAGGTTCTGCTCCAGCATCTCAAACACCAAGCAGGTATGGCTGCGGTGCTGGAAGCATTCAAAGGCTCGCACAAGGTTGTGCTCGTCGGCGTTCTCCCCGCTGAGTCGGGCTAGGATTCCCACCTCGATCTGGCCCTGCCGCGCATACGACGGGTGGTTCTTGAGGATCTTCACGGCTACCACCTCACCCGTGCCCCGCTTCCAGCACTTGACCACCTGGCCAAATGTGCCCCGGCCCAGGAAATCCAGCACCTCGTAGGTATTCTTCATGGAACACAGGACTTCATGCTTCACCAACTGGTAGTCCCCGTCCCCTCCATTTGCGCCTGCACCCCCGACCCCTGCCACCTGTTTGGTGGGCAACCCCCCGCCCGCTCTAGCCATAGGCCCGGCTGCATTCACGACATTCGTTGTTTGCAACATGGCAGGTAACATAGACAGCTCCTCCACTATCTGCATGGCGCTCCGTTGGTTTTCTAGCTCTTCACTTTTACGTTTCAGCACACATCGCTGGAAGCCGTCAGCTGAGTTCAAACCTCCACCGTCCTCGTCTTCCTCGTCACCTTCCTCTTCCACACGGCCCCCGCCCCCTTCTCCCCCTCCTCCTGCCCTTGCTGCTCCACCGCTGCCGACCCTTCCTGTGTCTGTCTGTTGTGTCCGCTGACCCTGCGACGGGACAAAGTCTGCGTCCCGGGGCAGTTGAGCTCCCTCTTTTCTACCGGCCTGCTCCCTTTTCACTCCGCGTACCACCACTGTCTGCACCGGGGGCTCTGTCCACTGTCCACCTCCGCCTCTCACCGCCTCTGGGCTCACAAACGAGTGGGCTTGTTTGGTTGGTCGTGCGATGCCGATGGATCTGCCGTTCAGAGAAGTCCACGGGTGGGCCCTCTCATGGTAAACACAGCTGCTCGGCTTGACTTTGAGTTTCTTCACACTGCAAAAGGCACTTGTCTGGGTTTGATAAATGTGTGGTGGGTAGACCAAAACTTGTGAGGCCATACCTGTGAAGACAATAATATAACAACATTAGTATCATTAGTCTGTAGTGTGGCACAAACTCCATTTGTTCAAGAGTACACCTACCAGGTAGATTTGTCTTTGAGAGCCTGGCAAATTTCAAGAATATAAATGTCTTTGTTCAGCATTTTAGTTTACTGTGAATTTAGTAAATCTTTTAAAAAAAAAGACAAAGGAAGGGAGCACAAGAAAGATATCCGAAAATAATATCACGACCATTTTGACATTGGATCTGAATGAGCTGCGATTAACAACGTACCCACTGCCTTGTATTGTATGCAATTGTTTGTCGTCAACGCAACAAAACCAATCGATGACCGAAAAATACAAATGAGAACAAATGGGATTTATGTTTAATTACAGAGCCTGAATATATGTCCAAAACGTGGTCCGCCTTCAACTCGCTTCTGTAACACAGTTATCTGTGGGCATGTAAAACACGATGAGTATGCCAATTCCTCAACTGCTCAATTACGACCGCAACCTGGTTACCCAGCCTAACCCGGTTTCCCTCTCCATGGAAACGTATTGTATCATGATTACTTGCCATTTTCACTTTCCGTGCCTGGCAAAAAAATAAACCACAAAATTTAACGATAAAGAAAGCATGTCATTGGGTTTTGTGTTCAAGCTTCAGGCTGTAGTTTAAGAACCCTGCTGAAGCCCACAACCTACTTCTTCTTAATCTGGGGAACATCCAAATGACATTAAAGCAGCTTGCCCTCCCCCCAAAGGCCATTTCGACTTTAATCAACACTACATCCAGATTACTATGTTTAGGAACAAAGGAAGCCTCAAACTGGAACACAGAGACTCATCTCTGGGATCTCTCTCTCCCTCATGTAGGACTAGAATTAATAAATGGTGCAAATCCACAGTATACCTACCATTAATTATATTGCTAAATATTGTGAAAAGGAGGCCACTAGATTAAAATAATAAAAACATTGCAATTTGGCCAGTAATTAGCATCTTGCAAGAAATACAGATGTCAGCTCTTGGTGACTTGAGTGTCAAAACACTGAGCTCTGGCTAAGAATAAAATACCCAAGCAAATTACATGTCGTGCTATAGTATTTAATGGGATTCTGTCTTTGATCAGCGAGAAGAGGCTGCTCTTTCTTAGAGGACAGCCAACGGTACTGGCTGAGAGCTTCTTGACTGGCCTGCCGAGAGGCCTCCTATATCTTCATGTTGCATAGAAAACTTATTTGCTTGATTTGTATAAGCATAATGCCATATAGTTCAGGATAATGTCAGTTAACAACACTCAACCTTTGAGAGTTGGTCTATACAATGTCTACCCTTGTACATGTACTACTAGAATTATTAACTTATTTTATTTTGGTGTTCTGGCTCAATGTGCATTGAGCCAGAACACCAAAATAAAACAAGTAACTAGTAAATAACTAGCACATTTTGACTTCACTGAGGTAGAAACTGGTAGGCTGTCTTCGAGGGAAATCCACTCATCAGTATAGCATGGAATTAATGGTCTTAACACAAGCACTGGCCTTTCTTTACAGGTTACCCTCACAGGGGAATGAAAGGGGGCCTCCCTTTGTTTATGAACACTTCACTTCAGCAGTCAGGTAGACTCACAAGGATACATCCAAACCTCTGCTAGGCCTAACCGGGGACATCATCAACACAACCCACTGTAGTAACCCTAGAAACCAACATTGTCAAGTACTCCTCTAAATGTCTTGTGAAAAGTGACAAAAAAGGGGGCATGGACAAGAATACGTCTACGGTTTTTAATGTCTATCGATAACTCAAACCTGCTAGATGTATCCCTAATTGTTAAACGGATGTACTCATCAGCCAAAATACTTCCGAGGTGGTTAGTAGCTTAACCCCGTTTTGTATTTTAACTTTTAATAAGCAACTACCTAGATTGCCATGTTTGTTTCATTGTTGTCCCCGCTAATTAAAGTGAACATGTTAATGTTGACTAACACACAGCACCAGCATGTGCTGAACATGATGTGGATTCAACACAGGAGACACCCTTAAATGCTCAGATATACTTATTTTGTGATTTGTAAAAAAAAAAATTGTTTTGAGATCCAATACTGAGTGTAGAACCTGTAACTTAATAGATGGCAAACAAATGGCAGCTGTTATCAGTCTCACCGTGACATTATTACTACCTGATGCTTGATACTCCTCTAGGGGGGCCTTCCGACTCCTCCTGTAGCATCAGGTTACGTCCTTCTAAGCTGAAGCCTTTCCACATCGCACCCCCACCTTGCCAGCCCCCACCCCGCCCCCCCCCCCCACCCCAACAGCCTTGAGCTGTTAAGTAATTGCACGTGGTTGCCCTTTGACCCCGAGCACCTCACGACTAAAATGAGAAAAATAAACAAAGGGACACCTGTTGACAGTGAACAAAAGCTCTGTAATTAAGAAGAAAAAAACGGCTAAGCATCTCTTAGCTCTGCAGGCAATGGGATGGCCTTTTTTTCTCGACAGCCGCTCATTCATGTCCAGAAAGGAATTAAGGATGTCAATCGGCACCGAATTGTAATTGAATTAAGGCACAAACATTTACGGCCCAGTGTGCTTGAAGATTCCCTCTGTCTTTTTCAAATAGAATGATGGCCGGTGGTTACACATGTGAACTCCTCGTATAACAAGCCAAACACAAAAACAAAACTGAGCTTGGGTCATCCGTTTTTGACAGTCTGATTCTGTTTCGAAAATGTTGCTATATAATAGTAAGCTAGTCAAAATGTAGGCCTACAAGTTGCTCCACAGTTGAATGAATGAATAGGTGATACTGATTAGTATAATTTAATATAGCCACAACTTTGTGTATCATTGCTTATGTCTGAGTCCCGATCTACTCCCAATTCATTCTGTCCAAAAAAATGTTCCAAGATTCTTATAACCCACATTACCCCTTAACCTTAAGCACTTCCATGGGTGCCTAATGTTATTACAATGTAATGCTGTGCAGTTTGCCCAGACAATCTGTAAGTGAAGCAATGCTGAATTAAATGTGTTCTCCATTAGCTTCTAGCCACAGCCATTAGCTACTACATGCACTAGTTGCAATGTTCCATCTGAAAATGCATAAAGGGTATAATATATGTCCATGAATTGGATTATTGACATGTATTAGATCATTAGAAGCCTCCTGAATTTCCACTTCATGTGACTACGTGTGTTCTCGGTGAACTTTTGACCCATCTCTGATTTCGTGGCGCTTCCCTCACAAGGCATGCCTGGTGGGGCGCATCACTGGATATCTCTCTGCTAAGTGCTCAGCATATGTTATTATGCTTTAGGCTAGCCATGGTGCTGCTGAAGCCCAAATAAAATAAGCTGCACGGGAAAGATTGACCTTTTGGTTTGGAATTGCTAAAACTGTTGAAGCATTAAAATAATATCCGAAAATAAAAAATACTTAACACATATACAATACATTTGAAGAAAGAAAACAAATGTACCTTCTACGATACTTATATCTTAATTTATTCCGGCTAGGGTTGATGTTGCTATATATATATATTTTTTTTTTTTAATCTCAACTGTTGATATAACTGCTCCTACTGCTGTATATACATTTATATATGCCATACATTTATATATGCTCACTTGTATATACATTTACATTAATATATCCTGCTTTCAATAACTGCATACCCCTGATCACTACCTGTTAAATACTCACTTACCTGTATATATATATATTATATATATATATATATATATATCCTATTATTATGTTCATATCACATTTATACCTAGACTAACATAACCTGTACATTTTAACTGTACATTATATATTACCATGCACTTTACTGCAACATTTGCATTCTGGTTAGATGCTAAATTATTTTCGCTGTACTGTACTTGTGCTGTTACATGGAGTAACTAACAACGATAAAGGGGTTTGTGTGGGCTTTGCCCAACCGTGTTAGAGATCAATATATACGAAGGAACGTTGAGGGATAATTAAAACGATCCTACAACTACAACACATTGGATGGACCGTGGTAAACAATATGAAGAAGTAACTATGGGTTAAAGAGTTGACATGTAAAGTTAAGAGGATAAATGCAGTAATTAATATATATAGCGATTTGATGTAGACTTATTATTATCGTGAAGTTGACGAAAAAGAGCCCCAGACCAATGGTTTTTAACTCAATCCCGTCATCAAAACCACGACGAAAGCCATACGATCTGCCCATGTACCGTTAATGTACAAGTACTACTACTACTCCAAAACTATATCGCCTTAATTAGCCATCTTGTTCGTGGTATTTGGGGGATGCATAGTTAAAAAAAAAAAATTACTTGAATGTGGAAATCTATTTATATCCATCTATTTATTCTATATGTAAACACGTGTGATGATATAAGAGCTTCTTGACAGGTGTGTTCTTATTGCTCATTACGTCTGGTGACCAGACACAACTAACTAACCGTCAGTAACATCATTACAACGGTTTATTTCAGTTTTTTTTATTTTTTTTAGATTAATACCTCCCGGACATGGAGATAATGAAGATGAAGTGGTTCGTTATAAACAAACTTATCGCTAAAAAATATTTAAAAAAAAAAGAAACGGCCAAGTTGTGAGCGAACGGAGATACCGTTGTGCGTACAGCCCCCATTAGCCCAACTTGGTCATAACTTTACAGCACAGCGCCCATTAAAACGGTCGGTTTAATCGCGTTATCGTTACACAAAACACTCCCGTCTCCAACTTACCTTCACATTGAGTCACGATGGGTATAATCCAGGTCTTTTCTGGACACGTTATGGACTTATTACGAAGCCATATCGTGCACAGTTCGCCTGCATTGCTGCCATCTTGTCCTCCTTAGACGAGGGGAAGAGGGGAGAGGAGCTGCCTCTCGGTAACACCACCACCACCATCATCCCAGCCCACATTTTGAAAAACTTCAAATAACTCGTCAACCTACGAAATCACATCTCATTAGCCCCCAGGGTCGTTCGTGCTTCACTGTTCAGTCCACCCTCAAGCCTCGTAGGGCCAAGTAGCCCACCTCTGAGCGGCTCCGCGGCTCTCGGTCCGTCTCCTCCAACATGTCCCTCCTGTCTCTCCTCTCAACTGCGTGCGAACTGTTTGTGGATTCTTTGACGGCATAGGGGCAGACCCGATCAGTCGATTGGGTAGGAGCTGTCGAGCCATACATTTTATAATTATATTTGTTTTAATATATGAACAATTACATTACAGATTACATTTAATACTACTGGTGCAATATCTGACAGCAGAAGTAAGAGATTCCGTATTTTTTTGTTAGGGTAAAAGCATTAAGTCCTCCTTTGCCTTTAAGTAAAGAGTCAACGAACGTGTCAACAATAGAGAGACTGGAAATCGAGGCTACATTATGAGTGAAGAGGGCAAATTTGAAAATATAAGGAAATTCATTATTCATCAATGCAGTGCTTTGGATTGCTAATGTAGTTAAACTATTTGAACATTGTAACATTTACCATTTATTGTGTACATTTATATATTTATATTTAATTATTGCAACACAGAAATACAATATAAACACATAGAAATGCAATAAAGCTTTAAACACAGATGTATATATTTGAAAAACAAAGAAGGGCAATCGTGACACTGCACAGTGACACAGGTGATTGTTGTTATTTTCTCATCAGCAAAGATGGTAGCCTATAGTAAGCAGCTTTGAATTAAGTAAGCAAATACACTTTGACTAGCCCCCGACAGTCTGGTGGCACCCAGCTGACAAAAAGCCACCCATAATCCCCCAATGTCTGAGAAGACCAACAGAGACCAGCAGTAACATAATCTGTCTGCAGACAACTGTTGATGCATGATACTATTCCAACTACATTGACTATAGCTCACCCAACTGTCAGAATTCCACTTGCTGTGGTCAGCTTGCATTGGGAACTGGTGGATTCACGTGAGCCCAGCCATTTATAGCATAGTCAAGAGGAAGGCCCAACCTATGCACCATCATGGTAACCTAGACCAGTATTGGTGATCTCAGACAAGGCAAAGATCATTATCTGAACTACCTACCTGATAGGCCTAACTGACTAACTTATGTTGCATTACATTACAGTCGTTTAGCAGGCACTTTTGGTCAAAGCGACATACAATAATGTGTTCATGTGTACTAAGGTCATAAGTGCATTTCCTTCCTAAGATTTCCTTAACATATTCATAAGATGCTAAGATATCTCAAAGACTCGCCATTCACGTCAGATTCGTGTCTCACAAAGTCTGCACCAAACTATCTTTTGGAGTTGTTGTTGGAGATGTCTCCTCTTATTATTTGAGGATATATTATCATTATCATATACATTGTCACCGTGGTGTCGTCCCCCAATGGGTCAGTCAGGCTCCTTTCAGCATCCTCCCAATTGATTTTATTTTATGCAGATGACACCAGACTCAATAAACCCAATAAAGGAGACTATGGAGTTTTAGCAGCATGTCCATGCTTACTAACAGCAGTGTTAGTAGTAAGATAAACTCCCACGTTCGTGGTCTGTTGCTTTGGTCTTAATAACGTAAGCATAAACGCAAATCATGGCGGAAACCGGTAGCATATACACGTGTCTCCCTCTGCTGACAGATACAGAGTAAAGTAAGCACATGTAGAGAAAATAGTGAGAATTCAATTGAATACACTGCTATAAATGAATTCCTAAAGAGTATAGTGAGTCCTATTTCTAGATAACCATGCTATTTATATTTATATGGGAAGTAGTTAAGTCTATGGGAGAACTCTAAACATCAAACATATACATATAAATAACAATAACATATAAATAACAATTGCGAAGCATGGCACTACTTTGTATTTGTATTTTCACTCCGAATGTGTGAATGTGTGTTTATATATTTTGTCATACATATATATATATTTATATATTTATATATATACATTTATATTTATATATTTATCTATTTATATATATATATATATATATATATAGTTATATATTTATAGATATATATATTTATATTTATATATTTATATATATATATATATATATATAGTTATATATAGTTATATATATATAGTTATATATTTATAGATATATATATTTATATATATACATTTATATTTATATATTTATATATATATATAGTTATATATTTATAGATATAGATATTTATATTTATATATTTATTTATTATTATTTATATATTTTGTCATATATCTATATGTATATATTTATATATTTTGTAATATATAAATATGTATATGCATATGTAATATTATTCATTTATTATTATTAATTATTTGTAATATATAAATAATAATAATTATATATATATATATAAATATATCCGTCCTAGCGTCAGCACATATATGGTCAGCGGAAGTAGAATGCGGACCACGACGCCATTTTGAGAGGGCGACCAACCAGGCGCTTCTCGTCTCTGCGGACCCACCGTCGTGTGAGCTATGCTCCAGTTTTAAACCTCTATAAAAGCCTCTCGCATGTTGGTGTCGCACCAGTCGCCGTTACATTAGACCGCAGACTCCTCCGCCGCCATGTCCGCCGAAGGAGCCGCCGACCAGGTATGTGATATACATATATTAACACGTTCAGTCCCTTTTACTGTTGATCCAACTCTTAAGGGCTAAGCATGAACTAGCTTTAGCTCTTGTGCTAACTAGCTTTAGCTCTTGTGCTAAATAGCTTGCACCGCAGTCAACGAGGCCTCCTCCATACATCCATGGATTGCGTTGTAAGCGAACAATACACCATGTTCGGCTGTTGGTAAACGCTTAACCACTTACTCATCGTTGTTAACGTTCATCATAACAGTCACACGTTGATCTACGTGGTTTGTTATCATCGATCATAAGCTAATAATATAACTGTTTATATTCAACGCCATGATCTCTTAAAAACGATGACTGGGTCCACCCATGGCGGTGTGGCTCTCTAACCATATCGTCGAAGTGTAAACCAATAACTGGATAAGCTCCATGTAACCAATGACTTCTCTCTGTAACGTTTGACAACGGTGTTTAAAAGTGTCAGTCAAGTATGTAAAGTCGAGCACATCGAAAAAGCCACTCGACGTCTTGTTTCCATGGCCATTTTCGTATATAGCCATTGATCTGTCGTAGTTATGTCGTATTTAATGTCGTATATTTGTTTTTAATTCTTACATGTACATGGTTTCAAATGCAGTTTGGGCCTTGGACAACTTCACACGGCAGACCCGTGAAGTATTGTCATATGTGCTCAAAGCAGCATGAGGAGATTCACACATAGCACACATAACATCAGGCATCTCCCCTGTTGTAGTTGTAGTGGGTGGTGGTGGTAGTAGTCATAACTAAGATTTTTTCTAGCGTGAGTATTTGGGCCACACACCGAGGCATGACCAGCAGGAGCCCGGGTTATGGTAACCCCCATGGGATCATGGGACTTGCTTGTCCCTAGTCTGATGCCAACAAAAAAAGATAACCTGTTTTTGCATTGTCTCTTGCAGGGTGCAGGAGAGTATGTTCCAGAGAAGGTGAAAAAGGCAGAGAAGAAGTTGGAAGAAAACCCATATGACCTTGACGCATGGAGCATTCTGATTCGAGAAGCACAGGTTTAGTGACACAGGGTTGCACCCCCGGGGTTTACTATATTGGGGGTGGGAGGACGGGATGGGGGGAAAAGAGGGTCTTTTTAAATTGTCATGGTGTTAAAAGTGTTTTATGTTGCGTCTCTACATCCACTTGAAAGTGATTGGGTAAGTATTGCCTAGTGCAACAGTAAATGTATTTTCCTTCTGTAGAACCAACCCATAGATAAAGCCAGGAAGACATATGAGCGACTGGTCACCCAGTTCCCCAGTTCTGGCAGATTCTGGAAGCTCTTCATTGAAGCAGAGGTTAATTCACTTTATTTTTTTTACAACTGTGTGAATGGCTGGGTATTCCAACACGATCAACAATGCGACTTTCACACCAAAAGTTTTTCAAGCCACAATTCTTAACTTGATATACCATGTTATTGTTGACATAGGTCAGTAATTTATTCAGCTAATTTACTGGTAAACTAACTAGCGGTGATGTGTTCTTATGGTGAATATAAAGATTACAATTAATTTAAGGATTGTGGCTTTAAAAAATTTAGAGGAGAGGCTCCAACATTTTCTTTTTCGGAAAATACTGCTTATGTTGCCATAATTCAAATATAGTAATATATTATGCGCCGTTTTCAAATGGGGTAAAGTGCATTTGTTGCATGTTTGATCTGCAACGGTATTAAAAATAATTTTAATGGTATTGGAGTGCATTAGCCTTTTTATTCACTTGTCGTGTCAATTCATTGCCTCCTGTGTCATTTCTTTGGAGTCATTTTTGTTTTAAACAAATATGCTATAAAAAGGCAGGTGTGGTTGTGTGAGAAACATGTTATTCCCGCCCCTTGAGTAATCTTCCTTTAGCTACTGACTCGTTAACCTCCCTACAGCCTTCTCCAATACGTTGATCAGCTCCGCCTTAAATATTGACCTCATTTACTCCTGCATGTACAGCAGTTTTACTACAAGTCTCATTTTGTGGGGTTTGTTAGATGAAATATACTTTTTAGTCTTATCAAGAGACAAATAACAAGCCCTACCGTTTTTTATTTTCTAAAATGGTGCAATCAATTGCCATTTTACTATTGGCTGGTATTTTCTATCTGGAACCTTCCTAGTTTTCTCAGGAGAGTATCTAGAACATCAGTGGGGTTCAGTTTAAGTACAACTGTGCCGTAACCAAGCCCTGATCCTGGTTTATGCATAGGCTGCCCAAACACATCCCCCATTTAAAACTTAATGTTAACCTCCTGTAGTGACCTAAAATAAGACTTAATGTCACTAGGAGTTGTAGAACTTGTATTTTGGTAAGTATGTACGGCCACATGAGTATCGTGCCCCTTCTTTACCCAATGCAAATTAAGAGAAGTGTTACAATTTTATTTGGCCCCATACATTGGTTTATATTACTCATAATCTCATCCAAGGCACAGAATATAAGGCATAAACCCAACTCATTTGGATAGGCCACAAAGGATAGATTTGTACCCCTCCTAGTATTTATACCCATATATTTAGCATGTCGATGTATTTGTTCTGTTGCTTTGGGTTAAATTGTAGGTTTAATACCACATGCATTGGGCATGTTTGTGTAGTTGGTCTACCTAAACCTCAAAGAACAAGCTTATTTCAACATGCAAAGTAATTGTACACCATTCTTGCCAATTTAAGATATATGGTGAAGTGGACTCATTGAGGCTTAATCAGGTATTATACATGGTCTGTTTTGATAGTTTCTGTCTGCTTTCTCCTCCTTTACGTCATTAACGCCTTATGTTCATGCAATTCATTTTCTTGTGCCATTCCACAATGAAGTGGTTGAACTTCTGCCATTACTAAGGGAAAGTCCAACAATTTTTTTCGTCCTGGTGGTCTTCCACAGCTTGCACCGCAGTACTATTTTTAGACCAATGGCCCTTTATAAATAATGGTGTCTGTGTGTGTTCTAAGGTGAATCTATTTTTAGCTATTTCAGAGCAGCTGTCTGTATTTGTGGGGCCATTTTGAGTATTGCAGGACATTCACAACAGTTGATTTGTAGAAAATTAGAAACGGATAGCTTTTCTTTCTTTTTCCCCTCAATTGCTTTCTCCGTTTGGGTGGTTGTCGTCTCTTACTACACTCGTTCTTTCTGTTGTGGCTTGGGTTTTTATTTTAACCCAGGTTATTTTCCAGTGCCACACCCTCGTGGCATGGGCTTCTGCAAGGCGCTTTAGTGCTACCACGTCGAGAGGATGATTTAAGAACATACAATGTAATAAAACCTGAAAAGAAAAATCACAATAGAAAATGTGCATTGTGAGTTATTGCATCTTTGTCTTTATTTTTATTAAGTGGTACAACTATAGTGGCTGATTTTCATTGATTTGACACACAAATTAATTTGACATACATTTTTCTCTCCTGGTCTATCCTTGCTGTTTGGTGGCAGTGATTTCACCTAGATGAGCTGCTCTGAGATAGATGGGCCCTGTACAGGCGCATGACAAACTGGGTCACATTTTGTCATTTCCAAGTTGACGCTAGCATCCCCAACCCACACAAAAGCAGGTGCAATGTGTGTTCCCCACTATGATACATTTGGTCATTATTTCATTTGACTTTTTATCATACCGGGGGAGAACAAGAATTGTTGTAACCTGTGAATGTTATACCCACAGCATCCTAGATAACTTGCTTTCCAGCTATAATATATCACCCTAATTCCCTGTATGACAGGGTTGTCATGGTCAGAATGACTAATGGATCCACGGGACGGTTATGGATGATTTAATCAAATGCAGTCTTCAGACATTCAGATATAGCTGGCCTATTTCTAATACACCACTTGAGATGGTATCCATTTCACTTCGTGAATGGCAGTCTAGATTAATGTGGATAGGCTTGGCTGTGCTGTTATGGGCCCTTCCCCCTAATAAGCCATAACATTTGTCTATCAAATTCCCCTGTTGGCTGCTTACATGCATGCATGCACCATGCAAAGTCTTATGTTCTTAACTTGACATTTGTGTTATATTGCCTTGCCGTCGTCACTTCTAACGACTAATATCTGTCAGCTGACAAGCCATTAACATTTGTTATTTGAAGCCCATTTGGTTTGACTGTAGCTTCCAGGTGTTTAGTGTCTCGTTGGCAGATTTTGGCACATGGTGGTAGTCGAGCTTGAGGGGTTCCTGGAATGGCTCTGGCGAACACGTTCTTGTGTGGACTGCAGTAGACTCTTGTTTTCATGCTCTTGAGCAGGTCAGATGGTGTTTGACTGGTTCAAGGCTTGCATGTTGTTCTGGGTTAAACCACATAGCAGTTATCTGAATTAGGGGCTGACATTGGGTTTGTATATGCACCGTTTTGCCTTCTAAGATCAGTCTTTATTTTCTTTCCCCGTTCTGTGTTTTTCAACAGGGTGTTCTTTTATTATATTGTTTTGTAAGCTGGGGTTTGTGGGAAATGTTGGCAATAACATACAAATATATAATAAACCCCATTAACTGGAAATTGTAGCTTGTCATTCTTGTGTGAACTTCACTTTGTTGATCTTGGAGGGATGGATTGTGTGTGTGTGTGTGTGTGTGGTTGCATGTGTGTACATTATGGTACATGGACTTCTGGAGAGGCCTGCTGAATTAACGTTACATCTACACTCTTATTCACAGATCAAGGCAAAAAACTATGACAAGGTAGAAAAGGTAAGTGTCGACCCATTGTCCCGTGGGACCTCGGTGGTCTTGATGATAACCATTTGTTCTATCTTCGAATACTGCATCCGTCAAATCCATCTTTTATATACAAATCCACCACGCACGTACACAAATGATTCAACTTAAGTCAAATTATTTTGTTTTGATTATATTAGTTGCTGTATAAATAACCTATACTCTAATCAGGTTATCCATTGGATCATGCAATATTGAGAATATTGTGTTTTGACTCTAATGCAGTCTGTTGTATGCCTGCAAATTTAAGGAAAATGAAGCTCATTGTGGTTTACTCATTGTGGTTTACTTACTTTTTTTGTTGTTGATCTGATCCACTTATGGCAACACCATATTTTTGATTTGGAATTGATTTAGGATTTTTTTTTTTATAGATTAGTAGGCCTACTTCTACACACAAGGAAGCGATCACCATCATTCTAAATAGATATTCTGAATTTAGCATCATTAAGCGTCTTGGTTGGTAATGAAATGCATTTTCGTTGATTAAAAAAACAAAACGAAAAACATGTCCTCAGATATTTGTTTGGTATCATTTTAAAACTGAAGGATTTGACTTTATTTTCAGACTTGAATGCCAGTCTTTGATTAAATCAAGATGGATATGGTCATTTTTTTTTCTCTTCTAAAAAATGATGTTAAATTGTCATTTTCTAATGACAATGAAATCTGTAACTCTCCATGAATTACTCTGATAATGGGTGGTGGAGAATCTATGAACTAAGTAGTGTTTTTCCTTGAGGTTTCAGTTCATCTTGCTGCATCATGAACAAAGGAGATTTTATTTAGTTGCTGCTGAATTGTATACTCCGTGTCACGTGAAGTAAAACCACACACGGCTATTTTGTTAGTAAATGTTTTGTACGTGTTCTGTTTCTCCGCTCTCCAGCTGTTTCAGAGATGTCTCATGAAGGTCCTGCACATCGACCTATGGAAATGCTATTTGGCGTATGTACGGGAAACAAAAGGAAAGCTGCCCAGCTACAAGTGAGGCTCCCCACTGCTGCTCCATGAAATAGTGTAGGACAGAAGTGTACTCTTTCGTTGTCTTCCATCATATCTAGAACATGGTGTTCTTTGTTTGTGGTTTTCTTCAGGGAGAAGATGGCCCAAGCGTATGATTTTGCCCTAGATAAAATTGGAATGGAAATCATGTCCTACCAGGTAAGTTTTTCTTGCCAAGCATTATTACCTACTAGTACACATTGCACATGCAGGGGGCGGGGGGGTTGAATCCCAGCCTAAAGATTCCGGGTTTGAATCCATGAGCGAGATGACTCATCTGTACCTGCTCATTAATGGCATACATACATACATGCATGTATTGTAGTGTAGCCAACCTTTGAATACAATGCCTCTACTAAATGGTAAACAATGTTCCTCTCTTCCAGATCTGGGTAGACTACATCAACTTCCTCAAAGGAGTGTAAGTACTGTACATTCAGAGTAAACGCCTTCCGTGTAATCTCTCATGCAGCAGGACGTATGTCATTGATTTGGCCCGTTGAGAACGTTGGTTGTTCGTGTGTTTTATACAGTGAGGCGGTGGGGTCGTATGCGGAGAACCAGCGCATCACAGCGGTGCGCAGAGTCTACCAGAGGGGCTGCGTCAATCCCATGATCAACATCGAGCAGCTCTGGAGAGATTACAGCAAATATGAGGAGGTGAGACACACACACACACACACACACACACACACAGGGACGGATACACACAGGGACACTCACACATGGGCAAAGTCGTTCCTCGGCAGGGTTAAATGTGGTCCAAATGTCGGCGACCTCTGACCTCTGTGCTTTCCAAACAGGGGATCAACATCCACCTGGCCAAGAAGATGATTGAGGATCGTAGCCGAGACTACATGAACGCCAGGAGGGTGGCGAAGGTGAGGGGCAGCGGTTTGGACTCAAAACGCAACTGATGATGTGCGGGGAACGCGGCTACAGCCGTGACCACTGACGATTGAACCGCTGACGTCTGCGTGTCCTCCAGGAGTACGAGACGGTGATGAAGGGGCTGGACAGGAACGCTCCCTCGGTGCCTCCCCAGAACTCCCCCCAGGAAGCCCAGCAGGTGGAGATGTGGAAGAAGTACATCCAGTGGGAGAAAAGCAACCCGCTGCGCACAGAAGACCAGACTCTCATCACAAAGAGAGGTGATTAGCCCGTTACCACCACTTTCTCCTGGGGAGCCTTTAGTTGATGTTTTGATGAAGGGGGGGGGGGGGGGTGTAGTGTCAACAAAGCCTTTGGGGTCTGTATCATTGAGCAAGCTGCCCAACCCCCTCCTGCTCTTAAATGAAAAAAAATCACTGGGTTGTATAAAAGTCTGCTAAATGACAAATTAGTGTAAATAAAAAGAAAACATCAGAATAATACATTTGTCTGATTTGATGACATTTACATTTAGGACATTTGGCAGACGCTTTTATCCAAAGTGACATACATTTGAGTACATTTGGTTGAAGTAGACAATAGCATAACACTGAGGTACGCAAAAAAAAATAGAGCAGTTCACAAGCATTCATATTAACAAGATGAGTAACACAATTTGGTACTGCCAGGTCACCTGCTTAAGTAGCTGTGATAAGAGCGTGTTATCAACATTGAGGATATACACTTGCTAGAATATACAACATGCTAAGAGCTATTAATGTCAGGACTTAAGCAAGTTAGGGGTTCACAAAGGAGAAGGAGGATTCAAGGAGAGTCCAGGTGGACTGAACAGGTGGGTCTTGAGTCTCTTGCGGAAGCTGGCGAGGGACTCTGCCGTCCTGACATGAGACGGGAGTTCATTCCACCACTGTGGAGCCAGAGCCGTGAAGAGCTGGGTCTTGGAAGAGCGATGCTTGGTTGTTTTCAGTGAAGGTCGAACAAGTTGCCTGGCAGAAGTTGAGCGGAGCACTCTGGCTGGGATGTAGGGCTTGACCAACGTTTGGAGGTAGGTTTGGGCAGTTCCATTGACTGCCCTGAAGGTCAGTACCAGAGTCTTGAAGTTGATGCGAGCATTTACCGGAAGCCAGTGGAGATCGCGGAAGAGAGGGGTCACGTGGGAGAATTTTGGTAGGTTGAATACCAGGCGTGCTGCTGCGTTCTGGATGCGTTGGAGGGGCTTGGTTGCAGAGGCGGAGTCCCGCCAGGAGAGTTGCAGTAGTCGAGGCGGGTGATGACGAGCGCTTGGACCAGGATCTGCGCCGCTTCACGTGTGAGGAAGGGCCGGATCCTGCGGATGTTGTAGAGGGCAATTCTGCAAGATCGGGCCACCGCGGTGACGTTGGCATTGCCTTAGCACCACACCACACCAAGGTCTCTTGTTGTGGTTGAGGGGGAGACTTGGGTGTTCTCGATGGTGACCAGTAGGTCCATCTAGAGGCAGAAGAGTTGATTTTTGTACGGTAGAAGGCAGATTTAGCAGCTGATACCGTGGAGGTGAAGCCAGAGAGATGACCAGTGGCTGGGGTGGTTATTGTTTATTATATTTGTATATTATAAAAGGCTAACATACTGCCATTCCACATGAGGGCATTACAATGGTCAGTCTTGGTCGCACGAGGTCCTCTGAGCATGTGCTCCGGTTCCTCCCATGCAGTGATGTTTGCCTACGAGCAGTGTCTGCTGGTCCTGGGCCACCACCCGGACATCTGGTACGAGGCCGCGCAGTACCTGGAGCAGTCCAGCAAGCTGCTGGCTGAGAAAGGGGTAAGAGACGAATACAAACCTCAAACCTGTCAATGCAAACCCCTGTAGCCCCCCCCCCCTCCTCTCACCAGTTGACCCTCTCCTCTCGGCCGTCGCCTCTGTAGGACATGAACAACGCCAAGCTGTTCAGCGACGAGGCGGCCAACATCTACGAGCGTGCCATCGGGACCCTGCTGAAGAAGAACATGCTGCTCTACTTCTCCTTCGCCGACTACGAGGAGGTGTGTGGGGGTCAAGGCAAAGCCGTCGGAAGCCCGACCGATACACCAATACACCACCGCTGTGTTCCAGGCTGTATGTTGTATGTTTGCTTATACCGGTACGTTCTGCCCCCCCCCCCCCCCCCCCCCCCCCGTCCAAAGAGTCGCATGAAGCACGAGAAGGTCCACAGCATCTACAACCGCCTACTGGGCATCGAAGACATCGACCCTACGCTGGTCTACATCCAGTACATGAAGTTCGCCAGGCGGGCGGAGGGCATCAAGATGGGCCGCACCATCTTCAAGAAGGCTCGGGAGGACCTCCGCACGCGCCACCACGTCTACGTGACGGCGGCGCTGATGGAGTACTACTGTAGCAAGGTGAAGAGAAGCGCCGGCGCTCCAGAAGAAGGTTTCCTCGCCCCACGGAGCTATTTAAAAAAACAACAACAAAACAACCTCTTGCAGCTGCTCGGGCGGTGTGTGTGTGTGTTGAGTGTTTTCCTTTGTCTCCCTTTCATTAAAGGACAAATCTGTGGCCTTCAAGATATTTGAACTGGGTCTGAAGAAATACGCCGACATCCCGGAGTACATTCTGGCGTACATAGATTACCTCTCGCATCTCAATGGTACGCTTTACGCCGTCCACCATTGGATTCTATTGTAGACGGAGGGACACGCCCTGTTTTGTATATAAATGGTGTTCTGTGTGTCCTTTTCCTCCCAGAGGATAACAACACCCGAGTGCTGTTTGAACGAGTGCTCACCTCGGGGAGCATGTCGCCTGATAAATCGGGGTACGATTCTCTTTTTCACAAATATACAGAACTAAATCCATGGTCCCATACTCGCACTTTAAAAATGCTTTTTTTTTTTTTGCACAATTCACCATATGTTTATAATCATCCAATCAGTCACTCCATTGTTCTTTTCATTGTGTGGTTATATTATAGTGTTTATAGTATAAAATATAGTACATAGTATTGTATATAGGATTATTTATAGTATTGTTGTAGGAAATTGATACTGCAGGAGGGAATGGGGAGTAAGCATCTTGAATCCGTGTGACTACGGCACAGTGATCCTTAGCGTTGGCTCTTGGTTGACCCCCTCCACCTCTTCCAGTGAGATCTGGGCTCGCTTCCTGGCCTTCGAGAGCAACATCGGAGACCTGGCCAGTATTCTGAAGGTGGAGCGGCGGCGCTTCACGGCCTTCAAGGACGAGTACGAGGGCAAGGAGACGGCCCTGCTGGTCGACCGCTACAAGTTCATGGACCTGTACCCTTGCTCCGGCAGTGAACTCAAAGCCCTGGGATACAAGGTGTGCAGGGAGGGGCCCGGTTTGCCGCCTCCGGGGAGATTCCCCTCAAAAGTCGTTACACCAGAGGTCTTTTTTGTTGTTTTGTTTTTATCTATATCTTTTTTGTCTATTGTGGGCTTTCCCGTAGGATGTGTCGCGGGCTAAATACGCCGCCATGCTTACGGAGGTGGTGACGACGCCCTCCACGCCCGCGCAGAAGGACGATGCGGACCGCAAACCCGAGTACCCCAAGCCAGACACCAACCAGATGATCCCGTTCCAGCCCCGGCACCTCACGCGTACGTAGCCCTGTGGGACCCCCTTTGAGCCGTTCATGTCGCGGTTGACATGTCGGTGGAGATCTTGTTTCGGTTGACTCTTGACGCTAATCGGGTAACATGTCCACGATCAGTGGTTAGCACGACATTAGCCTTCAGGTTCAGACAACATTATTAGTCCCAAGGAGGGGAATTAATTTGCAGCTCTCCAGTCCTCACACACATCTCAATAACGCCCACAGACAAGATACGTATATGTCAAAGGCAACCATACAGCCATAAATCAATGAGCATTCGCAGTAGATAGAATACAACCTTTGGTTATAGATCATGTCAATCAATACATAAATAAATATCCCAGTGTAACTCAATGTGTAAATCAATAATGTTACAGCCATTTCAAATGACTACTTTCTGCATTCGAGAGGTTGTTTTTTGTTACCGAACAAATGTCGCCCAATCATCTCGGGGCTCCACAAAAGGAGCGCCCCCTTTTTTTATTGGATTCAAACAGAAGAAACCAAGTGTGTGATTTTGAACCCTCTGGTTTCCATCCTTCTCCTCCTCAGCCCCCGGGCTGCACCCTGTCCCCGGGGGAGTGTTCCCCGTGCCTCCAGCTGCCGTGCTCCTCATGAAGCTCCTCCCCCCGCCCAGCTGCTTCTCCGTGAGTACACAAAGCGGTCTTAAGCTCGGCCTCTGACCGCCTGTGGCAACCGTGGAGTCACTGTAACCGCGTGGCTGACGTGTCTCTGGTTGTGTGTTATCCTGCAGGGTCCCTTCGTTCAAGTGGATGAAGTCATGGAGATCTTCAGGAGATGCACGCTTCCCGACAGTAAGTTATCCTCTTTCGATTGCCTCTTTTTCTTTTCGAAAACAATCGAGGTCACGTGGCTCACGTGTGTCCTCTTCCTTCACCCTCAGCGGTGGACGCGGCGGTGGAGCTGATCACCGGCCGGCTGCCGGACGCCGTGGGCGGCGAGGGCAACGGGGCCATGGAGAACCACACGGGCGGCGGGGGCAAGACGGCGAAGAGGCCCCACCCGGACTCGGACGAGGAGGAGGACAAGGGCGCCGTTGCCCCGCCCGCACACGACGTCTACCGCGCTCGGCAGCAGAAGAGGATTCGATAAAACGCCAAATGAAATTAAACTGATGTCCCTCCCCCCCCCCCCACCCACCCACTGGACAGACTGTGGACTCTGGCCCCCCCCCCCCCCCCAGCTTGCGGCCCCAGTGGGAGAACATCCACGTCCTGCTTCACTTTACAGTCTGTTGTTGTACAGCCATGAAGACGTGCTCACACACACACACCACCACACACACACACACACACCACACACACGCGTGTGTTTTTGTTGCGTTGTTTCTTTTAACAGTTTTTATATTTGAAAACATGACCATATACTGTACAAAGCTTTTAATTCAATGGCATTTGTTTAGTTTTTCACACACTACTGTTTTCTGACTTGTGATGTTCCGGTGAAGACAAATTGGAATTGTTTAGTTTCTTTTCTTTACTTTTATTTTTTAAAGGTAAATTTCCTCCCATTAAAAAGTGGAAAATCAAACGAGGTTCGTTGTGTCTTTTATTGCACAATATCACGATTTATTAGAAGTGTGTGATTTATGAGTAGGACCACAAGGCTGCAGTATTTGTGCAGACGAAGGGTACCAGTTCAGAGTATTATAGTTGTACAGGTATCTCAAAAAGCTTGTATTGTACACTAAACAAAGGCTTCCTCAATACTTCAATCGGATAGGTATGCTTCTGTACAGATTGAAGAACATTGATTCAACACAAAAGTATGTTGACACATTGTGTCAGTCATAGACTATCTTCTGCTCACTATGAACAATACATGGCTAGGCACTGGTAATGGTATTCCTACTGGGCATGAATGAACGTAACGCTCAAAGGAAATATGTGTAAACCGACGTGAGCTGAACACGCATCTATTGTTAACTCCAGAAAGAGAAGCTGACCTTGGACTAATAGATTGAGAAACTGAGGGATTTGCTCTGAAATTGTTAAACTGGATGTAAGGTATATATATCTATATATCGATATATCTATCTATCATATCTATATAGATAGAGATCTATATATCTAGATATATCTATAGATAGATATATATTTATCTATCTATAGATATCTATAGATAGATATAGAGATATATATCTATCTATAGATATCTATCTAGATATCTAGATATCTCTATAGATATCTATAGATATCTCTATCTATAGATAGATCTATAGATAGAGATATCTATAGATATCTATAGATAGAGATATCTATAGATAGAGATATCTATAGATATCTATAGATAGAGATATCTCTCTATAGATCTATCTATAGATATCTATAGATATCTCTATCTATAGATAGATAGATCTATAGATAGAGATATCTCTCTATAGATCTATCTAGATATCTCTATCTATAGATATCTCTATCTATAGATCTATCTATAGATAGAGATATCTATAGATAGAGATATCTATAGATAGATCTATAGAGAGATATCTCTATCTATAGATCTATCTATAGATATCGATATCTATAGATATCTCTATCTATAGATCTATCTATAGATAGATATCTCTCTATAGATCTATCTATAGATATCTCTATCTATAGATATCTCTATCTATAGATATCTCTCTATAGATCTCTCTCTATCGATATCTCTATCTATATCTCTCTATCTATAGATATCTCTATCTATAGATATCTCTCTATAGATATCGATAGATAGATCGCAACTGATGAAGATCTCGATCGATCGATATATCGATCGATATATCTATCGATAGATAGAGATATCTATCTCTATATATATCTATCTATATATCTATCTATACGGGATGTATGATGAGTTCTCTTTATTCCTGATGCTTTTGTCGTGGCATGGGCCGTACCCTCGGTTTGTGGCGCAATTGCTGTTGCGCAACTACGACATTCACCAACCGAGAATTAGCCGATCGCACAGACCTTCCATTTCACGACTTGCTGAAATAATGTGTCAAAATTGCCTCTCCACCTGAAGACATGTTTGATTAAATAAAGCCATTTCATATGGTTACAAAAAAAACCCTCAAATCATCCTCAACCACATATCTTTACACCATCTTCACATTTACACTTGTTTTTCTCCTCCCTCCATACATACATGAGTGTGTATACAACAATTCAATAAATAAATTAGTGTCTTATTATAGAAAAGGATCATAAGTCCGCGGTGGCCAGGCGACTTCCAAAGTACTGGACGAAGATCTGGGGGTGGCCTTTGTAGAACTGCCCCAGCAGCCTCCTCTTCTCCTTGGTGGAGAGCTCAGAGTTCTGGTGGATGCTCTGCAGGAGGGAGCGCAGTTCGTTCTGAGTGGACCGCTGGGCGTTCTCCGCACAGTCTCTTCCCGTGACTCGTCTGCAGTAGGTGGGGCCTGAGTGAGAAACAAAAAACTGATGAGAAATGAACTACGTTTGTGGAACCAATTCTTCAGTGTTTCAATCGGCATGACGTGAAATCTGATGTTTTCCGAGGGACTGACCTGTAATGAGGTCATCTGGATCTTTCCCCCTCACGATATTCAGCAGCCGGTCGCTGACCAACCTGTGCAAAGACACAGGGATCTGGCGGAGAAAAGAAAGCGATGAAGTTAACAAATAGCTCTGATTCGAGGCCACCATCAAACAAGCCATATTCCATTTTAATCCCCTGATAGATCTGGCAAACATGGCATTTAACCATTCGCTGCATCCACAGTCATAAAGTGGTTGTCAGTAAACCAAACAAACATACATACATTTTTGCATTGATTCAAAACCCTTACTTTGAAGAGATCACAGTGGTATTCCACCATGAACAGGACCATGAGGTCCAATTTCCCTTTGGCCAGTCTTCTGCTGTAGATGATGGCCCCGGCAAAAGACCTCTTCACCGCCATTCTGTTCTCCACCTGTTGTGCGACACGCACTAGGGTTAGCAAAGCCGGTGTGTGCGCGCGCCGGCACACACACACACACACACACACACACACACACACACACACACACACACACACACACACACACACACACACACACACACACACACACACACACACACACACACACACACACACACACACACACACACACACACACACACACACACACACACACACACACACACACACACACACACACACACGTTTGTGATAGCGGCTCACCTCTTTGTGGAGCTTGACCTCCTCTGGTTTGGATGCCACAGCCATGAACCTCAGTAGCCTGCGAAGCTCCTCCCTGCTGCGAGAGTCCTGCATCTTCAGACACAGCTGCAGCGCCTCCACTGCCTGCTCCTTCTTTCCGTTCACTACGCGCGCACACACACACACACACACACACACACACACACACACACACAATACACACCAGGATGAATACACTAGGGGGGGGGCAAAAGTTGCACAGCGAGTGTGTGTGTGTATTTGATTGAAGCAGATGGGTTTTTTTTATATATGCAAAGTGACTACAGGGGAGGCTGTGGACATGGGGGGGTTTCAAGCCGGTATGTTCTTATTACCCAGGAGCTCCGAGATGCCCGAGTGGATATCGAAGACGTGGTTGCTAAGCAGAGGCGGATGCTGCGTCTGCCCGTAGTGCTTGTCCAGCAGCCCGTAGAGGAGCCTCTTGCTCTGGGGCTGGTCCTCAGAGCAGGAGGCCAGGCCTCGGCTGACCTCCACCACCAGGCTGTCGGGCAGGAACTCCAGGCAGTCCACGGCGGCTCTCAGCCACTCGTCTGCCCTGCAACGGGGGGAAGGAGAGAAGAAGATGAAACCGAGATAACAGCGATAAACCGCTAGGAAGAGAGAGTCAATGGTAGACAGCTACAGAGAGACAGTCAGTGATATACAGTCAGGGATGTACAGTCAGGGGACACAAGCAGGGATAGCGAAGTTAGGGATATATGGTTAGGGATAGACAGTTAGGATATACTGTACAGTCAGGGAGATCCAGTTAGGGTTAGACAGTAGACATAAACAGGGACAATCAAGGAGAGACAGTTAGGGATGGCCATAAATAGCATGTTTCTTCATTAGGCTTAAGGGCCTATAATTTGAGATACAGGAATAAATCAATTAAAAAAAAACATTCCTTTATAAATAAAGGAATGGAACATGTCTTAGTACTATGTTTTGCTCTGAACTGTCTGTGTATTGTGCGATTGGGCAAGCTCTCTGTTTGGCTTGTAATACTCTACTCCACTCCATATCTGCACAGCTCGCCTGACCAGACTATAGGCCAGACACGTATCACACGCCTGGCCATTGTGTAACACTGTTTTGAGGAGGAGGGTAAGTCTGGTGGTCAGACTGTATGCCCAGCTTGCGTTTGGTTTTGTGCACGTACATATGTGTGCACACGCTGCCCTTTCTCTGTTATCTGCCTGTGTGCCCTGGACCCTTCCCAGGAAAGAAGGTGTGTCATGTCAAGTCTTTTCTTTCGTACTTTGTCAAATGGGCAAAATACCGCACATTGTTCTCTCACACACTGCTCTGTTCTCGTCAATTGGTCGGTGACAGCTCAACATTCCCTCGTATACGTTTCTCTGGAAGAGAACCCATCGGCCCGGTTAAACATGAATGACCGAGCGAGACTCACTGTGCTTCACTGAAGGCCTTGAGGACCTCTCGGTCCAGGTAGCTGGAGGTGGACAGGAGGTCCGGGTCGCTGTCCATGCTGTGCAGGGCGGGCCGGGGGATCTCCTTGCCCTCGAGCAGGCTCTCCAGCAGGGGGAGCTCCACCAGCTGCAGCAGCCTGAACACAGACTGCTGGCGCCACACCTGCTCCACCACTGAGGACCAGAGACAGAGAGAGAGAGAGAGACACGGTTGTTCATGGATCATGTTGTCTCAAAAGTGCTATATGTGTCACACACACACACACACACGCCTTGCCCTCTGGTACTCTTGTCCACGTTGTACTTTGTGCTGTTGTGTATACGTATGAAAAGATTGACAATATATGCTATTGAAAGACATACAAAACCTTCAGAGACGTTAGTATTGTGTGAGTGGTCTGGTTAGAAGAGACTTACGGCTCTGTGAGAGGCCCAGGTTGGTCATTTGAGGGGTGATGGCTGAGTTCAGGTTGAGGCTTCCCAGCATGCTCTCGAGCGTTTTGTCTGTTTTCGTTGGGGTGTTGGTGTAGATCAGCGCCTTGTTCTGCCTAAAGAATCACATAAACACAGCAATCATTTTCATACATTATGAAAAGTGAGGTATTTGCTAAAACTAATCTGTCGACGTCAGGCAGCTGTAATTGTGATCCATCATGAAGGCACCGCTTTGAATCACGCCACTTTGCCGCAACTCAACCAAGGGGATTGTAGGGTTACAAAATAACATCCATCTCATTGTTTTATCGTAAATCATAACGAAACCAAATGTGTTATTATGTAGGACATGGAACTATGGTTGTAGGTTGCCTCATTTCGCAGGACATTTTTGTTCTGCTCAATTGATGAGGCAGAATGGTGACTAACACGGTTAGTGGAGATAATAGAGTTTCCATTGATGATGGAAACACATCTCTGGCCCTCCCTTCAATGACACGCTCCTGATCTTTCCTCTCCCAGACGGAGATCAGAGGCAACAGACAGACCTGTTCCCCGGTATTGTCAGAAAGCTGTCACGCAGGGCCCAACATCACAAGAGGAGAAGGAGCAGAACACGATCCTGAAGAACATCCACACGCACTCAAGCTATTATCTATCAGCCCTTCTCAGGTGTGTGTTCTTCTACATTGTTAACGCCCAGCCATAGGCTTTTTAAAGGGGCTAGAGTTTAAAGAGGCAATGGGTTTAGATGAGTTTAAAGTCATAAATGTCTTAAATGTCATACTAGTGTTGGGACTTTTACATTATTTCTCTGCTTCTGTACTAAACCAGCCTTTATCAGTTGAAAATAAAGAAAATCCAGGCGTCTTTGTGAGGCAAAGCGGCTAGTGATGCCAGCATGAATCAAGCGCTAGCTTGGTAATTCGCGCTTTACTGTAACATGAGCACTCTGGTTAGATGCCAAATCATTTTCGCTGTACTGTACTTGTGCTGTGAAATGACAATACATCTGAATGTAATCTAATCTAATCTAATCGGGTGAATCACCCATGTGCTAGCATGACCTTTAAAGCCCTACCACCAGGCCTTTTGGGGGATTTAGGATGAACTATTTCCTCCCCCGTTTGGAGCGCAGACATACAGCATGAATCATTAACATGAAAATGAATGAACTTGGGATGGGATTACCGTCCATCTTGGGGGCCGTAGCCATCCATGCTGCGGCCCGTCCTGGGGGAAGGGTCGGAGTAGCCCTCCGTAGAGCTGCCGGAGAGAGGGCCGGTGCCGGTGAGCACGGCCTCGCTGGACACCGGGTAGAGGAAGCGGTACAAACTGAAGCTGCTGTCCTCGAAGGTGGCCCGCCGCTTCTCCTTCCCGAACACCCGGGTGCCCACCGCCTCGAACACGCGGGAGTCCATGAGCGCCTGGCACAGCCGCACCGCCTTGAAGCGGGGAACCTCCTGGTCGCCGCAGTAGCGGTTCAGGATGACGTGCGCCAGCACCGCGTCCACGGCCTCCGAGCCCAGGAAGCAGTCGTGGTAGGACTTGAGGTTGTGACGGCGGCGCTTCACCTCCACCTGAGACTGCAGGTTGTTGATGATGCTGCTCCAGATGAAGGTCGCCCGGAACGGCTTCCCGGCAGCCATGGCCTCCGCTGGTGATGGTGATGATGATTTGATTGTGATGATGATGATGATGATGATGATGATTAGACCAGGGATCGAAGAGAGGAAGGTGTTGAAACACAGGAACACAGGTAGAAACAGAAGGACGGAAACAATGAGAAACATTTTGCAGACTATTACGGTATTGGCCTAAACATTGAGTTGTTATGTGTTGACTGCAGGATGCACAGCATGCACCGCCTTAGGGTTAGGGGTTTGATTCCCACTGGAGTCACCCAGTTTTAGGTTAAAAGTGACATTGCGTGCAATAGCTTTGGGTCTTCAGAGTTTGAGTCTTTCAGCTAAAAACAGATTGTAAACACACTTTTATACAGCTCTCCATCAGCTGTTGCTCTATTACCAACAACAATACTAAAATAACATTTTAAAAACTTAGGCTAAAAAGGAACTGCATGTTTGGCTAAATAAAACATATCTACCTAACAAAAGAAGACAACTAAGTTATAGGCTTTGAGAAAGGCCATTTGCCTCTCCCCCCCCCCCTGCAGTCAACAATACTGTTTTGAAGAAACGCATTATGAAACCCACTATTGTGACCACACAGTCTCCGCCACACAGACCCCCGTCACGACTGACATAACAAACTGCTGCTCTGTTATACAATTCATCTCTTCACACTGCAGCGACCCTGACCCCACGCTATTCTCTTTCTCACCATGCTGTGAGTTACGCGGGATGTGTTAAGCGTGCAGACGCAAAGGAAAACACACACACATGCATAATTATTGCATAATTAATGCCTCCATATCAACACACACACACAGGTCCAATGACACAAAGACCCATTCACTAGCCCAGAAAACATTTGTCGAACACCAGCCCACCACCAGCTTATTAAGATTCACCAGATCTAATCAGGTGGCCGTTGTACCGTAGGAAGGTAGTCTATGTCATAGAGTACAGCTAGATCATCAGGAAGGCCAGTCTGGGGTCCGTGAGGATGACAGTTCAATCCATCCATGACCTTTTGTAACACAAAGTGACCCTTTAGACGGGGTCGAGAGCTGGGAACCTGCTGACATTGAATGACATTTAAGTACTGTTTGCATAGTTGCTTCCAGTCCCCTCTCTAAGGCAGTGCTTTATCCCAGAGGACAGACCACATCATCCAGAGGGAATTGACTTGAACACTTAGTCAAGGACAACAGTCTATGTTTGCACACACACACACACACACACACACACACACACACACACACACACACACACACACACACACACACACACACACACACACACACACACACACACACACACACACACACACACACACACACACACACACACACACACACAGAAGTAAATAACCGCAGAGGGACTGCAGAGCCATGCGTATTAAGCGTATCTCCGGGCCTTAATGTCTTCACAATAAAATGTCCGATATGACATCTTACTGCAGTCAAGCCTTGACATTTTAGGTGTCCTGGCTATATAATTGTTGTCAACCTAACCTAAATAGATAACCTGTATTGTAAACCAAATGTAGGAGTATACACGTTAAGTAAGTAGAAGTAAAAATCCTCACCAGCTGTATCGGGATTAAAAAGTCAATTTATAAACAGTCAAATAATTCTGTTGAACTGATATCTTGGAATGAGTTGAATTGTCCTCGATCAGATCTAGTCCTGGCCTGCTAGTTACACTACACCGCTAAACTAATCTGAATTAAACTGTCCTAGAGATTGGCGTACTTTAAAGACCACATACGCAACTATATGACAGCCCAAGTGAATGATACTGATACATAGCCAATAATGAACATCTCATTGACAGCATCGCCAAACGACTTCAATAAAAAATGAGTCTAATTGTAAGACTCCTAAAGTATAGGTTAAAACAAAACAAAACGCAAAGATCCATGCGAAAAGTTAAAAGTTCTGTGAGTATAGCTCACGGTCATCTATGATTAAACACACACACTACGAATCAACTGTGACTGGTTACCTGGTGGTCTGTGCATTCTGTGTTCGATTCCCAGCACCCTAACGTGTCCATTCAATTAGTGTCCCGGGTCCTTATGGTTCCCCCCCTGCTGTCCGCTCCTCTGCACCGGGACCCACCTCACTACGGCGTCACCACCGAAACCGACTCCTCCCATCGCAATGCATTATTCATTCATACCAATGGCCTGGGCTATGCTCATTAATATGATAATGAGCTGCTCGCCTCTCTCTCTCTCTCACACACACACACACACACACACACACACACACACCACACACACACACACACACACACACACACACACACACACACACACACACACACAGATATAATTTAGGACCCAACATTCAAAAGGTGTAGTTTTAGAAAAAGGCATCGAAAATGAAGTTGAACGAGACCCAATCTTCCAACAGAGGCAGCAGACCTTTGCTGGGAGAAAATGTATGTGTTTAGTGTTGACAGACAGGTCAAGGTTTTTCACACTGTGTACAACAAATGCAGAAATGACTAAATAGATCTCTCAGGGTCCTCTAAGAGTCCTCTCTCAGTCCTCTCAGAGTCCTCTCTCAGTCCTCTCTGAGTCCTCTCAGAGTCCTCTAAGAGTCCTCTCTGAGTCCTCTAAGAGTCCTCTCAGAGTCCTCTAAGGGTCCTCTCTGAGTCCTCTAAGAGTCCTCTAAGAGTCCTCTCTGAGTCCTCTCTAAGGGTCCTCTCAGGGTCCTCTCAGAGTCCTCTCAGAGTCCTCTAAGAGTCCTCTCAGAGTCCTCTAAGGGTCCTCTCTGAGTCCTCTAAGAGTCCTCTAAGAGTCCTCTCTGAGTCCTCTCTAAGGGTCCTCTCAGAGTCCTCTCAGGGTCCTCTCAGAGTCCTCTCAGAGTCCTCTCAGAGTTTTCTCTCAGTCCTCTAAGAGTCCTCTCTGAGTCCTCTAAGAGTCCTCTCCGAGTCCTCTCAGAGTCCTCTCTCAGTCCTCTCAGAGTCCTCTCTGAGTCCTCTCTCAGTCCTCTAAGAGTCCTCTAAGAGTCCTCTAAGAGTCCTCTCTCAGTCCTCTCAGAGTCCTCTCAGAGTCCTCTCAGAGTTTTCTCTCAGTCCTCTAAGAGTCCTCTCTGAGTCCTCTAAGAGTCCTCTCTCAGTCCTCTAAGAGCCCTCTAAGAGTCCTCTCAGAGTCCTCTCTCAGTCCTCTAAGAGTCCTCTCCGAGTCCTCTCCGAGTCCTCTCTCAGTCCTCTCTGAGTCCTCTCTGGATGTAATCCGACGAGGGATGAAGTAAGGTGAGACTTTACTTCACATGCTGAGAGAGCCAAGGTCCAGGAAACACACACACACACACACACACACACACACACACACACACACACACACACACACACACACACACACACACACACACACACACACACACACACACACACACACACACACACACACACACACACAAACACACACACTCTTCTCACCATGACATCGAGGAGAAACCCTTACTGCAGACCCCTGCAGTAAGACCCCCTTACTCGCAGTCACTCTGGTGTGCAGCCGTGCTGTAGGTGATAAATGACACTCCAGGCGGTGATCAAAGCTGGTGAGGGGAGATGGGGACCCAGTCAGAGGTGGTGCAGAAAGGGGGGGGGGGGCTATCTGTCTCCTTTTTAGTGTGCCACACAATGTAGTGTTGCCCCCACCCTCTAGTAGCACACACACACACACACATAATCAGAGACACACATAAGTATACATGCACACGCACAAACACAATCGTACACACACACACACACACACACACACACACACACACACACACACACACACACACACACACACCACACACACACACACACACACACACACACACACACACACACACACACACACTGCCACAGATACACAATCGTATACAAACACACACACACACACACACACACTATCACAGATACACAATCGTACACATGTATGTGTATGAAAAACAGGTTGGATCAGTAGCCTTAAAGGTCTTCTGACGTTTGTATGCTTAGATAAGGCTGAGTCTAGTAGTTTCTCTAACCAAATGTATTATTATTATTATTATTATTATTATTATTATTATTATTATGAATATTATGGTTATTATTGTATTATTGTGGTAATGGTGTAGAGTAGGAGGATAGCAGCTTATTATTAGTACTGGTGCTATTACTACTGCTGCCAGTGTTATGATATATATATGTGTGTGTTATATATGTATATTTATAGTATAGTATAGTTATATGACGAGAGCCCTGTTGCAACTGTCCACAAACAATAATAATGGCTGTTAGTTGTGGGTGCAGGGGAACTGCAGGCTCCAGGGGAATGCTGTAACTTCAGCAGAAACAGGTTCCACTGCTCTGGGGGAAAGGCACGGGATGTTTTGTTTACTACTACCATACTACTATTACTGCTACCGAGCATTTTCGCTGACCAAAGAATGGAGAAAGAACAACAAGGTAAGTAGACCAAGCCGTAGAGTGAGACCCCGCAATAGCAAGTGAAATAGTCAAATAGTGTGTGTGTGTGTCGTGTGTGTGTGTGTGTGTGTGTGTGTGTGTGTGTGTGTGTGTGTGTGTGTGTGCGTGTGTGTGTGTGTGTGTCTGTGTGTCGTGTGTGTGTGTGTGTGCGTGCGCGCGTGCGCGCGTGCGTGCGTGTGTGTTTCCTGGATCAGCAAGAGGCAGGCGGAAAACAAAGGTAGAGTAAGAGAGAAAGGGGGGGGAGAGATATGAACATGGATATAGAGCAAGAGAGAAAGAGGAGGGATAGAGAGAGAGAGAGAGAGAGAGAGAGAGAGAGAGAGAGAGAGAGAGAGAGAGAGAGAGAGAGAGAGAGAGAGAGAGAGAGAGAGAGAGAGAGAGAGAGAGAGAGAGAGAGAGAGAGAGCTGGTTATAATCAGTAAACTTGCCAACATTCAACGAGGTCAAAGCAAAGTTTTCACTGATATTTACAAAGCATGCCAAATAGGTATTGACTTCTCCCTCTCTCACCTTCAGATGTAAAGGTCAGGTCTGTGTTAGTCAAAAGGCTGTTATTCATGCACCGCATGACAATAGAAAGTTCTAGGGGGAGATTTCTCTTCAGTGGATAACATTGAAGACACACCAAGTGTGCTTGAATTGTAATTACCCATTCAACTGAAGTACAGAAACAAGTGCCGCAGCACAATCCCTTGTTGTGAACTGTAGTGCTGTTCATCCTTATTCTCCCCCCCCCCACTTCCTCCCCTTTCCCAGACTTATGCAATCACCCCTTGGTCTCCAATCTTGCAGAGGACTGATGTTAAAAATAAAAATGATGCTACAGTCCTCTAACTGCATACCAGCATTCAAACTTCAGAGTCGCTTTAGATTGGTCCGAGCATCCGTGCTCCGGGATGCCTACAGGTACACTGCGGTACATGGGGGGGGGGGGGGCTCGAACCCAGAACCCTTCGGCCCGGGAGTCACTCACCACTAACCACGAGACCCGAAGCGAAGCCGCGTTCCCCAGCCTCAGCTAGGGTCCAGTCGTCGCCTCGATGCTCATCCAGCCTTCTCCAAAACAACCATCGAAATGGACTATGGGTTGCAATTGTCCGCTCACACTGGCCCTCTCAGTGTATCTCCCACACACATTGCAATGCAGCACATTACAATTCATAACCCCCCCGACAACCGACCCCCCCCCCCCCCCCCACACCATCCACAGTCCCCCCCCCCCTCCACCCTCCACCCCCCCCCCCCCACACCCTCCACCCCCCCTAGACAGCAGACGTTCAACAACTTTCCCTGGCAGTGGTTGTCCGTGTGGGAATCCCAGAGTCTGGGGTGGAGGAACCTCCCCCGACATCGCACCATGAACGCCACGAAAGGACACGGAGGACAGTGGGCCTTCTTCACGGAGCGGCCGTCGGAGCACACTGCCGCGCTTGTCCTCCGCCGCCTGTGATAATACCGCATTGTGACCGAGGGGCATCATATTTAATTCATTCACCCATTGAACAGGGCCCAGGGACCCCCTGACTCTGTACTCTGAACACTGTCGGACACCCGTTTTCCAGAGAATAGTTTTGTCATGAGCGCATTGACAGGTTTTTTCCCGCCATTGAAACCTCTCCCTCTCCCCCCCCCCCCCCCCCCCACACGCACGCACGCACGCACGCACGCACGCACGCACACACACACACACACACACACACACACACACACACACACACACACACACACACACACACACACACACACACACACACACACACACACACACACACACACACACACACACACACACACACACACACACACACACATACACTCCTACACACTGTAGAGTCATACATCAACAAAGAGCAGGTGAAACCGTGGTCATCCTAACTTGTATCATTATTATCAATAGTAAACACATACCAGTAGTTCCCTCTCAGTTTACCGGCTATAAATGATACTGGGGATTCCTAACCAGGAAGAAGAGGCTAAATAAAGCCTCCAAGTTACTCCAGCGTGTTTATATCAACAACAGAGTTCTTACAACGGTTGTCCAACTTCGTCTGTATTCAACCACACATGCCTACCGTTTCCATGGTGAGAATACACCACATCCCCACTACCAACGAATTAGTAATTTACTGTAGTGTGAGGCTATCTGCTGACACATCCACTGTTTTTAAAATTCAGGAACAGTTTGTGTCAACAGTCATAACCGTCATGTGAACCTGCTTTGCTAGCAGGTTGTTTACAACCGTCATAAACGGCCGCCAGACTGATTTGCCGTTTGTACTTTATGACAAACACACACACATATATATATATTTATATTTTTATTATATATACACACACACATATATATATATATATATATATATATATATGAATATTATTTCCTCAAATGTTCCAGAAAAATAATTGTGGCGGTGGTGGGTAAGTCATGCATTACAAGTAACTTCTAAACTTTACTAAAGTATATTTATGAGCCAGTAATCTACTTTTTACTTTGCTAGGAGACAGTGAGATGGAGAGAGAGAAGGTTAGGTGAGGAAGAGAGGGGTAGAGAGGAAGAGATGGAGAGAGAAGGGTAGGTGAAGAAGAGAGGGGTAGAGAGGAAGAGATGGAGAGAGAAGGGTAGGTGAGGAAGAGAGGGGTAGAGGGGAAGAGATGGAGAGAGAGAAGGGTAGGTGAGGAAGAGAGGGGTAGAGGGGAAGAGATGGAGAGAGAGAAGGGTAGGTGAGGAAGAGATAGAGAGAGAGAAGGGTAGGTGAGGAAGAGAGGGGTAGAGGGGAAGAGATGGAGAGAGAGAAGGGTAGGTGAGGAAGAGAGGGGTAGAGGAAGAGATGGATAGAGAGGTTAGGTGAGGAAGAGGGGTAGAGAGGAAGAGATGGAGAGAGAGAAGGGTAGGTGAAGAAGAGAGGGGTAGAGAGGAAGAGATGGAGAGAGAAGGGTAGGTGAAGAAGAGAGGGGTAGAGAGGAAGAGATGGAGAGAGAAGGGTAGGTGAAGAAGAGAGGGGTAGAGAGGAAGAGATGGAGAGAGAAGGGTAGGTGAAGAAGAGGGGGGTAGAGAGGAAGAGATGGAGAGAGAGAAGGGTAGGTGAGGAAGAGAGGGGTAGAGAGGAAGAGATGGAGAGAGAGAAGGGTAGGTGAGGAAGAGATAGAGAGAATGGAAGGTGTGGAAGAGCGCAATAGAGAGGAAGTTGGAGATGGAGTTGGATATTACCATAGGCTAACCATAGTTATAGTTGTTTGATGATCCGCCCTGCTCTACTTCATTAAATACATACAACATGTTTGATCAACAAGGTGGTCTGTTTTTAAATGATTTTGCACTGGTCTGCACACCCTAAACAGATGTTAAAACTAAAACTTACTTAACCTTAAACGTACGTAACCAAGTTAATTTTCAATCATGGGAGTAATTGTACTTTTTTGAGTATAGATTTGAATCTAAATCTAAATCTGGAGGATTGAATCCTCTTTACTGGTCACATCCATGTCCACACACAGTGACATGTGTTCCTCTGCATTTAACCCATCCTAGTATTAGGAGGGGGCAGGGGGCAGCTATTGTGTATATACAGCGCCCAGGTGAGCGGTGTAGGGGTCTGGTGCCTTGCTCAAGGGCACCTCGGCCAAGCCCAGGTGTTTCAGGGACTTAAACCCGCGACCGTCCGGTTCCCAAGCCCCAACAGACTGCGCTATCCTGCTGCCCTATTTCAGTTCTCTACCAACCGTGATCTGACTCTACACACCAGCCAAGATCATGCAAGGTGGAGAGATACACTGGCGGTGACATAACAAAACTCACCATGAAATGATATTCTGTAAAAGTACTTACATGAGGAACACATCTCACTTGCCAGCGATGAAACTTGTGATATAAGGAAGAGGGTATACTGATAAATCATCAAGTTCCAGGAAGACTTGAGGAAGACCTACTGGCATGAGGAATGGCACAGGGCCAATGAACTGGTTAAACACACCTCTGATAACATACCTGCACTCAGTCACACGCGTAAAGAATAATACAACTCATGTTAATTAAGAAATTTATTTTCACATCAGAAAATATCTGCAGTGTAACTACACTTGAAAAGATCACTTTTTTGAATGTAGTTACATGATTAACGTGGTAAAGATGCGGTTTGTAAATTTTATAGGCACTAAAAGTTAATAATAATTACATTTATGACTGACGTCCACGTTGAAACTTGATAAGTTTCGGCCCATTTCATGACGGGCGGAAGCTTTACGATATGCAGCATTGAAATAAAAAACACCATGAACACACGTTGTAATGAAACCGCGTTGGAGACCAGAGGGTTCCCTCATCCAGACGTCCACTAGACTTCCCATGCAACTTACAAACGGCATCTTTATAACAACGCTTTAGATATAGCATCATAGTCCCAACTCATGTCAACTATGAAGGAGTCCACCTAGGAAGATCTCTCTGGAGAACAATGCAAAAGCCTCTTACAAAACGTAATGAACAAGCAACCGGTATAACAATATGTGCTTCTGTGAAAAATAATTCTATTTTTTTTTTGTTTGTTGATAAAATGTAGACTACACCTGTAAAGATAGTTATATAAAGAATATTCTTGGTTGTCTTTCCTTTCACCCAGAGACAAAACAAGGGAGCAACATTACTAAAAATGTTCATAAAAAGTAGAATTGGAATTGCACTGACTCCATCAGAATCAAAAATCGTGTTACAAGTAAAGTTGTGTTTTTTGAAAAGACAAAAACTGTTTTTTTTATTTCTATACTATAGTTCAGCAAATCTTTCTTCAAAGATTTAGTTTGCAAACAACTCCTAACACACCTCTTTCTTTACAAAATGTACAGAATATAGTTTATAGTTTGGCACACCATTACAAAAATGGTTGTTTTACATAGTTTATATATAAATCTATGATTATACATACTTTTTTTTGTTTTTTACCAAAAGAAAGAAAAAAAACACTCCTACTAGCTAAGCCTAGGGTGACTGCTCTATTCATCTAGTGCATGCTTGTTGGTTAAATTCTAGCAAGAATTTTTTTTATAATTTCTTTTACAAAAAAACACAGTTTAAAAATACTAAACATCATATCATGGAGATCTATCAAAATGTCCATTCTCTGTTGGCTTGCTACTACAGAAGAACAACAAAGGAACACAGCACACTTTTTCCTGTCCGCCAAAACAAGGTCCAGTGACTGCTTCCCAAACAGGGGGGGGGGGGCCCTCCTGCTCCCCCACCATACAGGCTGCAATAACATCCCAGCTACAGGAGCACACGGGCCCCGCAAGTCCAATCCTGACCCCCAGGCCGGATCACGGCCTCCATCCACCTTTCATGCATTCCACACCGGGACGAGATCCGTCCTTGTGTAAAGGGGAGGTGTGAGTCGAACGCATCCCCTCTGACGCCGTGCTCTGTGGTAAGCAGCAGCCTCAGCAGCAGCTGGCCTAGCGACAGGCCTGCTGCCCTTGGTTGAGCAGCTCCCCGAAGCGCTCGAAGAGCCCCTCCACCCAGCCTCCGTTCTGGAGACACTTCTGCACCGTCTCCTCCTGGCCCAGCTGGCCCGGCTGCACCCTCAGAGCCGCTATCTGCAGGGCGGAGCCAAAACACAGGGGGTACACACGAGATGAAGAACGAGGAACAGGTGGCACATTACTTCTTGGCATCCTTGCCAGGATCTACGCTCTTAATAGAACATCAATATGAACAATAGAAATATCAAGCCTATTGCTGAAATGCATAAAAATGAATGAATACATTGGTATGGACAGGATAGCGTGTGAACCTCTTACCTCATCTTTACACATGAGGTAAGTGTGGTACTTGTAATGCTGCAAGGAGTGGTAGAGAGAGAACCACTGGGTTTTCTGCTGGTCCACAGTGTACTCCTAGACACAACAAGAGCAGAGTGTTAAAGATCCGGCATGCCAAGGGGCCACAAAAAACGAAGATCACTCAGTTGCGCCCTCTAGTGGAAAAGTGTTGAATGTACACCAACTTATATGTTTAAACAAGAAGCAACCAAATGGCAATAGGAAAAAAAACATATGTACAACGGTACAAAGCTACACGTGACGTCCTCAAGGGGCCGTGCGCCGCTCACCAAGGGTACTTTGTTGGGCAGCTTGTAGGGCTTCATGGTCTTCCGGTTGTAGGCCTTCCCACTGAGGCGCACCTTGAATGCGGGCGTCTCCCCGTCCTTCTTCAGCTCGGTGACCACCGAGATCTCAGGGAAGCTGTCCAGGGCCGTCTGTACACAAGCAGGACACCAGTTAGCTACTGTCGCTACGCTAAGGAACCAGCACGATGGATTGTCATGACCGAAACAATGGTGAGGAAAGCTCAGCCTCTATTTTAAAGATTTCGATTTTTACGAATACTAATTTGAATCCTGATTTTAGGATTATTATTTATTTATATCAATCAAGATTCACAGATACCTTCTCAACAAGGGTTTAGGCGCAGACATGGTGCCAAGACCTTTTTTTTTTTTTCACTACCTTAACCCGCGTTAACTCGTTGATCCTCCCCTCCGCCTTTAGGCGCTTGACGAGTTGCTTAAAGTTGAACGGGGTTCCTGTGTTAATGGGTCAGTAGATGAGTCGATCAGGCCAAGCCGTGGACTGACCTTGAGCAGTGTTCCGATGTGGAGCTTGTGGAGCAGGAGCTTCCTGGTGTCCAGGATCATGGCCTCCACCCTCCTCATGTGAGGCAGCAGGAGCTCATCTGAAAGCATCATGGGTGGAGGTCACACTACAGCCCCTCTTCACAGCCTTCTCTTAACACCACAACGGGGGGGGACTCACCGTTCTCCCTCTCCAGCGCCGCCAGCACGTCCTCGTCCAGCGCCACGCCGACCAGCAGCTCCACGAAGCTCCTGAAAGTCTCCTTCATGGTCCGCGTGTTGAGGAGCCTCGAGGAGAAGGGCAGCGGGGGGGTGAACTCTGTGGGATGGGGGGGGGGTGGAGACATGGCTTCAGCATCATGCTAAACAGGTGTCATTGTGGTCCTGTCCAATGGCCTTAAGGTGGAACAGAAGCTACACACACACAAAGTGAACGTCAGTGTATGTATGCGTGTCCACTCTTTACGCGTTTGAGTTCTTTTAAAACAAATGAACATATTAACATCTTTACATACAGTAAAGTCTATACAGCCATTAGGGCTGGGCGGTATATTGGTATTATGAGTTACAGTGGTATATTTCATAAGGAGATATGTAGATGGGACCATACCGTAATACCGATATGTCTGAAGTTATGTTATGGTGCCCTCACACCATAGCGATCACCAGTTGCGTATGGTTGCGAATAAAGTAAAAAAAAGTGGTCATAAGGTCCGAACGCAACTCACACGCAACTAACATGTTTTATAGGTTTGAAGTACGCAACGAGCACGCAGGTGATCGCAGACACATGCAGAGTAAGTTCGGAAATTTTGAACATGTTCAATAATTCTCTGCGAATGCCTGCGATCAATTGATACGCAACAGGTACGCTACGCACGCAACACGATCGCAACAGGTACGCTACGCACGCAACACGATCGCAACAGGTACGCTATGCACGCAACACGATCGCAACAGGTACGCTACGCACGCAACACGATCGCAACAGGTACGCTACGCACGCAACACGATCGCAACAGGTACGCTACGCACGCAACACGATCGCAACAGGTACGCTATGCACGCAACACGATCGCAACAGGTACGCTACGCACGCAACACGATCGCAACAGGTACGCTACGCACGCAACACGATCGCAACAGGTACGCAACTCATAAGTTATGAACGCAGGTGATCGCAGGTTCAAATTTGAGGTATCTGGCCAGTTTTTGGTATCTAAGGTTTTGGAGAACCAGAGCCATGTTCATCAGAAGCAATGACAAATAATGATGCTACATTATTTGAATGCTGTGATGAATTGGAGGAGTCACGAGTCAAAGGTTCTGTAGGAGGAGGAGTTGGAGACCTGGGAGCCCTGGACCTGGACATGGCTCGGGTTGGGGTCTTGGGGAGGGCAGGGGCGGCATCAACAGGCGGCACACCTCTTCCTGGTTGTTTTTGGCCACGGCCACGGGAAGCTGTTTCAGTAGTTTTTACATCACTTATGGGGTCACTTTTATCTGATTTCTTGGTAGCTTTCCCCATGTTGACTCTTTGATGACCAAATCAGTACTGAAGGAAACACTGAATCGGCACCGCTTTTATAGGTTTTTATCACGTGACCGATATTTGCAAATACCACACAACTAGCACGCAGGTCAAACGCAACTTGTACGTTTTGAACGCAACTCAAACGCAACTCGTACGCCGGTGATCGCAGATATTGGGGGATCATAAGTTCAGTTCGCAACCCACACGCAACCCATAGGTCGAATAGGTAACAAATTGACAAAATTGTTGATTTTGGTTGCGTTTGGTGCGTATACAAATATTTTTTTTTTTACACGCAACTCATAGGTTTCAGCATACGCTATGGTGTGAGGGCACCATTATGACCGTGTTTTTTGTTGTTGCATTAAAGCCGTTTTGTCCCCTCTCATCTCCGAGTCCACATAACGTAGGCTCTGTTGTCTCTCTGCTCATACGCTCAGCCCCGCCCCAGCCCGCCCCCAGCCCCGCCCCCTCTCTGCGTCGGCACGCAGGCTCTCACACAACGTTCCAGCAACATGGAGACGGACACAGCGCCGGTCGGTAATGTGGAAGGGCTAGTTTCAAAGGAAAAAAAACAACGCTTCTATAATTTGGAGATATTTGGGATTTCAGATGAGGAGCAAAGCGTCTGTAAAAGCTGCTGCAGCCTCCCAGCCCTAACCTCTGAAACCAGCCTCGATACAAGCTTCATTTAGCAGGGTTGGGCCTTATGAAAAGAAAAAGTTTGTGATACAACAAAGGCGATTTTGTCATTTGCACAGCTCTGTAGGAGCAGAGGTATGCCTTTGTATTTAATATAGGCTATTTATTTTATGGATTTAGCTTATTTCAATGTACCTCTTCATTTACGTGTTAATATGTAGTGTGCAGCTGTATATTTTCTAAAAGGGAATGCCTGTTGCTCTTGTGAATACGAGTTGTCTTAAAATAAAAGTGCTTGTAAATACCGATATATATTGTATATCGCCATGCAGTCTAAAAATACCGGGATATGATTTTTGGTCCATATCGCCCAGCCCTAACATACATACAGTACACTGACAGTACACAGTCTTTGCAGCCATTGCGCAAGGGTATATTACAAGATCAAGTTGACAGGAATACATTACCATACTTTGGAAAAGCTAACTGGTAGTTACTGACCCGGATACCATCAATGGGTCACCCATTATGGGCTGGCTGTGGTCATATTGTCAATAGATTAGGTGGCCCAAGTAGTGGACTATAATCAGACCGACCTCAAAATTGTAATCCAGATGCATGGAATCCTATGCAATAATTTAACTTAACCACTGCTTCCAAGAATTCTTTGACAGCAAGCTTTGGCTTGAATGTAATAATTGTCCTGCTGTTGATACTTTTGGTAAAGCTAAGGATTGAACGAATCAGAGCAGTGAGTATTTTTGTCCCACTTCAGCACTGCCAGGGTCAGGGGTTTGCTTGCCACTAGGGTGATGAAGATGCTTTGGATGAAAGCATCCACCCAAAAAGGCATCCATCTTCTCTTCACATAGTTTTGTTGAAATCAAGAAACATGTCCTTACCATCGTCGTCTCCGCCGTCTTCAGCAGAGGAGCCAGACAGGGTGGAGGAGAACTCCTTCCACTTCTTCCTCTTCTTGGGCGGGGGCTCGGCTCTGGGCTTGGGCTGCTTGGGCCGGGGCTTCTGGCCGAGGGCCGCTGAGCAAGGCGCTATGGACAAGCCCAGCAGGGTCTTCACTTGAGCTCCCCTGGAGGGGGGAGGGGGGAACAGACCCAGAGGATGAGACCCAGTGGCCCATGTGCTTTACTTGGAGAAAGATACAAGCTGAGAGACTACGAGACTGGGAGCTGAGGTCACCTCAGTGAGTTCATGGGCTTGCAGCGCGGCTTGCGGCTACACACGCGCACATACTCCCGCTTGTTGACCGTGTCGAGAAACTTCACGTACACCCTCTGGTACATGGTCTTGGCGTCACCGAAGTATCCAAGATACTAGAAGCAAAATTAAAAAAAAGAATCAACATGCAGTTAAAAGAGATGAAGAACATCATGACTCAGTCATGACTCATACAGTTTTACATTAAACAGAACATATAATGCCGCAAAATACTCTCAAACCACCAAGTCATGAACTCATGACTCATCACAACTATGTGTGTAATGTTGACATGGACAGAGAGGGGTGTGTGTGTTCGAAACTCACGCTGTTAGTGGCCGAGAACACCCTTTTCCGGTCTCTCAACTCTGGTACAAACTTCTGCAGCAACGCCTTCTGAACCTTCCAGATTGACGGAGGCTCCCGTCCTGCTCTCATGGTCAACTGCGCACACGCACACACACACACTTTGATATTTGTTCCCCTTTCCCCCCCCACCCCCCCCTAATGAATCAAGCTTGCATTTAGCACCACACCCTTTCGTGGTTTACATTCAAGTCATAACTGCATTGTTCAAATCGGTATCGCTCAGCCAGAAATGCAATGTTCTTGTGCGTTTGCTCATCGTGGCAGACAAGGCAAACCTTTCCTCAAAAAACAGTGGTTGTAAACACACTAAACCAGAATATAACCTAAAACGGTGTAATAGCAACAGCAGTTTAAAAACGTCATCTCCCGGGTCCAAACCTTCAGGTTCTCTATATCCTCGTTCCGGACCACAAACTCGTCCCTCTCCCGGTACATTCCCTCTCCTCCGCTGTCGGAGAGCTCCTCGTCCGTCAGTCCCTCGATGGCCACGCTGGATAGCTGGATAGCCATCAGGCCCGGGAGGGCGTCCTTCAAGGCTTCCTGGGCCGGGGAGCGCTTCTCTCCCGACGAGGTGTTGGTGGCGACGGGTTTGGGGGCCGCGGTCGGCTGCCCAGCGCGGGCCTCCGGGGCGGCATGCGGCACGCCGGGAGCTTGGTCTGGGGCTTTCATCATGGAGCATGGGACTCGGATGTCTGGAGAAGGACATGGTGTGATTGGTTAATGTTTCAGTCTACTGGTGAAACAAAATGAGGAGGACCGCTTTGATCCATACATATGGCACATAGGTTAATGTAGACGCGCATTCAACCCATATAATGTATTGATTGTGGATGCTTTGTTGTGAAGCCTTGATAGCCTTGATATGACACAAGATAAAGATTCAGTGACGTGAGAGGTTCTGTTTTGAGTTAAAACCGTGTGCATGACTGCATTGGTTCACATGACGACGACTTAATCCTCTTGTGACCTAACTTTATCCAAAACTATGTTCTGGTTCCACAGGATTTGTGTAAACAAATGTTCCGTTATCATTTGGGACGGGATCGTTGTGGTTTTAACGACGACACCGCTACACTAATTGACACTGCTTATCGATCAGGTACTTTAATGACCAAAGAAGAAATGAAGAACAACCAGTTGAGTAGGTCGTGTTCCAATGACAGCGCTCATACCGGCGCTGCCCTGCAGCCGCGCTGTAACCGCCTGCACCACAGCGCCGTCTATTATGTTACAACACAGAACAGCTCAAATGGAGTCTTCTGACAAGTGTTGTGCGACCCGCTTTACATTGAATCTAAATCTGGAGGATCTGAATCCTCTTTATTGGTACACATACAGTGAAATTAGTTTCTCTGCATTTAACCCATCCTAGTATTAGGAGCAGTGGGCAGCTATTGTGTATATACAGCTGCCCGGGGAGCAGTGTGTAGGGGGTCTGGTGCCTTGCTCAAGGGCACCTTGGCAGTGCCCCAGGTGTTCGGGGGACTTGGAACAGGCGACCCAAGCTCAGTCCCAAAGAGACTGAGCTAGTGCTGCCCTCAACGTGTCCCGACTCCAAGCACTTACTCGTGATATTGTAGTTCTGCCTTTTGAAACCGTTTATTCAAATAAACACGCGTTAACCAATCAAAACCCTTTCACAAATGAAATGTAAATTAACGGCGTCAACTAAATGTCTTCCACGACAGCCCCCATTTTGAAATAAAGAGTGTGTCCTGTGGCACGGTGCTGCTGTGTGTGGGAGCGCTGCCCTCATCCCTCACACACAGGCCCCTAGAGAGACCTCCGCCGCATTGGGGATTGCGAAAAAATCTTAATGTTATTACAAATTGTAACCTGAGTAGGTGAGATCAAATGTGCAAGATAACATTTATGAAGCAATAATACTAGACAGGAAATCTGTCTAGGGACGGGATTCAGGAAATCCCGTCCCTAGTTCCCGTGGTAGTGTTCAGCTACTACCTGGCCTGGTTCTCCTCTCGGACACCTCGTCCAGGGCTGAAAGAGCCGAGCTGATGCTGTTCCGCAGGGCTTGGTTCTTCCCCGTGTTCTCCTCCTCGTCTGAGCTGAACGACGGCAGGGTCTCCAGGTTCTTGTGCAGATCCTCGTCCAGGCGTTTGTGCTGAGCACCACCTCTGTGGTCTTCCTGGGACATCAGGGGCCCCGGCAGAAGCTGTGGCTTGCTGTGTAGTGAGGGCAGGGGGCACACAGGGGGCTTGATTGAGCTCGAGGGCTTCCGGGGCCGACTGATTGTCCGCGCGGGGCTGGGCGAGTACTGCTGTTTGGGGCCGGATTTCAGAAAGTCCAGGAAGGAGCCGATGAAGCCCGTTTTGACCTCGGGCTGTTTCTCTTCCACCTCCCGGATCTTCTGCCGGATTCGCTCCTGATGCTGATAGCCATCATACGGAGCGCTTGGCGTGGAGGAGGAGGAGGAGCCGGTGTCGCTACCCCGAGAGTTCTGCCTCTTAGCGGGCCCGGTGCGTTTCACCAACCTGCCCGGTCCGGTCTCCTCCTCCGGAACCGTCAACTTGGTTAGGGACCTGCTTCGAGCCTTCTTTCTGGGCAAGCCCTCCGAGCCTGGAGACTCAATCAGACTGTCCTCCCTTTTGATACCTTTACCCTTGGCACCATTTTGGAGACCTGAGGGGTCAAAGACCTGGCTCGCCAGATGGTAATCGCTCTCGGATATAACTCTGTCTACGTTGGGGTTCAGGTCACAACCACTGTTGGTGTGAACAGAATGCCCCTGGCAGTCTGTGGTGGTGTGACCTCCGTTTAGCGTCATGGCCATGGCCTGGGAGTTAGTGTGGGCCATGATTGGCTGTTGTGCTGTGGAGAAACTAGGGGACATATGCCTCACGTCCAGGGTCTGGAAGTGACCCTTGGAGTCTATTGGGTTTGCCATCACTGCCATTTCCCTTTCCATAGCGGACGAAGCTTTGACAAAGTCTTGCGGTGTGACACCACAGGCGACCACTGTAGCCGCCAAAATGTCATTTACATTGGACAGAATGTTCCTGTCGTCCACCATAAGCATCGAGTCCGGGAAGCAAATGGAGTTGAGGGTGAATTGGTTTTTGGCATCGTGCGACTGGTGATCCACATCATGGCTGTAGTGATCTTTCGATGGCTGAATGAGTTTAGAGGAGTCTGAGCCCCCAGAGCTCTGATCAGACAGCACGGCACCCTGCCGATTCTGGGCATCAGTGATGCCGGAGTTTAGCATTTCTCCATCCATGTGGGAGTACTGTACTTGTACAGAGCCTGATGCCTGTGTCGACTGCATGTGTGGTGAAACTACCTTCGAGGGGTTCTGAGTGTGGTGGACGAGGGGCTGCTGGAGCATAATCATCTGGCTGTGTTCAAGGGTAACCTGAGAGCTAGGAACTCTGATGAACTGGGTCTGGGTTTCAGGGTTCTGGCCCTGGTCCAGACTCTGGTTCTGGTGGTTCTGTTGGTGCGTTTCGGGAGATTTGAGAAGGACAGAATGTTTGAGCTGCTCTGCGTTAAGGGCCAAATGTGACGAGATAATAGTGGAGTGTGTGGCTTTGGGGTCAGTTGTGCCCTGGCTACTGCCTAGCTGGATATGCTGTTGGTGGTATGAGTCAAGCCTTTCTTCCTTCACTTGGACCATGCTCGTAGGCTCCAGTCCCATGAGATGATCCTCACGTGAATTGCTCCGGATTACACTCTGTGTTTTGTACCGGTCCTCCAGTTTTGAGACCACATAAACTACATTGTTGTGGGCTGACAGATTGCTGTGAGTATTGGTCTCCATGGAAACCTGCAGGTCCTGTATGGGAAGTTCATCTAATGTATGCTTGCCATAGATTACCTTTAGTTCCTGTACTGAAGGCCTGATATTGTTCTGCAAGGATTGTGAATGAGCAGCTGCAGAGTAACTGGGCAATGGAGCAGACATCAGGTATTTCTGGGACTGAGTTTGTGGTTGGGGCTGATTGTCATCAGTTTTCCCTCCCACTGGTGACTGCATCAGGGTGTAGCCCTGTGTAGAATTAGATGTGGGCAGACTGTGGGCACCCGTGGATGGGTACGGTGAGCTCAAAGATTGTCCTGTGACATAACTCTGTGACTGAGACAGTGAAACTTGCCCCTGTGTCTGAGACGAGTAAGTCACGTTAGGAGCATCCTGAGTGTGGGAGGAGGGGTAGCTCGCGGACAGATTTCCCTGACACAAGCTGTGGACGTGGGTTCCATATTGAACCTCTTGCTCCTGGCTGAGCCCAGGACTGGAGGAATAGAGAAGTGTCTGATTAATGGATGCAGAATGGGTGGAGAACGGAGGAAGAGTTGTGTAAAGGGAAGGCAGCTTGTCTGAGTTGGATGAGGAGGTTTGGGACTGGGTGCGGGATGCGACATATGACTGAGGGAGACTGGTGGACAAGAGGCTGGGCAGCTCCACTGGCTGTTGGTTTGCTATTACAGAGTTCTTTTGTCCAGGAGAGTTATAGCTCTCGGGAGACCTTCCCAGCAGGCCCTGGGTGTGACCGTGTCCCTCTCCGCCTGCAGGAGCATGTGAGGTCAGCTTGGAAGAACAGTCTTTTGCCTTGGCTGCCGAAGAGGCCGAATAGGCCTGGGTTCCTGACTCCGCTTTGCTCTGCCGGGAGGAATCTTCCACTGTAGGGGGGCTGCAGGAGACTGAAGTATGACGGGAGGGGTCCTGTTGGTAGGACAACTCCGTTCCACTGGCTGCGCCCAAATACCCTTCTAAAGAGTGCTGTGAGCTAGTGAGTTGGTCTGCGGCCGTGTGGCTACTGGAAGGCCTCTGGAGGTGCTTGATCACACTACATTCTCGCTGAAGTGCTCTCTCAATAGAGCCTGAGAAGACTGGGGCCGCATAAGGTTGAGGGGTGCTGTGGGGAGCCGACAGGGGAGAAGACAGAAGGCTAAACTGGGGCTGTAGAAGATGGGGCGCCGATTCCTGGGCAGAACGATAAGTGGAGGATTGGATGGGCAGAGCTGTGCCCAACGTGGAAGCAGAGAGATGGTTGAAAGCCAAGGCTGAAGGGAGGACAGTCTGGCTGGATTTAAGGTGGAGGAGGGGATCATGGTGAGAGAAGAGGCCGTTGGTAGAAGTGCTGAAGGAGGCAGGATCCTGGAGGGCCAAGGAAGGGGTAGAAGCATAGCTCCTGGAAGAGAAGGCACCAGTGTGCTGATAGGAGAGGGTGGCAGGCGAGGGGAAAGTGGCAGTTGAAGGCAGGGCACCCGTCAAGTACAGTTCTGTTGTCGAAGAGTTGGTGCCTGTATAAAAAAAAGAAAAGACGTGATGAGGTCTTGAAAGTGCAAGTAAGATCAAGTAAGTCATAGAAACAAATGGTTCCATTCTGTAACGGTTTACGTCACAGAATCCAAAATATTAGATATGCCTGAACATTCAATTATTGTTACTAGGGATGTTCAGCTTCAGAATTTAATCCTTCAGCGGGGCACAAGCTTGTTCATAAATCCATGGTTATTATTCTATATATAATAAAAACAGGTTGCTGAGGTACCTCCATTTCAAATCAAGTCAAAAAATTAATTGTATTGTGAACGCCTGTGCACCTGATATGACAGCAGTTACTGGGGTGAAGGGCTTTTCTCAGAGAGATAAAAAAGGAGGAAATATAAAGCATTTCCCTGACTTCTATTTCTGGTTCCGACTACCAATTTTAGCAACGACTAGTGGCGCACATTCCTAATTGTTACCTTTATAAATGGGGATCAATTTAGAAGCTACAATAGACAGATAGGGAGTTGTCTTTTATTTGCTCACCGGGGGGCCATGCCGGCGTCCTGAAGGGGGGAAGCAGTGAGGCACTAACAGGACCAGCCTGAAGGCTTCTCGACTCCATGGCTGACAGGAAGCTCATGATAGAAGTTTCAGAAGTATGACCGCTTGAGTCAAATACTCCGGGGAGACCTGAAGCGAAGAGAATCAGATGAATCAACATTGATGTGGCATTACTTTGGTTGACTGTGCACAAAACACATTGATATAAATAAGGGCTTTTAAGCAAGGAGCCGTTGCTACTATAAAGAGGATGGAGGAGATGCTGGACCTGTGAGGTGGGGAGATGTGGAGTACGTGGGAAGTTGATGAGAGGAGACATAGCTTGGACGTTGGAGGAGATCTGTGTCAAGGTGTGCTGCACCATAACTGGAACTGAAACAGAAACATAAAGAAGATTAAAACATTAAAATAAGACTTGTGCATCTGCTTCAGCAAGGTTGATTTGTCCCGTTTGCCCATGTAAAGACCTGGGTAACAATGTTGTTTAAAATGGGACATGTGGCAACTTTGTCTCAATATAGGCAGGCATATGTATTTATGGTGTATTTGATAGGGACAGACCCAAACCAGAACTGAGAACAGCTATCCGATACAAGCATACAGAGTATGCGAGTTGACACCCATCCCTAGAAGCACTTTTGTGAAAATAACATTCAAACAGTGAGGTAAGAAGAAGGTATACAGAGTATAGAGTATAGCAAGATATAGCAATAAAACACACATGTAGTAGTAACATAGCTACAGAAAACTAGACATGGGTACAAGTTTGTTGCTGAATTTTGATTTGGTAACCCTCTTAAAAGTGGTAAAGTTTGCAGCAAATTTCAAGTGATGACTTTGCTCCTTTCACAGAGAAAACCTGTGAGTGCAAAAAATATGTTTTTTTGCTGGCAAACTAATTTGCAAAACATATGCTGGTAAAACAGAGGGAAATAGATCATTGTTCATTCTCATATACTACCCACATTGTAATAGTACAAACTAGTATTTCTTTCAAATTTTGAAATGCAGCAATGATGGTGCATTATTTGTCTGAGATGTTCAAGGCCCTAATGTCGGTGAACTGAAGTCATCCACAGCCACAGCAAGTCTAAGATCAATGTGCATCATAATAAATGATAACCGGTTAAGATTGACGTAATTTCGATAAAGATAGGTTTACAAGCATTCAAATTGGAAGTAAGAAATATCATATAACAATAACAAAACGTAATACTTGTTAACTAGTTTGTGTAACTAGTTTATGCGCCCTTCATACCATGTGGCATCTGTTGACATCGTTTAGTAGTCCGCGTTAAAACCCATCCCTAAATCGATATGTTGCATGCACACACACACATATTCTGGTTCATGTTAAACACGATTTGTCACCTTTTTGGAAATCTAGAATAGAAGAAAAACAAGAAAACCTCCTGAATTTGCATGTCTTACCCCAAAACGTAACTAGGGTAAATGACAATCAATGTATTAGAACTGCTAGGAGTGCTGAACTTTCACTTTTATAACATTGTCATTAACATTACACTTACATACTTTGTTGGACTTTCTGGACTAATTACAGCTACTGCACTGTACTGCACTGTATTAATTCACTGCTGCTGCACTACTGCACTTTAAATGCTTTTAAATCTTTTTGCACATTCAACAGATGTTTATACCATCTATCAGTCACTTTGTTGTCCTTTTTTTGTTCATTTTTATTGTATATATTATATATTATTGTTTTTTAAAATGTATACTGCGGGAGGGAATGGGGAGCAAGCATTCCAATGTACTTGGAATGGCAAATAAATATGCTGCATCTTGTAGACTAGCCTAACTAGACTAACAACAATACAACAAAAGCTAATTTGCTTAATTCACACATTTACGTGTGTTTACACACTGCATGTGTTGTGTTAATGATGTTAAGATGTGAAGAAACTCTGCTCTACTTTAACCGTGTGACTTCTTGCAACATGCCTACCTACCACAGGTGACATGTGAACACAACCAAAACACCATGAGGCAACAACAACAACACAACATCTGGTTAGAATAAAGTTATTGGTGTGATCCCAGTACCCCAGTACTACTAGTGACATTGCAGTATTGGTGTGTTTAAATAAATGTACAACATTGTAACATTGTGTAACATTATTACTGGTAAAGCTATAAAGAAGAAGCTACACTTAGAACATAGGACAACCATAGACTGCCCAAGCCCAGAGATGTGGCCAAAACATGCCTTTATGTCCATTGGAAATATAAACACAACTACGACTACCAGGTAGCACAACAACACATTTAACGAGATGCACAGCACAGGCCGAGGGGGTATTCTTAAGTATCAGTGTCCCCAACTTGTGTACAAAGTGCTTAATGGACGTGTAGGCGAACGTGGATATGAGTATTATTATGACCATTATTAACTTATTAATGCGTTATTAGCAGCACAGCTAGCCACACGAGCTAACGTCTGGAGGAAAGGTAGCGATAAAAAGGTGATCGCCGACTACCATGTCCCGTTTTCATAACACACAAGCCACACGCCTTCCCTGTATTCCTTTGTACTTATATACATATGTGTATATATATTAGAGAGAATATTGTCCTAAAAATATAACCCCCCCCCCTCAACCGACATTTTCCCCAGAAGGCGCCCTCCTCCCCCTCCTCCTCCTTCATCTCTTACCTTGACTTGAGGCTAGACGCGCTGCGCTCGTAGGCCCACGGAGCCGCGGTCTGCGTTGGGGGAACCAGCCCGTCCGCGAAGCTTGACGCCGGGTAGTTCCTGTCCATCATCCGGCGAGAGCTTCCCTTCCCCGACGGAGGAGCTGCTGCTGCTGCTGCTGCTGCTGCTTCTTCTTCTTCTTGGAGCAGCAGGCGCACATTGTACCAACAGCCCCGTCAACCCGTTCTCTCGGCGTCTTAACGTGTTATTGAGTTATTGTTCATCATCATCAACATCGCCCTTCTTCTTCGAGAACTGTGTGGTTTCAAGACCTGAACTGCATGGTTTCAAGACCCCATGTTGGTTATTTTCCCAGGATGCACCGCAAGCTTTTGGTTGAAAGCCTCTAGGTTGAAAAGTTACTTCTACCTCTCACCTGCACATTCATGTGATGAATTCACATGAATTCACATGTTAGATACACATATTAGTACAATGTTGCTTAACCTCCGGTTAGGTCACATTTTAATATTTGCAATATAATATTGAAACAAATTTACATTCAGGAAAAATGGTATTGTATTACTGTAGTGGTATAGTGTTATGCATTTACTTAATATTTAGTTTAAGTGCAATTGACAAAATAGCTTTCACATCCACATGCATGCAGTCTACATGGTAAGTTAACAGAAAAGTGTACACACACACTTGAGCTTTTCCAGCCTTGTTTGATTTGCATATCATAAGTCATTTGATTTGACCAACAAAGGCTGTGGCCATCCTATCTAATCTACAAGGCTGTAAACACAAAGCACCTTTTGGAGTTCAATAGGCGTTCACTGACTCAATATCACGTATTGCATAATATGAATTCTCACACACACACAATACACTTGCAATCCCTCAATTGGAGGATAACAAAGGTTCACAAAGCCTCTGCAAGTTGCAGAGACATCGTATGAAACAGGAAAAGCACAGTACAACTCTGTATTGTGTTCCACCTTTACACTAGACAGATATACAACACATATTTTCAATCAAACACTTTTATTATTACAGTTTAGAGTTAAATTACATTTAAAAAACATCTGGCAACATCAGTAGTAATGGGTTTGTATAATTGTCAAAATGACAGTTATAAATGACAGCAATATTAGCAAGGCTTTTCCCTCTAAATAACAGAATCACGTTATTCAAAGTTGTCGTTATTTTGTGCCTTGGTCTAAATGTGATTATTCATACAGAACTTCATACAGTATATCACTCACACCAAAGCAAGACATCATTTTGATCATTTGATAATTCAATTAAAAAAAAACACAAAACCCACCACAACTTTTCAATTGAAAAGGTATAAGTCATGGAATTACATTCACACATTGTCTTTACATTAATTCGAATTCACTCCCATCCCTTCATTGAAGTTAACACTTATATTGTAATACAGACCACTATAATCCTGATTTCAGTTCAGCTCTACATTTTAACTTCATACTTTATATCCTGCAACTTCTCAGCTTTCAGATGAACTGGCTCTACTTCACATAATTTCTACTCATCATTCTAATATGTGTATAACTAAACTAAATAAACAGTGCTAAAAAATGCCAGTGTAATTAGCAGCAAATCAAATTATACAAAAAACATCCTAAAAGAGCAAAGTGATGATTTGGAAACCAAAACTGGCGTCCTTGACAATTTCTTACAAAATGTAGTTGCAGGTGCAGATAAATATGAAATACGAATGTAAACCGTCATGTTGTGCTTTATGTCGTCAGACAAAGTATTTTGCCTCCAAAACACTATCGACGAATACTTCCAGGTCGTGAGCTGACAGGATAAAGAAACAAGACAAAATTATAAAATGTGTGTGTGTGACATCTTTGTGGATGTGTTAACTTTGCAACGGATTTGATTAATAACAAAGAACAACAGGGTGAACACAAGTACCCAGGATAAGGAGGTGGTGGAGCATCGTGAGGGCCGGTCTTTGCGATGGCCTGCTCGTAGGATGGCAGGCCCGGGGGTGGGAGGTCCTCCATTGGAGGCGGGGGGTTTAGCGGGTGCATGGGCTGAAGAGAGACCTCCTCCAGCCTCCGCAGGATCACAGATGCATTACTGCGCTGGCGACGCACCCTGACAGAGCTAATAGCACAATTGTTAGTTTTATTGCACATCAACAGATAGTAGTAGTCATTCCCCTTATAAAAGTCTTGAGGCATCTGATGTTGCTAATGAAATAAATAGTAATGGGGAACTCTTTTCTCACCTGGCACGGGAAATGCCATCTTTACATTTGCCATGACAGAAGTACCAGATGAGAAGGCTTATGACGACCACAGACACCCCAGCTGCTATCAAACCCACCAGAAGAGATGTAACATCTAGCCGTCCTGGCCGCTTCTCTTTATCTGGACAGCCACACACAGAAGAAATTAACAGCATGGCAATGACTCAAAGACCTGTGCATGCTTACATACATATAATGCCATTGTCTAAAGTATCTGGCTCAGAGGGATGAAAGATGTGAGTGAAAAGGAAATTCTACAAAATACTCATCAGCACTCGTGTCTTACCTTCTGTATACTTTTTCCAAAAAATGTCCTACACAAGAAAATTCAATACATCAGTTATATGGGCTTTGATTAAAAGCATCTGTTATTTTAATGATGTTGAACTCAATGCACTTTAAACAACTTAACTGTTTCCATGTCATTCTCGAAGACCTCTCGGGCCTCCTCGTAGTTACACACTTCTTCATAACACTCTCTTTCCAAATTACCATGAGTGAAGACCTCAAAGTCAAACCGGTTGAACAGTAGACGGCGTTTCAGGAATCCATGAGCCGCCTGCTCTTCTACGAACACTTGAAAACAAATATTCAAGAAGGGTCATCACATTGGGTCATCGTGTAGGCACATTAAGGTTCAAATTGTGTCACCACCCAAGAGGAGAAATAAGATTCAAGATGACTTTATTTATCCTGAGGGAAATTAAGGTGCAACAGTTGAAACAGGGGAATAAATGCACACCAAATATACTAATACCTAAAAACGAAATTACAACAAACTAAACGAAACTAAACTAGTATAAACAAAATATAACTAAATGAAATCTAAATGTATTGACAGATTATATTGACATATTACCTTCCTTCAGCTTGTCCTCCTCTGGTCCTACATCTCCAGACACTAACCGTCTAGGACAAGCACACTGCCCACAGGCTAGGAGGAGTTGACAGAGTGTATATAGAAAGAGAAACGCAGCCATTGCCCAAACACCCGTATCCACCTGTACACACTGGGCGGGGCATCAATAATCTGATAGAATTACTTTCTGGTCAACTCAACTCACTTTAAACTTTTTTTCTTACAGACATAAAAAAGGAAATTCTATAAAAAAATAAAATAAAAAATAAGATGTGTTTCACACTCGAGTCGAGACTGTTTCGTCCGTATGGTCGATGATATGAACCAAAAGATCTAAAGTCCTAAGAAAAAGTGTCCCAACTTCGACGCGCTTCGTTGAATGGCGATGGCCCCAAACAGACAATGTGCGACACGGCCCATTAGAACGGGGATGGATGACGACGGTACATGACCTGTTTAGTCTGTAGTTCAGTACAGGAGAATAAGTGCCTTCTTCTTCTTCTTCGGTTCTTACGCCACTCACACCATTCCCGTCACAGTCAGACGCCACAACTTGTTTTTACGCCAAATGACAGTGACGTCACCTGCCAAACTAGTACCTGTGCAGACCAAACCAATCGAGCGTCGTCGTCGTCACATGGGAGGGGGGGGAGGGGGTAACGACAGGCACATAGGTGGCCTCTAGGTGGCACTGGACACCATGGAATCAAGACAGCCCAGTTAAAAGGTAGGGTCTATAAAATGGGTCTGTTGTGAGATGTAGTGGCTTTAAATCTATCCTATGTCTATGGATGCACATGAATAATGCAAAAGGTGTAGTTTATTTTTTACCATTATATATATATATAAATATATATATATATATCATCAAAACGTAAAAGGACATGTGTGCACCTTATAATTTACAATATTACATTCCTGAATCTTTGTTTATGTTCATAGTTACGCCAACCATAAAATGTACACCTAATTTAATATCCCAAAGGTCAATGGATTTTCACAAGAGATTATAGCCAGACCTTTCTTTGTATTACTTTTTTGTTCTTGTTGTATTTTTAGGGTATTTTTGTATATATCATTTTACTGTTCATTGTACACTGTATACTGTATGTGACAAATTAACCAAATCTGAACTCTGAAGCTGGATATAGGCTGCAGCGGAGGCAATTCAACCCAGGTGCACACCTAGATGGTCATACACTTATGGGGGTGGGGGGCAGTTGTCTGTTAGAGTCTGAAAAGCGCTTTATGAATGCAGTCCATTTACCATCTGTGTTTTAGGTTTGGGGCCCGTGTTTATGAAAAAGGATAGATATGATTCAATCAAGCATTAGTGGACTGCTATACAGCGTTCATTAAAAGGCAGTAAGTCCCCTCTGTTGTCTTGGCGTGTACGTCTGGCGTCTGGACATTGTCGGTCTCAGATTTAACATGGAGAATGTTGATAGAAGGACGAAGGGGGTTAAGTGAATTGTTGAATTCTACACTGCAAGATATGTTGTCAAATGCTTTTCGAAGCAGTACAAACTACTGTGAATTTGGTTAATTTGTGAACATAATCATTAGTTTATATTACATGTAGTTTATATTACATGTAGTTTATAAATAAAGCTTAATTAGTGTTCATCACAGGAACACAAACAAACAGTAAACAGTGAGATGGGGTTTCAGTCAGTAATCATTTGAGCTGCGTGTGCAGAAGCGGTGAGTTTGTAATCTAGTCTGACCACTGGAATGTTATGTATTATATTTTACACCACGGGACAACTTGCAACTCGTTTTCTCCAGACTTTGATAAGGAAAGAAAACCAGCCACATCTGCTGTTGTAAACAAAGTGACACAAAAATGAAGACAAAAAAAACAGAAAGGAGAAAAAAGTAAGAAAAGCCGCCAGTGGCAGAGACGGTGAAACCCACGGAGAGCCGTTCTCAATGCGAGGCTTTGTGTTTGTGTTCAGTCCCCCGGCGGCTCCTCCACCACCTGGCGGGTGCGCGTGATGAGGTTGTGCTCCCCAGAACGTGTTGTGTGATTTATTCCTACTGATAAGATGCTGCTCCCTGGTGGACCCATACTGGACAAGAGTGAGCATTGAGCTTCTGCAGACTTGGGGGTGGGTGGGGTGGAGCTGTGGGGAAGGGGTGAGTAATGACATCACCAAACAACTCTGATGGAGATCGGCATGTGGTGTTGGAGGAGTCGGGAGAGGGCGATTCGTTGGCCAAGTGTCAAATCATGCAGCTATGGTGTCGTGTCGAGTAGTGTAATTATCATTCGGCATGTATAACTTCCGTTTAGCACTTAAAATAGAAGCATAACCTATCATTAGAAGGGGAATAATCAATGTGGGAACTACTAGTGGAAGGCACAGTGAATTCTTTGCACTGCTGTGACCGAGAGTAGTTCTGCTTTTTACGTTTTTAATCCTATTTTTAAACTGTCATTGTCTCTTGACTCACACAAAAATGTAACGGCAGAAATGTGAAGATATTGGGTTAAGGCCTATTGGTAGACTTGAATCACCAAGGCTTTTAGTAGTAATACTTTATACATAATCTTTACATAATTGTAACATTTATTGCATGCGTCTGCTGCAACGAAGCTTGAGTGCAAAGTCAGTCCGTACTGATTTACGAGCAGGCCCAGCGAGAGAAGCCTTCCCATACTCCTCTAGCACTTAATGCTGTTCATAAATATCACCAGATATCCATCTGTACGGCTCTGGACCGGGGCCAGATTCTAAGGCAACCTCAAGGGCTATGTGACACTTTACTTTCTGGTTAAAGCATCCATGTTTGGAATATTAAAACATATGTACATCAATTTCTTTTCAGGACAGTAATGGAAAGGTCACCAAAAGATCAAGCCATGGTGATTCACAGTCAAAGAAGCTCAACCACCACAACCCAGTTCCTGTGTCCACATTACAGAGGCACTGAATCGTCCCTGGATGACGACGCCGCTAACGGTAATGTCAGCACAACATGGGGTCATTGTAAGGGCGTGTCTCTAGAGTTGCCACAAAAGTGACCATTTTGCCACCTTTAAATGACAGCTCCTTTCTCACCCGAGTCACACCATATCCAGCACCACTCGTCTGCCGCTTACCAGAAGTGTCGCTAGCAGTAATAAAACAAGGTACAACTTCTACCCCAGAAGTTACACAATAATTATTATTATTTAATAAATACAAATAGTTTCCATTGCATATTTTCCACTATTATAACTAGTTTAGGTTGTCATAAATAACAATGAAAAACCCGTCCTAAATAGCCAATATAACAAAAACAACAATCAAATTAAATCCAGATGCAACCAAAGTGGATCTCCATAATTTTTTTTATTATTATTGGTCAATATAAAACAAATGGTGATCCGATCTCGTCTGAGAGTTCAGGAGCAGGGGGGGGACTAGGTGGTGGAGACAGTAACCTGGGCGGTTGAACGACGAGATGAGAATCATGCGGAGGGCGAGAGGGTCTGCAGGCTGGTCTTCACGGTGGCTAGGTTGGCCTTCCAGGAGGTCAGGCTGTCGTGCAGCTGTTGCCATTGCTGCTTGCCAAAGGTGCGATGAGTGCTGTGGCTGATGAGTCGGAAGCAAGGAGAGGGAATACGATTATGAAAATAACTCTCCGTGAACCACCAGGCAGCCACAGAGAACCACGTCTCACCTTATGAGGAAATACAGTGCATACCGGTGCATTTTATAATGAACTACCAATGCTTCATATCAAGAGGCAAACTCGACTCTCGGTCTTTGGTTTACCTCACGACAACTTTTCGCTGGGTCTGATCGATTTTGCAGTACACCATCTTGGTCCGGACAGCTGCGGAGTCGGTAGCAAACGGATGCAGAGGGGCGTCATTACAGAATTAAGGCAAGCAGACCAACCAACAATACAAAGTCAAGAGGGAAGGGAAGAATTCAATGACAAACTATAAGGTTTTGTGCTTTGCTGTGGCACCAAACCGCTCTAAAAAAAAAAAAAAAATGAGTACGAGCCAATACCGTCGATGACGAAGGCCTCCACGTCGTCAGCGCCGACCTGCAGCTCCTGCTGCAGGGTATCGAAGGAGATCTCCTTGAACTCCACCGCCATGCCCATGAACGTCAACAGACGCATCTTTGCCATGTTCTGCTCGTGGGACAGGCCTGCCGAAGCAACACACAAGGATCATTAACTGCAACACAGACACGCTCAGTTACACTTCACTCTGGGAGTCCCCCACCCCCCTGTGTTAATTGGATTGCCATTCAGGAGCCCACGGTCAGGGAATCTACTCATTAATACAAACACTACATCACGTCGGCTGTTTTGAGTGGGCACCCTACACCCTTTAGTAATTACCCCTCAGCTGTCAGCGTTGGGACACAAAGACAGTGCTGACACACGCATTCCCACTATGCAACAACAGTGCAACGGTGGATCTCATTGGTCTCAATGTGTGGTTATTATCAGGCGGACCGACAAAATAATTATGTTGTGCTGTTGGTTGCTAAGAAATAGTACAATTTTACAATATTCTGGTGTTACCATTCGAGTCATGGTACATGTATCCTGAAAACAAAACAAAATACAAATGCAGACTAAAATCTTTTTAAAAGAAACAATTGAAGAAAAGAAACCCATGAAACCATCTCAATCACTCAAAGCACGACACTTTTCCACGTTTCACCTCCATTGCATATCGTACTTTACACAATAAGTACACTTACTGATGATGTAAAGACTTATCAGCCAGGCACAAACAAAACATTTATTTGAAATGCATGCGCTTACAAATAGTGTTTAATTTGAGCTGTATGCTTTATGAGTGAATCTAGACCTAGCATGTAGCCGTGTAAAAATGGTTGTGCATTATTTAAAGCCTCAATCTGTCATTAAAGACTCATATCGCACAGGCTCTGAATGTGGAATTTGTGCATCCATTATCTTACATCAAGGCTACTCACCAAGGGAATCAATGAAGTCTTTGTTGCTCTGGTAAAACTTTACATATGCCGCAAGCTTCGCACTCACAAAGATGGTTAAAAGCTAGGAAAGAAAGAGGGAGGGAAGAGATTGCACAAAAAACATTTTTAACACCAATCATTATTCAACAAATGTATTTCAAAAGACTGTTGAGCAGGGCTGGAACCTTATATATACACGTCGACTTAAATGAATAATTATATATGTATAACTAGGGTTCAGCACCTATGCAAAAGGTATGAGTAAACAAATCACTTCCAACATGAAACAAACTTTTTTTTTTTTGAAAAATCGAATTGATCAACTGCCCAAAATTAGTAATACAAATAGTCCCACGTGTTTGGGTTATGTGTTGATTAATAACAAAATAGAAAATAGAAAGTCGCTTTGGATAAAAGCGTCTGCCAAATGCCCTAAATGTAAAATACTAGATATAGATATATCTATCAGGGATGCAAACATGTGCAGGGTGAAAAAAAAGAGAACAGCTACCCAGCCAAAAAAAACGATATAAATATATATAACCATGTATATATATCTATATATAGATATATATATATATATAACATAGTAAACATAACCATAGGCGGATTATGAGACAGTGGGGCTGTTTAGTGCCCTCTAATTGGCCTGTTCCAAACTCTATGAATAGCTATACACAGGGCTAGTCGTTTATGAACAAATGTTTTTTATTCATCTGGGCCAAGTGAATCTGCTATTTTAATCAATGCATTATATTTGTTCACAAGTTCTAACTTGTAACTAAAAGGCAAACCATTGAGTAGCACTGTTTAAAAGGTGAGGTCCCAGAGGACAAACGTGTGTGTTAATTGTTAATGTTGTAAGTGACCACCTAACCCCAGTGGTAACACAGAATTAAAAAAAACACACTCACCAGAGGTGAAAAACATATTTTAGGTTTGTGTATAGTGCATTCACTCCTTATTATTACTGATCCTTACAATTATGACCTGATCCCATTAAATCATATTAACAATCTATAGTTTATATACAAACAACACATTTGGATGTAGCCTTTACATTGATTTGATTTCAAAACAAATAGCAGCCATGCTATGACAGTAGTGTATTTGTTAAGAAGGGTTTGACCAATTATATGTCAGATTAAATCAGTTTAGTCCAAAAAATTTCCCCGCTCCTCATTTTTGTGGCACTTTTAGAAACGAGTGTAGCTTTGTGCCTCGCGCATCAGAACGCCTTTATTGTCATTGTACTGGCTCTGAGTCACGCTAGTTGACTGTTTCTGTATCCGTTTCTATGTTCGGTATACAGAGAGATGTTTTGGTTGACTTGATTATCATCAGTCACGTCATATCTCTACATGGACTCACCTGACGGACAAGATGACCTGAAATGATGAACTACTACTAGGGACAGGGCTAGCTAAAGTTGAAAACACAAACAACCACTTTAGGCAGCCAAAACTGTTACCTCGGCTGATCTTTCTATCCGCGGTGAACATGATGTTGCACTTCTGGTCAAATGTGGGCGAGAGGCTGAGTGCATATAAATCCTCCCGCACAACTTTGCTATCTATTTCCAAACATTGTATTGTTTATGTGCTTCCTAGCTTTCCAGTTGGCATATACGAGTCATACCCCCCCCGCCCCCACTCACATAAGTCACCCGAATCAAGGTCATGAAAGTTGTTTGCATCCCTGTGTGTGTGTGTATATATATATATATATATATATATATATATATATATATATATAATATATATATATATATATATATATATATATATATATAGTACTAGAACTACCATATTGGCACTTACATCGTGGATGAGCTCGCCCTCCAGAAAGCGGACTGGTTTGAGGGCCAGCAGATGGTCAAACAGGAAAGTGTTTGGGTCTTTCAGAGCACGGACAATACATCTAAAAAGGAGAGACATAGAAAGAGGAAAAAAAATAAGAAGCAGATTCACATTTATGACCACTTAAGCTGCAGTACTCTCAATGAGCAGTGAGGGGAAAAAACGCTCTGAAGTGTTCATTACCTGTGGGCGTCGACGCGTGCTTGTGAGGCATTGTCTTCTGTGTAACTCCCCAGCAACTCCACCATCACCTTAGCTGCAGCCTCGCTGCCAATGCAACACAAACAACACCATGGTCAAAAGTCATGGACGCGCCTTCCAGTCAATGTCTCACACTGAGCACATGTACAGGGGCAAGATGGACATCGTTTTTACACCTACCCTTTTTTGCAGTCCACCAACGCCTCATAGACCAGCCTCAGGAGTGTGTGCTTCTTCTCCGTGTTGAGGTTCCAGTCAACGATCCACTTACGAACCTGATGGAGCACACAAACACACAATCACCAAAACATTCATTCAATGTCATCTTCCCTTTTTGCAGGAATTCTGCATAGGGACTTTAGGAAGGCTGTCTCTGCAGCTCCATCGCAATAAAAACTGATATCGGCAAGTTATCAATGCCTTGCAGTGCCTGTGAAAACCTTTCTACTCAAGACAAAAATGTGTCTTGGAATAGACTCAGATTATTAACATTGACCAATAGCCATAGCTTTCAGTTGGCATGGTTCTAACCTGGTCCAGGTCCGTGGGGATGAAGGCGATGGCATTACAAGTGGCTGCCACCTTGATGAGGCCACAGAAGACGGAGTATCTCACTGAGGTATTCTCATCCATGCCATGGAACAAGTTACTTAGCCTGAGAAACAACAAACAATATAATAATTATGAAGGGGACATTTATGAAGAATATACAGATATAAGACATTAACATGATGCCATACTACTATATACCCACAATCACTATTCAATTAGTTGAACTGTTTATTTTCAACTTAAAATTGACCAGATGGAGAACATGGTGATGGGACTCACAGCTGCATCCTTAGGGATGGCCTTTCTCCCTCGCGAAACTTCACCAGTTTCTCACAGAGACTCTCAATGAGAGCTTCTTGCTTCTCCGTTTCGAGGATCAACAATAGCGACACAATACTGTTCATCACACTCTCCACTTCTGCAGCGAGAGAGAGAGAGAGAGAGAGAGAGAGAGAGAGAGAGAGAGAGAGAGAGAGAGAGAACAAAAACATTAGTGTAAGTACAGAGAGTAGTCTCTCCATTGATGCTTCTGTCTAGTATGTGTCACCACTAAACGTCTAGTTTTAATCTGAACATATCTTCTGGGCCCACCTTTGTCGTCATCCTTGAGGCAGACGTCACACGCCTCGATGATCTGGGCCAGGTCCACATAGAGTCCGCCTTCAGAGGAGTTCTCCTCAGAGATCTCGGCTCCTTTGGACTTCAAGTAGGCTCTGAGCTCCGAGGCCTGTCGACAGGACGAGGGGGGTTATTGTGTGTGTGTGTGTGTGTGTGTGTGTGTGTGTGTGTGTGTGTGTGTGTGTGTGTGTGTGTGTGTGTGTGTGTGTGTGTGTGCGCCACTTGCACCTTATTGATTATCTGGAGGTTTTGTTTTAAAATCATTTATATTATTTGTAATGGTTGTTTGGTATATTGGTTATTGTAGATTTGTATATAAGCATAAGCAGTCGGTCTTCATGGCTGTTAAATGGAACACATGATGGAGAGATTAACGATTGTATGTATGTTATGTGTGTGTGTGTGTGTGTGTCCTAACTGGTGTGTAACGCCGCTGTTACACACCACAATAGATAACAGCAGTAGCAGCGGGTAGCTAACGTTACACCGTTACCGGTGGTGCGTTCGTTCTCGCTAGCGTTCTCATCATGCTAAGCTAACTATTATGCTAATGATCGTTTAGGTCCACGGAACCGTGTCAAACGTGGCTTTTGCGCCCGTTGGATTGTGTTTGTAAAGTACAGAGTGTCGTACCTGGTCCTCCTCGGTGATGTCAATAAACGCTGGGACGCTCATCGTGGGTGATTTTGGGCGATCTTAGCTTTAAATCCACGTTCTCACCACAGCTCACCATAGGGTAAAGGAAAGTTCGCCGGCGGTTCGAGATTGCACTTCCGGGGGAATCTCTTAAAGTGACAGTACTGCTTTAAGGAACTGCATGTGTGCACCAGGGAAGCTGGGACTGTGATGAACACCTATCTTCTTGCTTATTTCTCAACGTTTGTTTGTTTTTGCTACGGAAAAGGAGCCAGATGCCATTGTTGTTTTGGTCATTTGACCTACTCAATAGCTTGGACAATTTTTCGTTCTTTCAACTGATCTCTTTCATAGGTTCAGTTGACCTCCTAATTGTACAAGTAACACCCAAAAGCTCACCTTCTCTTATCCAGGTATCAATCTTCCTCTGAGGGGATTGACTCATCTCGGATGAGTCGGAACGAGAGTTACAGGGCTGAAGGTGACATTCGGCAAAGGTTATCTGACGGGATTACATGTGCATTTAGGTGGACCACCATGTTGGCAGACCTCAGAAAGCCCACAAAGTGGAACACCATCATCAGAGGAGGACCACGCACCTACAACAACACTCCCACTCCTGTGATAGCCACGCTTGATATAGGGGCTTCCTGGACCAATCTATCACCGTGGAGATGCTGTGTATAGTTAGCGTGGCAGCCCACCGGGTGATTGAGGTGGGTAAGGTTAAGAGTGTAAGTGGACCTCGGGTTCACCCTAAAACCATCCACTCGGGTTACCAGCAACAGTTAAAGTGTCAAACAGAATGTCCTACATGGTGAGGTCTAGGCTCCTCCATTAGCGGTTGTAGCGTGGGGCCATGATGGAAGGCAGCGCTCTGCAGCCGTCTGCTCTGCCAGATGATAATAACATTCATGATCACTGAATATTACACATTGTACACACTTTATTTGTGTTTACGGAATAGAGGACCACGTATAAGAAAAGCAGATGAACACAAACCTATGTACTTCAAATTCTTCAATTTGTACTGAGACAAAGTAAAACATCATGCTCCCCCCCCCCCCTTAATCTACAGTTCATTGTAGAACAATTGGTCGTTGTTAATGTCTGCCCAGCTAACCTTGAGCCACCCATAGGCCAGACCAGATGAATTCTCGTGACAGTGAGCACAAACTAGCGTGATACTGGGTGTGTGTTTTACAGATGAGCATGGGACGGACAGGACGTCTCGTTGATCTCTGAGAGTCCCGACATTGCAAGTAGCGGTTACCAGTAACCACGCGGGGGAAACATGTAGCGTAGCGTAGCGTAGCGTGTTCAGTGGTGTTCAGCAGGATAAAGACCAGAGAACATTGTTGTGGAGGGGAATGGTTGGTGTTTCACCACACTGTTCACCACATGCGTCATGCTGTTCGGAAGGCAAGTGCCTGGTACCAGATCTCTCTCTCTCTCTCTCTCTATTGCACTCTCTCTCTCTCTTGCCCTTCGCTCTCTCTCTCTCTCTCTCTCTCTCTCTCTCTCTCTCTCTCTCTCTCTCTCTCTCTCTCTCTCTCTCTCTTGCACTCTCTCTCTCTCTCTCTCTCTCTCTCTCCTCTCTCTCTCTCTCTCTCTCTCTCTCTCTCTCTCTCTCTCTCTCTTGCTCTCTCACTCTCTCTCTCACAAGCTGTCACTGCAAGGAATGTATGTCTACTTCTCCATATGTGTGCTTGTGCAATGCTGAGGTTTTCATTAGCTGATTAACAACTGGTGTCAAGTGCCTGGCATGTTTCAAGTCCAAAATATAGAGGTTATTTTCTTTTGGGGGGGGGGACTTTGATGCTTCCAGGTGCATGTGAGACAATGTTTTGTCTCAGATTAAAGGCCTTGGAAATGGCAATTGATGCGATACAATGTTTACAATTCAAAAGATAATGTAGCTTGTAACACAAAATAACTAACTAAATAAACCGGATACTTACAATGACCACTGTACCTGGCACAAAAGCATAATGTATTTGGCGACTATAGTCTGTTTTCTATCATTTTAGGAACGGCCTTTGCCTGACACTGTAGTCTCCCCATTAGCCACATGAATGTGTTGGCAGCAGAGTGTGTTTATAGTAACTCTCTGATAGGATGGAACTGGGTAGTGTATGTGTCCAGATTAGTGCTGACCATTCTACTATTAAGCCTAAAAGTCTAACTTCTGCATTAATGCAACACTACACATGCGTAGATCATAGATAGATGTTCAATAGATCAAACAATCAATACAATAGCATAACACATACATTACATTTTACAAAGTCAATATATTTCAGGCTAAATAATGCAACACAAATAATTATAATAAATATAAATATAAATATATAGAACTAGAGAAATATATATATAGAAATACAGAAAAAACCCGATATATATATATATATATATATATGGAGATTGTTTGTACAGGTGCAATACTACTTGCTGGTGTATGTCTAATGTATATTAATGCAATTCAACCATCTTTAGTTGAAACAAATGACTGTGAGGTCTTCTTTAACAGTTGGAACATGGCCTGCTTAGCAGGCTGAACGATGGACGGCTGTACGCTGAGTGGCGGCTATGAGTTAAGTGTATCAGCTTAGCCCAGGTGTTGCTATTCCTTTCTTTTTTTTTTGGGTTGCCAAGTGGTTAGTATCCATGTAAATCAATCTCATGGTGATCCTCCAACATGGCGGCCTGCCTCTCACCCACTAATTGTCTGGTTCCCACAGTCGCTCTCACCTTCACAACCTCTGAGAAACCCCCCTGCTCGGGCTCGTCTGTCAGCCAGTGACCTTGTCGGGATGCCTCACATGAGTGCCTTCCCTGGTGGAGGCACTGGCTCAACTATTTACATGCTGACCCCAACTGTTGATGCTTGTTTTTGTTTGCTTTGTGCCCCCTAAGGGTGAGACATGTAATGAGACACACACACACACACACACACACACACACACACACACACACACACACACACACACACACACACACACACACACACACACACACACACACACACGCGCGGGCGCACACACACGCAAACACCCGCACGCAAACACGCGCACACACACACACACGCACGCGGACACACACACCTTTTTGTTGGTACATTCCCCACAATTCTACGACGACACTGTAAGTGCGTTGACCTTAATCACACTTATTCATCTTCATAGTAGGGCTTCATTGTCATCCTGTGAGCAAGCTTAGCATTGACAGTAACAGTAAAAAGTCGCTCCATCATCACTGCTGTGTCATACGTTCTGCTGTTTTGCAAAAAGAATAATAAGAGTTAGCGCAGAGATTGACTCCCACAGAGCCAGAGGCGAATATCCTCCCACTCCATCAAATAAATCAAACATTGCTTATTTTTACTGTGTGTGTGTTTGTTTGCAGGCCCCATGTTTTAATGAACGCCCCACCAAAGAATGGATCAAACCATCCCAAAAGTCCCCATGGACGGGGGAAACACTTTGGGGTTTGACTTGAAAAGAAGCTAGTAAAATACCAGCGCTATCTGTCCATATCACTTAATGAGCACAGAACACTATCTTCATATCACGGCGTCAGAGCAGCGCCATCCATCACCGAAGGGTTCACAGTAGTGCCGGTGAGCTATCTGAGGTCATTAATTCACTATCTGGAATATGTGCGCTTTGTTTCTTCCCCTAATGGCAAGAGAAGAGGAAGGAGAAGAAGAAGAAGAAGAAGAAGAAGAAGAAGAAGAAGAAGAAGAAGAAGCTCCCATTTTTTTGCCAGGAATTTGGATGCTCCGGTCTGGATTGAGGTTGAGTAACGGCTGTGTGGCTGTGTACATGATGGATGGTCCTCTTGCCGTTTCGTTTGTGTAATACACAATTTGCTGACCAAGAGAAGCCCAAGGAAATGTAAACAGCGCAGTTGTATTTTTTTTTTATTACAAAATACTGATCCCTATTGATGATGATTCATACAGATACAATATTGTTATGCAATCACTATGTCCAATCCAGTCTCTTATTTCCACTCCAAACAGTAAACCTAGAGAATATGAAGCTGAAAGGAAAGTGTTGGGGAGTTAAAATCGTTTTTGGAAGTTTCAGACTATTGGAAACACTTTCCTCATACTTTTTACATAGTTACATCGTTTTGTTTTTTTATTAACTCTATAGCATTCCACTTCATGACCGTGACAAACACATTATTTGGGGAACAATTAAATGGTAACAATTAATTAAGAGCGACTTTGTGATTAAAGTAGCACACCATTTAAACATCTCAAGAGAAAAACGACTAATGTTAACGTTTAATCCAGACTCATAATCTTGGTTATTCCTTCCCGTCACCAGCAGTCAAGTCAGTCTTTCACTTTCACAATGTGTGCTGCTGTTAGGCCTCTCTTTTCCCATCGTACACACAACCAGAGGGACATTCTCAAAGATGCACCATGATCTTCAAGGGCACGGTGAAACGCAACAACCGCTAGAAACATCTCACATGTTGACTTACTTACTTATCCGCAGCTGCCTGGGTGTGACAGGCCAGGAAGAGGATGAGGTTTTATGGTAAAGAGTCATGATAACACACACATGTAATCATTGGAATTTCAACCACAAGAACACCAAAAAAAAAAACACACACACACACACACAAGGACACACACGCACGCGCACACACTCTCTCTCACACACACATACACACACACACACACACACACAAACACACACACAGGAGCAATAGAGGATGATGCAAGGGTTAGTAGAGGATTATTCAAGGATTGATAGTGGTTAATGGAAGGGTATGTCAAATATAATGTAAGGATTGATAGAGGGGAGATGTGAAAATAGCATTACATAAAGGAGTGGATGTGTGTGAAACATTGCTGGACAGACAATAAACCAGTGGTATGTCTTACAAACACACACATACACACACACTCACACACATCAGCACACATACACAAACGCACACACAAACGCACACACACACACACACACACACACACAGAAACACACACACGCACACACCATGGATATCTGGATTCCCCCCTCTGCTCGCTGTCCGATGCTGCTTATCTCTGATAGCCTGCACTTTGAAGTGTCTTCAGTTGATAGGAGAGAAAATGAAAAACCCACACTGTAAACATGATGATAGCCCTATTAAGTTATATTAACTTATTTATTCTCTTTAACTCCACCTGTCATGGCAAGTTTTGGATATTGAAGTCAAGTTACACTTAAAGTTATCCATTGTCGTGACTAATTAACAAACTCATGTCTGTAAGTTATACATTGAAAAAAAGCTTAAGAAATACAAAGTTGCCGCCTTTTTTGAGTAAAAGAATATAACGCGAGGTTATAAAAAGCAACGCAACATTATATAAAACTACGTGACATAATACAAAACAACGCAACTTTATATTAAACAATGCAACGTTATTGAAAACAACGTGATACTACAGAAAACCACGCAACATTGGAGAACAACGCGACATTTCCCGTTTCCGACTTACAACGTTTCCTGTTTACCACATGAGTGAACTTGAGGTTACGCACCAAGACAACGAGGATAGTGCTTTTGAATTTGTGTTGTTGAAATTGAATAACATTGCAGCTTTCTGTGCACTGTGAGAATGTGACTACATAGCCACTGTGTAATCCGTGATAATGTTAATTCATTGCGTATGTCAAAGCCTCAAATGATAAAATAGTAAAATAGCGTTTGTGCGTTCATCACTGGGCTCTGGATGTTAGTTGGTAACGTTAGCATTGGCTAGACGTGGGAAATGTTAGCGTTAGTAACACGTGGGTAACGTTAGCGTTGGCTACACGTTTGTAATGTTAGCGTTGGCTGCACATGGCTAAATTAGCTTTGGCTACACTTGGCTAAATAAACATTAGCTTGCCGAAGTTGGCCACACTTGGCTAAGTTAGCGTTGGATACACTTGGCCAAGTTAGTGTTGGCTACACTTGGCTATGTTAGCGTTGGCTACACAGTCAGTCAATGCTAACTCATTCTGGAAATGAGCGGTCATGCAGTCACCACCTAATGTTCCTTTCTTTTTAACTTATTTTTTACTGTTAAATGTATGTTTTATTAATATCTCAAAGCTTAAGCTAAAACATATTTTTACTTTTTAAGTGAGCTTAATGTGATGTGAATGTTTATGTGATGATCTGTGTTGGGACTTGTGAGGATGAAACATGAACTGGGTTATTAAAAGGGTGCATTTATTTTCTGTCTTTAGTGTTGTAATTGCATTTTATTGCCCTTCGTAAAAAAGTACACCTATATGTTGAAGGAAACATACATTTTTGTTTCAACTTAATGAAGTGGACATGGAAGTTTTGTGTGTTCTCTACTAATGTCCAAGGAAGAATACTTAATTTATACAACTTAGTGTTGTATTAAATAATAAAACACTACAAAGAGCATCATGGACATTATCGAAGGAGTTCATGCCTCATCTGTATTTTCAAATATTGTTTGAAAAATGTAAGCAGAACTTAAAAATCATTTGAAAGACTTATAACATAAGCTTATGAAATTGTAATTAAATGATCCTGTGATTTGTGTTGGGGATGGTAAGATTCATAGATTTGTATCGGTACACCGGCATAAAAGTAAAATATACGATTGCCTGGTCAAAAAAGTGTGCACCCGATACAGTTTGGAATGAAGTCGAGATGTATCGTTTCTTAAAGCTTTGCATCGGACCCCAAAAAATGTCGCTAAAAATGTCTGAGATTTGGCTTTTGCTTCCTCCCCCTTTGCCAGTGTAACGGACGCCAGCAGGTGGTGCTGTGCAGTGGTAAACTCTCACTCCCCCGACGCCTAAATAGACGTTCTAGCCATGAAGCTAGGGCCTATCGGTTTTAGCTTTTCACATTCTCGCCTCTCATGCCGGAGGTCGTCAGTTCGAGCCCAGTGCGGGACACTGACTGTTACACAGGCTGAAAAACGCCAGGCGCACTGCAACGCACTTTACATTTACATTTACATTTAGGGCATTTGGCAGACGCTTTTATCCAAAGCGACTTACAAGGTGTACATTTGTTGAAGCAGACAATAGCATAACGCTGAGGTACGCGAACATAAAAATAGAGCAGTTCACAAGTATTCATATTAACAAGATGAATAACACAATTTCGTACTGCCAGGTCACCTGCTTAAGTAGCTGTGATAAGAGCGTGTTATCAACATTAAGGATATACACTTGCTAGAATATACAACATGCTAAGCGCTATTAATGTCAGGACTTAAGCAAGTTAGGGGATCACAAAGGAGAAGGAGGGTTCAAGGAGAGTCCAGGTGGACTCTGAACAGGTGGGTCTTGAGTCTCTTGCGGAAGCTGGCGAGGGACTCTGCCGTCATTGGTCTGAAAAACTTTAGCCCCTATCACACAGGACAATCCTATTTTTTTTTTTAAAGCAGTTCGAAGCGGGTTTATGTTGCTATGCAACCACCGAATCAGCTGTCAGTCTATGCACTATAAACACGGAGGTTAAACTACCTTGAGTGGGCCACAATACTAAGCGCTAACTGACCACTAAGCTAAGAATAGACCAATGATTAAAGTACAACTACTTGTAACTGCAGCACTGCAGTTATAGTAAGTATTAACCTGACATGCACCAAAAGCATACTAAGACTATTCCAGTTGAGTCAAAAGTTCAGAGTCCCTCCAGTAGTTCAAACAAACACTATATATAAAATATATATATATAATTAGCTGCTTGCTGCTTCTAAATTCATCTGATTGGACACTGAAAGAAAAAAACGAACTATTCGTACCATAATGAATTGCATAGGATATTCTTTTGAATCACATTGTGTAGAATCAAATCGTATTGAGTTGCACTAGGAATGAATCGCACATCGCGATAGTAGATAGTCGTTATGAGTTGTTAAATGTCCCTCTTTGCAGGTTGCCTTTTCAAGTGAACTCTTGGCACAAAGCACACGACAATCATTTTACAGAAACAACTTTACTGTTATTAAACCTGTTGATTATGTATTAAATGCACAAGAAAAAAACATCATACTTTGGTTTATGTTGCTATTTAATATGTGAGTAAACTGTTAGTGAGATCCTTCAGACACTCAAGGGATCCAGTCAAAATGAAGGTCATTACAGTTCATTTAAAGATACTTTAATACTTATTACTTAAATAAAATTCTGAAGAATTAGCCATAGCTCTTGGACTATATATTGAGGATTTTGAAGTTCAAAAAAGATGCACAAAGTGTGTGGTATATATTGGGTGATTGAACTTTTAAGTACCTGTGGAACTCTGCATATGCCTCGGATCTGATTGCTAAGAAGTATTTGTCATTGAATGACCTTCATTGTGGAATAACATGACCCTTCCAATTCTATGACAAAACTAATAGACCTCAGATTATAATAAATAATTACATTTACATTTTTTTACACAGCCAATCAGAAAACCAGGGATTTGTCCAGCTAATCAGAAGGCGCTAGTTTTTATTTATTATTATAATATTTATTATTATCTTACTTTTAATTCGTTTGAACCAGAAAATCATTTATCAATTATTATTATTATTATTATTATTATTATTATTATTATTATTATAATAATATATTTTTAATTAATTAAATAAGTAGATCACCCATCCTCCCTTTCCTTAGATCAATATGACAACTGATATCGTATGTTAACACATGTCAAATGTTTTGTGGAACATTGATGTGCAAATAAATATGTTATGTTTTTACAGATGACTTTTAAGTTGATTCAGTGTGAAGTACTGTATTATTATAAGCCATTATAAGTCAAAATAAGGAATACATCTAAGCTGAAACTATTTAAAAACATTATTCCACTTAACTTGAAAGGGAAATTGGTATGATTACGTTATCACGTTATCTTAACTTGAAATAGTGTGGAATTGTATGGTTGTTTGAAAAGTTAAAGCACATTTTCTTGAATGGATAATGTAACATAGTTGTTTTAACTCAGAGCATCAAGTTAAAACAGCAAATGGTCAACAACTTGTACAACATAAACAAAGCTTATCTTCAAGTTGAGTTTCCTCATGTTTCAAGAGGTAGCAGGTGAACTTTGGTTTCTAAATTTAACCTACTTGAACATGCAAATGCCCATCTGTGGTAAATGGTGATTGTAGCTGCACTGTGTAGCTAAATGTTTTTGGCGTATTGTCACAAATGTAGTGAGTTATAGACAGAAGACACCACAGGGCTTAGAGACTCACTTCTTCCATTCGTTTTGCAATGACCGCTTTTTCTTTAGAGGCCACAGGAACTGATGAAATATTGTGACACATTTCTGGAGATTTGTTATCCGCCTGTTTTAGTGCTTCCAACACTAAAACAATTACAGTCCCAGGTTTTTTTTTCTTTTCTACAGTCTCTTTGATTTAACTGCTGCTGTTATGCGCGTGTTTTCTCAAAATTCCACAACTCACAACGTTTAGATCGGCCCGGTTATCGGAATGAAAAGAATCGCAACTCACACACAGCGGTATGGCATGGACACCGTCCATTGAAGTGTTTTTAGTGTACCCCATACCTACCACACCCCGTTCAGTGCCACAACAACCTCCACACACTGCCCTCCCGTGCTCACCGGTCCGCCAGGCCTCTAGCGTGTTCAGGGGTCAGACCCAGAGCCAGTATATTGAGTCAGTTTCCCTTCCTCCTCCCGGCAGAGATGTTGTTTTAAACCCAGAGTTAACCAGAGATTGATCTGGGGAACCAGAGTGTATTTGGAGGGGGGGGCTCCCATCCGTCATAGGCACTGAGAGGTCTTGTTTTCTCCTGGCTCTGTCACCTCTGATGAATCCCTGTTAGAAGACTCCGCTGGGGAAGGCCTAGAGTCAGCCACTGTTTTGGGTCAGCAATTTCTGCTTGCTCTCTAAGCAGGGCTGGGATATCTTTAATCTGTCCAAAGTGTGTCACGCAAGCGTTGTATCGTCTCAGATGTATTTTTTTGTTCTATTTAGGTGGTTGTTTATTTGTATAGTGGGTGGACCAATGGAGAATTTTTTATGGATTTTGGAACGCTTTTATTTTCTCTCCCAAAAACATGGGCTACTTGAATGTCTTCAGAAGGTCTCCGGGTTCCTCTGGGACAGAGAGATGCCTTTTGCACTATTTATTTGTTCCGGAAAATGTCAAAGAGCACATTTAGGTTCACCAACTGAGTTTGGTCTGTCTCCTTTTATATATATATATATATATATATATATATATATATTATATATATATATATATATATATATATATATATGTTGTGTTTCTTATAGGAATCGGTTGAAGGACTGTGGCTGTTTGCTAGTGACTAGCTTACGCAGCTTTAATCTGAATATTAAAGTCTTTTGAAGGAGTTTTTTGCTAGTTCCGTTTCAATTAACTTTTGGTGTGTCTGTATAAGCGGCATATGCACATAACAAACCTATGACAATTAACAAAAGCAATCAGTAAAGATGAACATTGTCATTCTCGGGTGTACGGTTGAATTCAATGTCTTTGGTCCACAGTATTTAAGGAGGATTACGAAAAACCAAAATACAAAAAACAAATAGGCGTTTTCCTGGAGTTGACGCGGCGGTGGAATAAATAACCTTCTTTACGCGTTACTCAATACGTGAGCAACAAGACAAGCGCCTTCTCAGCACTTCACAAGCCCTCTGATTTCATCATTATCATCCTCCTCATCATCACTTCCAAGCACATCCACGGAAAATCTGTCTGACACCACTATTCCAATAGTTTCCCTGCGCGTATATACCGTCATCTCTATATCTACCCTGAACCCTCCCCCCCCCCCCCTCCTCTCCCCCATCTCTCTCCCCCATCTCTCTCCCCCCCCCCCCACCCCCAGTTTCCCCGACGTTAAAAGTTGAATGGGAGGTCATGCAGTGACTTTCACTGGGAGCAGCAGACTAATATTCCAGATGGTGGTGAGAGGGAGGAGATGGTGACAGGGGAGCCGGTGGACATGGGCATGGACACGGTAACCCCCACTCCGCTCATAGGGGGGGGGGGGGGGGGGCCGGGAGAGAGGACCCTAAATAATAAGTGGGAGTAAATCAGACGCGTATTCACCAGGACACATAGCTAAATTATGGTTTCTATAGCCTTTATATATATATATATATATATATATATATATATATATATATATATATATATACTAGAACATTTAAAAAATACAAATATATCCTTTTTTTTCATTTTTATTTAGTTTGATATTCATTTTCATTATTATTATTGTATTATTTGTGCTTTTAATAACTTGTATTAACAGTCTGTCCTGTGCTCATTTGCTATGGTTTTCATTTAAATACACATACAGAATGTGTGTTACCAAATAAACACACTCCCTCATTTTCAAACATTTTTTCTTTCCCCCCCCCCAACCTTTGTTTGACGTGTGGAACACATTAATTAATTAAACTATCGATAAAAAAGCAATCAGATATTAATTCCAAAATTGGTCAGTATGAATGCATTTTCCTTATGCTGTGTGACATAAGCTTTAGCTTGAACTCATGTAATTGTGACACACACACTTCACACAACACATGTCCTTGTGAAATGTTGACGTTTTTCTTTAACACCCACACAAAGCACACAAAGGTGACATTAGTCAGAGCATACTGAGAAGCAGCTCGTCTATTGGGGGGAAAACCAGTGGAGTCATCCCAGACGCCTTGCCTCCTCCCACTGCCCAGTGAGTTAAGCAGCATTTGAGCTCTTTAGACCAGTAAGAAAAGCCAGACATTAGATACAGACGAACAAGACTCTTTCACCCCTACAGACAGACAGACACACACATGCACGCACACACACACACTGCCACTCCCACTCCAGGCAACAGCCCACTGTGGATCCAGACATGAGCTGAACTTCCACACACACACACACACACACACACACACACACACACACACACACACATACACACACACACACACACATACACATACACAGACCCATCCCATCACTGGACGTACCGGGCTGAGAAGGAGAACATTACCAGGAGGAGAAGATGTCTTCTTAGCGGACTGAAGTTTCTGGTGGATTTCGTTCCACGTTGTTTTGGTTCAGTTATCTTCACTCTGTACTTGTGAACAGAAGCTCTGACCAGCCTTGCATGCACCTTGAACAACAAAAACAACAAGAACCACTCATTTTGCTCTCACCCGGCCGTTCCTCCCGCTGTGGACCCCCGTAAGCCGTCTCCCACCATGCTGACCGAGCCATGCGGGGCCCTGGGTCCTATGGGGGCCGACATCAGGGACTTGGCCCTCTTGCCCCCGGGCCCTCCTCCGCCCACGCAGCCACCCGTACCGGGGGCCGGCAGTGGCTGCGGGGTGTCCGTCGGCCCCGGCCAGTGGACGCAGCTTCTGGACCTCCACCAGGGGTCTCCGTACGGCTCCCTGCCCACCCACCACTCCCTCATCAAGCAGGAGCCGGGCTGGGGCGGTCCGGACCCCCTGGAGGACCCTCACTGCGGCCTCGGTGCCTTCACGGTGCACTTCTCCGGCCAGTTCACCGGAGCGGGCCCCTGTCGAGTGGGGCCGTTCGGGGAGCCCTCCGGGGGCCAGTCCAGGGTGTTTCCTAATGGAGCCTACCTGCCAAACTGTCTGGACAACCCGCCGGCACCGAGGAACCAGGGTAAGGCAAAGATTCCCCCCCTCCTACACGTCACTCTGTAGAGCTGGAATATTTCAATGCAACAGAAAACAAACAATGCGTTTAAAGGAAGTGTCCGTTGCCGCTAGGCTCTGACTCTAGCTGTTGGTGCTACAGGAAGTGGGGCTTTGTTTTAATTAAAGACGGGAGAAAGTGCTCTGCTGGCATTAGCCCTCACTTTGGGTTTGGGGTCAGTCAGGTGTTGAGGGTCGAGGGGTTGGAAAGGGCTGGGTCGACGTGTCCTGTGACTCGTCCTGTCACCATTTACTGGTACAGATCACGCAGAGAGAGAGAGAGAGAGAGAGAGAGAGAGGAGAGAGAGAGAGAGAGAGAGAGAGAGAGAGAGAGAGAGAGAGAGAGAGAGAGAGAGAGAGAGAGAGAGAGAGAGAGAGAGAGAGTCCACTTCTGTTTTCCTACCCAAAATGAGAAGTAAAAGCCAAGTAGTATCTTTTGATATTTAAATATAGCCTATATATACTGTATATACAGTATATATATTGATTTATTTTAATCTATTTTTTTGCACTTTGTAGCAATAATTATTATAAATATTAATATTTGTCCATGGACCATGTCCATTACTGCATATGTTATTTCATAAGGCAGGTTGTATCAGACATTAAAATACTGTCTTTTTTAAATGTTTTTGGTTTTGTTTTAGAGAGTAGACTGCCTCGGGCGTTGTGAGTTGTTATTAACAACTGTGTTACGGGGACTACTGTACACACAATACATAGATTATATCCCAATTAAAATATAAAGCAATGAACAATCAATGTTTGAATTAATATTACTTCAGTTGATTACTTTTTTAAGAGTGAATGTAATGAGGCTAATAATCGTGAAATGGAAATGTTGTTAATCCAATTATATCTTAAGAAATAAGATAGATATACATTTTGCTCATTTAAATAAGATAGAAGGGACAAGTAAATGCATTATTCCCATGGCCTGCAGTACATCTCTAAATTAAAATAACCCTTTCAAGTCAATTAGATGACCGCACACTCATCCCCAAGTTGGTTTACGTGTAAATAAATGTATGTCCATTACAAAGCAGCTTCTAAACGCAATTTGAGTACAAAATGCAACCACTTCAGTAAAACATAAAAAGCCTGCCTGAGGTCAGTCTCTTGATTCAGTTTGTTCTTTAAATCACAAGACAAAGCAGGAAAATGTCACATTTGCTGGTCACACAAGATCAAACTTTGCGATAAGCTGTGAATCATCATGTTGTTTTTATTGTGTTGGCTTTGATACGCATCATAAGCTCAGCGGTTATTACAAAGAATATCTTATTAATTTTAAGATGTGATAAGTGAAAGGAATTTACAATACAATAGGTAGATATAAATAGACAGCCCAATATATACGTGCATCTGTCTTTATCGTGTATTATAATTACTTTGTTATTGGCATTGTTATTACTACTAGTAGCATTAATAGTATATTAGTATTAACAGTAATAAGTAAGTAAATAAGCAACGAAGTATTAACACTAGTATTAGCATTAGTCCTCGACAAATCCTTAACATTGAACTCAGAAAGATGGAGCTGATGGAGGAAAGTTTTTTTTAGCAGCTACCATGGATTCCAAGTCACTGACCACACAGCTCTGCTTACTTAGAAGTAACTACCAATACCTGGTAGTCTTCAAACACAGTAAGGTCGGGGGGTACACCAACAAAACATCTGTAATATCCTCTCTGTGTCAAAAACAAACCCACTTTTAAACAAACCCACATCCGCCCTAACTCTGCTCCAATTGGTCACTTAACTGGTTGTTGCAAGCACAGACTATGACATTTATTTTTATGACTTACATTTCTTTAATGATTCATTACTTCTCCAGAGAAGTCATTTCCATTGTGTTTGAGACAATGCGCATAACACTTGAAATATGAGAGGGCTTTCTACGAGGTGGAATAAAGAGCAAAATAGTTATGAACACTCTCTTGTCTTCATATGTAACATCAGATGAGAGGTAGAGGGGCTACACAGCAGGAGGTCCCATGTTTGAGGGGTACAGGACCTTAAATAGCTAATAACACTGTCTTGCCCTCATATGTAACATCAGATGAGAGGTAGAGGGGCTACACAGCATGTGTAGGTTCCATGTTTGAGGAGGGTACAGTTTGGGAACCACCGGTGTACCCCGGCTAATTGACACATCATAACTGACTGCTCCACAGGCTATGGAGCGATGGGCTTGGACGGACCCTCCACCTACGGCCACACCTCGTCACACTCCCATCACAGTCCGCAGTTCTCCAGCCTGTCCTTCAAACACGAGGATGTGTTCCCCCCACAGAGCAACATGGGTAGGTGTTCTGTACCGACCTACGTGGCTCAGGGACTAGAAGGCTGAGGAAGGCCTCAGGAAACTACCCTCAGGAAACTACCCTCAGGAAACTACCCTCAGGAATATTGAAATTATGTTATCGGTTATTATTAGTAGGTGACCTCTCTCTGACACACACACGCACACGCACGCACGCACACACGCACATACACACACACACACACACACACACATACAACTCAATGTACACAGACACATGCAGACAAACATGGACACACACAACCCAACACACACACACACACACACACACACACACACACACACACACACACACACACACACACACACACACACACACACACACACACACACACACACACACACACACAACCCCCCAACACACACACACACACACACACACACACACACACACACACACACACACACACACACACACACACACACACACACACACACACACACACACACACACACACAAGATACAAGATTTGCTACACACACACAAATAACTCTTTTTGCTCTCAAAGACGTAACGGCTTTAGGAAATAGTTTCATGTGAGTCTCTCTGGGGTCCAATACACTTTATAGGCCTGAGGAGAAGCATTGTGCTGCACTTTTCATGTCGGAAAGTTACGACGCACACCTACACACACACACACACACACACACACACACACACACACACACACACGCACACACACACACACACACACACACACACACACACACACACACACACACACACACACACACACACACACACACACACACACACACACACACACGCACATACACGCACAGGTGTGTACAGAGTGGTCGCATCTGTGTGGTGTAGAAAGTAACGGTCACCCACGTGAAATATGTTATCACTCCTGTAGGAGAGAGGTGAATGTGTGTGTGTGTGTGTGTGTGTGTGTGTGTGTGTGTGTGTGTGTGTGTGTGTGTGTGTGTGTGTGTGTGTGTGTGTGTGTGTGTGTGTGTGTGTGTGTGTGTGTGTGTGTGTGAGAAGTGACCGATGAGTCATTTTGTGGCCTTGTTGTGTGTGTTGCGGTTCAGCAGAGCAGCCGTACCCGGCGCCCCCGCCCATGTTCGGTTGTCACAACCCGTCAGACAGCTGTCCCAACAGCCAAGCGCTACTGCTGAGGAACTACAACAGGTAATACGGTAATAATCACTCACTGTATTGCCGCTGTACAGAGCAGCATTACATTACTATACATAACGTTACAGTAATTTAGCAGACGCTTTTATCCAAAGCGACTTACATGGGTGTGTTTCAACAAAGGAAGGTAAGAGAACAACTCGTCACCAGAAGTAAAAAGTGCATTTAATTCCAAACAAGTCTCCAAGAACTGAGCCAGTGTTCAGGTAGAAGTACAATAAGTTCGGGTAAAAGTACAGTAAGGGAAAAGTACAAACACACCACATCAAAAAAAACACCATTCATGAGTTGGGGGGGATTTTGGGCGAATACAATGAAGTTTACTCTTTGGGCAAGAGAGTATGCACCGTTATTTATGGCATTCTTTAAAGGCTAATAAATAAACAAATGATCATTTTGTTTATCACCAACGTTTGATTTGATGATCAAACTGATCAGACTGATGATTCCTGAACACAACAAATTCAACACTGACCAGCACCTGCGATTAGTTTTTCCCCGGGAAGAGGCGATTTAGGAGTAAGGAAACGGCGTGAACGCTTCACTTTCGGGCCATTCGGGGCGGAACGAGCGTCAATGTCCCTCCCCGATCCGGGCTTAAGCCCCTCTGTCAGCCGGCGCTGTGGTCAGTGGGTGAGGCTGGATGTGTTAAGTGCTGCCCACAGGTGCTCAGCAGGGGAAGACAAACACAAAAAAGACATTAAATAGATGGACGGCGGAGAGGTCAACTTTCAGTGGAAGCGAAGAGAGTGGCAGTTGAAAACAGACACAAAGAAAGGTTACTGGAGATCACTGGGCTCTCAAGGCTGGGAAGAGTTTGGGTCATCATTGTTGATATGATTTATCACACCTGTTTTATTATTGGGGGATTACTTTTTTATTTTTTTAAACTGAATGCAAAACATGTCACAGGGCAAATAAAGGGTAAATTCCTTAAATGCCGCCTGGTTTTGTTATCCACCAGCAAGAGACAAGAGACAACACTCGCGCACGCGCGCACACACACACACACACACACACACACACACACACACACACACACACACACACACACACACACACACACACACACACACACATAGAGCAGCGTATGACGCCCTGTTTTGTTATCCACCAGCGAGAACAAGAGGAACCCAAACAGCGGAACAGCACTTGATAAGAGAGGAAAATATTCCTGTTTGTAGGCTTCATAATACAGAACATCAACACACACACACACACACACACACACACACACACACACACCACACACACACACACACACACACACACACACACACACACACACACACTCATACAGACAAACACTCCCCCTCAACACACGTGTGTGTGTGTGTGTGGTGTGTGCGTACACACACACGCACATGCACACACAGACACACACAAACAACCCAACACACACACAACCCAACACACACACACACAGACACACACACACACACAGACACAGCGTATGCAAGTTGTCAGCGAGCCCCTCTGTAGTTCAGCGTGGCCCGGAGCTCAGCTCCTCCATACTTCCACTCAAGGACACATTCAGGACCGGCATCCAACATTCCCCCCAAACTCTTCTCCCTCCTTTAATGATTGGTGGGCGGAGTGATGTCATGCATGGCTCCACTGTGTGCTAGGCACGGGTGCACTCAGCTCTCGCAGTGTGTGTGTGTGTGTGTGTGTGTGTGGTGTGTGTGTGTGTGTGTGTGTGTGTGTGTGTGTGTGTGTGTGTGTGTGTGTGTGTGTGTGTGTGTGTGTGTGCTACTCGGTATTGTGTAGACAGGACATGTTAATAAGCTAGCTAGCTGGATTTCCCCTGAATTAATTGCCACACTACACACTCTCTCTCTCACACACACACACACACACACACACCACACACACACACACACACACACCACACACACACACACACACACACACACACACACACACACACACCACACACACACACACTAAAACATGCCAACGATCAACTCTCTTCC